>OX369287.1:1061168-2261168 GCA_947284805.1 Coleophora flavipennella | reverse complement strand
TTGTCACGCGACATACATACGCATGCAAAATTTCAGCTCAATCGGAATCCGAGAAGTGGGTCAAATTTAACTTGCAAGATTCCACCCGAACAAACATTACTTAAATTGCAAGTTAAATAAAAGCTTGTAATAAATGGTGGTAGACCTATTGTTTAGATATTTTGAGAGCACAGTGTCTTTAAACCCATAAAGACTGGTTTTTCACCTCAGTAAATCGCCAATATTTTTGCCATGCATCGATATTGGAAAACACAAAATCTTGTCAGTCATGTAAAGGAGCGGTGGCTGGTTTTCCTGGGAGTAAATGTTCTCATTGATATATTTTCTATTTTTTTTTTTATTCCAATTGGTAAACCCTTGACAACATCTCACCTGGTGGTAAGTGAAGATGTTGCCGAAGATGGAAGCGAGCTTACCAAGATTCCCAAGATTAAAGTGAAGTAGTCACTTCCAGCAGGTAGGTAGGTAATTACCTTTTAAAGGAAAGTATCACCGTTATATGTCTCATTTCAGAAGGCACGCAGCTTAGGCAAGTATCAGGTAAGATGATGCAAAGGCCTTACCAATTGTGAATTTTTAAAAAAAGTGAAAAAATAAAATATAGACCGATAATAGCCCTTATTCAGGGTAGGCTCGAGCCCCTCGGTAGGGACGTATATGAGCCGATATGATGAAAAGAAATCAGTAAGTTTTATAGCAGCTCTACCAAGGACTGCACACCCCAAGGCAGGGCCTATCACAGGCCTCTGACAAAACCTACCTAGGCATTTACCGAAGGCACATCGTAGTAGATGTGTTTTAGTAGATATCCGTGGAAAAAACAATACACGTCTAAATAAATTTAACCCCCTCCATCTTCGTAATGGTTAGTCCATTAGCTTCACATCAGAAAGTTGGGGGTACGATTCGCGGTGGAGTCTGACTTTGTAAAACCCGATTTGGTTGGTGGAAGGGCATTTTCTAAGCCCACCTGGCTAGCTTACACCATTTCATCCTGAATCTTGCCGTCAAACATCAGTGATATCATTGATGTGTTCCGGCTTGAAAATAAGAAAGGCAGTTCCCTATTACGTTGGGGAAACTTGGTAAGTCCGCTTCCATCTTCGGCATCATCGACACTTAAAATCAGCTGACATTATGCGAGGGGCTTACCAATTATGGATTAAAATAAATTGTACAACGACGCCGAATATACTGTCTCGCGAAGCCTTCACCGTCTGTCGTAGTCGGGCATACACAAATTTACAATAAACATTACACTTACTTAGTAGCAAAAAATAAGGTATTATTGTGAATAAAAAAAGAAAAAAAAAGTATATCAAACTTGATGAAAAATTTACAAATAATTTGAATTTGTATGGGAGGTACCTTACTCAGATTTTTTCTGAAACAATGAAGTACCCAGTGTAGTAGGACCTATTAAGTCCTAATTAACCACAAAGTTTCATTAAAATCGTTGGAAACGTTTTTGAGAAAAAGTAACAAACAACCTGGGTTTATATGGGTGGTACCTTATTTAGATTTTTCTTGGAACAACGAACCACCGCTTACAGTAGGCCATATATAGTTACGCTTCAAATAGAGTTTTATCAAAATCGTTACAGCCATTTTTTAATATATAATAAATAGCACTCCTAGTGTTCCGGACCTCCACACCTCTCTCCACAACTACATACGTATTTAATGACGATGATACCTGTTCACATTACAAGTAAAAGACATCAACGGGAGCTACAAAAAATGCTTTTTTTGTCATTCAGCTCAGACTCCTAAGCGCGAGTACGACTCACACTTGGCCGATTTTTATTATTTGCTGTTCTACTTCAGTATTAGTACTATAACCACACCAAGTTTCACGCCTGCATGTATTACTGTTTTTACGATACAGCTAAATAAAAAATCCTTCTTTTGTATGGAGACCCCCTTATTTTTTTTACCTTTTCTATTATTTTTTTTGTTATAGCGGCAACAGAAATACACTTTTGTGAAAATTACAACTGTCTACCTATTACGGTTAATGAAATACAGCCCGCTGACAGACGGACAGACAGACAGCGGCAACAGAAATTTTATTTTTATTAATTTTATTTTTACAATTTGGGAATTCAAACAGCTATTCTTTAACACTTATATAAACTAGAGGTTATGACTAAATTCTAAAGCCTTTACAGATTTCTACAGCTAGAAAATACACATTCTGTGAAAATTATAAGTGTCTACCTATTACGGTTCATGAAATACAGCCCGCTGACAGACGGACAGACAGACAGCGGAGGCTTATCAATAGGGTATCCGTTGGTCACCCGTTGAATGTAAGGAACCCTAAAAACGCCTGGGGACAACAATAATTCTGTCTTAACCCAAATTTCACCCAAATTCTTCCCGTAGTTTCGAAACTAGACCACCGGACGGACATTTTTTATTTTATATTTTTTTGTTTTTTAGGCTCTATAAATCTTCGATCCCCATCAAAATCTCAACATTGATTTTTTTTCCAGCACAATACCTACTTCACTCCTTCGTCGCTCAAAAGCAAAAAGCGCAGACGGAGAAATAAAGGCAGATGAAGTCGCAATTAACTAAACCTGATTGATTGACTGCGATTTAATCATCTTTAAACTTATTTTAGTTGCAACAAAAATCTCGTCAATCCGATGCTCCGTTGCGACGTGCGCGAGCGTGGAAATGAATTTTCTCCAGATCCCTCAGGAACTATGTTGGACAAACCTAATTATTATCTAGTCTATATCACTTCCCACTTCCTCAACTACCTGTGTGCTAAAAAATCACATAAATCCGTTGCTCCGTTGCGGCATGAATCAAATCAACCAAAAAAAAAAGAATTTTGTGCAGTTCCCTCAGAAAATGTGTCGGACCGGACGAACAAGATTTTGTAATGCATGAATGAAGCTTAATTAATTGCTGTATTATTTGGCAAAAATATTGGCGTTTTAATGAGGTGAAAAAACCCGTCTTTGTGGGTTTAAAGCCACTATGCATCTATTGTAATTAAGTATCTAGGTTTAGACTGTTAAGAAACGTGTGTATCCACGATGTATCAACAGTGAGCATTGATGCGGAATGATATGCAAGTAGGTGGGTATTGTCATCTGCGGAAGTGTAGGCTTGGGCGCTGTCGCTGGCCCCACAAGGGACGATCACTGCTGTCTTCGGAGATGGAACCTTGTGTCCGTACGCTTAGAGGTGGCCCACGCGCATCGGTCTATTTCTCATTGTTCGAATATCCTGGCTCAGTTGAGGATGTAATAAGCTCAGGTCATGGATAATTAGCCTTTAACTTTTGCCTGATTGATGAATGTTTGTCTAATGAAGTGAATTCGAAAACTGGGTTTAATAACTTCCTATTGCCAGTTTTTTTTTTTTAATATATAAGATACAATATGTAAGATTTTAAAAAGATTTCGTCATTTAGGCAGACGTTTTAGTAAAATAAGAACAAACTATACGTATCGCTTCAAAGTTGCAAAATCAGTTTTTGTTTTATGATAGCTCCTCTTCGGTTTATCGGTACGAAAAAACTTTAGATGATCCCTCGATGAAATAATTAAAAACTCATAAGTTCCAAATTTTATCCCAATCGGATTAAAGATATATAAGGTGTAACAAAATTAGCTGAAACTATTTTAACTGGTGCTTCTACCCATGAAACTGAACAACTTTACCCATGGAACCCATAGAAAAAGCCAACTTAGTATGGGAAGTTCTTTTTTTTTGAGATTTGACTATGAGGTCCATTGGGGAAAGTCGTTCAGTTTCATGGGTAGAAGCACCAGTTAAAATAGTTTCAGCTAATTTTGTTAGACCTTATATAGCCTCCAGAGTCAATCGTAAAGGACGGACGCACGATGGCACGCATGGACGGAATTGAGATATTTTTTGATATGTGTTAATGATAATATTGAACAAATAACGAAAATTGGAAAAACTTTTTTTTTGCTATAACATATACATCGTACGTCGGTGGCTCAACCGGTAACGACTCGGTCCTTCTAACCAGAGGTACCGGGTTCAAATCTGGACGGCCAATGTACCAATGAGTTTTTCAAAAACTTACGTACATATACTTACCGATTGCTTTAACGGTGAAGGAAAACATCGTGAGGAAACCTGCACACGCCTGCGATGAAACTCGAAGGTTGTGTGTGAAGTCGAACAACCCGCAGTGGGCCCGCGTGGTCGACTAAGGCCTAATCGCCCTGATTCAGGGTAGGCTCGAGCCCCTCGGTGGGGACGTATATGAGCTGATATAATAAATACTTCGTACGTATTACGTACTCGTACCGTATTTAGGAGTCCAGAAAGTAATAATTTTAAACAAAAAAAAACCGACTTCAAACAGGAAACTAAGGTTCCCCTCGATTTCTCTGGGATGCCATTATCAGATCCTGGTTTCCTTATTATGGTACCTCCCTTGGGATATCTCCTTTCCGACAAAAAAAGAACCATCAAAATCGGTTTATAAATGACGAAGTTATCCGCGAACACACATTAAACCACCAAAATAACCACCTCCGTAGCTCAGAGGCAAAGTTCACTGGCTTTACACAGGAGGTCGCGGGTTCGATTCCCGGCAGGGTCAATTGTAAGACTCGGTTTGGTTGGTGGTAAGGCATTTTCTAAGCCCGCCTGGCTAGCTACCACCATCTTATCTAGGTCTTGCCGCCAAATATCAATGTTGATATCATTGGTGTGTTCCGGCATGAAGATAAGATAGCCAGTTCCCCATTGCGTTGGGGTTGTCAAGGGTTTACCAATTGTTAATAAAAAAGAAACAAAAAAATATACGGTCTAATTGAGAAACCTTCTCCTTTTTTTGAAGTCGGTTAAATAAGTTAAATCAGTTCTTTGCAATAAAGAAACAGAAAAAAAAAGTACTTAAGTGATATCCTTAGACTATAATTACATTGTTTAAGATTGAGAAGTCAACAAGGAACCCTTATAGTTTCGTCTGTCTGTCCGTCTGTCCGTCTGTCCGCGCCGCGGCTTCAAACCTGTAATTTGGCATGGTTATACATTTTAATCATGCCGACAAAGTTGTACAATAAAAACTTTTAAAAAAAAAATTTTAAAAGTTTTTATTGTACAACTTAAGTTAATTTACATGTAAAGAGGGCGTATTTTTGTTTGGCCTAACGTACCCTATCGTGTGCGCGTGCGGTATCGCGTATCGCGTATCGATGAGTAGGTCAACTATCAAAAACCGCTGAGGCTTTGCAAAAACAATTTTTTGGTTCAGGGATCGGTTTGAGAAATATTAAGCTTTAAAATGCTACTTTTTGTTTGAGTCAAGTGCCCCCCCCCCTACAAGATAAACCGCTATTTTGGGACATCTGAAAAAAAATTAAATAGTAGCTAACTACTCCTAGAACCATATAACAAAAAAAAGGAAAAATAGGTTGTCTTAGTTTAGGAGTAATAATCGATCAACTTAAGACGTACAGTTGGATCTGTCAAAAGTTCATAGATTTTCCATAAAAAAAATTTTACTACTAACTTTACTGTAAATACAATTTTACAAACATTTATTTTTTGAAAAAACTTCGGAACCGTACTTTGCGCGTGTCCGACTCGCACTTGGCCAGTTTTTTCTTATTGAAAGTTGTTAAGTATGAAGAAAGAAAGTATGAAGAAGCTTCACACTGTATATTAAAGACTGCTTATTTTTATGTACAATTCTATGGATTTTGGTAAATTTCTTGCAAACCATACATTCTCTGTCTTCTTTAAATATATAAAAGGCAAACCTGACTTTATATATAAAAGGAAAAGGTGACTGACTGGTATATCAACGCACAGCCGAAACCATTGAACGGAATTCGCTGAAATTGAACATCCGCTAAGAAGGAATCTCGGGAAATTCCCACAGTAACGGCAAAAAACTGTATATGCGCGGGAGAAGCTGCGGGCAACAGCTAGTGTTTAGATAATCGCTTTATTTTTCCTGTAAAATATTACACAATACTTTATAAATTGTTTTTTTCCAAATTTCTTCATATATTTTTTTTTTTTTTGGAATATTTGGTCGGCATTCAAAACTAAGGGGTGTAAAATAAAATGAAAAATTTTTAAGAATGTGTACGTGTTTAGGGCGTTTTCATTTAATACCCTGGGTCCTAGGTACTTGATCTGACTGCCCTTTTAAATTTTTACTCCCCCCTATTTCAGACCGTATTTCTCGAAAATCATAAATATCTGGAATTTTGCTCTATTATTCCTGTAAAAAAAGACATCAGATTCTTCGGAGATCGGCGGGGTATGGTATTTTTTTTCGAATATTTTATCAGTACCAAAACAGTATTTTATCAGTTTCAAAAACTCAGAGGATGAAAATGAAAAAAAAAAATGTTTTAGAATGTGTTTTTAAAGACCTTTTATTATTGATACTCTACATGACCCCGATCTTTTTTTTTAATAATGCAGACAATAATTTTAATTTTTTAATTGTTTTGAGTTAAACTATAAACTACTTACAATCTTAGCAATTTTTTACTTCGTTGTTTTAGTGTTACTGCATAATCTGAGATCGAATTTATTTACGAAATTTCATTGGGTTTTGCCAATGTTATATTTCACAAATTGACCGATGGATTTTGTTCCAGTTCAATATTAATTGATCACCTGATTCATAGCTCGAACACCTCGTAAAATGAAATCAGTCAAGAGATCAGATAGCTCCGTTATTCGCCAAAATTGGTGCTAAAATTATATTTTTTTTCAAAAGCGAGCACAGATAACTACGAACGAGAATTAAAAATATGTATTTAATATAAAACAGTAACCAATCATATTTTTTTTTTAAATGGTACCTTATTCATTTATTTATTCACTATAGTTTGCAAATCATAACAAGATTAAAAAACCACTAAATTCGCAAAATTTCAGCACGGTATTGAAAAGGCAAATGTGAAGAACCATTTTAAAAGACATGTTTAATCTGTGGAAGTGACAACTGTCAGTTTGGGCAGCTGTCAGTGTCTTTTTGGATTGTCAATTTAATTAAAGTACCCATTTTATATTTCGAAGAAAATCTTCTTTAATTGCGATTGCGTCCCTACCTACCTATCGAAGGCTCACATCAAATGAAAGATATTCCACGTCAAAACATAACTCCATTCCGACCACAGAATACATTATATAAACTAGAGAGACGTGAAATAAGGACAAACAAACAGACACACTTTTACATTTACATTTATAATACCTATTAGTAAGGATTTATAATGACGTAACTTAAAAGCCTTGGCCCACAGTGTGACGATATCCGAACACGGGTGACTAATACACAGCAATTTTATTTATTACTCAAACAAGACTAAAATAAATAAGTTCTAAGAACAATAATATGACTATTGAGTACCTAAGTGCAACACCAGGCAACCGCCGCCGTCTATTCCTTGGGATATCACGTTTAATTGTGCCACACGATAAGAGAGAGAGTACCCTCGAAGATACCATGATTTTTTTTAAACCAAACTTTGAGTTAGGAAGAATGGGGACTATAAGTTTTATAAAATACAACCAAGTAACAATAACAATTAAAATTTATTACAAAATTAATACAATAAATAGATCAATCTCAATATAATAAAGATGCAAAATTAATCAATAAATAACACATTACATTAGCATTAAAGGTAAAAATTACTCGTATGGCTAATTATTATGGCAAAATGAGTACCTATGACAATCAAAATGTTGACGTTACCCTGAAAGCAGTCCACTGGTTGGGTTAAAGCAACACAAACCCCACTGTCACGCAAATGTCCTTTCGATATTGTAGTCACAGTCGAACTCGGCGAAGAAAGAGTCGAACGGCGAGAGCGAGTCCTCGGCCAGCTCCGAGGGGGTCCCCTCTAGCTCGGTGGAGAGCTCCGACAAGTCCGAGCGGTACGGCGAGGGCCAGCGCTCCGGCTGCGGGGGCTCCTCCAGCTCCGTGTTGTCGCGCAGAGCGGTCGACAGCGCTGCTATGTACTTCATGGCTAGCCGCAAGGTGGTGATCTTGGTGAGCTTCTCGCAGGGAACCGGGGCGCCCGTGATGGCGGACGCCGGGACGGCGCGTCGGAGCGCTTCAAAGGCGAGATTGATCTCTCTCATCCGACTCCTTTCGCGCGCGTTTGCCGTTTTTCTTCGGTACTTGCTGAGCGGCTGCGGCGTGCGGCGCGCGCGTGGCTCGCGGCTGCGCGTGGCGCGCGGCCGCAGCTGGTACTTGTCGTGCTCCGGCATCGAGTGCGGTCGCGAGCTGCGCGCGCGCTGCCACCGCGGCGCCGTGCCGCCGTGCCGCCCCACGCGACGCCCGCGCGGATTCCGCAAAAAAATACGCTCGCTCCGCCCACACGCCCGCTCCGTTCATGTACGGTCGCGCAGCAAATTGTTTAAGTATCCCTTGATTGATATTTATGTTTTCTTTATCCTATCCTGGCTGACATGTCCATCTCGACATTTAAGATACCGAATCTGATAGAAAGAGAGGCTATAGAAAGTGTTAGCAAAAGGTCCCCATAATATTCATTTCCCAGTCTAGGTTTCTTTTAAAGGTTTTTTTTACAAGATTTGTTAAAGATTTTTCAAGTATTCTTTAGTAGATACTGATTACATAAGTTATTCGTAGAGTAACCCATTAAAATTTCACTTGTGATTTTTTTATCGCGTGTATTTTTATCAAGAAATTTCTATACAGGAATATATTAGATTATAGAAATTTCTTGACTTTTATACCTAGAAGAATAGAAGAAACAGCTGACTGTCGGTGACCATCTTAATTTGCCACTGCTGGCAAGAATTTTTATGGTTCCTTTATAATAAATAAATAATAATAATTTATTTTCAGACATTGGAACTCCATAGATTGTTATTAATACTTTTACTTGTACATGTTAGTAATTTCGCGAAAATACACACAACACAAAATATATACCTATATAGGTTATTTATTTTAGTTTTTCCATATACGTCTTTCTTCTGTCTATTCATCGATATGTCACAGCTGTTTTGCTTAGAGACTTACAGCCTTAAAGCAGAAATTTAGTATGGTCATGGTATGGTCAAGTTTTAAGTGGTGATATTTGTTTAGAGTTACATAAAATAGTAAGAGAATATATCACAGCCAGATGCGATTTCTTAGTTTAGGACTAAGTACCTAATAAATAATAATCGACCAACTTAAGATGTACAGATTATACGTTTTATTATTATCCAACTGTTGGGTTATATTAATTAATAATAATTTAACCATAAAGAATCAGCTTTACAGTTGAATTTCGGGTGAGTGTCTTAACGCGACTTACGTCCTTTACTTCGGACGTAAATGCACATTTTCGTTTATTGCGAGCTTAGTAAACATTGTAGAAAAATTTCGTCTTAGCCGTTTTATCAATACCTTCATTCTCTTACTGTCGGTGTTTATTTCATGCGCCTAACTTATGTAATATAAGAGAAAAACCTAATAATCTCTCAAAACTCATGGTTTTACAAAATAAAAAGTATCGAGCGGAAACCAAAAAATCGTGTTTTTGTTTTAGCCGTACCAAAGAAAAATGTTCAAATAATCAGATGTGTAGTTTTCACGTTCAGCAAGCTTGCGGCTGGGTCTAAATCATCATTGCAGCTCATATACGTCCCCACCGAGGGGCTCGAGCCTACCCTGAATCAGGGCGACTAGGCCTTAGTCGACCACGCGGGCCCAGTGCGGGTCTAAATATTCTAGCTAAAATGCACTTATTTTGGGAGCCTGCGCGCTTGACTGGAGGGGACAAACCACACACGATTATCTGGCCCCACACTAGGATTCCCTGTAGTTTAGGATCCAGAGACTGATATAAATACTTATATACCTACGTTTAAATATACGAGTATACATAGTTATATAGATATTGAAATCCCAGTTACAGAGCAAACAATCCTGTTCGTCGCCCGAATGGTTGCCCTGAGTGGGGATCGAACCCGCGACCCTTGGCCCAGCAGGCACGAGCGCTGCCACTGGACCAACGAGTCATTCAGATTTGTAAAAAGGTTTTAGATTTTCCATACAAAATAATCTATACCAACTCCAAAATAACTTTTTTTTAAATCATCATATCAGCAGATAGACGTCCACTGCTGGACAAAGGTCTCCCCCAAGGATTTCCACGACGACCGGTCCTGCGCTGCCCGCATCCAGCGGCTTCACGCGAACTTCACCAGGTCATCGGTTCACCGCGTGGGAGGCCTTCCTATGCTACGTCTGCCGGTGCGTGGTCGCCACTCGAGAACTTTACTGCCCCAACGGTCATCTTTTTTAAAATATACCTACTTAATAATTGACAACGCTAAAACCGACTTTAATTACAAAATTGCAGCGTTAAACCAACAACGTGTTTTCCCAGTGATTGGTACACACTTGACTGACTCGGTGGCTCAGTGGTTAGTGCCCTTGACTACTGATCCGAGGGTTGTGGGTTCGATCCCCACCCAGGGCAAGCATTTGTGTGATGAGCAGATTTGTTTGCTCTGTGTCTGGGTGTTAAATATCTATATATGTATGTATTTAAACGTATATAAGTATGTATATCAGTCTCTGGTAACCCATAACACAGGGAATCCTACTTTGGGGCCAGATGACCATGTTTGATTTGTCCCAGAATATTTATTTATTTATATTTAACAGTTCATATCTTGGAAACTGCCGAACCGATTTTGATGAAACTTGCACTGTTCCCTAAGTTGAAAGATACTTAATCCAATAATATGAGAAACGTGTACTTCTACATCATACAAACATATGAAATTTGGCACACCTGTTTAGAAGCCCACTTATACGAAAATTGTGCAATACAGTATTTTACTTAGTCATTTGAGTAACTTTTTATCAACTGTCAAAAACTAAAGTTTGTGCTGCAATTATTCGCTTTACCTACTGGCATTATAGTGACGTCATAATAAGTGTCATAGTCTTTAACGAATTAATTTGCTGTTTTTAATAAATATAAAATTACAATTTGTTTAATATTTCAAATAAGTATAAGTGTTTTTTGCGATTTTAGAGGATATTATATTTATTGAATAGTGATTTTTTATATCATGTGTCAAAAACGAAATTTGTTCTAAAAAAATTTGAAATACCTAGGCGTGACGTCATAGTTTTGCAGTGTCATTTAAGTACTCATTTTGTGATTTTGGTGAATTAAAAATATAAAACTTGATGGAAAACAAAACGAGTAAGGTTTTCCGAAGTTTAAGTAGGAGGGTAATTTAGTGATCAAGAGTTCATAATTTATTTCTGATGCTGTCGTCATCCCTATTATATTAGCCATCACCTTCAGTAACACTTTTTCACCAAACAGTACAAATGATCATAGTCAATGAACAATACCAGCCAGCACCAGTAAGCGGTGATCCAATGGTAGGTACCTACGCTTCGTTCATTGCCTACCTACATAGATTTGCATATTGGATTCGGCGTTTCCGCTCGTTGCCAAAGCCATGTTTACCGACCTTGCTGAGAAAACACTGGAGTTGGCCCGCGTAGGCGCCTTGTAGTATAGTGTCACCAATTTAAATTTAAAACCCCACTGCGTAAAAACTTAACCCCTCCTTTATCTTTTTGGCCAGTCGGGTAAAATGTATCCTATGTCACTCACGGGCTCAAGACGAATCTAGCGACACCTCGCACTCTAAAATCATTCAAGCCGTTTAGGCTAAGTACAGAGCGTGTCAAGGAAATAATTAAAACGCTAAACACGTTATTAAAAACCGACTTCCATCGCAACCAATTAGTACAATTTTGCATTATTATTTTTGATATTTGATATATTTTTTTTAAAAGTTCTACACTGATTTTGATAACATTTATATGGGAACAACCTGGCAGCATATCCCATAGAATAATAAAGGAATCATGAAAATCTGTTCACAATCTGCGAAGACATCGCGTAACAAACATACAGTCTAATTGAGAACCTCCTCCTTTTTGGAAGTCGGTTGAAAACATAAAACTCGTACTAAGACGCAGCCGGGTAAAACGGCGCATAGTTTACGAAAACGTTCACAAATATCCAAGAACATATTATATGTGTTTAGAGTAGGTTCATCGGGACAAAGTTCAGTTCAGTTTCACTATTATTAGGTGTAATTGCCGATTGGATAAAAAAGTTTAAATAAGAAAATTAAAATTAAGAAAAATAGTTATTTAAACAAAATTTATTCTCAAAATAGCATAGACTATTAGAAATTAAAAGGTGGTAAATGTGTGCCTATTGTTTAGATATTTTGAGAGCATGATGGCCTTAAACCCATAAAGACGGTTATTTTATACTCAAAAATCACAATTTTTAAAGGCAAAAATACACATTTTTAATTTTAAAGCTCTAGAGTTATCGAAGCAGTGTCTTCGTTTCTAATGTCATATTTGGGAATACCCTGCACAATATTTCGTCACTTTCGGGAAAATTCAAGAAAATTAACCAGTCTTAAAAATTGACCCATCTGACCACTAAGAAAACGCTTTTGTTCTATTCAATGGTACATAGCAGGCCCGGATTGGCCATATGGGCAAATCGGGCAAATGCCCGATGGGCCGGATGCCCAATGGGCCGGTGTGGTCAATTGGCGGTCGACTTTATTTTGCTATATAAAAAAAATCATTGTTGAGAATAACGTCCTCTATCGTCAAGTCGAGGACCTAATTCAATTTACGTTATCTCGTTGGGCTCTATCTCTAGTAATTATTTATTTATTTTGATTTTCTTTCCACAAACATATTTACAAAGTATGGTAAATAAAAGCGTCGGTGGCGTAATGGCTAGGGCCGCCGCCTTCTGTCCGGGAGGTCGTAGTTCGAACCTGCCACGTACCAATGTGATTTCAAATTTAGATTTCATATGTACGCTTATCCGACGATTTTACGGTGTAGGAAAACATCGTGAGGACACGATATTTTTACACACACGCCTCGCAGGTTGTGTGTGAAGTCAACCAACCCGCACTGGGCCCGCGTGGTCTACTAAGGCCCTATCGCCCTAATTCAGGGCAGGCTCGACCCCTTCGGTGGGGACATTTATGAGCTGATATGAATGAAAAGAAAAAAAATTAAATATACAAAAATATGTTGGTGAGAGACTGGCGCCTAAAGTAAGATGTAAATCTTTTAGTATGGTCACCTGGCCCCCCCTCGGTATACAAGAACAAAACATGAAAAGTGAAGTAGGAGTAAAAAAATAAACAGAATAAAAAAAAATAAAGATATTAGAAGGTTAAGCTGCGCTTGCGTGAGTATGTGTGTGTGTGTGCGTCAGTTTGTTTGTGTGTGTGAGTTAGTGTAAGAAAAAAACATATATGATTATATTTGGATATTTTTTTCCATTTCAGAGTAGTCCAGAGTCAGCAACCAAGCAGTGATAGTAGTTTTACATCTGTAAGAACTTAGGACACAAATTTTTATGATTTTAGACATTTTGATAGACAAATAGTTTTCTAGAAAACACAAATGTTGTTGAGCTAGGGTGGTCCTAAAGTATTGCAGTCTAAAGATCATGTCTACTCCTCTAGTTTCAAGTTAGTCAAGATTAAATGCAATATAATTATGTCTAGATAAGATTACTTCATAGATGAACAATCGTCTAACCGTGAGTACTTGGCACTGGATGTCAGTGGGATTATAATGATTTTTAAAATTTAGCAACTTTAAGGATCAATCTTTAGGCTCTTTTAATCTATAATAGATTGGCTTTGTAAACACCTCCCCATGAAGAGATGTAATAGCTCAAGATTGATCTGCAGAGAGCGTTGTACAACATTTTAACTATTTTACTATCAGCTACCGATCGAATATTTCTGAATAGAGGCGTGACTTTTCTAACTCTTTGCGTATGTTTGTTAATATGTGGTTTGAAAGTGATATAATTATTGAGAATAACACCCAGATATTTTATATTATAGACCGTTTTTAGTTTAGGGCAGCTACATGAAGAGACATTACAACAGATAGAGCAGTGAGCTGTTATATTAAGGGAATCAGGAGGCTGTTTTCTAGGGGTAATTGAATACTTGGATATAAAATACATGCATACAAGGTCAATGTTCATAACATTATTTTTGACACAGTTACGCAAAGCATGGGTTGCCGTTTTCTTACAAATGGAAAACTGTACGCTGATTTCTCGTGTCTAGATCTAAAACGTTTCCCCGAAATACGTAATAATAAACTTTAGTCCGGTGAACTAGATGAGTTAAGTATTAACTTATTGAAATTTGATAAGACAGCTACAGGTGGAAGTTTTCGGATAATTTGGCATTGCATTGGGATAAACTTAAAACCACTGAATAAGGAGATTATAAAATATTCATAGAAGAGAATAAAAGTGAAGAAGGTCAAGAAGTCAACGGTGAAATGCCTTTACAAATAGAAAACCATGATGAAGAAAGATTTGTACCATGTATGACACGCCGTGCATGTAAAAATTGTGCCATTTGCTGCTTTAAAATTTTGCATAGATACAATCTTTTGACCAACGCCTACACGTACGTGAAAGATCCTTTTCTACCCTAAAAATTATCAAAAATCGCATGAATAGTACCTTATCTTCTGATAATTTAAATAATAATTTATGTTAATTACGGTAAAAAAAGATTCATGAACTTGGATAGCGACGACATTATTGATAAAGTAGCCGAGAGTAGTGAGCCTCTTCGGAAGTCTTTAATTGTTAAAATTGAAAATATATATTGGAGATTTTCATTAGAAGGTAATTTTCCTTTCTCTTGAGGGTAAAGGGCCGACCGTCTTTAAAATGCCCGGGCCGGTTTCGGGTCCCAGTCCGGGCCTGGTACATAGCTCAGGGGATTGGAACATGAAAGACATGCTACGAGTTACGCATAAAAGACTATAAGTAGTGTCACCATTTATAAGGTCAATAATAAAGTACAACTTTTTTTTTCAATAAAAATTGGCATTGAACTTCAAAAACTGAATCGGCAATTTCATACTTAAACCCCTATTATTTTCAGGTATATGAAACTGTAGGATCCTATAAGTCAAAACAAACCAAAAACCTATGAACTTGTCTATCACACATCTTTTAACTTATAATTATACTTTTAAAACTAACCCTGTAAGGATGTTTTGGATGTTAAGTCGTGAACATATTTAGGTAAACTTTTGCACTTAAGTACCTTTTTAGGGTTCCGAAGTCAACAAGGAACCCTTAAAGTTCTATGGTTTCGCCAAGTCTGTCTGTCCGTACGTCTGTCTGTCCTTAGCTCCGCGGCTTAGCTCAGAGACTATTAGTAGGTACTAGAAATATGGCATTGGCATAGGTATACATATTAATAATCACGCCAACAAAATTGTACAATGTCTCCCCCCCCCCCCCTAATATAAAGTTTAAAACATAAGCCAATAAAATTTACACTACTAGTTATACTTCAGACTAAACCGAGGACAATTACTTTTATTACTTGCAGCAGCTCGCGAGATGTTGCTGTCTCCGTCACACTTTAGAGATCCTATTAAAAGAAAAAAGGCATCCATCTCCCTCACTCATGCACGCCGGCCGGTCAATCCTGCGCACATGTCATTACGCGTTTTAGTGTTGTCGAAGTCACACGCGTACCGGCATAGGTACTTATCTGTTTCTTTTTTTCTCTCGTATCAGTGCAGTGCTACTCCCCTGTGTATCATGGAAAAAGGAAAAGATCAATTTACAGTGAGTTGCAATATCTCCAAAAGAAAATGAAAAAGTTGGAACAAAAACTTACATTGAGTAGAAAAACAAAATCGCCGACGTCTTCTTCGAACCGTGATGAGGACGCGTGTCGTTCTCCAACACGGGAACGTGACCTGCAGAGGCCGCCATCATCAGATGACGCGGAAAGGACTAGCATGGTGCCACCACCCATGCATGAAGGTAGGTAAATGACCTACATACAATACAAAGTTATTTCCTATACGAACTACCTTCGTTATGACAATAGTTAACTAATTTATTTCATAAAGACACAATATGCAGGTAGGTAAGCACCTAGTTAGGTACCTACTTTTCAGATATATATATATATATAGGTATGTACAAGCTACAACTACATTCCTGCCTATTGAAGTACGCACATCCGTGACGTAAATACAGAAAAGATGCCGTTCTTTTTTATTTTTATCTCCACTTTGTTGTGTTGAGATTATTAACAGATATCCTATATGGATAGTCGCTCCATCACCCCACGTATATCGTGTTGGAAATTTTTATTTGATAACCTATATGGTTTGTCAACATTGTTTCATTTCACAATATTTTTGATCTGTATCCTAAACGGATTACATGCCATTTTAAGATGATATAACGATTAAAATCTATCTAAAATATATAACTGTAGAAATTTGAGAGCACCAAAGCTTAATTTGGAAATTAAAGCAGCATTAAGTGAAATAAACTTAAAGAAAGAAACCTATAACGAAAATAAGTAGAATCAGCTATCGAGTTGCCTTGTCGCACTCGGAAAAGCACTGAAGAATCAGCTATCGAGTTGCCTTGTCGCACTCGGAAAAGCACTGAAGAATCAGCTATCGAGTTGCCTTGTCGCACTCGGAAAAGCACTAAAGAATCGGCTATCGAGTTGCCTTGTCGCACTCGGAAAAGCACTAAAGAATCAGCTATCGAGTTGCCTTGTCGCACTCGGAAAAGCACTAACTGAATCTAACACTATATATCCTAAAGAAAAAGAGATATCAATGAAACACCTCTTTAAGCCCTTAAGCGACGCAGATAGACTTCTATGTGACTATCACTACAGAGAATCACAGTCTCGAAGATATTCGTGATACCGTAAAGAACAAAAATCGATGAATTTATCTTTGGTTCAGATTTAGCAACTAAAATTAGCTAAAGCGATTACAAAATCCGGTTCGGAATCGTAGACCTCAAGGCCTCCGTACAAACCACCAGCAAGTGGACAAGCTCAGCGAGGAGCTTTAAACTTGAGGGGAGCGCGGGGTGTAGGCTCGACAACGCGCCCATTCCCCCGCGGAGGCCTCCTGCGACAACCGCCACGGCCCACGACGCGTCGAGCTCGAGGAGGACCAGTCACCGCTGCCGGACGAGGAGGCGTTAAGCTCACAGGTACATCTGCCACATGCTGGTAGATTATGTTATTTCTACAACGAATGACGTAACATAACTGATGATAACGTCATACTATCCTGGATTGAGGGCTACAAAATACCGTTTAAGAAAACGCTTATTCAAATGCACTTGCCTCAAAAAGTTTGCTTTTCTAAAGATGAAACTATTGCTCTATAACAATGCTTATCTGAAATTCTTAACGCCGACGTTATATCTGTATGCTCAGCTTGTAAAAACCAGTTTATATCTCCAATATTTACGGTACCCAAACCAAACGGAAAACATAAAATATTAAATTTAAAAAAAAAAAAAAAAAATGTTTAAACGGATCATTTTAAGATGCAAGACCATCGTACTGCGCTAAAGTTTTTGCAACCTGATTATTCTATGGCAACCTTGGACTGGCAAGATGCTTATTTTTTGATTTCCATTAATAAAAACGACAGAAAAATGTTACGATTCGAATGGAAATCACAGCTGTACGAATTTAATTTTCTCCCGTTTGGTTTTTATACAGCACCATTTGTTTTCACCAAATTACTCAAACCGGTTATGCACTATTTACGCTCATCGGGCTTATTATCCGTTATCTACCCAGATTCATTGTATTGGCAATTCATATAAAGAATGCTTGCATAACATTAATAGTTCAAAATAATTGTTGACATCACAGACTTATACTTAATATAAGTCTGTGGTTGACATCGCAAATATAAGACTGTGGTTGACATCCTTAAGCTTTGTAATTAACACAAAGAAAAGTCAAATGACACCTAGTACTTACTGTATTTTTTTGGGTTTCAACTTTGATACACAAAACATGTAAATTAATCTACCTACGGACGAAAAAACTACGTATTAAAGAAAAATCTGAGATGAAAACTGAAGTATGTATGTCGCAGGATAATTTGATAATCCGTCGTTTCGCGAAAATCCTAGGAATATTAGATACTATGGAGTAGAAAACTCCTAATAAAACCAAATCGACAAAATTATAACAAACATATGAAAATGCCTAATTATTTAAAAGTTGACTTAAAATGGTGGGCCAATGACATAAAGTACAATTTTGAGTGAGAAATATTCACTGACGCGTCGCTTACTGGTGGGGGGCGGTATGTTACAACAAAAACGCCAATGAAAATTGGAATCAGTTAGAACTATCGCTCCACATAAACGCATTGGAGCTAAAAGCGACCCTTAATGGCCTTAAGATATTTGCATCAGATTTGACAGATATACTCATTAGAATATACTCACATATACTCACGAGATACTCATTAGAATAGACAACGCCACTGCTATATGCTACATAAACCGGATGGGCGGTATACAGCATACACATTTGAAAGACTTGGCACGTAAAGTATGGCAGTGGTGTGAGTCTCGTAATATCTTTGTATTCGCCTCTTAATGTCAAGTCTGCTGACAATATTGCTGATTACGGGTCTCGCCTGATTAATGTAAATACTGAATGGGAGCTCGCTGATTGTGCTTTCGACAAATCACAAACAGCTTTGGTATAACATAGGATTTATTTGATGACAAAACTTGTCTGAAATCTGACCATTTTTTTAAATAAATAATTTCCATTCAAAATAGATGATCCCTAACCTAGTCAAATAATATGCTAATTTTATGTCTATCAAACACCCACTAGCTTCTTAGCTTCTAGCTTCTTGGTACCCAAAATACGTGAACTGGTTGAGATAGATCAGTTGAGATAGATCAGTTGGTTGATGGTGACTGTACTTACAATCCGTGGATGACAGAACTTTGGGATTTTCCCTACGCTCAAAACAATATGTTTTTCTGTCAGATAACGACTGTAACACACACATTATATTAGTCATGTGAATTCCCGAACTAAAAATATGTAAACATAAAACTTTTTAGATAAGAGTGGTCGGCATAGGTACATCGCATTTATTAAGGAAAACCAGACTTCAATAACAAGAGATAAATAACTTACGTGGACATTTGATAGTTGTTTGAAAAACGGTCTTAAAAATATGCAATTTAAAAGTAAAAAGGACCCTAGGTCAGTCGGGCCAATGGAGAAAGAAAAGATAAGCGAGAGAGAGGACCTACTTGGAATCTGAAGATTGTCTGAAAATTTCATCGAAATCGGTCCAGCCGTTTTGGAGTCTATAAGGAACATTTTTTTTTCCTTCACATAACACAGAGATAGACTGGATTCAAGTGCTAATAACTACAGCCTCCCTGATATAATAAAAGGATTTGAATGTAAATCACATGTTAAACGCTCATAAGAATTAGAAATGATTTGAACGATTAAAAATTATTCAAAATGATTACAAATCAAATCATTTTTAATCCTTTTTAATGATTTTGTTTAATCAGGGCTGTGATTAAAATAACTAAAAAAGAGATTATAAGGTTTTCTTATTTGTTTACTTAGCTTAAGTAATAAAAATATGTATCGTTTATTTAAGTAAATAAACTTTAAACAAAAAAAAATGTTATGAGAAAGTGGTAGCCCTAGTTTTGATAAGCATTGCTATTTAAACGGAGACGGAGGGTCGAAATGATTCATATTGTTGCAACCATTCCGGTCAAATGGAGTCCCAAAAAAAAATATGTATCAATTGTGGCCGAAGTTACGACTTTAGCCCTTTTTGGAGGTGGTGCAGAGACTGCGGAATAAATAAATTTATCGAGGAGAAGAAAAAAAAAAAAAAATAAGTGTTAATCTTCCGTTCACACATCATGAATTTCGTGTCTAACATTTTTTTTGGTGTTTGTCTAAACGTACTATCCTCATAGATAGCAGTGAGAAGCCAGTGCTGTCGTTAGCTGGTAAAGATATTGAGTAAGTTAGTATTCTCAAGAACCTGGAAGCTATTATCGATCCGACTCTGCAATGATCTGAGAACAACCGGACTATACGCTGTTATCGCCGATTCCGGGTACATCAATGTACAAGAGCTCTTTTCTTGTCCTTGGAGTTGCTTTCTGGAACTTTGTGCCACCTGCTGTTTCAACTGCTGCTTCCCTGGATGAATTCAAGACGATGCTACAACCACTTACTTGCTATTGAGCAAGCTAAGTCGCGAGTGCATAGTTTCTGGTGTGTGATGTGCTGGTAGGGCTGTCAAGTGTTATATGATACAATACTTTTTGTAAATCGTTTTGTTTCTGTTTTTTTAAATGCCATGAGTTTTATATTATTTTTGTCTTTATTTTAAAAAAAAAGGTTGAGCTAAAGCTTTTGTATTTTGTAATGATAAAGCCTACTCGAGGGTAAGCAGGCTAAAATCTTAAAATATTAAAAATTTTAAATACAGAACATAATTATAAAAAGCGTCTGATTATGGAATCTATGTAAATGGAGAGGCATCAAGATTTAATTAATAAAAGGAAAGATACAGAAACCATAGATAAGATCTACCATGATTTAATTAAATTAAAATAATCTTTAAAAAGTACCGTTGTTACACTTTCTTGGTTAATTAGTTGGAAATTTAAATTTGCGTTTGTATTCATGTAATTTCAAAATTTGTAATTGTAAGTGTCTTTTAAACTTTATGATTATATTTATGTAGTTCAAAATTGACAACCCTGGTTATCTGGGTAGGTGATTTGAATGACTGACTGTATAATTTGTAATATTACCAACTGTACATAAGACCAGTGTTAGCACACGGTTTTGGCTGTCAGTTGACCAATAATAAGATTTATGAACGCATTGTTCATGTGACTTTATAATTTCTTAATATTATAGTGTTTTTTAACTAACGTTAAGATAATTAAAGTTAATGAATTAATTAATTAAGTTACATAGTTGGACTCACATGAGTTTATTTATTTTAATATGGTTCCAAATTTAACGGACAAAACAGGTTATAAGTATTCACCGCTATAACCTGTCCTCAGAACATTTTTTTTTGTTTAAAGTTTATTTACTTAAATAAACGATACATATTTTTATTACTTAAGCTAAGTAAACAAATAAGAAAACCTTATAATCTCTTTTTTAGTTATTTTAATCACAGCCCTGATTAAACAAAATCATTAAAAAGGATTAAAAATGATTTGATTTGTAATCATTTTGAATAATTTTTAATCGTTCAAATCATTTCTAATTCTTATGAGCGTTTAACATGTGATTTACATTCAAATCCTTTTATTATATCAGGGAGGCTGTAGTTATTAGCACTTGAATCCAGTCTATCTCTGTGTTATGTGAAGGAAAAAAAAATGTTCCTTATAGACTCCAAAACGGCTGGACCGATTTCGATGAAATTTTCAGACAATCTTCAGATTCCAAGACGGTCCTCTCTCTCTCTTATCTTTTCTTTCTCCATTGGCCCGACTGACCTAGGGTGCACGGAGAAAAAAATATCGTCAGAATAACTATTCAAAGTTTATAGTTAAATTAGTTAAAAGACGTATCGTTAATATAGCCAACTGTTTCGTCAAACTAAGGATCTGTATCGCTGAATTGGCTATACAGATCCTCAATTCTAGAAAACAGTTGACTACATCAACGATACGTCATTTAACTAATTTAACTATAACTTTGAATAGTTATTCTGACTATATTTTTTTCTCCGTGTGCTTTTTATATTAATAATATGTATGTTGCAGTCGTTATCTAACAGGACAAAGTATTATTTTGAGAGTAGGGAAATTCCGACGGAAGTACGGTACTGCTATTGGTATCTGGCAATTGCATGACACCACCTCGTGGTCAAATAATATAAGTAAAATAGTCTTTTTCTTTCTAATTTAGAGGTAAGGGTTAATTTTAAGGGTCTTAGGAAATGAAAATGTAAAAAAAAATACATAAAAGTTATGCAAATTTAAAATATGCGACATTAATACCGTAGATAAGTTTATATAGTTCAGGATCGTGTATAAAGATATGCATAGAGCTACTGTTTCGTAATTAATGTTTTACTTAAGAAGAAATAGGTCATAGATATAATTATAGAGTAATTTAGGTTTCTTCTTTGTTTGCTAGTGAAAACTGCCAATGTTTTTATGTTATTATTTATTATCTCGAGTTGTAAAAAGATTTCTTTGTTTCTGAAACTTTATATGTGTAATTAGACATTATCTTCATTAAGTTTTTATAGAGTGTATAGACTTCATTTGTGACATTTGATGTGTATTTTCGTTCATTCTCTAAAAAGCTACAAAATTTGCGAACTAGTCACAGATTTGTAAGCTCTCAGATACCATAAAATTCACTATTTATCAACCATTATGATTCAGCATAGAACGATAGCCATCCAACACATTAAATGGTCATTCTTTAGCGCCTACATGTTTTAGAATATCAAAATCCACTGAATATATGTTATGAACCTGATGTGATGTCTTGTTTACGAAAATGCCATTACTCAGCCATAATAAATCATTTCGGATAACATCTGTGTTTCATTTAACGCTCCCTGTACAATTATAAACAGTGCGCATGGTTAAATTTTTTATAAGAATTTTCTAGTTGTTTTCTTCTAATCTTTTGATGCGCACTCACAGAAAATCTCGTCGAGTTTAGTTAAGTCCTTACTTTTGGATCCGAATAAATTCTGAGTAACTGATTTTGACCTATTCGCTAGTGTACAAAATACCAAATGTAATAGATACGCTTCATGAACACTCGATCCTGATGCAGAAGTAATAGATGTTTTAACATTCAGTTGGAATAATATGAATTTCTATACCTTTGCTCCCTTTAGTATAATTCCCAAAATTTTGCAAAAAAAAAAAAAACATTTTAAAAAGCTAATGGCATCCTAGTAGTGCCGCATTGGCCATCACAACCCGTATCCTTTATGTTGTAAATTAATAGTTCCTAAAACAATTCAATTAAAGCCCAATAGGCAACTTCTGTTCTCTCCCTTCAGGGACAGCCACCCTCTACATGCGAGGCTTACTCTGGTGGCAGCGAGGTTATCAGAGAGTCGTTCCTCAGGCGAGGTACCCCAAGTAGTTCGCTAGATATAATCATGGCTTCATTTGTTCAAAACAATTTCACGCAATATACGAGTAATTCAAGCCATAAAGCATGGTGGCTTTACTGTATAAAAAACAAAATTAATTTCTATGAATCATTATTAAATCACGTAATATCATTTTTGAAATATTTTTTAGTGGCTATAGCTCATTAAATAAACATCGCTCCGCATTGTCCATGCTTTTAGGCAAAAATATAAAAACAGACGGCTGTGTTAATAGGTTATCAAAAGGAGTCTATAGATTGAGACCACCCAAACCTAAGTATGATTATTTATGGGACCCATGCTTAGTTCTAAATTACTTTGCATCTTATTTCCCTTATGATCATGTAAACTTATCTGATTTGTCTCGTAAAACTGTAATAGTACTGGCGTTAGCTTCCTTGCATAGAATGCAAACACTCAGCTTAGTAAAGCTTAGCAATATAAGTATATAGAACAATGTTATTCTGATAAAAATTACAGACTTTATTAAGACTTCTAGACCCGGGTCTTGCCAACCAATGCTTAAATTGCCTTTTATACGCGAAAATCCAGAAATATGCCACGCGTTAGTTTTACAGGCTTATATTGATAAGATAAGACAATTGCGCCGTGAGCAGTCTGAAAATAATATTTTCACCGCCATCAACAAACCTCTTATAAAGGTTGGTTCACAAACTCTTGGCCACTGGGCTAAGAAATCGTTAGAGGCCAGCGGTATAGATATAACCATTTTCGGAGCGCACAGCACACGCCACACGTCACGCGACGCGTCGACGTTGGCAGCTCACAGCGCTGGCACGCTGCTGGTATTAAGGTCGAAGTGATTCGCAAGACTGCTGTTTGGAGTGATTCGTCTAATGTTTTCTTAAAATACTATAAAAAGGATCCGAATCAATCTTAAGATTATTATGTCAACGCTATATTAAAATAATAATAATAATAATAATATTATATGTATAGATAATTTAATTTCATGATTAATTACAGTTGCAATTACTTCAATTATTGAATTATTGGATTATGCATTGGTTTATACTCCATTAGCATATAATAATTGAAAGTTAGTGTGATTTATATCAAGTATGTTTTTTAAAATCATACAAAATAAGTTCAATATTCTGTTATTTTTATCACTCATTTTGGTATATATTTACACCAGTTCCACAGAAATTGAATAAAGCTACACGTTATAAATATATGTTATTTTTATATGTTATATGTACATACGTACTATTAATTTCCATCAATTTATGCATTTATTCCTAGTGCTGAAATAACTTTGCAAGTATAATCGTCATTATTACAAACGAACATTAATTTATATTTATTTTTAACTCACCTCTAAACATCTGCAAGTAATAAAAGTAATTGTCCTCGGTTTAGTCTGAAGTATAATTAGGAATTAAACGAACTTACCTCGTGTAGTTCGATTCCAATTATACGAAGACAATAAACCGAGGACAATTACTTCGTTCCCTCCCAACCCTAAATACCCCTCATGAAAAATAAATAAAAACCTCTGAAAAATGACATGTGCGCAGGATTGACCGGCCGGCGTGCATGAGTGAGGGAGATGGATGCCTTTTTTCTTTTAATAGGATCTCTAAAGTGTGACGGAGACAGCAACATCTCGCGAGCTGCTGCAAGTAATAAAAGTAATTGTCCTCGGTTTATTGTCTTCGTATAATTGGAATCGAACTACACGAGGTAAGTTCGTTTAATTCCTAATTATGGATGGACAATTTCGTTCAAATAAACATTAGGTAAATATAACTTACAAAAAAAAACATAAAACTCACAAAAAAAGCTTATGTAAAAGACAATCGTATAAACTCTAATTTTTGATATAGAAGAAATGTATTGTTTAAGTTTTGACGAGAAAATATCAACGTGTTCATATGCTTCTTTATATTTTGAACAAGATCATATAATGTAATGATTTTTAGCATAGTTAGTTCGACTAAATGTACAATTTGAGCGCAAATTTGCTCTAAGACATTTATATATAACTTCTTATTTACTAGATAAGGAGAATCTAAATAATTGTGTATTATTTTATGTAACTTTGCGCGAGTTTTATTACCGTTTTTTCAACTCAAATGTTGTTTCATTACCTATTAGGTTGACAGGAAGAAACCCCGTAAGTAGGGTTTCCCAACTATACTGTTAAAAACAGTAGTAAACTGTTTTTCACTACATTATACTTTTTACTGTCGGACAAAAAAACAGTATAAAAAATACTGATTTTAACATGACTGGTATGTTTATAGGCGCGTGCGCCATACCACACAGTAGCACGATGCAGTGGAGTTTTTTTGGTGGGATATAAGGTGAACGCATTCGTAGTTTTATGTCATGAATGCAAAGTCGTGGGCCGACAGATGTAGATCTTCCATAAATTTAATAAAAATGAGCTCCTCAAATACTTTAATTTTGATTTCGCTTGTATTGAAGCTTATGAAGCCTTCAAAAATGACACTCAATTGCTATGTTGTGCAAGAAGCACCAAGAAATATGTTTTTAAAACGTTAAAAAAATATTGTACTTGTTCATTTTATTGAAATACTGTTTATTTTCTTTCTCCAACCTAAATATACTGTATTTCTTAAAAAAAGGTGGCAACCCTACCCGTAAGGTATAGTCCGTTCCACAGATATATAAGTCACTGGTCCGTTCATTCATTTGTTCTGTGTTTTGTAATATTTTATAATATGAATTTCAATAATAAAGAGTTACAGACAAACAGACTTCTTACGCAAGACAGCCGTATCGACAGACAGACGGACAGCGTAGGCTTAGTAAAGGTATGTTAGTACTAAAACTAAAATACGAGGGCGGTTTGATAAGTCCATGACTTTGGAAAGAAGAAACACTCTTTTTACATATATATATTTTTATTTTTCTACATAATCTCCTTTCAACTCTACGCACTTAGTCCAGCGATGTTCCAACCTCTTACACCCATCAAAAAAATATTTTTTGTCAAACCCTGAAAAATAGGCCTCAGTTTCGGCTACCACCTCTTCGTTTGACGAAAATCTTTGCCCGCCAAGCCATTTCTTCATGTTTGGGAAGAGGAAAAAGTCACAGGGGGCTAAATCTGGCGAATACGGAGGGTGTGGCAATAATTCGTATCCTAATTCGACAATTTTTGATGTCGCGATTGCAGACGAGTGGGCCGGTGCATTATCCTAATGAAATATTTTTTTTTTCTTTGCTAGATGCGGTCGTTTCTTGATCAACTTTTTATTGAATCTATCTAACAATGCAGCATAGTAAGCTCCGGTTATTGTCTTGCCTTTATCCAAAAAATCGATGGAAATAACCCCTTGGCTGTGCCAAAAGACTGTGGCCATCACTTTACCAGCCGAACAAATAGTTTTTGCCTTCTTTGGGGCACGTTCCTAGGTAGAAGTCCATTGCTTCGACTGTTGCTTAGTCTCTGGTGTATAATGATGGACCCACGTTTCGTCAACTGTTATGTACCGACGCATAAACTCACTCGGATTGCGATTATACATGGCTAGGCATTCCTTAGAAGCTGTTACACGATTTCGTTTCTGGTCGACTGTTAGTAAACGCGGCACCCATCTTGCAGTAAGCTTTTTCATGCCCAGAATATCATGCAAAATATAAAAAAACTCGTTCAGTCGAGATGTGCACAGCATCACTTATTTCGCGTATCTTCACTCGACGGTCTGCCAAAACAATATCATGTATTTTATTAACCATGCCCTCCATAGTGACCTCAATCGGCCTTTCTGGGCGCTCCGCGTCATTAGTAGTAGTACGTCCACAACGAAATTCAGTGAACCACTTATGTACCATCCCATGAGAAGGCGCAGAATCACCATAATACTTTTTCAATTTGTCTTCGGTCTGCTTAATTGTTTTACCACGTAAAAAATAGTGTTTAATTAGCACTCGAAACTCGCTTTTCTCCATTTTCAAAGAATACTTAGAAGTCGCCTAACTTTTTTGTTTCTAAAAAGGTTGTTTTCGCGCCAAATTTGAAAAAATAACGGCATGCGCTTCGTAGTGAGTTTCCAAATATGAGACAAAAAAAAATATTAAAAAAGTTTTTATTCAACCTTAAAGTCATTGAGTTGTCAAACTGCCCTCGTATACAGGGTGTAACAAAAGTGATGTAGGTCCCGTTAGCTGGGGCTTCTACTCATCATACTGAACAACTTTTGTTTTACAACTTTGCTGAAATCGCAAAAAAAATATTTTACTCCTTACAAATCTATCAGCTGATCGACCAATTTTGTGCATTTTAGTATGGAGGGTCCAAATTTTTTTTTCGAGAATTGACTATGGGTTCCTTGGGGAAAGTTGTTCAGTATGAGTAGAACCCCCAGTTAACGGGTCCTACACCATTTTTTTTACACCTGTATACTTTGCTAAAAGGGTCCATAACGGAAACGGTTAGGAACCCTAGAAACACATACTTACTTTTTTCATCCATTGTGGAATATTTTTTTTTTCTATTTTAGTTAAAAATAAATTGCTTGATTACAATAATTTCAATTTCGTCAAAGAAGATTTTGTATCCATGGAAAACCATAAAGTAAAAGAAAAGTAGGTACCTAATTGTCTCTTTAAGAAATCAATTTTAAAAAGTTTTGAGCGGCAAAATATTCCGAATAAAGTTTCAACTTTCAACGCACTTTTACTGAAATTTTATGTTATCTACTGGATCTCAACTAAAGCAAAATGGATATAAACTACCAACTATTGTTTTATCTTGATAGAAGAGGTATTCTAGCCAATATGCAATATGAGTGCAAAAGCTTTCTGGGAACACTGAGTGAGAAAACGTTAAAAAAGTTTCCACCTCTCCGATACTTAATGCAAGTCGATATCATGGATGTATTCGATAAGTTACCTGATCTCGGCGAATTTCTAATTAGGGAACCAATAAAATGGCAAAGATTTTGCAATGATGTGCTTTACGCCTGCCTACAGTGTACGAGCAATGCTGCGATTTTAAATATTCAACCTGCCCAAGTCGCTGTTACTATAAGGTTAACGAGTGTGCCTCGATTGGTCTGTCGTCCTAACCCTAGAGTCTACAAGGGTCTTATATCATGTCAAGGACTGCTACTATCAGTTTCAAAGCCTATCAACTATGTCTTTCACACTGTTTGGACCTGCATAGAGGAATGCGAAGGCAGTGAAGTGATTCTGCAGTGTATACCCAAGAATCGTCCCAGATGCCATGTCTGCCAAAGTATTCTTTTTGAAAACAGTGGCCTTAGGACATGCGGAGAACAAGTAACGGCAGAATTTTATATAAACAAAAGTTTCTTGTCTCGAAGTTTCACGATTGTCGACGATCTGATTCCCAAACTGAAGCTTGGCTCGATATATGAAATTCACAGTGTGGTGGTGAAAAATCTAACAGCTGTGTGGTCTATAGATGAGATCTTAGGCTTGCCTGCTCCAGTGACAACTCCTGTTCCGAACGATATCGAGATATTGCACACGAAATGTGAAGGTGTACCTTGGCAGTTTATTTACTGCTTCTCGTCAAGTATCGGTGTTAAAGTGTGCCCTTTGAACTGCTTTATGCTTCTAAAAATAACTCTGATAATGAGTCTGGCTAGCATAAAAGCCAACACTTTGACAGGTGCGAGTATAATTCATGTGCTAGTTGCCGGCTACGACACAGGATATGTCGGACAATTGATGGAAGAAACGGCAAAGTTAGCTGAAAGGAAAGTGTATTTGGGTACTGCGAATTCGGCAGTGCCTACAGCGCTGATTGGAAGCTCGGGTGGAGTCTGTGTTATGTCTTTGCCTCTTCATGTCTATAGTCAAAAACAAACAAGTGAGATCTTGTCTTCTGTGGAAACCGGAGAAATTTCAATTGACGATAAGAGAGAGAAACTACGGTCAGCCATATGGGCACAAGGGATGGATATAAAGAAACCGACATTTTTAAATGTAGCAAACATATTCGGATATGTGTGCCGTGGTGACTACGGAGAGAACAATGATGAAATTGTAAAATTTGTTCTGCAAAACGCAGTGGAGCCGCCAAAAACAAGCAGAGAAGAGAAGAAGGCACTGAAAGATATCATGTCATACATCGATATCGTCGCAGGGCTTAAAGTTTCATTGGATACTAGAGCGAAACTAGTGCTAAGAAACTATTTCCATGCTGCCCGTAAAGAAAGACCTAGCTGGGTGACAGCGCGTACCATGAGTGCTTTAGTTGCTACTTGCGAGTCCTCAGCGCGACTGTGTCGCCGCAGTGTCGCGCACACCAATGACGCGGTGTTCGCGATCTGGCTGCACGTGTGCGGGAGCCCAGAGCCGAGGTTTGCGCCGCATGAGTACCTTCAAACCCCGGCAACTGTGAAGGAGTTGCAGAAGATGATGACCAGTTTCAGGGACTGGTTAAAACAGTTTTCCGGCATCACTTCTTTGTAATATAGTTTATTTGCATAGTTTTGGTTATCTTTGGATTTAACATAACATCTAAAAATCGTCCACTGCGGGCCAAAGGCCTCCCCCAAGGATTTCCACGACAACCGGTCCTGCGCTGCCCGTATGCATCGGCTTCCCGCGATCTTCACCAGGTCGTCTGTCCACCGCGTGGGAGGTCTGCCTACACTACGTTTTCCGGTGCGCGGTCGCCACTCGAGAACTTTGCTACCCCAACGGCCATCTGTTCTACGAGCTATGTGCCCCGCCCAAGTAACTAATTAGTAATCTGTGCGCCCACTGCCACTTAAGTTTAGCAATTCTGAGAGCTATATCGGTTACTTTGGTTCTCCTGCGTATCTCCTCGTTTCTGATTCGATCACGCAGAGAAACTCCGAGCATAGCACGCTCCATTGCCCTTTGGGTGACCTTGAGCCTTCAGTTCCGTAAGTCATCACTTGCAACACACACTGGTCAAAGATCTTAGTCTTGAGACACTGCGGTATTTGGGACGTGAAGATATTGCGAAGCTTCCCGAACGCTGCCCAGCCGAGTTGGATTCGTTGATTGATATCTTTCTTGAAGCTGGACTGTTTGTCCCAGGTATACATACATATTTGTCAACAATTTCCAGTGTAGACTTCAACCTTTAGAGTGGTGGGTGCGACAAGGACATTTAACATTATTTTCGTCTTATGTATGTTCATTTTAAGACCCACTTGTTGAGAGTCCTTATTGAGGCCATCGAGCATTGTACTTAGGTCTTCCATAGTTTCAGCCATGTTCAGGATATCGTCAGCGAATCGGAGGTAGGTTATTTTCTCGCCGTTGATATTGATGCAGAGTCCACCCCAGTCCAGAAGCTTCAACACATCTTCCAGGGCGGCGGTGAACAGTTTCAGAGATAGATATCACGTCCCTGTCTCACCCCTCGCTGCAACTGGATAGGTTTCGAGTTCTGGTCCTGGAGGTGAACCGATATGGTGGCGTTTTCATACAGACACTTCAATACCTCGATGTATCGATGTATGTACCGCTGGGGAGACTGTAACACAGCCCAGGTTTCGACTGAAACAAAGGCTTTTTCATAGTCCACAAACGCCAAGCATAGTAGCTGATTGTACTATTCAGTCTTCTGTATAATCTGCCGCAGCGTATGTATGTGGTCTATGGTAGGTACTAAAGCCTTTTCGGAAACCGGCTTTTTCGGGAGGCTGGAAAACGTCAAACCTGAGCTGCGTGCGAGGCGATTCGTAATGACTCTCGAAAACAGCTTGTAGACATGGCTTAGAAGTGAGATGGGTCTGTAGTTCTTCAGCTGGGTGTTGTCAACCTTTGAAGACAAGCACGACCACACATCTGTGCCATGCCTTAGGCGTTTGTCTCTCGAGTGTAATGGAATTAAATAACTTCTGAAGAGCTTTAAGTACTGGTGTTCCACCTGATTTCAGAAGTTCAGCCGTAATTCCATTATCACCCGGTGCCTTGTTGTTCTTGAGCTGTTTGAGAGCCATTCTAATCTCGTACAGGCTGACATCCGGGATATCTTCGGTATAGTGTCGGGTTAGTCTGGCTCTTGGGTCTTCAGCCAGATCGCTGACAGGCAAACGTGTGGTCTTATTCAATTGTTCGTAAAACTTCTCAACTTCTTCCAGCAACTCAGTCTTAGAAGATATGATCCTGCAATCCTCAATCTTCAGCTGTGTCAGTTAGCTTTGCCCAACAGACAGATCTCTCGCGAACACTTTTGAGCCTTTTCCTTAATCGCCTCTCACAATTTGTATTATACTGGCGCAAATCGCGAGTCAAGGACTTACAGATCTGCCGTTTAGTTGCCGATACTGAGTAGCGTCTTCAGAGGACTGCAAAATCATTCTGCGTCTTTCTTCCATGAGATTGCTGTTGAAGTCAGTGATTTTTTTGGTTCTGTTTAAACGGCGAGTTTTAAAAATCTTACACCCAACCGTTTGGATAAAATCCAACCAATCTTTCAGTATAATCGTCCATATTCTCGCAGTCTCCCAGGCATTCGGAGCGATCGTGCAACTGGAGCTGAAAGCTCTCGGGGTTTTGGAGCTGGATGGGCGCTGGTCAAAGCGTAGACTTCATCAGTCGACATCTTTCTAACTTGGTCTTTAGATTCAATGTGCCTCTTTTTCCTGTTTTGACTGAATTGATCACAGAGACATCATTGAATATTCGCTTCCTTGTCGACAAGATGAAGTCAATCACGTTCTTCGTAACGCCAAAAGGATGAAACCATGTCCACTTCCGCTGTTTCGACTTTTTGAAGAAGGAGTTCATCATAAAGAGGCTCCCCTGCTCTATAAAGTCGGACAGCATCTGACCACGTGCATTCCTCTCTCCATATCTAAATTGCCCCACTCTCAACTTACCATCGCTTCTTTTGCCCAGTTTTGCGTTGAATTCCCCCATAACAACGGTAAAATGGGTTCTGGTGCTCTGTATGGCTGTAGAGATGTCCTCATACATAGTCTCTACCTCGTCGTCGGAGTGTTCCGTGGTCAGCGCGTATACCTGTATGACCTTCATCGAATACCGTTTGGTGATTCTGAGTATAAGGTATGCTACCCTTTTCGAAACGCGCACGATCTGGATCACATTGTTAATGAGGGACTTGTGGACGAGAAACCCCGACACCACTCTGGGACAGTTGGTCGCCCTCCCGGAAATAGAGCAGGTTTCCGGATTTAAGAATCATGGTACCTTCCTCTCTTCGGACTTCACATAAACCTACGATATCCCACCGTAACCTGCTCAATACTTCTTCGAGTTCTGTAAACTTGTCTTCAGCTGCAGACTGACAAGTTTACAGAACTCGCAGAAGTATTGAGCAGGTTACGGTGGGATATCGTGCGCGTGTTCTAAGTTGCCAGGGCCAAAGGTAGGGGGTGGCGATCGCAGTGTGGTTGCGGGTGTGTTGCAATGCACGGAAAGGACGCTGCTGCCCATCTTCCGGTTTTAAGTCCCTTAGACGACTCTTATGACCCCCATTGGAAGAGATGGGATGGTCCTATTCTTAGCCGGGAGCCATACGGCCATCTAAAACTAATAAGAGGTATTTTGAATTTCTCATAAAAACACTTTTATTAAATTAATTAATTATTAATGTTAGATTAAAACTTATTCCTTTCATTGTAAATAATGTTAGGATGCTTGGCTTACAAAATAAAATTCTTGTCAAAAATAGCTTAGTATTAATTTGTTAATTGTAAATTCATTTGTGAGTAAATATTTTTCAAACTACATATTACACCTAATTTAAAGTTACGTAAAAAGACTAGAAATAATTGACAAATAGCAACATGCCCTGCCGTTACAATGTTGCACATCCATCACAGTTATAGCAAGTTTTTTCAGGACCAAGAAAGGCACATTATTTTATTACATACTTAAAACTATTCATTTTTACCATCTAAGAAGCTAAAATCAAAGTTTGAATTCATTATGATTTTCTTTTGCAAGTTTAGTTTTTGAGACAAACTTTTCTGACTTTGTCTTACTTTTAAACTTTCTTCAATAAGTGACTTCAGCCTCTCGTCTTCATGAACTTTGTTTGTTACATTGATGCAATGGTTGGATACTGGTTCTCCAACCTTGAAGTCTCTCTTTTGGAATGAAATAACACTGTACGGAAGATCAGCTAAATTGTCGGCATCACTAGCCAGAATGCTCAATGTAGACCACATACAATTTGAAAGTTCTTCTGTTACTGCTGAAAGATCACTTGTCAACTTTTCAGTATTGTCAGCAGCTGTATTTATGATATCTGATATTTTTGCAAATTCTGTATTCAAATCCTTCAACTTCAGTATAAAAGGCTGCTCTTTCATATCTGATAACACATTGCATCTGAATTTAAGGCAGTTGTAACAAATCTTTGTGATATCTGGACATTGTTTTTGTGTAGTTCTCGAGTCAGCTTGAAATTCACTTCTTTTGTAATTTATGTAGGCTGTGACTGCATTAGTAAATATACCTTGATAGTTGTTTTTTGAAATAAATCCATTAAGGTCAACTGCTACAACCTCATTGCTTCGTCTGGATGCAGACTGCAGTCTTACAGTCAGTGTGCTCCAGGCATTTTGCAGTTTATTTATCCTATCAGAGAGTTCATCCGCATCATCAAATAATTTCTGAAAGCCACCTAAATAGTTAGTAGCTGTAGAATTTTCCCTGAGTATTTGTATGTGCTTCTTTCCTGCTTCAATCATTTTTAAAAGTACTTCTTCCTTAGAAACTAGTTTTCCAATATCTTTATCCACTGAATTGTGTTTAAGTAACAGCTGCCTGCTTTCGTGTTTTAAAGATTCAGCTCTTGTGAAGAGCCCATTGATGAGACCTTCATAAACTTCCATTTGAGACATAACAAAATGAAGGCCATGTCTGTACAAGGTCTGACTATTCTTAAAATTGTACTTTTTGTTTTGGTTCTCTAGACATCTTTGTACTGCTTTGGGTACTACAGGTTTAGTATTGTCATTTATAATGTTACTTTTATCATAAAGATATATCATATAGTTTGTACTTTCATTCCAGTATTTCATCACGGCTTCATCATTAGCAATGTCAACATAAGTAGTTTGTGAAATAAGTATTTGTTCATGAATGGGAATTTTAGTATCATTACTTATCCATGTTTTCAATGTCAGTATGTTTGTGGTATCCTCTATTGGGTAGGTGAGTGCACTCAATGTAGTAACTGAAAACACTTTGATGATCTTTGTTGAGAGAATTTTCTGTAAGAGACTAAAGAAAACAACTTGACTTGATGATTCATTCTGCTCAGACCCTGAAGGGATATTAAAGGTTACTTTAGTTGGTGTGTCCCTTCCCCTTAGTTTAGGATCCCACTCCAGTGCCACCCGTAACCATTTCTCAATCAACAGTTTAAATGCTTTGGAGATATGGCTTTCTGCAAATACCTCATCAGAATATTCAATAGCCTCATGGAATGTTTCATAGACACAAATGTTATCATGAGTCTTCTTTTTAACATGTGGCATCCATTGCACAGGAGACATGTGCGATAGAAACGGTCTCACTCCACAGATGACTTCAAAAGCAAGAAGACCAAATGACCAGAAATCCACAGAGTTACTGTATGTCTTGCTGTACAGGAGCTCTGGGGCTAAATACTGCAGGGTGCCCACAAAGCTGGCACACACTGAATTTGAGTCAATCTCCTTAGCATAGCCAAGATCTATCAATTTGTAAGTAACCTTGGTTTGGTTCTGAGTGCCAATGTTGCTTCCTGGACTGTCTAAAACATGCATAACAATATTCTCCGGTTTGAGGTCTCTGTGAGTGATTTTGTTGAAATGGAGAAACTGAACAGCATTACCAATATCACTAAGAATCTGTTTGACTTGAACTTCATTTAAGCCTGTGCAGGACTCAGGTTTATTCAGGAGCTTGCGCAGGTCGCCTCCGCTGCAGTACTCCATGCACAAAATGGGTAGTTTCGATGGGTTAGCTGGTTCTAAGCCTACCAGAAAGCCAGGAGGCAGCTCTCTGGTGCCGACTATATTGGGGTTGTCGCAGCTCTGCAACATCTCCACCTCCTTGGTCCATCGCTCCCGCTGTCTCGCGTTGAGCTCATCGCCCCATTTACACGTTTTTATCGCGAGTCTTTCGTCAGTCCTTTGGTGTCTCCAGAGCACTACTGTACCGAAACTACCGGACCCCAACACTCTGTCTTTCACCCAATCTCGAATAAACACGATGTCGTCCATTTCTGGTAAACTTCATACGAACTTTATTGAAATAATTATTTTTTTTATCAAATTGTGACGGGAAAGAGGAAGGAAAACAAACAAAAATAGACTCAATCGCCCGACATTCGAACGACCTCATTTGTTTTTTTTTTTAATATATTAACGTCTCTGGGTACAAAAGTCCTTGTTTTTTGATTTGCAATGCTTAGTGCATTACTAATCTTCTCTAGAGTTTACTTTGACACTTAACAGCATTTGCAGCAGCCTCATTCTGAGGTGGAACACCCGGTTGCAGTAGGATGTCTATAAAACTGCACCCAGTGCAAATTGGGACTTCACGTCCTCCTTTATTTTATTTTCTTGTCCTTCACATTGCTTAGCTGCACCGGACGAATTTCATCAAAACGCACCAAATTTTTGAAGCAAATTCTAGCAGAAAACAATAAAAAAACGATAAAATAAAACTACAAATGCGTACACCACAAATCCCGCCAAAAAACCCTACCTCATTCGCAAGAAGTTTATAGGTATAAACTTCTTGCTTATTCGACACGACGTCAGTGTTGCCAGCAGCGGTATTCATGTAGGTATAGAGCGCGCGTATCGCATCGGTTACTTACTTTATACTTATCGTAGGCCAGTGAGCTATAGGTATAAGATGTATATGTGACAAATAGGGATGGGCTGCTGTGTACTACCGCCTTAGTGGATTATCGATAGCCAAGGACATAGTAGGTACCTACTTGTAAGCATTAATGTGTGTTTTATGAGTTACAATGTTCCTAATACATTTATTACGTATAATTCGCCCTAATTCAGGGTAGGCTCGAGCCCCTCGGTGGGGACGTATATGAGGTGATATAATGATGACGTATATAAACAAAACATTGGTACCTATACTCACACCTTGATGTACCGTTCGGTGTAGGTAACTTAATATACCAAAAATATTAATTTCAGTTTAATATTATAAAGAAATAAAATATCACAGTTGAGTTTTCGCAATTTTTTATCAACGGACTTCATTATAAGGAAGTTATCTATTCGTCACGTATGTATGTAATATATTATAACTGTATGTAATATTCCGGGACCCGGAATAAAAAACAAATTCCCTATCTGTCAACCAACCGGGAGCCGGAAAAATTACAACGGGTCAAATTATCGCCTGAAAATACGCCAAAGGTTGGTAGGCCCGATTTATAATGCATATCGACATGTATGGGAGTGAAGCAGACTACCTATGTGACTAATCCTTTGCCACACTGACAATATAAAATACATATTCAGTGAAACTTCACTCAAAATTCGGTTGTCGTACTTCAAGGTCGCGTCACGCGTGTGTCTCATTTGTTTTGTTGTTTTCTTTCTTATTTTGTTGTTTTATAGGTGTAATTAAGTTTTTATTGTATTATAAACTTACTTAGGTATAAATTACAGTAATAGAAAAGTTCACTTAATCTTATTTTTAACCAAGAAATGTAGTTTTTTAGGTACCCCATAAATATCAAATTATCATAACATTAAAGTAAAAACAATGAAAAGAAATTAGTAAAACACACTAATTAGAATAATATTATTAATAGAAACACATTAGTAGATTTACAGAAAATCCATTAAACGCGCCCAGTACGCCAGTGGTCTCGAACGTCATAGAGCGAGATCGGTAGAGTTGTCAGCTCAAATCGGTATATTTGTAGCCAAAATCGGTATTTGACAAAAAAAAAACACGGTATTCAATCAAAGTCGTTTATTTATTGAAAAAAAAAGAAACTTACAGACTAATACAATCACACTTATTTTTTATACCAATATTCTTTGGCCATAGCCGCGGTCACCTTTGAATTAATTTCAAAATCATAACAATTAGCTGCTTGGCTCCTCGTCAGACGACATTTTATTAACTTAAAGATTTTGTAGGCACTCTTTAGGATAGGTACGTTAGTACTAATATATATACTGTGGGATAGGTGCTCTACTTTCTCTTCAAAGTTAAGAAAATTAATGAAAAAGAAAAAAATAAAACCGAATTCCTGTATATATAGACTAGACAGGTAAATTCCCGAGCGGGAAGCCCCTTTTAACATCGAGTTGTAGGACACAAGGGTATTCCCCAAAATGTATGGAACATTCTGCACTAGGTCCATACTTACTATTGAGGGCTTCCCCGTAACATTAAACATAAATGAAAAGGGTTGCCAACTTAGAAGTAAAAAATTGGTAGAAAAATCGGGAGAATTTCCATGTATACTCTAAAATCGTAGAAAAGTCGATTCATTTCGGTATTTCGGTAGAACATAGCCCATATCGGTAGAAATACCGAAAAATCGGTAGGTTCGAGAACACTGCAGTACGCTGTCTGTCGCATTTCCGGCTCCCGGTTGCGACAGATGATAAGGGGGTGGGGGCTAATTACAGCTTGACAGTTAAGAGGTAAACCAAAGCACAAGTATATAGCACTGAGCATGTAATCACTACGTTTTAAGAGACGGAACTTCATACTATCTCATTCTATGTACATTTTGTACTAAATTCCTTCCCACCCAATAGCCAACATTCAGTAGTAATAATAGGTCATCTTTGATTCATTACACAAATGACAGTGTCTGGCAATAGTGATGTACTGACACAATCTACATACAATAGTGATGTCAAATGTCGATAAGTTATAATGGATTGGTCGACAAGGAATTCTTCCAATTTTAATTTCTTATATAGAGCAAAAGGCTACATAAAACAGTGCGGTAGTTTTAAAGTTCGCAACAAATTTATGAAACCTTGTAAAATAAAATAAACAACTTTCTGCTAAACATCTTTATTAAAAAATTATACAGCCACGCTGTGCATACTTTCTCTCTAAGTCTTCACCGTCTGTCAGAGTCGGGCATACACAAATCAACAGTAATCATTACACCTAGTAGCAAATAATAAAGCTAGTTAGGTATATCAGACTTGACTAAAAATTTGCAAATAATTTGGGTTTGTATCAGTGGTACCTACCTTAGTCAGATTTCTCCTGGAATATTGATGTACCCATTAGACCTTAGTCCTAGTAATTTTAATATAAGCCATTATTGAGAAAAAGTATCAAAAAACCTGGATTTGTATGGGAGCCTATATTATTCCCATTTACTACGAACAAACGCGTACTCTAGGCCATATACAGTTACAGTAATATATTGGGTTTCATCAAAATCGTTAGCCATTTATGAGTAAAATAAGTTATTTTTTACTATGGTGGCAACCCAAAAAAAACAAGATAGGTAAGTACTTGGAAAACTTTTTAAAAAACACCTGAAACCGAATTCCTTCCAACTTTGTCTATTAGTAAATATAATATAGACTTCTCATACAAATAGATCAGCTATTACTTTTTGTTAATGTTAAACATAAAAACATTTTCTTCCTTCTAATTATCTTACATTATAGTAATAACTAGCATTTTTTGGTAAATTTTGTGTCTACTACAATAAGTTTCCAGCAAACATGTTGCAGTAAACAAACCTGTTTATAGCAAACCTATATTTCCTACCTAGATACCTTACCTGAAAGTGATAGATAACTAACATTAAATTTTAAGTATTAAAAAACTTAGTTAACTTAAACTTTTAGTAATATTTGATTAAGTTATACCTATATATGTCTTCAACCCAGATATACAATATTTTTCAGTACAATACATATTTAACGAGTTAAAGGACATTGAAGTTTTGACTAAATAACAAGTATGCTTCAAACCCAAGTACCAAGTGTTAAAAAAATAATAGTTTAACCGACTGTCAAATGAAATCCACTCAAAAGTATGAAATAATATTATTATACTTATATACATGACATTAACCAACAATAACGAAATCAAAGGTGGGTACGAATGAAATTAGGGGCTAAATTTATTTTTGAGGTCGGTACCAGCACACAGCTACTCACATTTTACTTATGGCATTGCTGACACCGACCTCAAAAAAATATATTAGGCCCCTGATTTAATTCGTACCCACCTTTGATTTCGTTATTGTTGGTTAATGTCATGTATCTAAGTATAATATTTTTCATACTTTTGAGAGGATTTCATTTGGAAGTCGGTTTTTAGTTTTTTAAACTATTATTTTTATTTTCTTTATTTTTAGTGATATTGCTATCTATCTAACAACATTAAAACCCAATCACTCACTCGGCAAAAGGAACCATCAAATCATAATGCATGTATTTCATTAACAGACACAGATTCCTGTGGTTTCCGTCATCATATCAACAGCATGAATCTTGCATCATCAGCTCATCCAAAAAACCTGAAAGAATACAACTATCGGTTTAAACGTACCTAAGTAACTACGTAACCGTTAAGGAGTTGTACCTTCCTTCATCAGCTCATCAACATGAGATGATGACTACCAGACGCCAATACTTTAATAATTTTAGAAAATACATGAAACACGTAAAATGTGCCTATAAAATTTGAGGGTTGCCCTCGATATTCTTGGGATCCCATCATCAGATCCTGACTTGGTAACAATGGGACCCCCTCGGGAGTATACTCTTTCGATTGAAAAAAGAACTTAGAAAATCGGTTCATAACCGGGGCGGATATATCGCGTAACAAACATACAAAAAAAAAACATACAGTCGAATTGAGAACCTCCTCCTTTTTGAAGTCGGTTGAAAAATATAATCAAATAAACAAAGCAGTGGAATGTATACTTGACTTGATGAGCTTCCTAATCGCATTTTTGTAAATTTAAAAGCAAAGATTTTTTTAATGAAAATATGTAATTTAATTTTTTAAACTCGATTTTTTTAAAGTTGGGCCAGTTTTTTTTCTCATAATAGGTATTAGTGTATCCATGTCAAGTTTTGTAATGGGCCTGAAAGTCGTGTAGGAGCTACACCAGTCACAATGGCAAAATAAGGTAAAGCATCTTCAGATCTAAAGTTTTTGTTAGCTGTCGCTCGCGGGCTCCGGGATTGTGACTGGTCTAGCTCCTACACGACTTTCAGGGCCATTACAAAACTTGGCATGGATTATCTATACACTAATACCTATTATGAGAAAAAAAATCATTTAAAAATAAACTGGTCCAACTTTAAAAAAATCGAGTTTGAAACATTAAATTACATATTTTCTTTAAAAAGAACTTTTTTAAATTTACAAAAATGCGATTAGGAAGCGCATCAAGTCAAGTATACATTCCAGTGCTTTGTTTATTTGATTATAACTTTTTAACACTTGGTACTTGGGTTTGAAGTAGCGCATACATGTTAATTAGTCAAAACTTCAATGCCCTTTAACTCTTTAACTATGAGTTGTACTGAAAAAATATTGTATAATATCTGGGTCGAAGGTATAACTTAATCAAATATTACTAAAATCGGAAACATCAAAATGTTTTACCTGTCCGCTTCACGTGGAATGCCCCACATATATTAACTACTCATAATTTAATCTTATTCACAACTAATAATATTACCATTAATATACTCAAAGACATAGAAATCTACTCAAGATTTGTTGTCCGACTTTTGGAAAAATAACTCAATCTAGCAAATTTAAATTAAATGAACTTTTTATTGTAGGCAAATTTAATTAAATATTAATGAATAAATTTAATTATGATACTTATCAATAATTTAACTATAGCAATTTTAATTATAGATTAAGTTATCTTTTCAAATGCCTGGCAACAAACTTTGAGTCGATTTTTTAGTCCACCAGTGTAGATTACAATAAGGCTTGGTATAATAGTAATAGTGGAAAAAACAAAATGCAAAATATGTAATTTTTTGGCGCATAATGACCTTTGCGCTACATGCGTCACCAAACTCCTTCCGACACAGGCCACCGAGGTATTTATTCTCCTCTCCTCACAGATATGCCAAAAATAGAATCCAAACAGCTTTGTCCTATCAAAAGTCTCGAAGAAGATTCTGTATCTTTCGTTATTATATTTTTTATTTGCTAGAAATGTTTTGTTCCTGTAGGCCTAAAATACGCAGCGTGATAATGTTTTGGCGTAGCATAATCTTCCCTCATCATCATATCAGCCCAAAAACATCCACTGCTGGACATAGGCCTCCCCCAAAGATTTCCACGGACAGCGCAGGATTAGTCGTCGTAGAAATCCTTGGCCTTTGTCCACCAGTGGACGTTTTTCGTCTGATATGATGAATTATTTGGCTGTGCCTGCTTGTTGCGCAATTTTTTGGGCATCCGCCATACGTTCTTCTTGCAGCGCAAGACTTTGATTTATAATCTGGCATTGACGCCTAATAAAAAGGAGCCCGAGAATTTTATACATTAGTTCAAAAATTGATGCCTTGTGCAAAGTGCACGTGAACCATTTAGCATCACAATTTATGGAATATAATGTCACCGCTAAATGGCAAATATTTGGCTCGTGTAGCCTTGAAGTCAGCTCCGTCGTTGTCATAGTTGCATTTTGCACTAAGCGGCATAAACCCACCGTAGGGTATGTTAGTGTCTTTTTATCCTCCCACCATTCCCTCAATTCAATATAACTATAGATTGATTCTGAGTTATCAGGGCTTTCAACTCTAATATTTTCGACGCATATTACGCATTTTGTTTTTTTTACAATCTTCGACGCCAAGTAGCCACTAACATACACTACTGGCTGGCTTTCGATTCTAGACAAATCATCTAAAATTAAATCTTCATCTTCAGGGATGCTAAAAATTGGATAATCTTCGTCAGCTCCATCTTCGTTTTTCTCTTCTACAGTTGTATCTTTTTCGTAGGAAAATTCTTCCGTTACAGTTTCTTGAGACTCGAAAACAAGATTATGAAAATCAGTTAGCAGGATTTTATTGTCGGCTTCGCAGTTTGATCCACGGCTGTGATGGGCACTTAGTTTTGTAATTACGGCAGTTTTCAAAGCTGCCATAAAATGAGCACAAGTTGGGTTGCGATTCGTCGGGCTGCTTTGGCGTATAACACCAAACAAATTCTCTAGTGCGTCTTGATTAACCTGTCTTAGATTAAAATATTTGTGTCCCAGTCCACTTAAAGTTTGCCAAATATCTCTAAGGCTCTTTAATGTTGTAATGTAGCCGGAAATACATTTTACATTTTTCGCAACTACACCATTTTTATTTACGAATTTCAATGTCGACAAACTTCTTATAGACTCGGTCCATTTATCCATATGATCTGTCTTGAGGGAGACATTTTCTCTTCGTCCTTTTTTTACGTCGTCATGGCATGACGGCCCATTTGTATCATCAAATAATCGGTCTAATTCTTGGATGACTAATGCCGATTCCATTAAATCATTTGACTTTATAGGATCCGGCTCTGCAGCTGACATTAGTTTTAATACTGCTGCTACAGTGTTGCTCAGAATCTGTGCTGCATACTTGACCTTCATTTTGGCGCGATATTTCGGATCAACATGATTTTGTGTTATTTTTGAAAAATAAAGAAAATTTCGGTTTTTTTCTTCTACTGCCTTAAGATGGCACCATTGTGCTTTTTTTTCTTTGTACATGACTGTTCCGTTTTTTTGGAAGTTATTCCTAATGGACTTAAAAAGGTGTGGAACATCATATACAATATATATTTTTTCATTATTAACATTGAAATAATGGTTCGAACCATCATCTCTTGGCCCCGATAATTCTGAAAGTAACTTGAGAGCGCCCATGTTGGTAGGGCCCTGATCACAAACCGTGTTCAATACTTTGAACCCAGTGGCGGAAACTTCATCTATTATATTTTTTATAATATTTGCCAATTTCTGAGAAGATATGGTACCTTTTACAAAGTAAAAAGCGATTGGTTGTTTAAATTTCTGTCTTAACCCTTGTAACATAAATACCAATGCATGATCGGCTAGCTCGTTCGTACGGCCAAGCTCTTCTCCACAGTCCTCAAATCCTTCAACAATATCTGAAGCAACATTGTGAATAAGTCGGGGCTTGAGCGACATTTCGTCAAATAATAGACAACATAGGTTGTCTTTGTTGCCCCTGCTCTTGGAAATCTTTTTTAAATGATTTAATACTGTTTGATTTATTCCCGGTTTCATAGGGATTTTTCTTAATATATTCTGCAAGGTTTTTTCACTTGGCAGAGGCATAATTTTGTTTAAATATCGGTAAGTTTTCGGCGAACGTTTAAATATAGCTAGAGCGGATATTTTATTTTGTGTTGTCCATCGCCTACCCTTTGGTTTACGGTGTTGATTTTTGCTTGCATTAAGGACTATTTCTTTGAGTACCGGTGAATCTATTCTTTCAACAAGTTTTGCACTTTTTCTCAAAGATTTTAGTGTGCATTTTGTTTTATTCAATTGTTCTATAAGTTTCTTTTTTCTTGGTGTATAATCTGGAAAAATAAAGAAAACAAATATAAGAACCTAGGCACCAAACAGTAAAATGTAAAACATCCACTGTGGACAAAGAAGACCTTCCCCAAGTTGGGGGAGGGTTTGCCGCAATCGCCACGCTTGACAAGCAGGTTTGGCGATCGCAAAGTGGTGATATGGTACGCGGAATGGAAGGGGGTGGCCCTGTTTGTTCCCTCATTAGCCTCTTACAACACCCTTATCAGGAAGAGTGCTATTTTAGGGCCAAACTACATGCCACCAAATTTCAAAATGAAAATGATTTCCCGTCAAGCCAAGTTTAAAATGTTTTAAACGCCATCTGTGTTGAAATCATATGCAGCGCAAATGTTTTCAGCGACATTGACTATTGATTGCAAATGCAGGCTAAATGTTTGAAGCGACATTCCTATGTATTTTTTGGTTCAGGCGAAGTCTCGATTCTTTAATTTTCATATAAATCTATCATTTTAAATATAAAATTGTAAAGAGGCCATTCTTTTTTGTAATGCAGTATGAGTTTCTTGGGGAAACTTGTTCAGTTTCATGAGTAGAGTCCATCCTTAACTTGCTAGTTATTAAAAAAATCCTGTATTTGTACCTACCTAAATAATGATTTGTAATTTGTAATGTTAGGTTTACTAAGCTCCTTGGGTACTTAAATGGAAGCTTTTTTGAAATTTTATGATAAAACATCACAAAATAACTGTCAATAAAATTAATAAACTAATATACCATGAGATAGATTATGTAATATGAATTAACATACCAGACTTTTCATCGAATTTCATCTTTTTTCCTGATGTGTCAGGCTCACCACTGTCAGCTATCCCTTGTCTCTTGAGAGATTGTGTTATAGATAGGTCTGAAATAATTTAAAAAAAACTTTTTTCAATTTCGTGGTGAAATGCCACAAATTAAATTTCAATAAAAATAATGAACTAAAAACAAGAAATAGATATTTATTGAAAATTTAACAGGAAAACTTTTTCAGAACATACTTAATTGAGTATTTTAATTTTGACCCATGCAAGTTCCAAAGATGCCTAATCTTACAGAGGTTGTTGTTTTCTTTAAAAAAAATTTTACAACCACAATTATTTAAGACATTTGTATGGTGTATATTGGTGGTATATTAGTGGTGCGTGTATGTTGTGTTTGTAAGTGCGTGCGCGCGCTTGTGTGTTTGTGTGCGTATGAAGGTGAATTTTATTATAGTTACTCACCAGTACCAATCTGCTCAGTTTGCTTGCTTGTCGAAGCTCCTGTATCGGGCTCATAATGTTTAAGAACTGAAATTAAATTTACTTTTTTTAAAAACAACTAATTTTATTCAGATGTCTGTATTCAATCAACAAAGAACAGCAATTATGGTTTCTACAGCTATTTACAAATTCCTTCCATTATCCATTTTTTTTATTAAAAATTAATATTGGTGTAGCAGATTATGAGTGAAAGTGTCAATAACAAAATATGACCTAGTACAGGTTGTGCAAATGTCAATGTCAGTAGGGATCCAGGCACACGGACTGCAAGCCACCTGCAAATTCGCAGTTTGGATGCAGTTCTCCTAGTAAGTTGTGGCCTAACTGCAAATTTGCAGCTGGCTTGCAGTCCGTGTGTCTGGACCCCCAGTGTCCTAGAGGTGATCCAAAACAAAATGCAATGATATTGTCAGATGGTTCTCTAATTGAACACTAAATAAAAAACTAATAAAATTATGCTATGTCTAAGCTGGGTTGCAAGCAAAGTGCATTGTTGGAGCGCAACTGCTTCCGAATCTTAGTGAAATAATAAAAAAATAATTACATCTAATATGTAAATAATACAAATCTAATTCATAATATTACGAAGTACAAGTGGTAGCATAGCACAAACAAAATAGATATATTAGTACTAACATACAGTATGGACACTCCCTGCCGCTCTCTAGATTGCGAGCTAACCCCCTCGTCACCCAGATTGATACAGATTGGTTACAGTTTACTTCTCGAAAGTATGGAGTTTGCCGTGATTTTGTTTGCTCGGTCATTTGTTTATAGAAATATCATTTCACAACCATTTGTATGCAGTGTCCGGGGTGTGGCACAAATAAGTCGTTGGAGATAATTTAATATGCTTACCGACAGTACTAGAATGCACAGTTTGTTTGCTTGTCGAAGCACTTGGGTTAGATTGTTCTTGTGTAGAAACTGAAAAGAATTATCTTCATTTTATACACATATAATTGAATTTGATTGATGGAGAAAAAGAGCACTTTTTGACAGATAAAACATACTACTCAATTAATTAATTTTTAATTTATAAAAAATACTTGACATATTTGCTTAAATAAGAATTTTACATTTTATTTTGAATCTTTGATTATTTTCCTACAGTTACATATTTACAAATTAATTTCAATCTTTCTGTCATTTTACATAATTTATTATGCTGTATTCTGTATTTTTCATAACTTATAACTTATAATGCTGTAACAGATTAGGATTGAGAGCATCAAACAAATCCAATTTATTATTCTAGCAAAGTACAAAGTATTCATTTCCCCATTGCGTTGGGGAATCTTGGTAAGCCTCATTATCATCGCATCATCGTCACTTACCATCAGGTGAGATGACCAACTAAGTTGAAAATTGGGAAAGTGGACATGCTTAAACCACAGGGAAAGGCATAAAATAAGAGGATTTTTTTAAACGTTAATACTCACCATTCCTGTTTTTCCACATGCGCTGAGGGAAATCAATCAACTGGGTATCAGTGAGTGGACTTTTAGTCAAATTCAATATAGGGATTGCACGTTTTTTTAAGCGATTTCCTTTTTTATTGAAATCTTTCCTTTGAAAATGATTTCCGCATACATGTCGCAGTTGGTGCAATTTTTCTACTGGTAAATGGACGAGCTCCTCGTTGCCAACAACTCTTAGCCATGCTTTACAACTGAAAGTGTAAATACAAATATGTATGCAGTTTATAACACATTTAAAATATTGAATCAAATAATTAAAAGTGGGAATTCATAATAAAATCACAGTATGCATGTGTAATTTTTAGAGATATTGGTAAAACATGTGAAAGAAAGTGTAAGATTAAGTAAGGTACATATTCATAGTTTGTTTGATCAGTACTTGATTGTTTTAACATGCCGCAGATGACGATGGGTCATTATGACCTGATTGATTTTCAATTGGGGAAATTTCGAAAAACACATATTATCATCGTTATTGGTTTTCTCAGGAGCTGGAGATAAAAACTCAATTTATATGATTTGTACCATAGTGTTGTGAGCAAGTGCCAGTGAAGAATGGTAAAATACCTTTTGCGAAAAATTCTTGCATAAACAGGCTATAGCTTCATACATTTTTAGTTCTAAAAGAGAAATTATTTTCGTTGCCCTTTTGAGGTTATTGTCATTAATACCAAATTATAATTTGATATCTAAATTAACTTAAATATCTTGGACTCTTGGTACTACAATGACATCTTCATCATGCAATAGTTCTTATTTTGTATTAAATTTGTTATAATTCAGCAGATAACCAGATAATTAAGAAAAAATACATATTGAGTCATTGTCCACATTATTTTTTACACATCATTGGTGCCTGGTCAAATACATAGCTACCACTTGTAATGCAAGTTTGTTTATTCTTATTGTTTTAAATACCATGTGCTTATGTTTATTAGTCAAAGTCAAGCATTAAGAGGTTGGTCAGAGTGTACATAACTGGTTGCCATTAAATCCATAAATAGGTTTGGTAAGGTATGATTAATTACAGTCGAAGAGCCCAAAGCGAGGCTCTCCCCTATGGCAGCCCGGTTATATGCTCATCTACCAAGAGGTTCAATGGCCTGTGGTTGTATTACAGTCTCCGGAGTCAAAGTGGGTAATTTAGGGTCAAACGACTATGTGTGAATTTGTCACTGGATAATTTTTAAGTTATAAATTTAACAATCTATATAGTTTATTATATAAATTAAGTTCACTCACCGGCTTTCATCCATGGGGAATTGTGAAAACAACAGAGTATCACTTGTTTCTCGTTCTTTGATACCACAAATTGCACAAGTTCTGTGGCTGCCTTTGCCGCCTTTGCCACCCATATCGTACGAAGGTGGGGCGGCTATATACTAAGCTATGTACAAATAAAGTCACTATCTTAAAAGAAATAGTCACTGTCTCAAAAACAAAGGCACTAAACTGAAAAAGAGTCAGTATCTCACACAACAAACTGCAGCAAAAAACGTAGTGAATTCCGATAACAAACGGAGGAGCAGATACTCAACTCGTCGATGTAGAGAAAATATCACTATTATCGGCTAAGCTATGTACAAATAAAGTCACTATCTTAAGAGAAATAGTCTCAAAAATAAAGGCAATAGAAAAAGAGTCACTATCTCACACCACAAACTGCAGCAAAATCGTAGTGAATTCCGATAACAAACGGAGGAGCAGATACTCAACTCGACGATGTACAGAAAATATCACTATTTTTACGCACATTCAGTAAGAAACCTCGAAATACAGCGAAAAATTTATGAAATACAATTCGATAAATTGATTCCAAAAACAAACGCCATTTTTGTTTCTGTCTGGTTCGTTTTCGTAGTGTTGCCAGTACGTGACTCCCATAACCAACCACTTATTTTCAACCGACTTATAATAAAAGGAGGAGGTTCTTGATTCGACCGTATGTTTTTTTGGCTCGTCTTTAGTATATTTACTGTTCGCTAGGTCGTTGATTGTTTTTTCGTAATAGATAGAGTATTCTGATGAAATTTGTGAAATTTCAAGTTGCCGAACTCAATTGTTTTAAAAAAAATATTTGAAGTTTAACAAAATATACTGACTTTATAACGCCATTTTAAGAGTTATCCTTTTAATACACTAAAAGGGTTTGGTCTGGTTTAAGAGTATTCTTTGATTTGAGTTTATGTGGGATTAAAGATGACCTATTATTGAAAGTTATCCAAAAGATTCATAATAATGGGTCTGCGAAGCGGACCCCTAACGAAGGCGTAGTCCCCGCTGCCCGTTTCAAACCCCAACAATCCTTTGGGACCCGAGGGGGATGTGGGAGTATCAGGGTGGGGAAAGTGTACATAAGAGGGTGATTTGCCGATGCGCCGGCAGTGCAATTAAACTTGTGTCAGTGACCGCACGCCTTTGAATCTTCCATACTAAACACGTGGCGACGAGAACAGTTTAAATTCACGCGTGAATTACTAATCAAAAAATGTTCGGAGTGATCGGGAATCTTTCCCACTTTGATGTGGGAAATGACTGGAACACTTTTAAAGAACGGTTTAAACAGTGGCTTAGTGCAAATTCCATCAAATGGACGAAGGTCAAAAGGACGATAGGCGGTGCGCGGTTTTACTACGTGCACTCTCCGACGCGGTGTACAAGCTGGTTCGCGAATCGGTAGCTCCAAAAACTGTAGATAGCTACACTTTTGATGAGCTTATTAAAATTTAAAACAACAACATCTTACCTCCACTACAGTCAGGTTTTCGTAAAGGCATGGGTACGGTTACTGCGTTGCTTGATGTTGTGGACAACATACTTGCTGAGCAGGATGCTGGAAAGGGCACAAGCCTTGTTCTGCTTGATTTTTCCCGTGCTTTTGACAGTATTAATACATCTTTGCTACTTTCTGAATTGGCCTACTATGGGGTGGATTATATAATTCTCTTGCGTGGTTTCATAGTTACATTACGAATCGTTCTCAAATAGTAAAATTAGTTAAAGAGGATGGCAGCTCAGCTCTATCACACCTAAAAGCTGTAAATCGGGGAGTTCCACAAATACTTGGTTCTCTTTTCTATATAATTTACAGCGCTGACGTCACTACGGTTATTAAACATTGCAATTTTCATCTTTACGCAGACGATGTTCAAATGTACATATCGGCTCCTCCACTTGAATTTCATACAGTCTTATCGAAGCTTAATGAGGATCTTTATAACGTAGCACTGTGGGCATGTAGAAACGGCTTGATACTTAATTCTTCAAAAACAAACCATATGATTCTTGGCTCAAAACACCAAATTTCAAAAATTCTTAGTACAAATCCAATGGTAAAAATTAAAGATAATAGAAAGAGTAGATAGATGAGACTAGAAATTTAGGTATTTTCTTTGACAGCCAATTGCGCTTTGAGTCTCATATAGTTAACTTAGTTAAGTCTTGCTTTTATCGTTTAAAAGTTCTTTACCGGATTCGCAATCTACTCTCCGAGAAAGTAAGGGTCACGCTGTGCGAGGCTTTAATTCTCTTCAGATTAAACTATGGGGATCTTGTGTACGGGCCTCGCTTGCTTGCCAAAACTCGTCGGCTTGTTCAGCGCATCCAGAACGCTTGCTGTCGTTTTTGCTATTATGTTCCTCCCCGTACGCATATTACTCCATATCTCAACAAAGCATTATTGCTGAAAATGTCTTCCAGAAGACACTTATATCTGGCTTCGCTTCTGTTTGACGTTATCAAACATAAACAACCTCAATATCTCTTCTCAAAGTTAAAATATAGGTTCAGAATTAGGTCCACTCGCTGGATTTTAGTAGGTCACCTACACAAAACTGTGGCATTCACCGGCAGTTTTCGCTACCTAGCTACAAAATGTTGGAATAATATACCACCACCTATACAACAAATGTCGTCTAAGCATCCTTAAAAAAAATATATTTTCAAAAACAAAAATTAGGAATACCTAGTGGCTATTCGGTGGCGGATTTTGTTGTGTGATGTGGCTGTTGACTGACCGTTAGCGGCGAATCAAACGATTTTTAGTATCTATAGGTAGATATGAGTCTAACATCTAACCTTGTATGTGTTCTATGCTTTTTTCCACCCTTTCACATACCCAACCACACACACACGCGCGCGCTCACGCACAGAAATACACACTAAACATATTTGTATTTTCATTACGTTAGTTTTGGTTTTGTTTGCTCGTTTTTATTCTTATTTTTCTTGCAATCGACACAGTCCTCGGGCTGTGGCAGAATTACCAGTGTATTGCTCGCAAGAGCAAATCAACACACTGAGTCACGGCCCTTTTGTACTACTGCAACACACATATGTTTTTGTATTATTATTTTTTTTGCTCTTTTTAATTTGTTATGTTTTGTTTTATATTATATACTAGCTGTCCCGGCGAACTTCGTACCGCCTTACATTACATTACACTGCCCTGCCCTACCCTACACTACCCTACACTACACTACCCTACCCTACACTACCCTACCCTACACTACTCTACACTACCCTACACTACACTACACTACCCTACCCTACCCTACACTACCCTACCCTACCCTATCCTATCTCTCAAGTTGGATCGAACTGCACATGGTTTGCGAATTTTATTATAATCGGTTAAGTGGTTTAGGAGTCCATTGAGGACAAACATTGTGACACGAGATTTATATATATTAAGATTAAGATGAGTGTAATAATATGTATGTGATTGCAGTGACAAATAAACGTGTTATCTATCTATCTTCCAAAACACTGTTTATGAGTTTAAATAAAGTTTAATAAAATGTTATTTACTAAGATTAAAATCTACCATGAGTATTTATCGTTAGCACAAATGGCAAACTTTCGTTCATGCCTCTAGGTTGCCACGGGGGGGGAACGAATTTCATACATATTTTTTTTCCTATGAAGTTGCCAGCCACTGGTATATAGTACTATGACCAAAGTGTATATTTTAACTTGTTTTTGTTTTGCCCTTGTAAGTACTGTGCTGACTGCTTGTTTTTTTTGTACCCTTCAGTTGGTGGTTTTCTGTGTTTCAACGAGAAATATGCTATACATGGTTTTAGCAATTATAGAGAATAATTGTTAGGCTAGATACCAAGTTTTCAACAAGCTGCGCTGCAAAATGTTGGACGTGACTACCACTTGTAGGACTTGTTTGAAAATTGAAGGCACTCTAGTGGACCTGCACCAGCCGCTAAAGATGGAAAATGATATCAGTTTCGACCTAGCCATGGCGTTGGCAGAGTGTCTCAGAACACAGGTAAGACAAAAGTAAAGCTACAACTACTACTGTTGGTGGATGGGAATAAGATTTTCTAAGTCAGACGGTCCTCTCCCCAGCCCACTGGCCTTGCCATTATTCTACATCTTCCTTAAGCTGGTTCTATAATGATGCAGTTGAGTTTTCAGTTGTGTGGGTGAACAGTGCCATTAAAACACAAGTACTAGCCCATTCGCCTTAAGAGCCCGCTGGAGTTCATAAATCCCATACAAACATAGTATTTGATTAATTTGTTAACCAAAGAACTGATTTTGAAATAATTTTATATCGATAATCGGGTGACGTATATCTGTGTCTGTACCGCATTACTTTTTTGAAAAACGAAACAGGAATCCATTATTAATCAATAAACTTGTTTTTAAGGTAAAAGACGGAAAACAAGTTTATTGGAATTAAATGGATACTTTTTCGTTTTTCAAAATAGTAATGCGATACCGACACAGATATATGTCATCCAATTATCGATATAAAATTATTTCAAAATCGGTTCTTTGGTTTACAAATGAATCAAATACTATGTTTGTATGAGATTCATGAACTCCAGCGGGCTATTAACAGAAATGCTGCTGGGCAGCACTTCTCAGCCACATGATAATAAAATTAACCTTAATTTTATTGCTTTTACATGCACACACTATGTATCATGTTAAACATCTCCACCTAAGACAAAATAAATTGGTCTAAAAAACTAATTAGGTCTAGAAAATTAATTAATTTGTTTATTTACACTTATAGTACACCAAAACAATTTCGTAAGGCTAATACATATAGTTATTATAATGTAGTGTACAGTAGGCGGTCTTATTTCTAAAAGCAATATCTTCCAGACAACCTTATTAATATGTTTTATATGAAAGTCAAAAACTGCCTTCATGGCATAATGGTTAGTCTATTCGCTTTGTACATATGGGAGGCTGCAAGTTTGATTCCCAGTGGGGTCTTACTTTGTAAGCCTTTGTTTGGTTGATGGTCTGGTATTTTCTAAGCCCGCCTGGCTTGCTACCACCATCATAGCTAAGTCTTGCAGCCAAACAACAATGTTAACAGCATTGATGTGTTCTGGCATGAAGATAGGATAGCCAGAAATCCCCATTGCATTGGGGAATATTAGTAAGCCCATCATCGGCATCATCATCTCTTACCATCAGGTGAAAGGTCTTTTCAATTGTGCATAAAAAAACTAAATTAGTCTAGGAAAACAGGACAGAACAGAGCAGTAGGTACAGGTAAATCACACTGACATGTTTTGCATTTGTATGAGTGCACAGGGAACAGAAGGGAGTAATGCTGTAAGCGTGGTGCAGCGGCCACATGTAATATAATATGGTGCGCAAGGCAAAATGGTTGCCACTTTACAATATCGGCACAGTCTTAATAATGGGCAATCGTGCACGGCTGAGGGCTGGGTTGAGCTCCAGTTGCCCTACCATTGGGTGCAATTCATTAGAAGCATCAGCACAGTGCCAAAAGTGACCAGTCACTAGTGATGTCAGCTTTGATGCTAACAATCCATAGATGTCCCCACTGCTGGGGCATGGGTCTCGTCCCGAAGTCATCAAGGTTAGGCTATACTTCACACACGGGGGCTAAGTTCGGGTTGGTGGAGGTTATGGGGCTAGTGGTGAACCCTACTGTCAGAAGTTTTCAAGCCTATGAGGCACCTGACATGGCTTAACGACTGCAATCTAGTGATAGCAACCGGCACCAACGGCTAAACAGTCCTTGCAAAGCACGGAAAAAGTCAAGATAAATTCCACTAAGTCAAACCCATCTATAATCACCATGCTTCAGGTCAATTAATCTGCGTGATTGACACAACCATGCAAGCCGCGCTGAGCTATGACTGTTTCTAACATCAAAGGTGTTGTACCACTCTATGGATTCTTACACTGTGGACTGTTTATTTATTTTTTTTATTAAAAATTTGAGTGCGTTTGACTGCAACTCACCTGATGGTAAGTGATGATGCAGTCGAGGATGGTACACGCAAACTCAAATAAGGTATCAGTTTGCACTCATGCAGATTCTAAAGTCCTTTCAGGATGTTTTCACTGTATGTTGTATGTACCACAACAAACATAAATCACTTCATCATCATATCAGCCGAAAAAGTCCACTGCTGGACAAAGGATTTCCACAACGACCGGTCCTGCGCTTCCCGCGATCTTCACCAGGTTGACAGTCCACCGCGTGGGAGGCCTGCCTACGCTACGTTTTCCGGTGGGCGGTCGCCACTCGATAACTTTACTACTCCAATAACCATCTGTTCTATGAGCTATGTGCACTACCCACTGCCACTTCAGTTTAGCAATTCTGTAAGCTATGGCGATTACTTTGGTTCTCCTTAAATCACATCAATTTGGAGATCTTCAAGGTGTGGAACTCTCGTCTCTCTAGGCATTATTTGAGTTTGCATGTACCATCCTACATTGTCACTTACCATCGGGTGAGTTATAATAAAACGCACTCAAATTTTCAATAAAAAAAATACCTTAATTGCAAATATAATTCTTAAAAAAACCATGTGATTTATTTTCTAGGTTTCCAAAGACGACGATTTACCTCAAAAAATGTGTCTGAAATGTGTAGAATTACTTCAAATCTCTCACAATTTTCGCAAACAAGCTCTGAATGCTGAAGATAAATTTAAAAGTATTATGGTTTTAAAAATGGAAGTCAAAAATGAAATTGAACAGAATGCTAATGAAGACTTAGATGACCATTTTAGTCAACAAGAAGAATTTAAGGAGGAATATACAAATGATTATTTACTAAAACAAGAAGCACATGACCTTAAATTTGTTTGTAAACAATGCAATAAACAATTTACAAAGGAAAGGTTATATTTAAAGCATACAGCGAGGCATAACTCTGTTTACTCTTGTACGATTTGTTCTAAAGCATTCCAAAAACAGTCTGCCTTAAAAAAACATTTGGCTCAACATAACGAGAAGAAAACCTGTCATGTTTGTAATATGGAATTTGAAACATATGAAATCTTGATGGAGCATTTAGTAGTCCACACCGAAAATAAAAATGTTAAACTAGAGGATGGCAATAGTGAAAAACCCTTTATTTGTCCAACATGTGGGCTTACATTCCCATCATCCAGGGCATTAGGTTCACATAAGAAGAAGCATAGAGAGTCACTTCCACAGACAAAAGAGTTCGGGAGATGTATTTGTGACATTTGTAAGAAGGAATTCACAAGGCTGCCAATGTTAAGGCGGCACCTGAGGTTGCACAGCGATGATAGACCATTTGAGTGCAGCGAGTGCCCCAAGAAGTATTCAAGACAAGACCAACTTGCTGACCACATGAATAAACACGCTGGATTTAAACCAAATGTTTGCCCTTTCTGTAATAAAGGTAAATATAATTATTATTTTATACACTAGCAGCTCTAGTGTTTATTAATTTTTTTCTGTCAAGTCTATTTTAGAAACTTTTTATTGTTGCGGCACTTATCACCATATGTCGGGGTTTTCGGTACGGGAATGAATTGACAAAGAGTAGAATGGGTTATTCTGAGAAATATCATATTATGCCTAATGAATATGACACAATAAAAAAGAACAATAAATATATGCATATATCACACATCAGCTCATATACGTCCCCACCGAGGGGCTCGAGCCTACCCTGAATTAGGGCGATCAGGCCATAGTCAACCACGCGGGCCCAGTGCGGGTTGGTCGACTTCACAAACAACCTTCGAGTGTCTTCGCAGGCGTGTGCAGGTTTCCTCACGATGTTTTCCTTCACCGTTAAAGCAATTATGTACGTAAGTTTTTGAAAAACTCATTGGTACATTGGCCGTCCAGATTTGAACCCGGTACCTCTGGTTAGAAGGACCGAGTCGTTACCGGTTGAGCCACCGACGCTTTTTATGCATATATATATATATACTAGCTGTCCCGGCGAACTTCGTACCGCCTTACATTACATTACACTGCCCTGCCCTACCCTACACTACACTACACTACCCTACCCTACACTACCCTACCCTACATACACTACACTACCCTACCCTACACTACTCTACACTACCCTACACTACACTACCCTACCCTACCCTATCCTATCTCTCAAGTTGGATCGAACTGCACATGGTGTGTGAATTTTATTATAATCGGTTAAGTGGTTTAGGAGTCCATTGAGGACAAACATTGTGACACGAGATTTATATATATTAAGATATATGAATGTACTTTTAGTAGGTGACACTGTTTATTAGACGCAACATGTCGCGTTACCCCAAACTTCGTTTGAGCGAAGCCAACGTTGCACTTGGTGCACAAAAATACTGAATCTCAATTTTGTATGCTTGCAAAATTGTCTATCCATGAAAGCATAAACACGTAACGAGCTTTTTTTCATGGAGGCATGTTTATTGACTAAGAAAGGAAATGGATAATATAATACTGAACTTGATAAAACAAAGTGATGTAAATCATTTCATTACCAATACATTCAAGTCAAGTGGCCATGATTATCTAGAGTATCTAGTAGACACAAAGAGCACTTAGGAAGGAAATAACCATTGCTAAAATTACTAACAGTCTAAAGGAAAAGTTAAACCAGTTAACATTTTGCCATACCATCTGCACATCTAATTTTATTAATTTCCATTTTCTTCATAAATTCTCTTAAAATTGGCAATACTCTTCCAAGGAAATCATGGTTTTATCAATGAGCAGCGTTTTAGGTTTGCATTTATTTTTATTTAATGGGTACTGTCAAATTAGATAATGTCATTAAATTTAAAAGAAAACACGGAAAAGAAGTTTTGAACACGAAGTCTAGTATTTAAAAATGTTTTTTTAAATATTTTATACCTACTTACATTCTGTTTTTAAGACACTACCAACTCTTTGGCTAATGTCAAACATTCCCGCACCGAAAACCCCGACGTCTGCTTATCACCGTATCTGGAAGAGAGTTCTGGGGTTGCTAGCACAGGGAGGTTTGGTTAACTTCAGAGAGTGCCCTCTTAGGACTCTTAGGTGCTTATTCTGATTCATCATATACAGATCCTTCATTCAAGTTGTAGTGGCTATTCAGTATCTTAAATGTTTCTATTAGGTCTCCTATTTTCCGTCTGTGTTTCAGTGTTGTCTGTCAGATCCAGTTCTAGGAGTCGTTCTTCGTAAGACTGCCTTTTTAGAGATGGAACCTATTTTGTTGCCCTCCTCTGAACTTTTTCCTACATTTCTATGCCTTTTTTGAGGTAGGGACACCATATTTGAAAAGCGTATGTGATGTTTTATAAATTTTGATGAACAATTCCTTGGTAATATTGCAATAGTTATTTATGCCACTGCCAAGTAATAAGAGCCATTGTAACATGAGTGCTAGTTTGTGCCACGAAGCGAATCTGAGTGGCACAATAGGCAGCACAAGTGTTACAATGGCTAATTGCGTGCAGTGGCATACAATACTTTTTTTACGACCAAGAAACAAAAAAAAATACATTGAAATTTTGTCATAATCATAATATACCTATTGAATTTTTGAAGCCAAAGCCATAAAAATATTTAGAAAGTTTCATTCTAGTACAGTTGTCTCGTTTTGAAATGGTTATTGTAAAACGACTTGTTGGAATGAATACTTTTGTGATATGATCTGAGGTTATGTATTAAGCTAATTACCAAATGGTACTCCCATTTAAAAAGAAAAAAACACTTTTCTGATCATGTACAGCATGGAATTAGCTCTCTTTCTTATGCTGACGATGTGAACGTCCCATTTAACAGAATTGTTCAATTCATTATTGTAACTCCAAGTTCTTTTATATTATTATCCACAGGCACAGGCATATTATCCACATTATATTTTAGTTCTGGATTGGTGCTCCCTATGTGCAAAACTGTACACTTTGTGGCATTAAGTGATATAAGCCACTCCTTTGTCCATTGAAAAATGCTGTCCAAGTCTTGTTGTATTATGTTGTGAGTGATGAGTGTTTTCCCTATGCTTTTGGTTTCATCTGCGAATATTGACAGATCAGACTGAATGACAAGTCAGGGAAGTCAGGGATTTCGCGTACCGTTCCCGGGACTTTAAGGTATGGGCACGCGAGCTTTGTTTCGGAGTACCACTGCTGTTGTGTCAGAGTTTCTCTGCGTGATCGAATCAGAAACCAGGAGATCCGTAGAAGAACCAAAGTAAGCGACATAGCTCTCAGAATTGCTAAACTTAAGTGGCAGTGGGCGGGGCACAGATGGCCGTTGGGGAAGTAAAGTTCTCGAGTGGCGACCGCGTACCGGAAAACGTAGCGTAGGAAGGCCTTCCCACTCGGTGGACCTACGACATGGTGAAGGTCGTGGGAAGCCGCTGGATGCGGGTAGCGCAGAACCGGTCGTCATGGGAGTCCTCTTGGGAGGCCTATGTCCAGTAGTGGACGTCCTTCGGCTGATATATGATGATGACGCGACACCCACCCCGATTGCTACGTCAGACACTTAAAACTAAATTCGTACTATGTCCAATATCTCAACCTAAAGAACAGACATTCTGATACTTGGACCAAAAGATACTAGGACATTATACTAAGGTTACCACAAAATAGGTAAGTAAATAAACTACATGCAATTAACGTACCTCGATGACGCACTTATTGGTCAAATACCCAAATGCCCAGGTACAGATACTCGGACCTGAAAATGCCCACACGTCTGATGGAAGGTTAAAACTCCGAATTTGGTAAACTACGGTACTATTAAATACACTTACCAGAGGCAGCTTCCGTTCGCCCTTGGCAGACTCCTGATGTCCGACTTGCCAGTAGGGGTAGGTGTGAGTACCTAGAAAATATATAGTAATTAATATACGATATATATGTATGGTGTATTGTATGAAAAAATACCCCAGCTCCTTGGCAGATGGCCTGGCTGGGTTCCTCCGTACTTCCTCCCGAGGTGCCAGGGAAACCTCGTCATAGCACTTTCCCGCTGCCGATGCAATCCATTGTCTGACGCAGCCTTGTCTCGCACAAATCGACCGAATCAATATTCCTTGCTCATTAAATCTGCATTGCACAACTAACGCAAGCCTCCCGGAGATAATCAATTAATGTTTTCATATCCGTGCAAGTACTTATTATATAAGTTAATCCGTAGGTACCTCCCAAGGCACAAAATGTTCGACTATGGCAATATGACCGTGCCGTCGCGTAACTAATAAACCGTTCTACTGTTATTCGCCAGTCCGTAACACTGAACACTGAACTGAATACAATTGTTCAACTTCGCCACCACGTGTCGATCGCGCACCGCTGCACCCACGCCGTATTATCCGTTCCAGCCGTTGACCCCTAGTGGCAAAATTCTCCGACTCGGCATTGTGTATGTACTAAGGTTCGCCCTCGAACGCGTGACTTCAAATCAAAAACGCGGCAATTCTTCACGTGTATCAAACTGATGCGACCTTTTTTACAACAGGTGCTTCCATGTTAAATCCTATACAATAATTTCTTTTTCATTGCAATAATAGTTGCGTTGTGCTCTTTGAAGTTTGCGAAAGCTTTTCTCACTGTATGCATGTATCTCTCTGCATGATGAAAACGGTCGTAAAAAGTTAACTTTTACGACCGTTTTCATCATACAGAGATATAAGAGATACATGCTAATTAATTAATTAGTTTCTTTATTGCTCTGAAGGGTTCCCGCAGCTAGGCAACCTGCGCGACCACATGCGTACGCATACGGGCGAGACGCCGTTCTTGTGCGCTGAGTGCGGCCGCGCGTTCACCAACCGCTCCAACCTACGGCAGCACGCGATGCGCCACGCCGGCGTCAAGGCGTTCCGCTGCAACTTGTGCCCTAAGGCGTTCTGTACCAAGGGTGAGATTGTCACTTGAGACACGTTCCTGTGCGCAGAGTGCAGCTGAGCCTTCGCCAAACTCTCCTACCTGCGGCATCATGCGCTGCGCCAAGCCGGCCAGCCTCAAGGCGTTCCGCTGCAAGTGCCTCAAGTCTTTCTGTACCAAGGCTGAGCTTGTCACTCGAGACGCATTCCTGTGCGCGGAGTGCAGCTGCGCATTCGCCAACGCTCTAACCTGCGGCAGCACGCGCTGTGCCAAGCCGGCTGGCCTCAAGGCGCTCCGCTGAAAGTGCCTCAAGTCGTTCTATACCAAGAGTGAGCTTGTCACTTGAGACACGTTCCTGTGCGCGGAGTGCAGCTGCGCGTTCGCCAACGCTCCAACCTGCGGCAGCACGCGCTGCGCCAAGCCGGCCGGCCTCAAGGCGTTCCGCTGCAAGTGCCTCAAGTCGTCATTTCCTTACCAACAAAAAGTTAGTTTACCGCATGTAATAAAAAGTGTTCGGCTTAGAAGGGTTATTTTATGGCGACGTGGATTTGGAAGGAGGCCCATCTTGATTCCTTCTTCTCTCTTATCGTGTGGCACGATTAACCGTGCTATCCAAGGGATAAACGGCGGTTGCCTGTTGCCCCGCGGCCGCGGTCACGTGTAGGGCATTAAGATTTACACCTACGGACGTGTGCAACGCGACCTTTATACACATCTGGAGTCAGATGTGCAGTTTTCGTCACGATGCTTTCCTTCACCGTTAAGAGCAGGCTCCCAAAATTAATGCATTTTTGCTAGAATATGTTGAGTCGGTCGTAAGGTTGCTTGCTGAACGCGAAAAACTACACAACTGATTCTTTAAACTTTCTTCCTTCGTGTGGCTAAAACAAAAACACCGATATATTGGTTTTCGCTTGATTCTTTTTATTTTGTAAAACTATGTACTTTTGAGTGATTATTGGATTCTTCTCCTAAATTATATAAGTTAGGCGCATGAAATAAACACCGACAGTAAGAGAATGAAGGTATTGATAAAACGGCTAAGACGATATTTTCTTAGAATATTTACTAAGCTCGCAATAAATGAAAATGTGTATTGACGCCCGAAGTAAAAGACGTAAGTCGCATTAAGACACTCACGCGAAATTCAACTGCAAAGCTAATCTCACAAGATTAAAATATATCAGGTTGTTCGCCAGTGCCGTGCAGGGAGCCTGCTCTTAATGCAATCGATAAGAAAATGTACTTAAGTTTCGAAAAACTCATTGGTACATTGGCCGTCCGGATTTGAACTCGGGACCTCTTGTTTGGAGGACCGAGTTGCTACCGGTTGGGCCACCGACGCTTGATTCCTTAAATTCATCTTTGGTTCCTAAAGATCAATCCTAACAAAATAAATTGAATTAAAGCCAGCCGTAAATTTCAGTTTGTTTCGAAAACACTAGAGATTTATAGAAGTGTTGATTTGGTCGCAGGCGAGATGTCGGCGCACCGACGCACGCACACGGACGCACACCCCTACACGTGCGAGCGCTGCGGCGCCGCCTTCACGCAGCCGCACTCGCTCCGGAAGCACCAGAAGATACACCTGGGCCTGCGCCCCTACGCCTGCGACTCCTGCCCCATGCGGTAAGTGCACTACACGTGCGAGCATTGCGGCGCCGCCTTCACGCAGCCGCACTCGCTCCGGAAGCACCAGAAGATACACCTGGGCCTGCGCCCCTACGCCTGCGACTCCTGCCCCATGCGGTAAGTGCACTACACGTGCGAGCACTGCGGCGCCGCCTTCACGCAGCCGCACTCGCTCCGGAAGCACCAGAAGATACACCTGGGTCTGCGCCCCTACGCCTGCGACTCCTGCCCCATGCGGTAAGTGCACTACACGTGCGAGCGCTGCGGCGCCGCCTTCACGCAGCCGCACTCGCACAGGAAGCACCAGAAGATACACCTGGGCCTGCGCCCCTACGCCTGCGACTCCTGCCCCATGCGGTAAGTGCACTACACGTGCGAGCGCTGCGGCGCCGCCTTCACGCAGCCGCACTCGCACAGGAAGCACCAGAAGAGACACCTGGGCCTGCGCCCCCACGCCTGCGACTCCTGCCCCATGCGGTAAGTGAGCGCTGCGGCGCCGCCTTCACGCAGCCGCACTCGCACAGGAAGCACCAAAAGATACACTTGGGCCTGCGCCCCCACGCCTGCGATTCCTGCCCCATGCGGTGAGTGCACTACACGCGCGAGCGCTGCGGCGCCGCTTTCACGCAGCCGCACTCGCACAGGAAGCACCAGAAGATACACCTGGGCCTGCGCCCCTACGCCTGCGACTCCTGCCCCATGCGGTAAGTGCACTACACGTGCGAGCGCTGCGGCGCCACCTTCACGCAGCCACACTCGCACAGGAAGCACCAGAAGATACACCTGGGCCTGCGCCCCCACGCCTGCGACTCCTGCCCCATGCGGTAAGTGCACTACACGTGCGAGCGCTGCGGCGCCGCCTTCACGCAGCCGCACTCGCTTAGGAAGCACCAGCAGATACACCTGGGTCTGCGCCCCCACGCCTGCGACTTGTGCTCCACGTCGTAAGTGCACAAGAACTAAGTATTTGGAAAACCTATCTTAGGTATATGTTTTTACGAATATTTTGATGTGTATATCTATCTTAGATCACATTAAAGAATTAGACTTCAAAAAACGTCTTAAGTCGGAATTTTTCATTAGATTCAGTAAACTCAAGTTTTATGAGTAAGTAAACATGTCATTTCTTTACCAACGAAACGTCAGTTTACTGCTTCCAATTAAAAGTCAGAGTTTAGACGACATTGTTTGACAGGTTACAAGGATATAAATATTTAAATATCTACGGTAGACAGGGCGGCAGAACCGTGAAAGTACATCTCGATGAACAAAAAGGGTGACTCTATGTTTTTATCTATTAATTTGATAAAAAGTACGTTACAAACATTAAGATAGTAGGAGTACAGTACAAACCTTTAAAGGTTTATCCGTGCACTAGTTAACCGGTCTAGTACTGGACTACAACAAAGAGACACACGATTATGTATCTTATTTATTCACTAGTTGAGTTCAAATTGGTGCTGGGTTGGTTGATTTCGTTATTGTTAGTTAATGTCGTGTATTTAAGTACTTATAATAATGTTAATTCATACTTGTGAGTGAATTTCATTTTGAAGTCGGATTTCTAGTTTACCTCTTTAATTCTAATCCATCCTTTCGTGTTCTTTTTGTCCCTTCGCCATTTTGTCATTGTACGAATTATTTAAAGGTATTGTTTTATTTTGTAATTATTTATGAAATTTAAATATGTATTAATATATTAGTTTATTTATATGTATGTATTACATATATATGTATTACATATATATGTATTTACAGGGTGTTTCACACACACTGTCAAGCGATGGTCCAGAGATAGAGCACCTCATGGGGTATCCGAATCACCCCCATGTATGTTCCGCGAAAGTACGGTTTTCGAGATATTCGCATTTTTATTTTAAAACTAGCTGTCCCGGCGAATTTCGTTCCACCTTACACTACACTTCACTACCCTAACCTACACTGCATTACCCTACCCTACCCTACGCTACCCTACACTACACTACTCTACCCTACACTACCCTACCATACACTACACTACACTACCCTACCCTAACTACACTACCCTACCCTAAACCAATTATTTTTTGACTGATATTTTATTGTTTGATTTTTTTTTTATTTAATTCCGAGCATTTTCATTTTTATTCACCTTTTAAACCTTCTCTGGACTTCCACAAATAATTCAATACCAAAATTTGCCAAATCGGTCCAGCCGTTCTCGAGTTTTAGTGAGACTAACGAACAGCAATTCATTTTTATATATGTATATATAGATTTTGTATGAAAAACATCTTTTCTGGACTTTAACGTCATTTTGTGAAAAAAAAATCAGCTACAAAATTAAGTACAAAATTACTTTATTTAGCATGGAAAAAGTCAAAACAAAAGACAACAGAGATTACACTTCGTGCTTCGTTTACAAGGATATAGAGAAACAAGAGGCGCGTCTACATTACTTTTTTAAAGCGCGATTTGATTTGTAGTTGTATCGGCAAACCCAAAATATAGCCGATCGGTATCGGATGCATGCCTAGTTTCCGTACACACTTCAACACCCCTTTCTTTTATATGTGATTTAACCTACATTCATCATCATCATATCAGCCACAAATCGTCCACTGCTGGACAAAGGCCTCCCCCAAGGATTTCCACGACGACCGGTCCTGCGCTGCCCGCATCCATCGGCTTCCCGCGATCTTCACAAGGTCGTCGGTCCACCGCATGAGAGGCCTGCCTACGCTACGTTTTCCGGTGCGCGGTCGCCACTCGAGAACTTTACTAAAACCTACATTAAACCTATATTACTACTAACCGCCTCCGTAGCTCAGAGGCAAAGTTCACTCGCTTTACACAGGAGGTCGCGGGTTCGATTCGCGGTGGGGTCAATTGTAAGACTCGGTTTGGTTGGTGGTAGGGCATTTTCTAAGCCCGCCTGGCTAGCTACCACCATCTTATCTAAGTCTTGCCGCCAAATATCAATGTTGATATCATTGGTGTGTTCCGGCATGAAGATAAGATAGCCAGTTCCCCATTGCGTTGGGGAATCTTGGTAAGCCCGCTTCCATCTTCGGCAACATCGTCACTTACCACCAGGTGAGATGTTGTCAAGGGTTTACCAATTATGAATTAAAAAAAAAAAAAAAAAAAAAAGACTGAGTAATTACAACTTGTAAATACTTGGACAATCCGTACTATGTGGTCAATTCACAATCTGTAAATTTCTTGTATACTATGATCAGAAAATATTGGTCTTGATTAGGTATTATGTAAGGGATTTACGCCTATCGGCTATCACTGACGGACTGACTCAATCTGGATTTTGTAACGCTGTCAAATGTGTTCAACAAAAAGATTTAAATGGCAAACAAAATATTGTAATGGGCGCCTCACGAACTGAGGAGGTCAGGAACAAAAGGTAATATTTACGCAGCCGGCTAAATTCTTTTTTTTTAAATCGGACTCAAAACCTTCGATTCTATTAATTTCTAAACCGATTTGGTTCAAATAGTGACATATGTCATGAGAAAATAACATATTTAAGTTGTATTTTATTCAAAAGGTACCTAATATTAAGTAACTATTAGTGGACAACATTTAAAGATCAGCTCTACAATAAAAAAATAGTTTTGTGTGGACATTTTAGCAAGTTTTCATATTTTCAAGTGCCCAGATTTGGAATTTATTCATGAAAGTATTGAATGTGCTCTTGTTTTTATGATTTTTGCATATCTTATATTTAGATCAATTATCGACTTGTTAGTAATAAAATTTAGTCATGATTACAGTTCTGCGCAAAAAAACGAGAGCAAATCTTACAAAATCTTTGATAGTTTCATGAATTGTGAGCAGAAATATATCCAAAATCGATCTTATATCTAGGGCAACAAAACCACTGTTGACCAGATAATTATTGTCGCAGGTTACTCTGAGGCATAATTAGAATTACAAACTCCCATTTCGGAACCCATTATCCCTTCAAGAAATCTAATTTACACTATGTTCGTTGCAGGTTCGCAGTGAAGGATCGGTTAAAGCGTCACACGCTGATCCACACCGGCGAGAAGCCATATAAGTGCGACGTGTGTGCGCGCGCATACCGGCAGAGCAGCGACCTTCTCAAGCACGTGCGCGTGCATCTCGGGAACAAAGTCTATCAGTGAGTCATTTCCACTGCTATCCTACGGCATGGTCTCTGAAGTATCTATCCGCCCACGGCACGAGTCCATCTCGGAAACAAAATCTACCACTGAGTCATTCCCACTGCTACCTTACGACACGGACTCGGAAGGCTAAGCTATCCAACATTCACTAGGGGGCACATTTGAACTTTTATTTTCCCTAACCTTCGAAACCTTTTTAATGTTTGTAACACCGAACTACACATATGTCAGTTTCTAACTAACGTCAATGTCAGTGCCATTCCGAAAAACTGTTGTCAGTTGCTTTACAGAGACGAAAGTAAGTATATATCTTTTTTTTTCTTCTTTATGAAAATGACTGTACGAATTATTTTTGAATTTTAAATCGTTGCACCTTGCTAGCTACCACCATCTTATCTAACTCTTGCCGTCAAACATCAGTGTTAACAGCATTGATGTGTTCCGGCTTGAAGATAAGATAGCTAGATACCCATTACGTTGGGGAATGTTGGTAAGCCCGCTTCCATCTTCGGCATCATCGTCACTTACCCTCAGGTGAGATAATGCTAAGAGCTTATCAATTGTGGATAAGAAAAAGTTCGGCTTGGGCTTGTTAATGACAGCTCGTTTGCAATAACCTACTTTACACCCTTGTATCACAATGTACTATTATTTCACTCCACAAAAAAGTCCTACGGCTCGTCTATTGTGAGTGATAGCGACATGTACCTGCGACAGCAAGCACGAGCTGGGCCAGTAGGCTATAACCGAATATTCCCGATTCCCGTGCAAAAACGCACTCTTGTTTGTTTCGCCTCTACTGGCTTCTAAAGTTGACGCCAGACATAGCTTAATTATTTGAAAACTTGTTTAAACATTATTTTAAAACAACAAATAAACCAAACACGTGTGTATCTGCCAGACAGACATACTTTGCAAACATTTGCGCTCAGTACTGGAATTGACGACAAATAGTCACACAACGAGCGCATTCAATTCTTTTAAGTTATGTTTAAGGAACTACTCGTATTAGAATCACCTGTTACCTATACGTGCAAAATGCTTTGTTGCCATTTTGCTTCATTTTTTTTGTTTCTCGAATTTTAAACATTGTAGAAAACAACAGTAGTGTGTCCGTTTTTATTATTAAAGCGAATGATACATGTTTAACAATATGAAATAAATAACTTCTGTTTTTTTATTGAAATGTAATGTATACCGTGTACCGAATCACACTTGAAATTTTCCGTAACGATGTAAAAGTCATCCTGTAAGCACACCCTGGACACTTCATACAACGGGCCAGAAATGACATTTAAAAAAGGAATGACGGAACAAACAAAATGGCGGCGTAATCCTATACGTTCGACAACCAAACTGTATCAATCTGGGTGACGAGGGGGTGAGGTCGCAATATAGAGAGCGGCAGGGAGTGTCCATACTGTATATTAGTACTAGTATAATAATATACTTTGCTGTAAGTATAAAGCCCATGCATTATTAAAATTAAATAAATTTTGATCAATGTTACCATATGAAAAATTAATATAAGTGTTCCAATGTGCCCCACTTATTTTTATTATGTTTTCGCAAATAAAGTTCTTAGGCATAAGATGCATTTAAAGCAATCTGCTTTTTTAATTTTTAATTAAATTGTATCGGTTCTCGGCCACGCCCACGAACCCAGAGTACATTGTCACGCAAATAATTTTAATTTGCAGGTGCACAGTATGCAGCGAGCGATTCAGACTCCAAAGCGAACTGAAACAGCACTATCCCATCCATTACGTCACCGAAGAGACTCCAACCATCACTGTAGGGAAGAATCAATCTGTGCAAGTGAGGATGCTGAAACCGCAGCCGCATGAGTTGCAGGAGTCTCATGCGAAGGAAAGTAACGCTAATGTGTGTACGCAAAGGGTGTTAGTGAAAAATGGTGGGAAGGACACAACGACGACTCAGGAACTGGTTATAGAGATAGAGTCTGAAGAAGGACACCATGACGACTCAGGAACTGGTTATAGAGATAGAGTCTGAAGAAGCTTAACCTTTGTTTATTTTTTTGTAAAAGGTGACAAGGAACTGATACCTGATGGAAAGTACTGAATTAAATTGGTCAATCAGCTGATTGATATGTATGGAGAGTTCAAAATTTCTTTTGCGGATTGAATTTGGATCTCTTGGGAAAGGTTGTTCAGTAGATGAATAGAAGTTATTTTAAGAAAACTAAATTATATGTGCAGCCATATGTGGTATGGTATATCTTATAGTATCTTTCCCGTGTGTGACAACCCTTTCGTTCGGTAACCAATCTGCGCGACGGGGAGGGGGAGTACCGCTACCGCTACCGCTACCGGAGTACGCTAGTATATATATATATATATATATACATATATATATATAGTTATAGATATATCAACTCGGCAAATGTTGATCATTCGGGTTGTAGCATCAGTTAATTGTTGATCCGTTGGCAATTGTTGATCTCGACAGCTTTTGTTGATCTAATGTATGACCCTGCATACAAATGTGGCTCCGCTCGGATCAACAATCGCTGTCCCTTTAAGAGCACAAATACGATCAATTCATAACATTCTTTATACAAATCCGCTCCATCAAATGTTGATCTGATTCAAATGTACCAATCAGAGGCCACCATTCTTATGATTGGTGGTTTTCTTATGTGCGTTGTTGCCACTTTGTTTCTTTGCTTTGTACAACGTCACAACACGTGTATGAATGAACGTCAATAACTATAGAGGAGAATTTCAATTTTGGCCAGGACTATGTACAGTATTCCAAATAAAAATATATTTTTTTTAGAGGTCAGAAAAAAATATAATTTTTATTAAAACTTATTAGATTGTAAAAAATAATATTTTTATAAAGTATGGCAATATTTTTCATGCGTTTATGACAAATCTATACATATAATAAAACAGTAAATTCGCGTGTCTGAACATCCATACTAATATTATAAATGCGAAAGTAACTGTCTGTCTGTCTGTCTCTCTTTCACGCCTAAACAGCTGAACGGATTTTGATGAAAATTGGTATGGAGTAGGGTTTTTTACCCGGGTACCCGGACCCGGGTATACCCGGGTATTTGATACTTCGGGTACCCGGGTACAAACAACGGACGTACCCGGGGTCTCGGGTAATTTTGATATATGCGCATTATAGACAAACCGCCTGCAGCAAAATGCATTACTATACGCGCCGTTACTCGGAGTAAATTTATACGTGAAGCTTTTAGTCAAAAACAGCTGCATCTTCCAGAAAGCGAGGCAAAAGTGATGGAACTAGTTTACGAGCAATACGAAGAAGAAAAGTCAAGTGTGGTTGAAGAGCTACAGATTTTGTTAAAATCTGGTCAACGATTTAGTTTGAGCCTAGACGAGTGGACAAGTCTCAAAAACCGTCGATACTTAAACCTCAACGTACATGTAAACGATGGGCGAAAATACAATCTAGGTCTTGTTTTCATACCTGGCAAAAGTGGCGCAGAGGAAGTAAAAAGTATAGTCATGAAACATTTACACGAATTTGGTTTAAGCATGCAACGTCACGTATTAGCTAGTAGTACAGATGGCGCTGCTTTTATGCAAAAATTTGGGAGAGAATGTCCAACGGAAATGGTGCTATGTTTGAATTATGCAATACCCTTGGCTGTAATAGATGTAATATATACAAAGAAAAATGAGGCAGACGATGAAGGTCCTATCGATTCTGATTCAGAAATTCAACATAATGGAGGAGAAAATGATGATTTTTCTAGCGACAGCGACGAAAATGATGATATTGAAGCTTCAGAAATAATTATCCAAATCGATTTTAAACAGGCATTACAAGATGTTCGAAAAATAGTGAGATTATTTAGAAAGAGCCCCCTGAGTAACAGTTTACTCCAAAAATATGTTAAAGGAAGACAAAGGGCGAGAATTGCCCTTTGTCTTCCTTTACATATTTTTTGGTAATTATCGTAATAAAAGTAGATTTTTGATATCTTTGTAGTTTTTTTTCCAGTTTCACAAAAATACAAGAATACCCGGGTACCCGGGTATACCCGGGTATTTTAAAAAAATGAACCCGAGACCCGGGTATCCAAAATTGTCGGGTATTTGAACACCCTAGTATGGAGGTAGGTACTTTGAGACCCGGGGAAGGACATAGGCTACTTTTTACCGCGGGAAAACTTCTCATTCCCATTTCCCGCGGGAAAATTACAGCTGATAGTTAACGCGATACGTACACATACAAACAAACACAAACACACTAAAAGTCTACGGTCTGCGATCTGCTGTCTGTGTTCTGTGGTCTGCGGTCCACGGTCTGCGGTCTACGGTCCACGGTCTACAGTCTACGGTCTACGGTCTGCGGTCTACGGTATGTGGTCCACGGTCTGCGATCTGCGGTCTACGGTCTGCGGTCTCCGGTCTACGCTCCAGTCTACGGTCTGCGGTCTGCGTTCCACGGTCTGAGGTCTCTGGTCTACGCTGCAGTCTACGGTCTGCGTTCTACGTTCTGCAATCTCCGGTCTACGGTCTACGTTCTGTGGTCTGCGTTCTACAGTCTCCGGTCCACGGTTTGTGGTCTATGGTCTACGTTCTGCAGTCTCTGGTCCACGGTCTATGCTCCGGCCTACGGTCTGCGTTCTGCAGTCTACGGTCTACGGCTTACGGTCTGCGTTCTGCAGTTTCCGGTCTACGGTCTACGCTCCGGTCAACGGTCTGCGGTCTCCGGTCTCCGGTCTACGGTCTACAGTCCAAAGTCTATAAAGTCTATAGTCTACAGTCAAAATATTTTGTTTCCAAGTAAAGGATGTCACATACCTGCGCGGGCATTTCGCGGGCAGTGACAGTCGGTCTGTCATATAGTATGGAACTGCCCGCGACCATCGACAAGCCGATCTTACAGTTCCATATATTCTGACAGGCCACTGTCGCTGCCCGCGAGCTGCCCGCGCAGGTATGCGACACCCTTAAGGGGTAGCCCACATCTGCGCGATCTGTGACAGCGATCTTTGACAGATCTGTCAGAATGTATGGAACTGTCGGATCGCGCGATCTAACCGCTATCACTGCCCGCGCAGGTATGTGACAGCTTTAAGGGGTAGCCCATATCTGCGCGATCTGTGACAGCGGTCTGCTGTCAAAGATCGCGCCTTGACCGCTCATATATGAGCCACCCCTGATTTTACAATAGATTAACGTCAAAACTAAGTTTATTCAATACAGTCTATAGTCTACTTTTTTATAGTGGTTTCCAGTGCAAACAATTAAAAAATAAAAATGCGTTGAATGATTTTGTATTTTTAATTTTTAATTATATTATAAATGCAAAAGTAACTGTCTGTCTTTCTTTCATGCCTAAACGGCTGAACGGATTTTAATGAAATTTTCTATGGAGGTACTTTGAGACCCCGGGGAAGGACATAGGCTACTTTTTACCGCGGGAAAACTTCTCATTCCCATTTACCACGGGAAAATTACAGCTGATAGTTAGCGCGGTACGTACTCATACAAACACATACCTACACCAATAGTCTACGGCAGGATACTTTTTACTTCTGGAAAACTTCTCATAATCACGGGAAAACTAAGTTTGTATGAAACTCAGTAGGGTAGGATGGGTAGTAATTTTTTGAAAACTATTGCATCATCATCATCATATCAGCCACAAATCGTCCACTGCTGGACAAAGGCCTCCCCCAAGGATTTCCACGACGACCGGTCCTGCGCTGCCCGCATCCATCGGCTTCCCGCGACCTTCACCAGGTCATCGGTCCACCGCGTGGGAGGCCTGCCTACGCTACGTTTTCCGGTGCGCGGTCGCCACTCGAGAACTTTACTGCCCCATTGGCCATCTGTTCTACGAGCTATGTGCCCTGCCCACTGCCACTTCCGTTTAGCGATTCTGTGAGCTATGTGCGGATCTCCTCGTTTCTGATTCGATCACGCAGAGAAACTCCGAGCATAGCACGCTCCATTGCCCTTTGGGTGACCTTGAGCCTTCTTATGAGGCCCATAGTAAGCGACCATGTCTCAGTTCCGTAAGTCATCACTGGCAACACACACTGGTCAAAGACCTTAGTCTTGAGACACTGCGGTATTTGGGACGTGAATATATTGCGAAGCTTCCCGAACGCTGCCCAGCCGAGTTGGATTCGTCGATTGATCTCTTTCTTGAAGTTGGAACTACCTAGCTGGACTGTTTGTCCCAGGTATACATATTCGTCAACAACTTCCAGTGTCGAGTCTCCAACCTTTAGAGGAGTGGGTGCGACACGGACATTTAACATTATTTTCGTCTTGTCCATGTTCATTTTAAGACCCACTTGTTGAGAGACCTTACTGAGGCCATCGAGCATTGTGCTTAGGTCTTCCATAGTCTCAGCCATGACCACGATATCGTCAGCGAATCGGAGGTGGGATATGTACTCGCCGTTGATATTGATGCCGAGTCCACCCCAGTCCAGAAGCTTAAAAACATCTTCCAGGGCGGCGGTGAACAGTTTCGGAGATATAACGTCTCCTTGTCTCACCCCTCGCTGCAACTGGATAGGTTTCGAGTTCTGGTCCTGGAGGCGAACCGACATGGTGGCGTTTTCATACAGACACTTCAACACCTCGATGTATCGATGGTCAATTTGGCACCGCTGGAGAGACTGTAGCACAGCCCAAGTTTCGACTGAATCAAAGGCCTTCTCATAGTCCACAAACGCCAAGCATAGTGGCTGATTGTACTCTTCGGTCTTCTGTATAATCTGCCGCAGCGTATGTATGTGGTCTATGGTACTAAAGCCTTTTCGGAAACCGGCTTGTTCGGGAGGCTGGAAGTCGTCAAACCTGCTACTACTGGCTCTTGGGTCTTCAGCCAGATCGCTGACAGGCAAACGTGTGGTCTTGTACAATTGTCCATAGAACTTCTCAACTTCTTCCAGCAACTCAGTCTTAGACGATATGCTCCTGCCGTCCTCAGTCTTCAGCTTGGTCAGTTGGCTTTGTCCAACAGACAGATCTCTCGCGAACACTTTTGAGCCTTTGTTGTGCTCGATCGCTTCTTTAATACAATTTGTATTATATTGGCGTAAATCGCGAGTTAGGGACTTAGAGATCTGCCTGTTTAGTTGCCGATACTGAGTAGCGTCTTCAGAGGACTGCAAAACCAATCTGCGTCTTTCTTCCATGAGGTTGCTGGTGAAGTCGGAGATTTTTTTGGTTCTGTTTGAACGGCGAGTTTTAAAAATCTTAGACCCGACCGTTTGAACAATTTCCACGAACCTGTCATTATAATCGTCCACATTCTCGCAGTCTCCTAGGCATTCGAAACGATTGTGCAACTCGAGCTGAAAGCTCTCGGGGTTTTGGAGCTGGATGGGCGCTGGTCGGAGCGTAGACTTCATCAGTCGACATCTTTCTAGCTTGGTCTTTAGATTCAATGTGCCTCTGACCATCCGGTGATCGCTTCCTGTTTTGACTGAATTGATCACGGAGACATCATTGAATATTTGCCTCCTTGTCGACAAGATGAAGTCTATCTCGTTCTTCATTACGCCATTGGGATGCAACCATGTCCACTTCCGCTGTTTTGACTTTTTAAAGAAGGAGTTCATCATAAAGAGGCTCTCCTTCTCCATAAAGTCGGCCAGCATCTGGCCACGTGCATTTCTTACTCCATATCCAAATTGCCCCACTCTCAGCTCACCATCGCTTCGTTTGCCCAGTTTCGCGTTAAAGTCCCCCATAACAACGGTATAATGGGTCCTGGTGCTTTGTAAGGCTGTAGAGATGTCCTCATACATAGTCTCTACCTCGTCGTCGGAGTGTTCCGTAGTCGGCACGTATACCTGTACGACCTTCATCGAATACCGTTTGGTGATTCTGAGTATAAGGTATGCTACCCTTGTCGAAACGCTCACGATTTGGACCACATTGTTAATGAGGGACTTGTGGACTAGAAACCCGACACCACCCTGGGACTGTTGGTCGCCCTCCCGGAAATAGAGCAGGTTTCCGGATTTAAGGATCATGGTGTCCTCTCCCTCTCTTCGGACTTCACATAAACCTACGATATCCCACCGTAACCTGCTCAATTTTTCTTCGAGTTCTGCAAGTTTCTCGTCAGTCCGCAGTGTGCGCGTGTTGTAAGTTGCCAGGGCCAAAGGTCGTTGGGTTTGGTAGCCTGGCATCTGCCGGGGATTCTTCGCACCCCCTACCCCGCCGTTACCATGACTGCTACCGGAGCCAGGAATAGCGGGGCTGCCGGGGACTAGGGGCCGTTTTCTGGGTGTGAAATTCATTAGGGGGTTTTGCCGTAATCGCCACGCTTGGCAGGCGGGTTGGCGATCGCAGTTTGATTGCAGGTGTGTTGCAATGTATGGAAAGACGCTGTTGCCCATCCTCCGGTTTTAAGTCCCTTAGTCGCCTCTTACGACACCCATTGGAAGAGATGGGATGGTCCTATTCTTAGCCGGGAACCATACGGCCATTGCATCATGTAGTAATTATTTGAAAACCGAAATTAAGTTTCTAAATGAAAACAATGGTGCGAGCAAAGCCGCGGGTATCAGCTAGTTGAATATATTTACAAAAATCTTATTGGGGGCGATGTTAAATTAGTTTATAAAAATAGAACAATTTGCAATGTTTTCTAAAATTTTTGTCTGTCTGTTTATCTGTTTGTCTGTTTGTCCGTGCTAATCTCCGAAAGTACTGGATCGATTCTAATAAAACTTTTTGTGATGTATAGCTACTAATCCTGGCCTACATCTGAGACAACTTTTATCAAAATCGGTTGAGCAGAACGAGAGATATTAAACTTACAAATTTATACAAAAGTTCTGACTCCACGCGAACGAGGTCGCGGGCACAGCTAGTCTATTAACTGGAAAAAAATTGAGAAGAGTTGAGGGGTGAGTTACAAATAGAAGTGGGTAAACGAGTAAAAGGATGAGTAGGGAAATAAGAATCCCATCAAAAATATAAATGTAATGTTGGCCAAGGTTCTTGAAAAAGGGCTGAAATCTAAACTACAGCCAAGTTCATAATAATCAGAACCATAATATTACTCACTCAAACTTGGCGGGTTTTCGGCGGCACGACGAATATCAACCAGAAAATTGCAGTCGATTGATCACATTGAAGGGTAGGTAGGTACAGATTTAATTTTATAGGCCATAATGGCCTTCGAGACGGTCATGCTGGACTTTTTTGTCATATAATCATGCCGACAGTAAAAAAAGAAGAAAGGTACTTTAGTATTTCTAGAGATTAGGTTGATGGGAGATAAAAATAACACTGTTTTTAGAAATGATCTTACCTATGATCTTATGTATTCCGACACAATTATTTTTGTTAATGGAATAAAATAAATGAAATGAAAATATAAATTATTATTGTTGCGTATTTCTCCAATGCGTGTTTCATATTACTACCTTCTTTTTAATAAGCAAAACCTAAATTTTAACAATTATCGGTACCTACTATGACTTTCTACACATTAGTAAAGTGTACCTACGTTATGTAGTTACTCACCCATGTCGTCCATTATCACAATATTTAGTTTCACGCGGGTAGCTACTCGCGCGCGTGTTCTGTGCACGAACACCACATTCTAACTGATACAGACGAGCGCCCCCGCCCGAGCGAAGCGCACACAATAATCGTGGGCGCAGTATCTATTTCGCTTTACTTGAACATCTGTCTCACTTGTGCAACGTTGCCGTTCTGCAGTATCGGTTTAAAAGTTCACGGAAAATGTTGCTCATAAATGATTTATATAGATCAACAAAGCATTATTCTCTTGTAAAAAAAAAGCCGTTACAGGATCAACAACTGCCGTGCCAGTTGGTGTCAAGGTAGCGACTTTTCCGTAGGCTTGGGTAGTGCGTTACAAGCCGGTGAATAAATGTAAATCAAAAATAAAACGATACCCGCAATAATTCCCTAGTAAACTGCGGACAAAGGTGGATCAACATTTAACGTGTATTTCAGCCTGATCAACAACGGCCGAAAGGTATGGACACTTCCTGCCGCTCTCTAAATTCGACCTCCCCCCTCCCCGTCGCGCAGATTGGTTACCGAACGAAAGGGTTGTTACACACGGGAAAGATACTATAAGATATCTCCACACGGTGCCGTTTTTCCCGTGTTTAGCATACAATTTTTTCCAACAAAATTACGAAGAATTAAATCAATGCGTTCTTCATACAGAAAATTGATTTGGCTGTTACTTGAAAGCCGTTGATTCGCGACCTCTAGTTATTTGATCTTTTTTTTGTTTCAAATTAGATTCAGTTTACATATTTAAATGAAATACGTCACATTTCCATTAACCCTGTCTGATTCATTTCGTACCGAAGTTGGTAAAATAAATATTCCAAATAACAAGTATAAATTTTATTTGTTTTATTGAATTAAATAAACTTCCTAAAATATAAACCTACATAAAGTCCTTCCCCCCCCCCCCCCCCCCAAGTCTTTGGCTGCAATCTCGCCTGTACCACCAACCAACCGAATCTCTTACAATTAGACTCTACCGGGAATCGAACCCGCTACCTCCTGGTGTGAAAGAATTGTAACAAAACTAGTGCAGGACCTTTTAACTGGGGCTCCTCCTCTTCTACTCATCATACTGAGTAACTTTAAAATTAAAGTTTAAAAAAAGCACGAATGCGTAAAAACATAACTCCTCGTTTTTTTTGCAATTCGGGTAAAATGTATCCTGTGCCAATCTAACGATAACGCGCACTCTAAAATCCATCAAGCCGTGTAGAAGATATCGTGGAATAAAGACTTACACATACATTAAACCTGAAAACAATACTCCTACTTTGTGTCTTGTAATCCTTACTAATAATAATATTATAAATGTGAAAATGTGTTTGTTTGTTACCTTTTCATGCTTCAACGCCTTGACCAATCTTTATGAAATTTGGCATGCAGGTAGCCTGTGTCACGGGGAAGTACATAGGCTACTTTTTATCCCGGGAAAATAGCATAATCTTATGCAGTTCCTGAGGGAACTAAAAAATACTCGATTGTTGTGATTTTTTGCACAGAGATGGTTGAGTAGGTGGGAAACGACATAATTTACTAATCCTTAAAAACAGTCATAAAAACGATGTCCACGCGGTCGGAGCCGCGGGAAAAAGCTAGTAAAGAATAAATTGAATAGCCGTTATGAGACCGTGGATCCCACCGATTTGACCTACTGGTGAGACTACGGTATACCACTATGAACTAGTGGTCATACTGTATTACGGCTAATACTTTTCCCAAGAGATTAGCCCTAGTCCAGCCAGTAGGACCGAGACAATTCCCACCATAGTCAATTTCGAAATGACTGGAACTCTTGATTGATCAAGTTTGTGCATGTATGGAGCATAGAATTTTTTGAAATGAAACTTCTATACAGGCTGTAACAAAATTGGTGTAGATCCCGTTAACTGGGGCTTCCACTCATCATACTGAAAAACGACTTTCCTGAAATCGCAAAAAAAAATGTTACTCTTCATACAAATCGATCAGCAGATCGACCTTTGTGCATTATAGTATGGAGGGTCCAAATTTTTTTTTGAGAATTGACTATGGGTTTGTCACGGGTGTGATTGTTCGGTTGAAGGTTGCGTGGAGAGGATGAAAAGTGACCGGGTTTGCAGTTCACGAATATCCGGATTTATTTTTTACATGAATGTATTACATAGGTAGCTTGTTCTTAGGTTGAGTCTATAACGGGGCGCGGTTCGGGAGCGACTGACGAACAAAGCCGAGTCGAGCCACGAGCGCTTACGCTGCGATATATGTAGTAGGTAGGTATGTACCCCTACAGGTTCCTTGGGGAAAGTTGTTCAGTATGATGAAGAGAACCCCCAGTTAACGTGTCCTACACCAGTTTTTTTACACCCTGTGTAGACGGGGGATATTAGGATTTTTTCTGTCACGAAATAGCGTTACGGCCGCGTGGAGGAGGTAGACCATATATCGCACAGAACACTATTACTTCACAAGGGATATATCGCGTGGTCGTATCGCACAGAACACTATTACTTCACAAGGGATATATCGCGTGGTCGTATCGTTCAGTCTCACGAAATTGTTATTTGTCTACTTTATTTAAATCCGCGTCTACGGAATATTTTTAAGATAGTCGAGGGGCAGATAGAGCATTAAAAGGACCACCAGGCTATACTTCAGTACTTTATTTGCCACCTATATTCCCAGCTGTTCTGTTAACCGAACTGGGAATTTTGGGTCCCAAAATTAATTTAGGTAGATTTGGATTAATTTTATCAGGTTTAGTTATCTCAAATCTAAAATGTGCCTTATGTATCCTAGTATGCGCTCCTTCCAAAGTATTTTTATATCTAAATAATTATTATAGTTTAGAGAGGGTGTGTCCGTCTTCGTGTAGTTAAGACTTAAATAAAGCTAGCGCCAAACTTTATTACCGATCTGAACTGTGATGCGAGTGCTTGCGTGCTCCGATGGTACAGTAGAGTAGTAGGTACCTTTATATCACCCATAGTTTGCTACTGCGACGCGTCTTGTGACCAACTTCAGAGCCGTAATAGAGTTTGTCGCGAACTATACTATTAGTCATAGACTAGTATTGTATATAACCCCCCTAGTAAGTTCTACTGGCAGTGCCACGGGAAGCGCATGGTAAATATTCATATTATTATAGTACTGGTGTATGTTTACCGTAGCACACCTTACACATACATATTATGAAATTATTTTTAGTTAACTTCTGCAAAAACAATAAACAAATTGAAATTTAAACATTATTTTATTCATATATAGAAAACATACCCAAAACACTGTAAATGCCCATTAGCTAAAAAAACAGTCTGCACACAAAAGCAATAAAATCTGCGTAGCTACAAGAATAACTAGAAACTGCGATTTCTGGGTATAAATAAAAACCAAGTAACTTTTTACTTTTTTTATTTTTTAACATTAAAGTTACAGCACGATGACACTCTGCTTGGCAGCCTGCTTGGCCTTTAGGCGGACTTGCGCGGCGATCCTGTCCAAGTCACGGCGCCCCTGCGTGGTGAGGATGCGCCCCCCATCCGGGACCTTCTCTACCATCTTGAGCGCCTCCAGGGCCTGCAGCGCCTTGCGGGCGATGCTGCCTGATGACCTGCAACGAGGAAAATAAACCATTATAGTTTCTATTGAATATGCATTCCTGTATTAGTGCGCGGGCGGCGAAATAGGGCGTCGCCGCGGAGTGCGGGCAGTATAGCAGGGCAAGGATGAGAGTGTGTAGGCCTCGGCATAGGCTACCTCGCCACCGCCCACCGCCAAGGTATAAACTTTCTATTAGAGTTTGTATTCATAAACAGCACAGAACGTTTCCCACACTCGACTGACACAGAAATTAAGTAACTTGAAAACCTCGGATTTCCCTGGAGCGAAATCTTTTTAGTTCTGTGTCTCAGTAGTTCCTAAGGAACTACAAGGATATTCCCTCTCGTATATCTACCAGATACGCTAAACTACCAGGTCCGAAGGGTCGGTAAGTGGGGACGCCATATCATAAACTACAAGGACAGAAAAGTTTAAGTAGTTCCTTCAAAGGAACTGCATTACAAACTACTGAGAACACAGCGTCTGACCCTGCGCACAAACTTGGCGGCCTAATAGTGGATCATCATCATCATATCGGCCGAAAAACGTTCACTGCTGGACCTCCCCCGAGGATTTCCACGACGACCGGTCCTGCGCTGCCGGCATCCATCGGCTCCCCGCGATCCTTCAAGAGATCAATCCAACTCGGCTGGGCAGCGTTCAGGAAGCTTCGCAATATCTTCACGTCCCAAATACCGTAGTGTCTCTAAGGTCTTTGACCAGTGTGTGTTGCCAGTGATGACTTACGGAACTGCGACATGGTCGCTTACTACGGGCCTCATAAGAAGGCTATAGTGGATAGTACACAAAATGATGGTCATAATCATACTCATCATATGATCGATTACCGGTTAACTTGTTATGGTATGCGGAATGTAATCTTGACAAACTCTTAGGCGTATTTTAAAAATAAAACGTTAGATTTTTAAATTTTGTGAATGTCATATTTGTTTCTGAGTAGGTCTGAGTACATCTGTCAATCATTTGCATAAATTTCATAATTGTGCCTTTTTTGCTGAATTTATTATGACAAATCGAGAAGAAAGACGTCGGGACTGTGTGTGTGTAATTCTAACGATAGTCACCCGGAATCTGACTGGCCGAAGTCTAAGGTCGTAGAACATTTCACGCAAATGAGGGAGAGCAGAAGTACTATTTATAGTATTTTGTCACCTTATTCCTGACAAAAAACAACTTTTAGAAAGCCTGGATTGGGGAAGGTAAGCAGTTCTTTGAAGAGTCAATTAAAGAAAATGAAAATGGCTGGTCAATATAATTCAACTGTGACAGGAAAACTGTGAAAAAGCGTCTCAATAACATTGGCATTGTTAAACGATCAAGAAAAATTAAACTGACCGTGTCTGATAATAACCAAAAAAATATCTCAAAAGAAAAGACTTAAAATTTGTGTAAAGAAAAGATATAAAATTTTGCGTGTCAGGTGGTTGGTGTACTTTTTGAAATCAAGTGATTTTTTGTAGAACTGATATACCTGCCAAAAATTTGTGTACCTCTCCCTATTATTTAGAAAAATAGGTACACGACACGCACATCAGTCCTACAAAAAAATTCTGAGAGGTACACCCCAAGGTAAGGTAAAAATGATGTAAGTGATGAGTGGGTGTTTTAAAAGAAAATCACATTTTTTATAAGCGCCTCGTTTTCTTTGCGACCAATGTATTTTTCTAAATATCTTTGGATAGGGTGGTACACAAATTTTTGATACAGGTACATCAGTTCTACAAAAATAAGTACACACCCGCCATCCTGACACACACGAAATTTTGGTTAAAAATATATTCTACGCAAAAAACGACATACTGTGCGTTTGGAATGATGAATCTTATGGAGCGGACCGAAGAAGCTGTGAAATATATAGAACACACGAAGTTTCCAAAAATAGTTCTACTATGGCTAGCAATAAGCCCTCGTGGTATGTCCAAGCCAGTGTTCTTTGAATCCGCTATTGCTGACCGGTAGATTGAGCGATGTTTGCCAAGAAATCATAAAGGAGCTAATGTAGTGTTTTGGCCAGATCTAGCATCGAGTGATTAAAAATCCCGTACGTACCGAAGGAATCAAACTAAAATTTCGACCAATAGGGATGACGACAGCATCCGAAATAAATTATGAACTCTTGATCACTAAATTTACCTTAAACTTCGGAAAACCTTACTCGTTTTGTTTTCTATCAAGTTTTCAATTTTTAATTCACCAAAATCACAAAATGAGTACATGTATGACGCTGCTAAACTATGACGTCACGCCTAGTTATTTCCAACATTTATAGAACAAAATGTCGTTTTTGACAGATGATAAAAAGTAACTCAGATGACTAGCATTCGTCATCCCTATTGAAGATTTTTGGGCCAATCTGAAATGACGCGTGTACACTAATAATTTCAACTCAAAACTGTAAAAAGTTTCATAAGGAAAATTAAATCGGAGTTGAATAAATGCCAACATCAACGTATACCGCGGCCATGAAGAAAGTGCCAGAAAACTGTCGGAAATTAGTCCGGATGTAACCTAATTTCTTTTTACATTAAATTTTGTTTATTTGTTGTTAATATGAGTACAAATAAATGCATATTTTTTTATATTAATTTAATTAAATAGCGTACTGAAATATGTCCAGATTTCATCCCGCATACCTTATCTACCTTTTTAACATGTGCTATTCTGATCACCAGACATTGGCAGAGTTACTGTAGGGCAATAGTAGCCAACTATCAAAAAACTGAATTGAGATTATCATCAAAGTTGGCAGGTCCGCTATTGATATGATAAGATAGTTGGTAGGGACAGGTGGAACAGGAGATTCACAGTTATCATCATTCATCAGTATGGGCAGCGGCTTCAGCTATAAATTTGTTTGAGAAGTTTTTTGCAAACTGACCACAGGAGATGATGATTAATTCCTTGGGGAAAATTGTTCAAAATCACGAGTAGAAAGCACTGTATATAAATTGTGTGCGTGTGGACAGACAGAACACCTTTGGAATAGTGTTAAATTTTAAATCTAGAAGAAAATAGTTTTTATTTTTCCATGTACTAGTGTCGCTTCTGAGTTCCATCTTGTCTAAGAAGTTTACTCATACAATGTACAAAAATTACATTAAGTATACAGCATTTTTGAGATCTGCCCCATCTAAGGTATTAATTGAGTAGTGTCTTGGAAATACACAAAAATTATATCTTGAATCTTGGTAAGCCCGCTACCATCTTTGGCATCGTCACTTAACTTAATATGATGCCAGAAGAGACGGTACCAAGACCTTACCAATTGTGTATTAAAAATAATAATATTAAGTATACAGGGTGGATTTTTGAGATCTACCCTATCTCAAGACAGAGCAGGTAGCATAACCGTTGCAGCTACAGGAAAATGTTTGTAGTTGATTAACCTTTACTTTTGACATATTTTGACCTGCATTTACAGATTTTGGATAAAAGTAGTCAGCAAATTACACAAGAAGTATTTATGATGCCAATCGATCGTGTTTTTTACCAGAGTCAAAAGTCTCCATTGCAACAACTAAGTACTAAAAATGTCAGAAATCAAATTACACAAAAACTTCATCATCATCATATCAGCCGAAGGAAGTCCACTGCTGGACATAGGCCTCCCCCAAGGATCTCCACGACGACCGGTTCTGCGCTGCCCGCATCCAGCGGCTTCCCGCGACCTTCACCAGGTCATCGGTCCACCGAGTGGGAGGCCTGCCTATACTACGCTTTCCGGTGCGTGGTCGCCACTCGAGAACTTTACTGCCCTAACGGCCATCTGTTCTACGAGCAATGCAACAAGTTCTACACAAAAACTTAACACATACATTTTACATGAAAAAAAAATATTCTTTTCTTATGATGCCAATCGGTCCTGCCTCTGATGATAAGGAACAAAAGACTATGGAACACATACTTTTATAAAAAAAAGGAGTCAAGAGACGGGCTGTTGACACCATAGACAACGCGCGAGCCCAGCGTTCGTGGCGCGGCAGCGGCCAGCGAAGAGCCAGAATCAACTTCATCCATTGCTCATGGGTTACAGCAAATGTACAGCTTGCCAAAATTTGATAAAACCCGAATCAAGATTTGCTGCTCTATTACTGTCTCAGATCGAAAATAAAAGGTAGATTTAGTGTTAGCGCTTTAAAAAACTCTGCTTCAATCACGACGGAGTATAATCAGTCACGCCTTGGCAGCCTTACCATAACATGCCTTAACGTGTTGTGACATGTCTTAAATTTCTGTCTCAAAAGCTGCCCAATATCCCATTACTTGCTAATCAATTTAGTTATTTTTGCTGACCAGAAGCAGCTGTATTCACTTTAAGATAAGATAAGATAAATACTCTTTATTGTACCCAAAAATATAAAATAAAAAATACATTTTGGAGAACCTATTCAATTAGCCGACCGTTTAAGAGGGAAGAATAGTACGTGCTCGTCCATACAAAAAGAGAAAACGTTTTTCCACTTCTAAATATTTTCCAATCACCATGATTTTTTAGTATGTTATTGACACAATGAATTACTAGGTTTATAGGTTTTCCTTTTTTCAAAATTTGCTATAGATTCAAACTTATAGACAGCTCAAGTAACGTAATTTTTGTGATTAAAACTGTGTCGAATTAAGTCGTTTTTTGAACAAAATCAATGTATTTTTTTTTAAAAAGCGAAACCTATAAACCTAGAATATATTGTGCTGAAACGATCGACATCAAAATCAAAGAGATTTGTTGAGATTTAGTTAGTGGAAACCGTTTTCTCCCGAAATGGGAATTTCGTCCAGAAAAGTACCTATTGTCAGTTGCGAGCTGCAACGCTCTCTATCGCACGATTGGGGGTCGGGGGGAAAGCAAAGCACACGTACATTAGAGATGTCGATGGTGAAGTCGATAGTAGAGATGGGATCCCACCCACGTTATCGATATCTATCTGTTTAAAAAATTCTGGGAGTGGGAAAAGTTAATATTAGTAGGTTTTCAAGAAAAAGATTGACCAGTGATTATTGTTTTATTTCTTCCTAACTCAAAATGGATTACATTGCTTTTTTTTGTAAACGATTGTGTGTTTGTACTTCGCTGTTCCAAGACGTTACAGCAGCTAAACATGTTCGTGAATGTAGCCGAATTTGCCATCGTCGCATTTGGACGAATAAGACGAATACGCGAACACGAATAGCGATGTGATGTGCTAGCATTAGAGTTCGTTGTTTTGCTTCAGAGCCCTTATCTTTTTGCTTTGCACTAGGTTGAGTGGCTTCCGTACTCGCCCTCCCCTGCCCGGTGAAGTTGTAAAGGCCACGGCCAACAACAAGCTTGTCCTTTCGAAAAAAAAAAAATTCAGAGCCCTAATAAAACCAAAACCGTAATGTGGCTAATCCACCTACTCATTTCAACGGTCCACGAATAAGAATTTAAAAAAAAATACGGTACCTATACTAAACGTGACCATAGTCCCTTTTTCAGGCTGTTCGTCCCGCTGTCCCCAGCGAGGGAAAAAACGTCCCACTTTCGCAAACAGACCAAACGATAAATTAATTGAAGTATCTACCTATTATTATTTCACTCGCAAACAACTGCTTAGATATTAGAAGTCATGTTACTTACTAAGGCATAAGTAGCTTAACTTATGTGAACTAAAAAAAAACGACCAAGTGCGAGTTGCACTCGAGTAGAGAGGGTTCCATACAATTACAAAGACATTTAGGGTGATTTTTAAATAATTAAAAATATCACATTTGAAATCGTCACATTAAGATGCACTAGGGCTATCTAGTGGTGTTTTAGTGAACTATTTTCCGTAAATTTACGTAATAAATTGAGTTTACCACTTTATTTACAATTGATAGAATTCTTATAGGTTTTCCTGTTATCTACAAGCAATAAACTATATTTTGTAGTTTTGGAGTAATCACCTAATGGGGGGAATGGTCAATTTTCGTCTTTTTCCAAGCGATTTCCAAAAAGGAGGAGGTTCTCAATTCGACTGTATGTTTTTTTATTTTTTTTATAAGTGTTACCTCAGAACTTTTATTGGGTGAACCGATTTTGATGATTCTTTTTTCTTCGAAAGCTAGTGCTTCCCATGTGGTCCCATATAAATTTTATCAAAATCGGTGTAGTACTTTATAAGAAAATTAACAAAAACCAAAAATAATTATGCAAAATTGTTCGAAGTTGTTCATTTGATATATGACACAGTAAGGTCTGCAAAACTTTTTTTTAAATTTCCTAATTGGTTGCCCGAAAATACCCTAAATTTTTAAAAATATTTATTGACTGCACATCTGTGTTTGGGTGATAGGATTACACAATCCTACCTGATTTCACTTGATATGGTCCAGTAGATTCGGACAGTGATCTGTGATGGCTGTGACAGACGGACAGACAGACAGGCCCACGAGTGATCTTGTAAGGGTTCCGTTTTTTTGTACGGAACCCATAAAACCTACTTATTATTTAGATGGTCACGTTAGGTATACTCGTATAATTATTATAGTGTCACATTAGTAGTTATAACTAGCATAATATTTTATCACGCTTTTATTATCAGGTGAAGTGCAGCCAAACGCACTCAAATTTTTAATAAAAAAAAATGCTTCACCTGTATGTTTGCGACTCCTTTGGACTCGATTTTGACCCACTTTAAACGGACACATTTAATTCAAACTTTGTAGACTTATCAAGAATCAGCGACAATATAATAATTTCATAAGTTTGAACTAAAAAATAAATAGAGTTTAAAAAACTAAAAAACACGCTTTTAAAGTACATCAGACTAAAAAGTAAAAAATTATTCTTAATATAAGTTGAAAATAATAATTAACAAAAAATACTAGTCTTATTTGTGAAAAAGTGTGGATTGCTCGATAGACGAAAAATATGGCACAGAGCGCCACACGCTTTTTCACAATAATCTAGTATTATTTTAGTAATTCTAGTTATATTTTTCGTTAATTATTATTTTCAACTTATATTAAGAATTATTTCTTATTTTTTAGTCTGATGTACTTTTAAAGCGTGTTTTTTAGTTTTTTTAAACTCTTTTTATTTTAGATACACTGCAAATACCTAAATAACCTTACAATACAAAATTTCAGTCATTTAGGGAGCATATTGTCAAAAAGCCGATTTATCAAAAATCAATTTAGTTTATACTCGTTGCTAATTACTATTATCTACATTCTACATAACAAAATACTCACTTGAAATTATCACTATTCCCTACTGCTATTACCTTCAATGTCTTTATATCGGAGTGTCGGGGACGCCACAACAATCACTATCCGTAGGTACGTAAGAAAACCTCCGCCTTTCGGCGCAACTTCTCGCCAACTGGCAGCGTCCGTCGATGTGTGCGTGAGGCTCTTTGTATGTCTGTGCGCGATGCCCGGGGGCATGAGCGCACGAGCGATAGCAAATGTTTTCCCAAATACCTATTTCGTTAGGATCGCGAAGCTATTCTTCCCTCTTAAATGATAGCCAAATTATTTACCGTACATTTTGTGTATGGGAAGTGTTCACGTGTTTTGGGTTCTATGGTAATGTAACCTCAATTGTCTTTTGATTCTAATCAAAAACAGGATCGATTGGCATCATTACAACAAAAGAGCGTTTTTCTCTATATCTTATTGTTTAGAATTTCCCCTAAAAAAAAACTCAGTATACAAAAAATAGGATTGCAAGGATGTTTTTAAAATTTTATATATATTGTTTTCTGTCCGAAACTGTGATAAAAAACCGGCCAAATGGTACTCGGGGTAACACAAACAGGGTTCCGCACCATAACTTTAACTACCAATAGAACAAGACCTCTCAGTACATACTTTGCTCTTTGGTAAATTTACTATTTATCTACTTATTGTTAACTTTAGAAATTTCATACAGTAGTTGAATCGCATAACTCCTGCTTTAAGATATCAAGAAAACTACAAGGATTCTTTCGTTATAAACAATTTCTGTTAAGTGGGACTACAATCGAAGATGTTGAAAAAAAAGCTTTTTTCGGATGTACTCGATGGACCTCGTTTTTCCTAAACGAAATAAAATTGATAAAATCGAACCTTACGACATCATACCAAGTAAACTTTATTTTGAACCGACATTGTCAGCCACCAGCTAGCTGTGTCTAAGTTAATGATGTATGTAATATAATAAGAGACGCTCAAAGTTAAGCATTCTAGGTTGGTTAATCCATCCCTTAAACGAAAATTGTCATCATCATCATAACAGCTCATATATGTCCCCACCGAGGGGCTCGAGCCTACCCTGAATTAGGGCGATCGGGCTTTAATCGACCACGCGGGGCCAGTATGGGTTGGTTGACTTCACACACAAACTTCGAGTTTCTTTGCAGGTGTGCAGGTTTTCTCACGTTTTTCCTTCACCGCAAGAGCGTCGGATAAACGTACATATAAAATCGAAACTCGAAAACACATTGGTACGTGGCATGATTCGAAATACGACCTCTCAGGCAGGAGGTAGCGGCCCTTGCAAATACGCCACCGACGACGCTCTCAAAAATTTTAACGAAACGAAAATTTTAAAGGATGAGAATGTAGAATAGGTATTGTAGTTTATTTAGACACTATCAACTCTGTGAGATTAAGTCCCTATTCTTTTAATGCATTGTAATTATTTTAGTAGGGGGATCCCATTCATCATGCTAATGGCTAAGGAAAGGAATTCCATGCTATGTTCCCAGATATGTAAAATTTTGTAATCTTGAAGGCGAAAGTGAATACTGAAAAGGCACTAAACTTCTTCTATTCTACTCACTATTTGAGCTTTTATTTTATATCCTCAGCCGCATTGCCCCTTACATAAGGTAACATACAGCAAAACACACTCAAGTTTAGAAAAAAGCCTCACAACTACTGTTGCATACCTGCAGAAGTGTGAAGGGGTGACACCATTGCGTTTACGGCCACCAAAAATCTTGGTGACGGTCTTGACTCCGACGGGGGAGCGAATGTAGATGTGCCTGAGAATTGCAGCGCACCGCACGTAGAACCAGTCAGGGTCGTATGGGGCAAGCTCCTTGAAGCGTGCAGTCTTCACTAGGTCCATGTGTTCAGGGACCTTGACCTTGCCAGTCCTGGAATATTTGGTGGGTAATTAAATTAGTATAGCCTGTTATTGCAGGTGCTTAAACAATTTACAGACTATAAAACTATACAACTTGATGAACAAAATATAATGATTCCAAACTGTTCCTTTTGTTTCAATCCCTCTGTCACTATTAGACTAATGGTAAGACCTATAAACTCTATGAAAATCAGCGCGTGGTCTTTGTGATGACAGCATATGCTGAGCGGCTAGGCTACCTTTTCAGTAATAGGTACAAACTATTGTATTTTAAAAACTACGAAATATTTTACTTGTGTGTACTTTATCACTGAATAAACATTTATTCTATTCTATTTGTTTGGAAATGACCAAACATGTAAACAAAACGTGGAGTATTTTCTTGAAAATTAAATAAACTAGTTAAAATTGGTATTTAAGTCTTAAAGAACTTACACAATGTGATTAAGATATATGACACTTGTAGAAACATATTCAATGTCCAAGTGTTAAAAATAAAATAAACTAGTTAACATTGGTATTTAAGTCTTGAAGAACTTACACAATGTGATTAAGATATATGACACTTGTAGGAACATATACAATGTCCAAGTGTTAAAAATAAAATAAACTAGTTAACATTGGTATTTAAATCTTGAAGAACTTACACAATGTGATTAAGATATATGACACTTGTAGGAACATATTCAATGTCCAAGTGTTAAAAATAAAATAAACTAGTTAACATTGGTATTTAAGTCTTGAAGAACTTACACAATGTGATTAAGATATATGACACTTGTAGGAACATATTCAATGTCCAAGTGTTAAAAATAAAATAAACTAGTTAACATTGGTATTTAAGTCTTGAAGAACTTACACAATGTGATTAAGATATATGACACTTGTAGGAAGATATTCAATGTCCAAGTGTTAACAATAAAATAAACTAGTTAAAATTGGTATTTAAGTCTTAAAGAACTTACACAATGTGATTAAGATATATGACGCTTGTACAGTAGGAACATACTGTTGTAGGAACATATTCAATATCCAAGTATTAACAATAAAATAAACTAGTTAAAATTGGTATTTAAGTCCTAAAGAACTTACACAATGTGATTAAGATATATGACACTTGTAGGAACCTATTCAATGTCCAAGTGTAAGTGACTAAGGTAAAATAATTAAATATTTTGTTTACACGTTAGGCCATTTCCAAACAAATAAGACTTTAAAATTTATTTACGTAGTGTAAAATATGAATGTTTTTTTATTATGTTAATACAATTTTATATCCATGTACATTAATGCCAATGTTAAAGATTTAGATGTATCTTTTATATTTTTGATTAATAAAGAAAATTTTAATTTTAATTAAGTAAGATCTTGAGCTACAACCTACCTGGGTTCATGTACCTACTTACTAATAATAATAATAATGTCATCCAACCGATTTCAGCGATGGCCACTGCCACAGATCAATCAAAATAACAATAGGGGCTAGACTTAGGTTAGGCTGTTAGCAGTTTGTTTGCCCTTTCATGCACTCGAAGATGACTAATATAGCCAATCTTTGCTGTAGATGCTCATCCACAATGAAGTCAATTGAGCATGCCATTTTCATAATAGTAAGGGATAGCCTGGCTTATAGGTCGTCGCGTTTTTTATCGAGATCGAACATTTGCTGGCATTCGAAACATTTTCCTGAACCAGGTGCCTCCGTTCAGCCCGATTGACTGCCTTATCCTCCCACTGTGATGGCTCGATGTTGCACCTAACCATATATCTTTTCAGAAATTTTTGTATCTGAGGAGGTGCCGGACATAAGACTCCCCCAAGGATTTTCACAATGACCAGTTCTGCTCTGCCCTTCCAGCGACTTCCCGCGACCTTTCTAGGTCATCAGTCCACCGAGTGGGATGCCTGCTTATGCTACGTATTCCAGTGCGCGGTAGCCACACTAGAACTTTATTGCTCCAATTGCCTAGAGCTACCCGGCTAGGTGGAGCTACCCGGCTAGTACTCTGCCTAGAGCTACCCGGCTAGGTGGAGTTCGCAGCCGGAACTACGGGTCCGGCTGTTTGGATCAGGGAACTACGGGTCCGGCTGTTTGGATCAGGGTACTACGGGGTCGGGGGTAGCCCACCGCTTGCCTGCCGTTGGATCTATCGCCTTCGGCACTCTGGCTTGTCGGTCCCCCGACTGGGTCATGGACTCGTAGTGGTATGTGGTTAGTTGCAGGGGTTGGGCAATGTTTGTTGCCTGGCAAGCACGTTGCGTCCAGGCGCCCTTCCCCGCGCGCAACTAGTGTTGTCGTAGCCGGCCACGTGGGCTATGGGCGAAAGCAACGCGGGGCACGTGAGTTGTCCATTAAGCGGAACTGCTGGTGTAAGTACTGGCAGGGAAGCATCTCCGGAACTTGCTTGGTCAGCAAGTAGAGCTATGCTAGTACTGCTCCGGCCGATCCAGCCGCGTAGGAGTAAGTCTGGACAGGTGCGATAAGCGCCGGGAAGTGAGCGTGCCTACAGCTCCGGTACCACACTGGATATGTGGGAGCCAGCTTCTCTGGCGTCCCGAGCGGGGATCGAACCGCCAGCAGCGAAAGCCGCGGGAGGTGAGCGCGCCTACAGCTCCGGGACCTACCTGGACAGTAGGTAGTGGTTCTCTTCCACGAGGCACTCGCCTTGCAGAGTACCAGGACAAGCGTCTTGGCGGTAAGACCTACTGTAACTGGTCCTTGTCTTTACCTTATGGTGTTGGCAGGAATAGCGGCCCTCACTATATGACCTTGCTGTCGGTGAGTGTGGATGCTATATCATAAACCTGGCAGTTTAGCGTATCTGGTAGATATACGAGAGGGAATGCTCCAATTGCCACGGGTGCTGTGAGCTGTGTGCCCTGCCCACTGCCACTTAAGTTTAGCAATTCTGAGAGCTATGTTGGTTACTTAGTTCTCCAACAGATCTCATTTCTGATTTTATCATGCAAAAAAAATTCTGACCCTTTGGATGACCTTGAGTACTATATACCACCCTTTGTAAATGAACATAATTGCTTAGCAATTAAATTAAAAACACTTCATGACAAGTCTAGTACTTCTTTAATTAATATTTTTATCATAGCATTGACATGAGTGGTGCATGCTCACTTAAATGTTTGTGCAGATGGTGGCGCATCGGGAACCGGGTCATTCCTTTCCCTCTAACATGGTTGGCTGACTCTCACATTATACTCGTGACTGGGTGCTGTCCATGTAAACTGGCCTACTCTTGTCAAAGGCATTAATGACATTCAATGATTTTTTATGTATAACTTTTTGTGTCATATTGTTTTCATGTTCTAGTGACAATCTGGTTTATATCAAGAATTGAATTTTGACATTATTAACTAATGTAATGATTGTTTATTTCTTGATTTTTCACAAATGACATTATGTTATTATTATTTTATGACTATCAGAAAGAGTGTAATTTGCACCTATTTCAATAAATATCTTTAATCTTGAGTAATTTTCAGCCACACATAAATTAATAATTTGTCTTAGAATTCTTATTTTTAATTTCTGGAAAAAAAAATGAAAATTGTACAGCTACACTGTGCATACTTTCTTGCACAGCCTTTACTATCTGGCATAGTCAGGAATACACAAAACAACAATAAACATTACACTTACCTAGCAGCAATAAAAATAGTTGTATTAAATTTGATGACAATTTTACAAATAATTCTCAAATGTCACATAGCAAGTTTTGATCATGCTATGATGATATGGGAACCAACTTAATGCCAAAATTAATCAAAAATACCTACTTTTCTACTACTTGTTCAAAAATTCATGCACCCACAATAATGGGCTATTAATCAAAAATATGATTATTATGATTCATCAAAAATAGACCTTGACCTTCTATTCTACTACTCTTTGGTTTCAAACATCCATGCACCCGCATTAATGAGCTGCGATCATTAGATTAATCAAAAATAGACCTTTTCTACTACTCTTTGGTTCGGTTCAAACATTCATGCACCAGCATTAATGAGCTATGGTTATTAGATAAATCAAAAATAGACCTTTTCTACTATTATTTGGGTTCAAACATTTATGCACTCACATTAATGGGCTATGGTTATTAGTGTGTTGATAACCGCTCCGCTGGCAAGAAGTGACGTCGTGCCTGCTATCAAAAGCCCGCTCCACTGGCAAGCACTTGAAAATCGTATAACCGCCAGCTGCCACAGCCCGTCGGGGGGGCGCACCTGTTCGCGGACTCCGGTTACAATATGCTTGATTTCTCAAGTACTATGAATGTTACAAGTGTGTAACTTATAACGCCGAGTTCGTTATGAAACAAGCTAACTCGTTGTAGAATAATCTATACAAGATAGATTTTGTAATTGTGACAATCCTTAGCTATAATATTGGTTGACTTTTTTTTTCCGGTTTTTTGTATAAATACCCAAAAATCTAATAAATAAAAACGTTTCAATGAAATAATTATGTATTTGAAAAGAGAAAAGATTGTTTTACTTTAATTTAACCTAAAAGACCACAAAAGATACATTTAACATACCAAAAATAAACCACGAACTCACAAGCACTGCCGTCGCTCGGGAACGGTACTAGGAAATCACGTTCGTTTTGATAGCAGGAACGTCGTTACTTCTTGCCAGTGGAGCGGCTCTGTCTTTGTCTATCATAGGAGCGTTTTGTATTCTATTTTCACGACACGTTCCGTTTCTTTTTAGCAAAACAATGAAATATGAGACGACAGCTAGCAAGGTACAGCGTCACCGCTTGGCAGCTGACGGATGTTTTGATAGCAGGAACGTCGTCACTTCTTGCCAGTTAAGCGGGTAACGATTTTCAAGTGCTTGCCAGCAGATACTAGAGAAACTTAAAATGTCCTTTTTTATATGGCTATGTGTAGTGACAATATGCAGGGTAATGTGTTATTATAGATTCTATGTGTAGTGACAATATGCATGGTAATGTGTTATTATAGATTCTATGTGTAGTGACAATACGCATGGTAATGCATTATTATAGATTATATGTGTAGTGACAATATGCATGGAAATGCATTATTAATTTATTATAGATTATATGTATAGTGACAATATGCAGGGTAATGTGTTATTATAGATTCTATGTGTAGTGACAATATGCATTGGTAACGCATTGTTATAGACAATGCCCACTCCTCTCTCGATACCCTTTGTCGCCTTACCCCCGCGCCCCTGTGCCGCGCGGGAGAAAACTCATTTAAGCGGTCTACTTATACCTATGTTCTTCATTTCTTTACTTACTTTTTCAAGTGGGCGGCAACAGTCTTGACGACCTTGTCCTGTTCAACATCTTTCAGCGTGACGGAACGCATCTGAAATTTTAACGGTAGTACTGACTATATATCAACAATAAATGATGAAGTGGGGGTGAGTACACGAGTGAGGAGGCGGCTGACATTTTTTTTTTAAAAGACATCCTTGGGATTCTAAATAAAGTTATTAAACCTATTGATTACAAAATGTCGCATGACATACTTATCAAAAAATAATTACAAAAAAGAATTATGGTAGAGTTGAAAAGAAAAACGCTCAGTTTTAGGTTATGTAGGTGGACTGCTGAAACTGGTACTACTCAGAGCAAGTGTAATAACAGACACAAATTATCACGTAGATATGTAATTCAAAATCTATGCTATTTCGTAGGTATATTTCGCTAAAAGCTCCAGCCGTATACTTGTTTCGGGGTTGCATGAACATTCAATCAAAGAACATTCACGAATAAAGGCCTGAATGAGAAAAACTGTGTTAGCTATAAGTTCATCATTTACCTTGGCTTTCAGAAGTCACAATTCTTCACTTAGATTTACAATTCACTTGAAATTATTTCCAAAACCATGTGGACCACGCACAAAACTCACCTTGCCCTGTGTTGGCAACCGGAAGAAAGAAATTTTTATTTTTTATTTCAGCTGAGTGTGACCACATTTAAATTGCTAAATCTACTATTGCAACAGTAAAAACTACCAAAATATACAGCCAATATATGATCGTTTCGTGGTCTGTTCCGTTGCTCCAAGCCCCGGATCACCGATATCGGCTGACTAAACCTAAGACCCACTCAAGCCCCGTACCACCGATATCGGTGGATGAAACGTACGCAACTTTAGGCCCTCTTAGTTAATTAATACGTTGCACAATCCTGTATAACGTTTTTGTTCATGATTCTTTAAGTAGTCAGGCGTATAATGATACAACTTTTGTCTATGGTTTCATGTAGTTTTATCACAGATCTACTAATAGTTTTATTGAAAAAATCTCATAGATACCTGTCTCACTCAGAATTTGCTGTGTTTACGGTGTGCGGCGTTTCTCGAATTTTATTCAAATTGTGTATTTTATTGTTGTTTTTGTGACTTGTGAGGTGTTTTTGTGTTCTCATGTAAGTACTGTAAGTACTGCGTCTATTTTTATATAGTTATTTTATTAGCCATTTAGCTATAAAACAACGTTTTTGTGTCTGGCGCATGTTTGTGGAGTCGACCATTTTCTAAATGATTTATTGCTATGAATGAATGGTTGGATGGCTGTAGTCTTTTTATTACATAGAGATTAGAGTTCCACGAAGTCAAAACAAAAGACCTTTTATGAATAGAAGAAATAGTTCTCGAGTTTTGTTTATTTATGTTAGCCGCGGCGGCACGGCGCTGCTGGGCGCGCGGATAGGCGGGGCTTGACGGAGTTATTTCAATGAAATCAAAGTACCTGAGTGGTTAAAAGCTGAAAAATCTTTACGTAACTGAAAATTAATTTCTTATTTCATCACTTACATCATTCGTGACGCATTCAGTAAGAAATGATTGATTAATGAACTTAGGCCAGACGACGAAGCATCTCATAACTTCAAAGCCCAAATTACACCAAACGATGGTCAATTTTTTGTTCATAACTATAGAAAATGTTGAGCTCCAGCAAAAATCAACGTACAAAACTAAATACTTAGATTGTAATCGCGATTTGAAAATGAGCCAGAGTATTTGAAAAAGTAGACAAACTAAGTATGCCGACACCGTCACGATTGGAACGTGACGATTGTTGAACCTTCAAATCTGCTCAGGAAAATTACCTCCCTACTTACAATAGAAGTCAAATAAGTTATACATGGAGTAAGGTAACATAGGATACATTTTAGAAGTGATCTTCTGCTAATGAAACTGAATAGGTAAACTTTGTTTTACAACTTTGGTGCGATAGGCAATAATGACTAACTTGCTATCTTTGTACGAGAAGACCACATTTTTTTTCGTTTTTAACAGTTTGCACAGTTTCTTCCATCCAAGATATGCTCCATTTAAGTAACAGCCAATTTAGTCATCATCATATTAACCGGAGACAGGCCTCCCCCTAGGATTTACATGATGATCGGTCCTGCGCTGCCCGCATCCAGCGACCTCCCTCAATCTTTACGAGGTCATTGATCTATCGTGTGGGAAGCCTGCGCAGGCTACTAAAAAACAACTAAATAAAATAAAAGCTAAAAAACCATGCAAGTGTGAGTTTGTTCGAACATTGTTTGAAAAATGTCATATGTTACTTAAAATACCATTGACTTTTTATAGATTTTCCTGTAATCTATAGGTAAAGAAATATTTTGTAGTATGTAGGAACATAAATTATAAAATAAGTTGATTTGTTATTAGTGTAAGATCGTGGTTTTAGGTAGTACCGATCGGAAGTGCATCTGGGTCAACGTCCGGATTGACCCATCACACTGATGAATTTATTATATCAGCTCATATACGTCCCCACCGAGGGGACTGATGAATTTAGTTATTAAGCAATACTTAGCTTATAACTTTTCATTATTAATTTTTATGCATTTTAATCAGAATATACTTAAATCTTGACACGAACAACATGTCTTTTCTCAACCTCATCCTGCCTGAATCCGTCATAATTCAACATTCTGTATTTTTTACTCATAATACAGCTTTTCTCCTATTTTATTTAAATTATTATATCAGCTCATATACGTCCCCACCGAGGGGCTCGAGCCTATGAAATCAGGGCCTACCCTGAATCATATTATTTATTTATATAATTACTTCAAACTGTTTATCTTAAAATTAAAAAAATAATATTTGAGATTCTCACAAGAAGCCCTCATTTAATATATTACACGATAATTTTTGCAAAACTTTTTAAAGTAAATTTACCTCCTCCCCTTCCCCCTCCAAAAGTGGCCACCCTTTGTTTAAAATTCATTTATTTACGTTACATCAAGGCACCTATTTCGTGCACCAAATTTCAACTCAATCAGTCCAGTAGGGCGCAGCAAATTGGCTGTTACAGACGGACGGACAGACGGATCTTAAAATGTTTCCGTTTGAAAGAAAAATAAAGACAAATTTCAGCGGGAAATCTTGTTTTCATAATTTTTATTGCTGATTTTCCGTGGAAGGGTTTTTTTTATTATTTTATTTTTATAGCGATAAAAATCGCACACAAAAGGGATAAGTAATCTTTGGTACAACCATAGACTACGACAATGAAAGAGAAATGATAGTGGTGCGAAAGAAAGAGACAAAATGGGGACAATCATATGGTTAGGCCATTCCTATGACGTGAGAGAGGTGTATGGATGTCCGACATAACTGTTTATGTGGATTGTAGTCATTTGTACAAAATTATGTAGGTATCTAGTTGCAGGATCAATTTTTTTTTATTAATTGATAAATACAGTCCTATAATTCCAACAAGTACTTATCCTTCCACTAGCATTAAATCATGGTCACTTACGTACAATGTTTTAAATCGAATTACTCCTTAATTACTGCAGTTAGTGACTAAAGAGGTTTATTGACGTAGAGTGACGGTAAAATAGATTAGAAATACTTGCTTCAAATCAATCGTACCGCACTCGTTAAGGAGTTACGGGCGAAAGAAGATGGACCAGATGACGAAACACCTGAAAACTGTTCGTTCGATTTTTATTCGTTTGTTTTTTTGCCGAGCAGATTTGAAGGTTCAACAAGCGTCACGTATCAAACTTGACGGTATAGGCATGTATATTTTGTTTATTGAGTGTCTACTTGTTCTGTAAATATTCCGCAAAAATGGAACGGAGGAGTCCGTCTGGATCATCTTTAAATCGCGATTACAGATTAGATATTTAGTTTTGTACGTAGATTTTTGCTGGTGCCCAATATTTTTTAAGCGTCACTTTATAGCTATAAACAAAAAATCAATCTGTGTTGCCTAGTTTTGTGTGTTTTAAGGTGTTTCGATGTTTGACCCAAGTTCATTAGTCTATCATTTCTCACTGATTGCGTCACGAATGTTGTGTTAAAATAAGAAATCATTATTCAGGCACTGAAAGATTTTTCGCTTTCAAGCCTCCTGGATTTATGGATCGGTCCACGAAACGATCATATCCTTAGTCAAAAACTATCACAAATCTCTACCTTCTTTACATGCTTTAGTTATTGCTCTGAGCTTACAAGATAAAATAGAGATAAAAATAAAACTATTTTTTTTTCATTACTAAAGGCTGTCCCAGAACTTTATTCAAAATCAAACTGACCACGCAAAAAGTTTTCAATTAAAAGTAGTGGTTGTCTTGGTAACCACGGATAAAATATCTGCCAAAATAGGTGACTTTTAAAATTACTTTGCAATTATTTAAAATGAAGCGAGCTGAATAAGAATTGCTTTCAAAGAGGGTTGATTCAATATTATTTGAATCATGGGAAATCTGAGACTCTGCATCATTTTATCCAAGAGGGAGCAAGAAAAACTAGTCTGGTCCGAATAATAAAACGTTACGAAGAAACTAACGCGACAGATTTCAAAAAGATCTCGGGAAGACCACGAACAGTATCTACATCTGGAAATATAAACAAAGTAACTAGGATTTTGGAGAGGCACCTTCAACATCGGTGAGAGTTGCGGGGGATAAATTAAAATTTCCAAGTCCAGTGTGTCTAGAATAAAATGTAATGATGTAGGATTGAAAGCTTTTGTAAAATTAGCCGCTCCCAAATATCTCAAAGACCAGGAGTCGCGTGCCAAGCGGGGGTGCCGTAAAGTTTACGAAAAAACAAGAAAATTCTTATTAATTAATTCTTATTCATGATGAGACATACGTACCGGTTGACCCGAGCGATGTTCCTGGAAAACAATATTTCCACGCTACCAGTAATGACGTTGTTGATTACAATGAAAAATCGTACCAAAGGCTGTTTTAAAAAAAAAATACCTTGTATGGCAGGCTATGGATAAAAATGGTAATGTTTTTGAACCTTATTAGCGTACAGGGTTTATGAACTCGCAGATTTACCTTAGAGAGTGCATTATACTAATAATACCTTTCATAGATAAGCATTATCAGAGAGAAGATGTTTTATTTTGGCCGGATTTGGCTTCATGCCATTACGAGTTGTTACTCAGTATCAACAGACTACAGGTGTTGAGTTCATAACTAGACAAAATAGTGCCCCGAATGTTCCTCAAGCTCGAGGTATTGTTATTTTTTGGGCCCTGTGCAAAACAAAGTACACAGATATACCACAAACGTTGACATCTTTCAAACACCGACGGACGAGACTGGCTAAAAAAATAGCAGCTACTTCTATAAAAGCGGTCATGAAGCATGCTGTAACGAATATGAGAAAAATTGGATACAAAGGCATTGCTGAAGCAAATTTGATATAGATTTAAAAATATATTAGTTTTACTTTCTTTTCATACCAAATTGTAGCGTAGGCAGGCCTCCCACGCGGTGGACCGATGACCTGGTGAAGGTCGCGGGAAGCCGATGGATGCGGGCAGCGCAGGACCGGTCGTCGTGGAAATCCTTGGGGGAGGCCTTTGTCCAGCAGTGGACGATTTGTGGCTGATATGATGATGATGATGATGATACCAAATTGAAATTATATTAATTAAATGTGGGTAAAATTATTTTGTCTCTTTACTTCTGGTACACCCCTCTGGTACAATTCCTCTTTCTCTTTACTACAGTATACCTAAACACCTTTATATAAAATTTTATCTGTCATGCATTTTAACATTTGGGAATCGGGTACAAAATCTGTGCATGGGGGCGAAGGGAGCCTGTCTGTCTGGCATGCAGAATCGCGGCAATTTTTTTATTTATGAACCTATTTCGGTCTTTGGTTTTGATCCTACTAATTTCAATTTCAATATAAATAAAATTAATATCCTTTTGTATTTTCTTTTCATAGTGAAATTGCTCGCGACTTGTACAGTTCGTACCAGGCTGTCGCAATTTCGAAGAAAAATAAGTTGTATGAATTTTAGAAGCGCTTCCATGGTCGATTATATTTCTGTCACTTGCTGGTATTCTTCCTATTGTCTCCTCAACGGGGCCCCCCTAACGTGGCCCATTACGATGAGCGGGTTGTTGGAGTGGGCGATGGGCCGGGGCGAGCAACAGCTGTATGATTCGCAGGGCTTGCAGGAGTTTGCCCTGTCTTGGTAAGGGTGCGGCGTCCAAAGCTGTTGCCGTCTTCAGTGGGGCGGTGGGTGGTGGAGCGGCAGAAGCAGGGGCCTTATTCTTCCTCTTCCGGTGATGCTCCTCAAGCGGCACTGTATCGCACTCGGTTCTGGAACCGTAAGTTTTACAGTATAAAAGTGACACCGTCTAATCTGCCGTAAGGAGTATGCTAGTGATTTCTGTACTCATTGGAGTATTCATGGCGAAATAACGCGACCGTTTAAAGAGCCGTAAAGTTTATATTGCATGGCACTATCATTTGTTATTTTATGCTCGTGTGTTTTGTTGAGGTTAGGTTACCCGCTGGATTGGCATTGTTTTGAATGTGTGGTATAATAGAATAACACTGTAATAACTGAATTTACGTCGTTAAAGGATTTAGATTCATAAATCTTCGCTCGCTCGTTTACAGTTTTTTTAGATAAAACTTAGTAAAAAAACTGTAAATGAGCGAGCGAAGCGAGCGATATTAGATTCGGTCAGGTTTGATTGATTATACAGTCAATTCGCGAGGCTCTTCTCCCATGGGTTGCAGAAAAAGGCGAGTTAAAAAAGTGAAGAGTTAGGAAAGTGTCAAGTTTGAAAACGAGACCAGTTAAAAAGGTGACGAGATAGGAAAGTGTCAATTTAGAAAAAAGACAAGTTTAAGAAAATTACGAAGTCGAACTGAGCGCGGCTAGTAAGCCGCAAGCTTACGGCATCGTAACCGATCGTACTACGTTACCGCTAGCGGCACTCTAACTTTCCATTGTTTTATTATTTTGATATTTTTTTAATATTTTATTTTGACATTAATCCTTCTATCGGTAAAACTTTGTGCGTAATAAGTACTAGTGTGCCTGAAATAAAGATTCATTTATTTATTTATTTAAAGTCAATCATAGGGGCTTTTTGGCGGGATATTTTTTTGCATTGTATTCTGCTAGGATTTGCTTTAAAAAGTGGTGTGTTTTGGAGAAAATAGTATGGTGAACGTGAGCAATGTGAAGAACAAGAAAATAAAAAGAAGGAGGACCTGAAGACTCGGCTTGTACTTGCTGCAGTTTTATAAACGCCCTACTTCAGCCGCGTTGTCCACCTTAGAATGGGATCGCTACAGATGTTGTCAAGCAAGAACTCCACAGATGATTTGTAATGCACCGACACCAGCATAACAAATCACAATAGAAACGATAATTTGAAGACTGTCTCAAAAGGGCTTGTACCTAGAAACGTAAATATATTATCAAACAAAAAACAATACAATCAAACAAGCAAAACAAACAATACATAAATGTGGATTTGGAAAATGGCGGCGAAACAAAATCTCACTGTTGAGGAAGGTGAATTTAGAAAAAATCTTATATAAAAATAGAAAACTTACTAAAATATTAGTATTTGTGGATCTAAATATGGTGCAATTTAATGTTTATATGGTATCAATATGTTAACTTTTAGAGTTGTGTTATTGTTGCAGTCCAAACAACATCCGAAGATATTCCATTGACATCATTGGAAGAAAGTCTTCTCAGTTTGGAGAAACTCGATCGTGCTTCACCTGAATTATGGCCCGAACAAAGTAAGCCTTCATAGTTTTTCAATATCTCGTGGAAATCGTAAATTTTTTAATTACTCTAAAAATTATCATTTTCAAAAATCGCGCGATTTTGATTTCACTAGTTTTGATGTTGTCACTCCGTCCACCATTGCACTGTGATTTTTGGCATTTCAGTTATAACCGTTCATGTTTTAAATTTTTAATTATAAAGCATGGGTGACGAGAAGTACAATGTTCCTAATTCTGACGAAGTATCTCAGAGTTCCAACGATTCCTTTTCAGTTCCGGGAGTTTCGGAGTTTGTCCCCTTGCACAACGCGAACCAGTCGCCACCTTCGTGGAGTAAGGACCTCACAAAGGAGGACTATACCTTTATGCGACGTAAGTAGAGATTCTGATAGTCTCCCGTTTGCCCAATGCAATGGGAATATGTAGTTTTATAGTTGCTGCCTACTAATCCTTTGAAGGACTTATTTTTTTTATGCCAGGACTATTTACTTATGGGGCCCAATCACCCTAATTCAGGGTAGGCTCGAGCCCCTTGGGTGGGGATGTATGTGAGCTGATATGATGATGATTTACCTATGAACTCATATTCCTATGACTGATATATATATATAGACATCTTTGGTGGTCAACTTATAATGTGGATGTCTTATTGCTATATATAAACTGAATTGTAGAACATAGAGGGCGATGGCTGCCCCCTAGATTTTCTTGGATTTTTTTTACCTTATTATACAATTAGTTTTTCTCACAAATCTATAAATTACTTACTATTTTTTAACCTTTACGTCTCGCAGACATACACCTATTTTTTTTTAATATGGCTTGCATAGTGTCCCTCCGTCTTCTGCCTACCTTCCTCCCCCAGCATCTTTTAGCCAAGGTTCCACGCATGGTAAGTGAAAACGTTTCCATAATGAAGCTTTCGCGAGCATGTTGGTTATGTACATGATATTTGTTTGTCTCTTGGTTGTCACCTCGGTGTTTGTGTAGTGAAGCCCATGAGACACTATGACTCATACTGGAATAATATGTCCAGAAAAAAGAATTCAACACTAAGGTTGGGGAAAAGAACAGCTGATGATGGATATATGGTTTCAGAGCAGCCTCCTAAACTATGGAAATGGAATAGGCCTTTGAAAGACAGGATATATGGTTTCAGAGCAGCCTCCTAAACTATGGAAATGGAATAGGCCTTTGAAAGACAAAAAAATCTACGAAAACATAAACAGAAGTGATGTAATTTTGTTTACTGTTCAACCAAAAGTCAATATTTTTGATCTTACGACAATATGTATGTATATCCTCCTCAGCGGATTTCGGCCATAGCGACTGATTACTACTCCTAGGCCGGGTACAATGTACGTGTTGTGTACAATGGTTTATAGAAATAAATACCCATGTTATAAGTCCATTGTTCTTACAAATTTTTAACCAAAAGTCAATATTTTTGTTTGTTGTGTACAATGGTTTATAGAAATAAATACCCATGTTATAAGTCCATTGTTCTTACAAATTTTTAGAAAATAGGAGGACTATAATGAAGACATAAAATTAATCCGCTTTTTCACCACTGCTCAATTAAAATGATTTTTGACATCTCAGACATAACCTCATCATTAGTGCTATATCCGGACAGGTCATCAGCTAAAGGTTAATTTAAAAATATGGATTGCACTCCGGGATTGCTGGCAGAAGTGAAAACTTGAACCATCCGTCTTACGAATTTTCGATCAGGTCCTGACGCGAGTTTAACATTTTTTACCCATTACAAAAAAAGTGCACAACGCCGCTAAAGAAGTTTTCACTTCAAAAATATAAAGTTTTAGTTTGAGTTCATTTAAAGAGTACATTTCCTAGGTCCGGCCTGAAACAATATTGTTTATATGTGGAAGTCTAAGACCTTGACACTTATCGTTTACAGAACTGGGACAGTTATCGACAAGTGGACTTATAATGGAAGTGAAGAAACTTCATGACCTTGCCTACCAACTTGGTCTGGAGGAAGCCAAAGAGATGACAAGAGGAAAATATCTTAACATATTTTCTAAGAGGCAGCGGTAGCTTGTGATGCTTAGTTTTATGTCCATGTAAGTCTTAGATTTAACATATAATTTATGTAATAAAAGCCATAATAACCAAATCACCTAATTTATTTTTTATTGTACAGTTTCACATAAGCAAGTGTTAGCATTAATTTTAATATGAATAACAGATTGACTTAGAAACTCTTCTAAGTGATATCCCTAAATAACATTTGCAAATAATGTAAAAAGTTGAATAGAAACATTTACAGAATTGACATGACTAAATAACTAAACAATACAGAACAATTTTACCTCATTTGTTTGGGATTGTGAAATTTTCTAAATTCTGTCAATAAACCTGATTTTTAGAGACCTGTTTGGTCTAGCGATGAAACTTCTTGTAGGTTGAATTTCACCATAGTAGTATTCAAGTTTGTATTTCTGTACCAGCTGGAATTGAAAATAATATATTGAAGAATACCTCATACCTCCTCTACACAATGGGCTATCATGGGCGAACAAGAGGGTTAGAACTATAGGTTAGACAAGAATGTACGTACGTTCATCTTCACTTTTCTCACCTATAGCTCTGCCCTCTATCATTCAATAGGTCTTTAAAAATAAATAGTTTAGCCTGCCACTCAGTGGATCAACGACATTTTGAAAGTCATGGGAAGCAGCTGGATGTAGGCAGCACAGAAACAGTCATATTCGAAATCCTAGAGGAAGGCCTTTGTCCAGCAGTGGATGGCTTTCGGCTGAATCTTAGTAGGAACAATGAAAAGTAATTTTATTTTTTGGTTGTCAAGTATTGACTGTGGAACCCTACACTATGGTCCAACATGCACTTGGGATGTTTTTCCCACTTCACTAGACAATTTTCTTACCTGTAATGTCATCATTGTAAGCATAATTTCTGCTACATTCTGCCCGAGGCACTTCCTGGCTCCAAAACCAAATGGGATAGATGCAAATGAGTGGTATTCCTTGTCGTCAGACTTGAGCCACCGCTCAGGATAAAACTTTCTAGCGTCGTCATAGTGCAGCTCCTTCAGTGCCGCATCTTGAGTTGACATAATAATTAGGGTTCCACGGGGTATGCTGAAAATTTATTATAATCATGTTATTTCACAATACTTTTTATCTACAATTGGCAAGCCCTCAGCACCCTTTAGTGGTTAAAGTTAAGGTTGAAGTTGTAACGGCTCCTTTTAGTGGTTCTAAATAGTTCTAATGTCAAACCTAATGCTTAAATTTGAACACTTGAAATCAAGGTTTCACGCGAGAACCACTCAACTACTGTTTTAACCACTAAAAAATGAGGTACCGTTTGTTACCAGAAAACGCTTGTCAGAAAGCGTCTCAGATTCGTCACCTCACATCATACCAGCTCTTATACATCCCCACCGAGGGGCTCGACCCTACCCTGAATTAGGGCGACCGGGCCTTAGTGGACCACGCGGGACCAGTGCGGGTTGGTCGACTTCACACACAACTTGCGAGTTTCTCCGCAGGCATGTGCAGGTTTCCTCACGATTTTTCCTTCACCGTAAGACCGTCGGATAAACTTACATATGAAAACTAAATTCGACATTGGTACGTGGCAGGATTCGAACCACGACCTCCCGGAGAGGAGGCGGCGGCCCTAGCCGTTACGCCACCGACGCTTAGGTCGCGTCACGTACCCACTTAAAATAAATAGGGGACGTATAGACTTGGGGTTTACCAATTGTAAATAAAAAAAAAAACGAGTGGGGCTGTGTCGGGGCACACGGCCGTTGGTTTTAACGTGAATACGTCTCGTAACGGGTAATATGTAGTTTCTATATAAAATATTAATATTATTATCTGCGTAATTTCAACCGTCCCAGCTGCAGATGTACTGGCACCGTCGTTGATCCGCTCGGCCGCATTCATTACTTTACGTTGCCGGCACTGCTTGACTCGATCATATGGTGTTTTATTGGTACCATTCGATTGCTGTTGAGATGCCCTTTCCAACCGTATACGATCTCTGTATTTCGATTTGGCTTTTCGACGCGTATAGGCCGACATTATATATTTTTTGATATTATTTTTTTATTTAAACACCTTATTATAATCACAGTTACAATTTTACACTAATGTTTTATATATAATCGATAGATTTTGACGAGAGCTGACGATTGAAACTTGAATGAACGTCGTAGCTTCACCGAGTCGAAAGTTATACTAAATGGAAATCTCGATACGCAGCAAAATGACCTTCACAATGGCGGGGCTGCCCCCTCCCCCGCGCGCGATGTGTTACAGTCCTTACTTAGCGTAATAAATTCTTTGATTCTTTAGCTATCAAGTGGTGTAAACGAAATTTGGATGGAGATGATAGATATGTAGCTACAACACTAAACTGTATCCCCCGATTTTGTTATCATTCGTTTTTTTGGATTGCATCCCTATGGAGGTAATTTTAAAGACGTATTCACGTCAAAAGCTATATACGCCGCCGGGAATCAAACCCGCGATAAAATAAATAGGGGACGTATAGACTTGGGGTTTACCAATTGTAAATAAAAAAGGCCATATACGCCGCCGGGAATCAAACCCGCGATCTCCTGATTTAAAACAAATGGATTAATAACTATTACTGCATGGAGGCAGTTAAAAATACTAAAATACCACTACTCGTTCTAATCCTGCAGGTGCAGGTGAGGCAAGTTAGCTTGCAAAATTAACGGCATGCCAGAAGCGGATAATCCATCTTATTCCCCAAAGATTGGCAAAGGAATGGCGTATCCTCTGGCACAATGTGTGTTAAGACTGTGAATAGTCATAATTAATACTGTGCTGGTGTCACAGTATGGATGGATGCAGGCAGAGCAGGACCGGTCGTTGTGGATATCTTTGGGGGAGGCCAGGCCTTTGTCTAGCAGTGGACGTCCTTCAGCGGATATGATGATAATTGTGTCACAATTAATTATGGTGGCGGCCGGTAGCCACTTTTCATCAGGCAGGCCATCCTCCTTTCGCCACATTATACAAGATGGCGCAAAAAGTATCCTTCTATTTTCTTTTGCTGTGATTCCAAAAATAATTACAAAATGATGTTCTTTAGGGGCATATGCATATGTGAAGCAAAAAAATCAATTTTTTAATGTTTTGAAAATGGTTCATAGGTGGGCGCCACCAGTGTTTATGCAAATTTTCGAATCACAATCGTGAAGATTTCCAGCGTTATATATAATAGATTTCTTGTCGTATGTTGTTCTTGAGGTCCTGAAGGGTCTGCTGCTTGTTTTTGTATACCAGCCTCAACGGATACTAACCCAACAGAAACTAATCTAGGGCCGTCATATTGTGCATCTCGCTGGCCAACAAAATCCCCTAATCGAGAAACCCAACTGCCTGGAAAGAAATTCGCGTTCTGCTAGCGTATACCATTTTGAAGCCATAAATTTTGTAACTAATACTAATACCTGTGAAATGTAAAAAAAAAGTAACGACACGATAAGTTTTAGCGTTCTTATAGGTTATACTGTATGCGCCACCTGCGTACAATATACATATTTTAAAATTAATGTAGCTGTAAAAACTAACAAAATCGCTAGCAAAATTAGCGTATCCATCTTTTGGCTTAAATTAATTTTTTACAGATTAATTCTCTGCCACCCGGACTGCAGTGTCCGCCGCATTGTACTTTGGTAAGTAAGTAAGTATGTACTTACTCTGAGGTAATTACTGATTCTGCTATTAAAAAAAAACATTTCTGTCTGGTGCACAACTGGGACAAATCATCTGTAGCTTACTTGTATCTGTCCAATGTTATATTCTTCGGCAAAATTCTGGTCAGAAGTGGTATTGGGGGCACAAGTCTGAGGAAAATAATCACAATTTATGATTATCACCTAGCCGTAAGTTTGGGCACAGTATTACAATATAGCGGCTTACAGTAGTGCAACGAAAGGGTACTTACGGGCGGCGGGGCACGAGTTTGCCAGGCTGGCTACTGGCTAGTACCGCTAGTACCTACGCCGTGGCGGCATCGTGCGACATCAAAGACGTTGCGCTATTGTAAGCCATATCGCAATACTGTGGTTTGGGTGACCAAGCGTTGCTCGGAGTCTCCTAGGCATGTGAACTAAAAATATTATTTTTTGTGTGAAAAAGGATTTTCTCAGGGATGTCACCTATCTATATATGACTTGGAATGTAAAAAATATTTTAATACTGAATTTCATTCAAATCTTTAGAGTGGTTTCTGAGAAACTAATTATTTGGTATTTTTGTAAAAGGGTGTAATTTATATAGGCTATTAATAATGTGATACCAAGGACACTGTTCTGTGACACGCCAAAATGTTACAGAACTGGTACATTACATGGTTACAGACTTTGACACATTGTTTTTTTTGTTGAGCAGCTAGTAAACCAATTTAAGGCACACCTCTAATGAAAACCGGACGTACACCATACATGCACACTTTTTGGTATCTAAAAGTGATATAGAGTGCATTTTTGTCAAAAATGTTTTTGGATCTAGACACACGGCAGTGTGTCCGCCAAGTTCGAAAAGAAAAAGACGACACCGGCCGTGGGTTATATTACACGAACCATTTCGGGCCACTTTCGACCTACCTGTAACTTAAAATCTGTTTATCTACACTCATGTCGTAAATCCTTCATTTACTTATCAGAAACGCTAAGCAAATGATATACCTTTCGATGGAGCCGTGACTAAGGATCCATACAAATTTCATTTCGTTATCGCAAAGTTGTAACAAAATGAAGTTTTTTTTTTAATTTTTACGCAGATGCTTGCTATTTGAGCACACTAGCGTGTTTCGGAACGCAACCTTGGCGGCGCGCATGCGCGGTGCGATATTACTGCAAATTTATTTTCGCGCCATTAACGTTTGTATTTTTCCTTATGCAGTTTGTATATAAACAATGATTACTTTATTTTGTCTTTAATTTAAATTTGTTGTATGAGTGTAGATAAACTATTGTATGCAACTGTACATAATTAGTATTTAACACTCGTGTATACTTTTATGAAACTCGCTGCGCTCGTTTCATAAACCACACTCGTGTTAAATACCCCTCATTATGCAACAGTTGCATAAATAGCTATTGTCTTACACACTAGCGATTTTGTGTGTCTAGTAAGATCCCCTCGATCACCTAGAATCCCAATTTTCATAAATTTATCTTTTACAATTTCTGAGATACTGACGTCCAAAAATCACAATTTTTATGTTTATGACACTCTCACTGACTGACTGACTCCATCAAAATTATAGATCACTTCCAGGTGACTTAGAAACTTGAAGTTTGGCACCCGGGTAGGTTATTGGACGCAAACAAAGAAAAAAAATCGAAAAATGGCCAAGTGTGAGTCGTACTCGCGCACTAAAGATTCCGTATCACCACTACTCAGCAAAGTATGTAGACCTCTTCCACGTAACTTATAAACTTGAAATTTGGCATCGAGGTAGGTTATTGGACGTATGCAAAGGTAAAAATCGAAAAACGGCCAAGTGTGAGTCGTACTCGCGTACTAAGGGTTCCGTATCACCACTGTTCAGCAAAATATGTAGACCACTTCCAGGTAACCAATAAACTTGAAAGGCATCGAGGTAGGTTATTGGACGTATACAAAAGAAAAGTTCGAAAAACGGCCAAGTTTGAGTCGTACTCGTGCGCTAAGGGTTTTGTATCTCCACTACTCAGCAAAATATATGACAACTTACAAGAGTTAAAGGTAACTAATAAACTTGAAACTTGCGATCGACATAAGTTATTAGGCGTATATAAAGAAAAAAAAGAAAAAAATGGCAAAGTGCGAATCGGACATGAGAAATTAGGGTTCCTTACAAATACTATTTATCAAAATAGACTATTTCCAGATGAAGAAACTGTTTTGGCATTTAGGTAGGTTAAAAGGCGTCATCATATCAGCTCATATACGTGCCGTCGTGCCCACTGAGGGGCTCAGCCTACCCTGAATTAGGGCGATAGGGCCTTAGTCGACCATGCGGGCCCAGTGCGGGTTGGTCGACTTCACACACAACCTTCGAATTTCTTCGCAAGCGTGTGCAGGTTTCCTTACTATGTTTTTCTTCACCGTAAGAGCGTCGGATAAACGTACATATGAAATCTAAATTCTAAATCACATTGGTACGTGGCAGGATTCGAACCACGACCTCCCGGACAGGAGGCGGCGGCCCTAGCCGTTACGCCACCGATGTGGTTAAAAGGCGTATCCAAAGCAAAAAGAAAAACCGGCCAAGTGCGAGTCGGACTCGTGCGTTCCGTACCACCACTATTCATTGGAATAATCATATCGACTACTTCCAGGTGACTTTTTAATTTGAGATTTGGAACCAAAAAATGTTTAGTGGACGTATTGAGTGAAAATTAAAAAAAACTGGCAAGTGCTACTCGGGCTTGCGCACCGAGGATTCGGTACCACCAAAAATATATTATATGTATGTCAACATGAATAAAGATAGGAAATTAGTATTAATACTTTACAAAAATTTATGATATCCCAACAAAACATAAATGTGAAATGGGGCCAAGATCGATATAAAAAATTACAACGATCTAAATGGGTAGGTACCAAGTTCTATAGTGGTTCCTAAGTCATAGCTACGGAACTCAAATAGAAATATTTATTTTAGATTTCTCCAAATAATTGACAATGTACAACGGTTTTCAGTTGCTTAAAAAAATTTACTGTGCTACTACATGGTGTAACTTGACGACAATAAGGTGGAAGCTAGCCAGGTGGGCTATGAAAATGCCCTACCACCAACCAAGCCGAGTCTTACAAAGTTGACCCCGCCGGGAATCGAAGCGATTAAGCGATCATTTCGTACATCGAAAGTAAAAATTAATAAAGTTTACCTAAGCGTTTCCTTTATACAAGCTTGTAAGTAGGGCGTCTCTTCTTTAATTTCGCTGTTAGTAATATTTTCGGTATTTATTGAGCGAATTTCTTCGTATAATGTTTTCTGCGCCCTTTGATAAGTAGCCAGGTAATATACTAAAAATGACATTGTTGAACTAATCTGCAAAAAATAAACACTATAAATATATAATGTGTATCGGATAGAGCGTTACCGATATTTTAAGGGCATATAATAAACCACATTTAATCGACGAAAAATCCCCCATTAGGGGGTTGCATCCTTCTCCCCTCTAAATGGCAGCCATTTTTATTTTCAATTTATTTTTTTGTAGCTGTATGAAAAATATGTTTTCTCTTGAATTAGCAGCAGTACAGACTTCAAAATAGTCTCATTTGAAAGATAATTTGTATCCTCTGGTGATCCACACATTAAATTAAACCGAAACATTTGAGGAAAAAACACAAAAAAGTTTAAAGAAAAAAAATGCAAAAAATTATAATTTTATATTTCTTTTTTTGAACCTACTACAAAAACAAGGTCATTAACATCTTGGTTTTTTTTTATTCGATTGATTTTGAGCTAAGCTATAAAACGACACCAAATTATGTACCCTTAGATTGTTACTTAGTGTACCAATTTACGGTTAATATGTGACCCTCGCGGTTTGTTACTTGGAAATGGTCAGATGGGCCACACATCAGGTTGTATCACTAGCTACAGCGTGTCTCCAGAATGGAGGCAGTCACTTTTAACAATGGTTTTAAGTAGTTATTCAGTTAAAAACATGTGAAAATGTAAAATAGTTGTAAAATCATAAAGGATTGTCACAACCCCGCTCAACCATCTCTCTTAACTATCAATTTTAACTAATGGTAGATAATTTAGTGTGGTTTTGTAGTTTAGCATAAAATCTATCGATTTAGAAGAAAAAAACAACACATTACCAACCACGTTTATAGGTTCGTTGTAGGTTGAAAAATTTTTTTTTTAGTTTAACTTTTTTTGTGTTTTTTTCCTCAAATGTAACGGTTATTTTTATGTGTGGATCACCAGAGGAAAAAAATTACCTTTCAAATGACATTTGAAAAGTAATTTGTTTCCTTATTATAAAAACATATTTTTCATGAATTAAAAAAAAAACATTTTTTTATTGCAAATAGGTGTTTACTTTACACACACTTTTAAATAGTCAAAACAAAAAAATGATAATTTATATTACAAATAATGTCATGATTCAGATTACAGTCTCGGGTAATGGTATTTGTTATAGAATCAACATATATTATATATCTTTGTCATTTACATAATCTATTATTTTATAATATCCTCTAGAGCACAAACATTTTTTGACATGAGTCTTGAATTTATTCTCTGACAAACTAGTTACATTTTCTGGAATTTTATTGTAGAATCTTATACCCTGCCCCACAAATGACTTTTTAACCTTACTCAGTCTCGAAAAGGCTATATCTATTTTATTTACATTTCTTAAATTCAAATTATGCCTGTCACTGTTTTTAGGAAATAAATGCAAATTTTTACGAACATACATGATGTTTTCATATATACATTGACTAGCAACAGTTAAAATATTGATTTCTTTGAACTTATTTTGTACCGACTCACGTGATCGCATCCGATAGATTGCGCGGATAGCTCTTTTCTGCAGGATGAAAATAGTTTCTATATCAGCCGCATGCCTCCACAGTAATATGCCATAAGACATTATACTTTGGAAGTAACTAAAATACACTAGTCTCGCAGTAACCACATCCGTTAACTGTCTTATTTTCTTAACGGCATAAGCAGCTGAACTAAGCCTTCCCGCTAATGTTTCAATGTGTGGTCCCCATTGAAGTGAAACATCCAAAGTTATACCAAGGAACACCGTAGTATTTACAAATTCTAATTTATTACTGTCTAATATTACACTATTAATGACTTTTTTACATTTGGCAAACAAAATTATATACATTTTGTTTTCTTAGCATTTAATTATAAGTTGTTCACAGTGAACCAGTTCAGAATCTTTGAAAGAGTGTTGTTTACTTCGTCAATTTCGTAATAAGAGAAGTATCATCCGCAAACAACACAATATTTGACAGTCGTTGCACCATAAAAGGCAAATCATTTACGTAAACAAGGAAAAGAAAAGGCCCTAATATGGAACGTGGGGCACACCCATTTTCACTCTAGATCCAGATGAGTTCGTGCCATTCACTTGTACTTTTTGTGTTCTGTTGTCTAAATACGAAATTAAAAGACTGAGAGCCCCTTCCTCTACACCATAATGCTTTAATTTCATAAGTAATGTATGGTGTTCAACACAATCAAAAGCCTTAGATAAATCACAAAACACTCCAATTGCATTCTGCGATTCCTCGAAGGCATCATATATGTTTCGAATAGTGCTACTCCTGCATCGGTTGTTGATCGTCCTTTAGTGAAACCGAATTGTTGGTTATGCAGTAGTTTGTTTTCTGTAAAATATTGTAGCATTTGGTTAAGCATAATCTTTTCAAACACTTTACGAACTGGCAGCACAGAAACTGGTCTGTAGTTGCCTGGATCAGTTTTTGAACCAGATTTATATAAAGGTATCACTTTACTTAGCTTCATGAGATCTGGAAAGACGCCACTATCAATGCTAATATTAAAAAGACAAGCTAAATATGGCGCTAAAGTATCAATTACGTTACTGATCAAGCTTACCGATAATCCCCAGAGGACTTCGGTTCTTTTCACTTTAAGAGATATAAAAGTTTTTACAATAGTTTGTGGTTTAATTACTCTGAAGGAGAATTTTTGATCACAATTACTAACATTATCCTTTAGCAACCTTTGAGCATATATAGGTGATGAGTTTAGGGCTTCAGTAGTCTTAAGTGGAATATTTGTGAAAAAAGTTTCGAATTCTTTGGTTACATCGGCATTCTAACTAATTTTACCTTGATCTGTTTGCAAAACATATCGCACCTCCAGTATGAAAGCGACTCAATTCAAAAAAGCAAGTTCTCGGGAAATCGCTAAAAAAGATTGTAAATTTATGCACCTTTATATTCTTTCGTCGATTATTTTATAACTATTTAAGCTAGCATATAAGTTTAAACTGAAAATTTTAAAGAAAAGATTTAGCTACGAATCTGTTGAAAAAAAAAGTTATTTAAAAGCGAGTATGATAGGAAAAAAAAGTTTTTTTATTATTGAGTCTTTATTAAACCGAAAAATACAACAAAAATTTTGACTGATTAGAAGTTATGTCCTTTTTTGATTTAAAACAATGACTAATGCTTAGACTGTTTACGAGATATGTCTTTTTAATATTTATGAGACCACATACGTTGTAGTAAGTTTTTGACATTTTTATGATGGAGTCTCTATTATTCTAAAAAAATCATAGATTTCTATTAACTTTGTGAAAATTGGGTCATGAAAAATGAAAAATGTACAGTATTGTACAGTACATGTAAAACATAACAGTCATTAGAAAAATAATGTAAGTAATTACTGTTAAAGTTTTCAATCAAAAATATTAATAACAAACACTTTTGGAGCATTGTTGTCCTTACTGCTAGATAAAATCTTAGGCATTTTAAGTTCATATGTCAGGACGTCCACTGCTGGACATAGGCCTCCCCAATGGATTTCTACGACGACCGGTTCTGCACTGCCCGCATCCAGCGGCTTCCCGCGACCTTCACCAGGCCATCAGTCCACCAAGTGGGAGGCCTTCCTACGCCAAGGTTTCCGGTGACCATTACTCGAGAACTTTACTACCCCAACGGCCATCTGTTCTACGAGTTATGTGCCCCGCTATGTCGGTTACTTTGGTTCTCCTACGAATCTCATCGTTTCTGATTCGATCACGCAGAGAAACTCCGATCATAGCACGCTCCGTTGCCCTTTGGGTGACCTTGAGCCTTCTTATGAGGCCCATATTAAGCGACCATGTCGCAGTTCCGTATGTCATTACTAGCAACACACACTGGTCGAATACCTTTGTCTAAAGACACTGCGGTATCTGGGACGTGAAGATATTGCGAAGCTTCCCGAACGCTGCCCAACTTAGTTGGATTCGACGATTGACCTCTTTCTCGAAGTTAGACCTACCTAACTGGACTGTTTGTCCCAGGTACACATATTCGGCAACAACTTCGAATGCAAAGCCTCCAAGCGTGTGACACGGACGTTTTTGACATAATTTTCGTCTTGTCCATGTTCATTCTAAGACCTACTTGTTGAGAGGCTCTACTGAGGCCATCGAGCATTGTGCCTAAGTCGTCCTTAGTCTCAGCCATGACCACGATATCGTCAGCGAATCGAAGGTGGGTGATGTACTCGCCATTGCTATTGATGCTGAGTCCACCCCAGATTTTAAGTACTTGTAAAAAAATCAACTCTTGAATTTTAATGTTTCATTGGATGAAACCAAGGTCTTTAACCACTACTTTTTTCCATAAATTATTATTTATAAATTGTAAACCGTAACAATATTCTGATGTTTAATAGGCATTAACCACGAGAAATAAAACCTTAAACGGGGTCGTTAAACATAATTAAGATTTTTGTTTAATATTATAATTATAGTAATAGAAGTTTTACAGTTTATTAGAATAAGCAACAAGAAATAAAATTTAAAAAATAAAATAATATATAGATCGAGAAAATATGTGGCATGCACTATACTATTCTAATCTAGTACTTTTCTTTTTCTCTTATGGGATAGACAGAGTATCTGACGCCTAGAGTGGAGATTCTAATATACAAATTTCGTTTTTTTACTGACATCTGCCCTCATACGAGAAACAGCGCTTCTAGGAAGCCGTGTGTCAGCGGACTGATTGACAGCCTTGCGGGTCTGCCAAGTTTGCTCATGCTATTTGGCCGCCCGGAACTCTCGAATGGTAAGAGGTCAGTCGAGGTGCGTCAGTTGGACAGGCGTTACACCGCATATACATCCAGCATGTGCCTACTGTAAGTATACAGGTCATGGAGTGACGGCGTGTGCTGATTTCCAGGCAGGGGGAGAAGCGCCGTGGAGTCGCCAGCAACACAGGTGGTGCTTCAGCTGCCTAGGGCCGCATATGGTGCGAGACTGCCCTACGTCTGGGAACTTTCTGTTCTGCCGATGGCTTTACCACCAGCTCCTGGGCATGAAACGGATTAAAGTGGCCACTCAAGAGCGGAGACAGTCTCTCGTATTGAAACGCGAAAGCAGGGGACAGCGTTCACCTCCTTCACCAAGACAATAAGCTTCTGGATAGGGGAGGAACGTACCCACGCCGACGTACGTTCCTCCCGCACGCGCAGGATGAGCGTAGGTACGTACGTTATCACAGATCCCCCCCATCGGAGCTTCGTGAAGTTGAAGCACGGGACCCTACCGGCGGGTGCCACATTTGTACACAGGGTCAGGGGCAACACACACAGGGCCAGGGGCCATACACATGCAGACTAGGGGCCTTACTCAAGAGTATTCGGAGTTAGTCAGCACCATGCCGCCTCATCTGAATCCGTGCATCTTTTCAAAACTAGCGGAGCATCCCCTCATCTGTCCACGCTCCCCCACCATTTCGCCGTATTCCGATAACATATTACAGATCCCTGAGGTGGCTCAGGTAAGTACGGGGCTCTTCTTTTCAGCATGGAACCCGGCCTGAAACCCCTATCACCGTTCCATGTTAGCCATACTTACCGTCCTTGCCGCCCAGCTAGTCACAATACTCTTGCCCACTACTAGGAATTGCGCTAGAGGATCAAATGGCAAGAGAATGTCGGTACGAGCTCTGCCAGATACAGAAGCTCAAGGGTGTATCGTCTTAAGTGAACTGGTGAGCAGGCTAGGCTTACGTTTAGAGGCTAAATGCCATAGGCATTGGAGGAAAGGTTGCCCCTCTAAGGGGTCAGGTTGACATAATCTTTGAGCTTGACGGCGCTAGAGCTGTTCCAGGCATGCGTTGTCATACGATATCAGCAGTGTCGGGCAATGTGGTGGCAAGTGGCAAAGTTGTGCGAGAGCTGATCACAGGTAGTTCTAGAGAACTCGCGGATCTAGAGTTTGAAGTTCCACGGTGGGTGGATGCGCTGCTAGGTACGCATGTCCGCAGGCTTATGTTGCGGAGCAACATAAGTAGAATAAACTAGTGTTATTTATTTACTAACAGTTAGTATGATCCATGTTTCATTTTCGAACACTTAAAAAAACATACTTATCCAATACCTACAGTCTTAAAACTAGTTAAAACGATAATAAAGACATGTAGCACAAACATACTCAAAATTTACAAGAATCGAGACTCTAAAATAGTTCTGGGCAGATAAGGTATTAATTCGTTTTTGAATCAAGGGTTAACCTTCTCGGGAGGTACCCCAGAAGTTATGGGTTAATAACTAAATAATTCGTTTTTTAAAGGAAAAGTATTTTTTTTATTTATGATAAATTTTAAAATAAATAAATTAATACAATAATAACAATATTTTATTACATTCTCAGGCTGTTTTCATTATGTTGCCTCTTCTTCCTTTCGACATTGTCAGTGACCTTTTTTTCAATTTCTTATATTATTTTGTTGTTAAAACGACACATTTACTAATGAACCTCCGACTTCTTATTTCAGCTTACTTAAAAACAGACCCAATAATCAATGAGACATATACAATTACACTGTGTTAAATACGATAATGACAAAATTTTGAAGAGGTCAAATCAGACCACCATACATAAGTTATTATTGACTTTAATATAAATCGGTCACTAAAACAAATAGTAACTTCAAAACTAAAATGATGTAAACTTAAATAAGTCTTCGGATTTTTTGGTCATGTCGGAAAGAAACAATCACATATCTAAATCGGTCGTTTTAATACTAAATAAACTAAGGTGAACTTACTGATGGTATCGGTATAAAAACGACTTAATCTGCGTTAGGTCACTATCTTTCCGTGTGCGTGAAGTCCTCTCCACAGCAATGTCAACACAACACTAAAAGCGTCGTTTTAGAACTGGCCACGCCCCGAAATTCTCCGAGTGGGAAAGAGACAAACACAGCGGTTTTGTCTTGTTCCCGCTCGAATGTGGCTTTTTATTAATTACAGATAGTTGGATGTGATTTTTTTGAATTGAGTCGTTTTCGTACTGGAGGTGCGATATTCTTTGTTGCGAGGTTTGACTTTACCTGTTTCTTTGCTAATAATATTCCAAACAGTTTTTATTTTATTATCTGACAATTTTATTTTTCTAGTCAGATAGATTTTGCTACGTGGAAAACCTGCTTAAAATTTTTTGAATATTGTTTCACATAATTTCTAAAGTTCTCATCAAAAGTGTAAGTTTTTTTGTTATAAAGGTCAAACAAAGTTTGGCGACTTTTGTATATACCTATAGTAGCCCATTCACTGAATTTAAATTTGATGTTACTGATTGTGGATTTAGACTTAAATATACTTTGGAATTCCCTATCCAGTACTGTAAAAAAATCATTGTAAAAACTGTTGGCTTGCACTTCATTATCATAATCTGGTATGGGCAGTTTTTCATCTAGCACTGTTTTAAACTTTTCTATTCGAGTAGCAGTGACCGGTCTCGTTTGAATTTTGATTTGTTCTGCAGAAATACTTACGGAAAAGCTAGCCAACAGCCACAGCTACAAAAAAAAAATTAAAATAAAAATGGCTGCCATTTCGAGGGGAGAAGGAAGCGACCCGATAATGGGGGGTTTTTCGTCGATGAAATGTGGTGTATAACGTGCCCTTAAAATATCGGTAACCCTATCCGATACATACTGTATATTTAAGTTTAGTCAATAAGTAAACATGTAGGATAATGTAGGAACGTGGTTTTTTTTTTTTTTTTTTTTAAATTTGAGTGCGTTTGACTGCAACTCACCTGATGGTAAGTGATGATGCAGTCGAGGATGGTACACGCAAACTCAAATAATGCCATTCACTCTTGCCTTGAAGATCCCCAAATTATAGGAATCGGGAAACACTGACGCAGGCAAGGAGTTCCACTCCTGCGCTGTACGCATAATAAATGAAGAAGCGTAACGATTCGTGCGAAAAGGTGGAACATCAACAACAAAGGGGTGCAACCCCTCCCTGCGTCTCGTTGACCGACAGTGGAATGGAGCAGGGGGAATGAGGTCGTGAAGTTCTTGCGCGCACTCTCCGAAATGAATTCGATAGAATACCGATAGACAGGCGACTTTGCGGCGATGTTCAAGGCTTTGGAGCTTGTCATTGACTAGCTCGTCGTCACCAATGAGTCTCCGTGCGCGTCGGTCGATGGCGTCCAAGGTATCCAGCTGATAGCGGGCTGATCCATCCCATAAGTGTGAACAGTACTCCATACATGAGCGGACCTGTGCTTGATACAAGGTAAGCAGCTGTCCAGGTGTGAAGTACCGTCTCACCTTAGAGAGAATGCCCAGCTTCATTGCAGCAACTTTTGCCTTGGACTCAATGTAACGACCGAAGTTAAGATTGGGTGTTAAATCCACGCCGAGGAGTTCCAGGTGGTCAGATATCTGAATCGGTTCATTCCGGAGAGTTGGAGTCAAGGTGAATGGACTCCTTTTGGCGGAAAAAAGACACGCCTGTGTTTTAGAGGCATTAAACCTTACGAGGTTGGAATCACCCCATTCAGACACTGCCTGAAGTGATAGGTTAATGCGCTCTATCATGGCCTCTCTCAGAAACAGCGTATCAGCGCTGTTAGCTCGTGCACTGGACAGGTATCTTTCTACAACCGTGCTATCGTCTGCATAACCAATTATACCGGGTTTTAGCAGATCGTTTATGTGAAGCAGAAATAGTGTTGCGGAAAGAACAGATCCCTGAGGTACCCCGGCATCAATCGCCAATAGGTCTGACGAACAGCCATCAACGACCACTCGAATAGACCGTTCCCTCAGGAAATCAGCTACCCAGTTACACAATCCCAAATGAAGACCATAAGAAGGAAGCTTGCCAATAAGGCTAGCGTGCCAGACCCTATCAAAAGCCTTCGAGATGTCGAGTGACACAGCTAGAGCTTCGCCATGCTTCTCGATGGCCTCGCCCCATATATGCGTAGCATACACTAGAAGATCTCCAGTAGATCGACCTCGGCGAAATCCGTATTGTCGATCGCTAAGGAGGTCATTGTCTTCTAGGTATGCCAGAATGCGGGTGTTCAATACACGCTCCATAATCTTACAGATTACGGAGGTGATTGCTATAGGGCGGTAGTTTGCGGGATCGGCACGACTGCCTTTTTTGGGCACCGGCTGCACGTTGGCCAGCTTCCAGGACTTTGGGACTATACCCGTTTCAAGAGAGAGGCGGTACAGACGTGTCAGAACAGGAGACAACTCAGGAGCGCAGTTCTTTAGCACTATAGCTGGTATACCGTCAGGTCCACTGGCTTTGTTCACGTCAAGATTGCGAAGTGTTTTGAGTACCTCCTTTTGCTTGATACGAATAGGGGGCATTGTAGTATCGCAAGGAGATAACTGGGGTGGTATTCTATTCGCTGTATCGAGACGTGAATTTTCGGCAAATATAGAGGCAAACAGATTAGCCTTCTCAGTTGCCGTGTGAGCCAATGATCCATCAGGTTTCAGCAGTGGAGGCAAAGACGAGCGGCAAAAGTTCGCCTCGACCGATTTAGCCAAGGACCAAAACGCCTTACTCCCAGAAGGGTAGGTGGCAAGTTTTGATCCGATACGGCTTATATGGTCGAGGCGTGCCCTACGCAGCGTCTTTTTGTAGGACTTGGCGGCTTTATTGAAGGCTTTCTTTTTAACTCGCGTGTCCGGAGCTTTACGATTTCGAGCATCTGCCCAAGCCTGGTAAGCTGAATGCTTCAGTGCTTCGGCCACTGAGCAATCAGCATTAAACCACGGGCGGTTTATTGCACAACAACAGTGCAAAGGCAGCCTTATCGGCGATAGACCGTCGACATGTCCTATGTAGCTGCTCATTTATTTATTTTATTGATTGTTGTAGGTATTTTTTACGGTTTTTAATCTATTTAAAATTGTTAGTGAGTTTAAATATTTCTTCTTAATCTATTTTTATTCTACTCTTTTGTTGTCCAAACCTAACCATACTTTTATTATACAGTATCTTGGAGTTTTCTGTAATTCTGTATACATACATCTGTGTAAATAAATAAATAAATAAATTATCGCTTTAAGCGATCGCTTCCAGGTAACCTTAAGTAGGCTACAAGTCTGATTAATTTTTCCCCAGTAATTTCAGCGCTCCTGGGCGCTGCCACTGGACGAACGGGTCAGTTGAATTTTATTTTTGTAGTCAAAAAGGGTAACCCGCGCGGGTTCGATTCACAGTCAGGGCAAACATTCGTATGATAAACAGGTTTGTTCGCTATGTGTCCGGGTGTTTAATATCTATACAGGGTGTAACAAAATTGGTGTAAGTCCCGTTAACTGGGGCTGCTCCTTATCGTACAGTCCAACTTTTGTTCTATGACTTATGAAATCTCAAAAAAAAAACTTCATTCAGCTGATCTACCAACTTTGTGGATTTTTATACGGAGGGTCTAATTTTTTTTTTGCGAATTGACTATGGAATTCTTGGGGAACGTTGTTTAGTATAATGTAAATAACTCCCAGTTAACAGCTTCTACACCAATTTTGTTACATCTTGTATATTTATATATTAAAACGTATTTTCCTATATAGGGTCTTAACAAAGGTACGCACTTTTTTAAGTGGAGCTTGTACTCATGAAACTGAACAACTTTCCCCAAGAAACCCATGGTCAATTCGCATTTTTTATTTAATTTATCAACTGCTCAGCTCCCAGCTGGTATCCGCGTATTGACAAAGTTCAATGACCGCGCCGGCCCGCCACGCCGCCGCGGCGTATTCTGGCGTATTCCGCGCAATTTAATAATTTTAATTATAAAAACAAAAGCGAATTGACCATGGGTTTCTTGGGGAAAGTTGTTCAGTTTCATGAGTACATGCTCCAGTTAAAAAAGTGCGTACCTTTGTTACGACCCTGTATATCACATTGGTTCCCATAGTACAGGAAAATAAATATATTATTATTATATTAAAATAAATATCTTTCTTTAAAACTAAACTATCGTTTTTGAGGCTTTCATCTAACGGACAACATTTTGCGACTAGCTCTGTCCTGTTACCGCAATACATTACCGTGTTGACCCCTAAAAGCAGCATGTCCATTAGAATTGTAACAACATCCTCCGCTTTCATTTTGTCCTGGCCCGTCAGCATAGAAGTTATCAACGATGTTTTTACTGAAAAATTCAATTCAAAATAGTAAAGGACTTTTTTTTTATTCACAATTGGTAAACCCTTGACAACATTTCACCTGGTGGTAAGTGACGATATTACCGAAGATGGAAGCGGGCTTACCAAGATTCCCCAACGCAATGGGGAACTGGCTATCTTATCTTCATGCCGGAACACACCAATGATATCAACATTGATATTTAGCGGCAAGACTTAGATAAGATGGTGGTAGTTAGCCAGGCGGGCTTAGAAAATGCCCTACCATCAACCAAACCGAGTCTTACAAATGACCCCGCCGGGAATCGAACCCGCGACCTCCTGTGTAAAGCCAGTCAACTTTTGCCTCTGGGCTACGGAGGCGGTAAAGACTTATAAGTCTTAAATTTAAGTGGCAGTGGGCGGGGCACATAGTTCGTAGAACAGACGTCCATTAAGGCAGTTAAGTTCTTGAGTGGCGACAGGACGTAGCTTAGGCGGGCCTCTCGCTCGGTGGACCGGCGACTTGGTGAAAGTTGCAGGAAACCGCTGGACGCGGGCTGTGCCGGACCGCTCGTTATGGAAAAAGAGAAAACTGAACCTTATTTGAGGTCAATACAAATTAATATTGACACAGCGTCTCTGGCAAGCATATTGCCATTGCTCGTCACCTACCACCAGGTGAGATGTTGTCAAGGGTTTACCAATTGTGAATAAAAAGAAAAGAAAGAAGGGGTAAAAGACTAGGTACCTATCATTTCACTTGGATGGCGAAATAGGTATTCATTCTAATTCATCATCATCATCATATCAGCCACAAATCATCCACTGCTGGACAAAGGCCTCCCCCAAGGATTTCCACGACGACCGGTCCTGCGCTGCCCGCATCCATCGGCTTCATTCTAATTATTAAGGTTTAAATCGTAATTTCCAAACAGTGTGAACTCACTCTCTTGTCCTGGTGTAACATAAGCAATTTTTTGTTCGCATTCCATAACGTGCTTTCCAATTAGGCTGAAAAAAAGTTAATAAAACTCGGTACAAAATGTCCATAAACTACTTATTTTTGTTATAAGTATATATTTTTTAATTACTACGTAACCTTACTTTTCCCGTCACGACACTCACTTAGTCAGTTTTTTGATGTAAATATGGAACACAAATATTGTTCAGAACCCTCAGTGCGCTGGTCCGATTCCTACTGGCCGATTTTTAGTATGATGAAGGTTGATGGACAAAAATCTTGTTTGTTACCTCTGAACTTTTGACTGGGTAAACCGATTTTTATGATTCTTTTTTTATTGAAAGCTAGTGCTTCCCGTGTGATCCCATAAAAATTTTATCAATATCGGTGTAGTACTTTATTAGAAAATTAACAAAAACCATGCATGGAAACAATTGAAAACATTGCGATGGAAGTCTGTTTTTTAACGTGTTTAGCGTTTTACGGTTCAGCTTGCACTATGGCACAGATGAGATACTAGTGACTTACTATGCCAAATAATAAAGACTATTTACTACGTAAACTATGGCAGTGAGTGATAGGTGACCCACCGTATATTAACCTGTGTAAGTGTTTATTACACGTTAAAAAACCGACTTCCATCGCAACAACTTCGTACAATCTTGCATTATTATTTTTTATTTTTGTTAATTTTCTAATATAGTTACTACACCGATTTTCATAAAATTTATATGGGACCACATGGGAAGCACTAGCTTTCAAATAAAAAAAGAATCATCAATATCAGTTCACCCAGTCAAAAGTTCTGAGGTAACACACATAAAAAAACATACAGTCGAATTGAGAACCTCCTCCTTTTTGGAAGTCGGTTGAAAATACAGGTCTTTAGGTAAAAAAAATGGCCAAGTGCGTGTCGAACCACGCGCAAAGTAGGATTCCATAGTCTTTAATAAATAGATGCATGTTACTTAATATATTTTTCATACTACTTTACAAAATTGAACAAATTTTGTTTTACAACTTAATTGCGAACATTTTGGACCTCATACAAATCTATCAGCTGTATGAGAAGGCCAATTTGTTTTTCAGCAAAGTTTTCAGTTTTATGAAATCAAAAGTGTGCTCTACATAGGCCACACCGAAATGATTGAGAATCAGATACTTTTTGCAGATAATTGATGAAACCTCTTTTTTAACATGAATTTGCAACCTCTTTAGTTATATATTTCGTTTAAATAATAAAAAAACAATGCGAGGGAAAAATTTTATGTCATTATTAAGTTTTTTAGAAAATCATAAAAATGAAACTCAGTAAGGAACATTTTCGTGCGATAATTTTTTATAACTTTCGTCGCGGTTTATTGCAAGAAAAATGCTTCAATGAACTTTTTGGTTTATATGGCACGGACGCACCATCAAAGGCGACTGTATATCGTTGGTATGCTGAATTCAAACGAGGTCGTGATTCCGTCAGCACCCTTCCATCTTCAGGTCGACCAAAAACAGCCGTTACGCCGGAGAACGTCGCTGCCATCAGAGAATTACTACATGAAGATAGACATGTCACATATGAGCAGATTCGGGCTGAACTTGGGATTGGAATGACAGCAATAAAAACAATACTACATACAGAACTTGGTGTAAGAAAGTTAGTTTCCCGCTGGATACCACATAATTTAACAGAAGAGCACAAAGTCGCCCGTGTTGATTGGTGTCGAAAAAATCTGAAACGATTTGACGGAGGACCATCAAATGCTGTTTATAGCATAATATCAGGTGATGAGTCTTGGATCTACTCTTACGAACCGGAAAGAAAGCATCAATCGGCTGTATGGGTCTTCGAAGGCGAGACAAAACCTACCAAAGTAGTTCGTTCCCGCAGCGTGTCTAAAAAAATGATCGCTTCGTTCGTCGCTAAAACAGGACATATAATGACAGTTCCTCTTCAGAATCAAAGAACAGTTACCGCCGATTGGTATACTACCGTTTGTTTGCCCCGTGTCATCGCTGAACTTCGTAAATCCAATCCAAACCGTCGCATCATCCTTCATCACGACAACGCTAGCTCCAACACCGCCCAGAAAACTATTGAATATTTAAATACCGAAAACATTGAGTTGATGGACCATCCTCCGTACAGCCCCGATTTAAGCCCCAACGACTTTTTTACATTCCCAAAAACCAAAGATTTGTTGCGAGGAAAACGATTTGAGGACCCCGATTGTGCAGTCGAAGCTTACAATTCCGCCATTTTAAATAGGCCAACTTCAGACTGGCATAGCTGTTTCAATGATTGGTTTAATCGTATGCAAAAATGCATCAATTGTAAAGGTGAATACTTCGAAAAACAATAATTAAAAAATAATAACAAAATGTGTAGTTTTTTTTATTCTCAATCATTTCGGTGTGGCCCTCGTATTTTGCGTATATTATGTACACTTTCTCACTTGTCCAAGCTGTCGCAGTTCTTGACGAGCGCGTTCCAAGCGGGCGTGGGCATCAGCTTCCACAGCTGCAGGCCCGACTCGCACTTGACGATGGCCTCCGTCGCCTTCTCGAGGCTGTGGTACAGCCACGACATGTCGCACTGGCTGTACACCAGCTCCGTGTCCAGCATCGTGAACTTCTTCGAGAATATTATTAGCCCTACAATGAACATCAGAAACACGCTGATTGCAGTAACTATGTAACTTTTGTATTATGAAGCGTCGGTGGCTCAACTGGTAACGACTCAGTCCTTCTAACCAGAGGTGCCGGGTTCAAATCCGGACGGCCAATGTACCAATGAGTTTCTCGAAACTTACGTGCATACGAGTATACTCACCAATTGCTTTAACGGTGAAGAAAATATCGTGAGGAAACCTGTGAAGAAAAGTGGAAGGTTGTGTGTAAAGTCGACCAACCCGCACTGGGCCGGCGTGGTCGACTAAGGCCCGATCGCCCTAATTCAGTGTAAAAACGAGAAAAAACCCAATGATGAGGAGTACTCAAAGAAATGAGACTTATGGAAATGATAATTGTTCTTAGCTCAGTGCAACTTGTGTGCTTGGGTCGATTATGCAGGTTATCTGACCTAAAGCACGTTCGTTACCTAGCTGGGTTGGTGGCATTTTTCCCGACCGTTTCCGTGCTTCACAAGGCACGCTAAGCCGTTGGTGTCGGTTGTTATCAGTAGACGGCAGTCGTGTCAGATGCCTTATAGGCGGCTTTGAAAAAGTTCTGACAGTGGGCTTCGCCACTAGCCCACCAAACTTGTGAGTGGGGGGTTGTAAGGCTTGTGGCGAAACCCACGTGTGTGTAGTTATGGTTTAACTTCCCGAGTTTTTTAGAGACCCTTGTGCCCCAGCAGTGGGGATCTTTGATTGATTGAAAACACTTTATTGGACAACATAAGAGAAAAAACAGATACAATGATTAAGGAAGTTGTACATATAGGCGGTCTTATCGCTAACAAGCGATCTCTTCCAGACAACCTTTAGGTGAAGGAAATATGAGATCATTATTATGGGTTAACGAAACTACGAAATGGCCCTAGTCAAAAAGGACCATTGGACCGGCCTTGACAGGGTTTCAATGGACATTGTTTTTAATGAAAAAAATAGACTAATTTATGAAATCATTTTTTGAATAGTTTTTAGGCTTCCATACACCTGAAGGGTAAACAACAGGACTTTTACTAAGCCTCCGCTGTCCGTCCGTCTGTCTGTATAAACCGTTATAGGTAGACAGTTGAAATTTTTAAAATGCTACAAATCATAAAAAAATATAATTAAATAATAAAACATGTTTATTTAAAAGGGGATCTCCCTTAATTTTACTGCGTACTGCGTTTCTAGCCTTAAATTTTTCTAATTTTATTATTTGTTATTATAGCGGCAATAAATACACATTGAAAATTTCAACTCAACCATTTTTAATCGACTTCAATAAAGGAAGTTCTATGTTTTACTGTATATATATTTTTTTATATGTTACCGATTTCTCCGTCAATTGTGGACCGATTTTTACAATTCTTTTTTGTTCGAAACAGTATACTCTCGAGGTGGTCACATTGTCACCAACTCAGGATCTGATGACGGGATCCCAGGGAAATCGAGGGCAACTCTCAAATTTAATAGGCACGTAATACAAGTTTCATGTATTTTCTAAAGCTATTAGGGTATTTACGTCTGCTAGTCAGCATCTCATGTTGATTAGCTGATAATGGAAGGTACAACTCCTCAACGGTTAGGAGTTGGAGCATAATTCTTTAAATATTATACGTAGATACGTACGTATGTTACACCAATAGTTGTATTTGTCACCAAGTCAGGATCTGATGATGGAATCCTAGGGAAATCGAGGGCAACCCTCAAATTTTATAAGCACGTATTACGTGTTTCATGTTTCTAAAACTATTCAAGTTTTTGGGTCTGGTAGTCATCATCTCATGTTGATGAGCTGATGATGGAAGGTACATTTCCTTAACGGTTAGGAGTTGGAGGATAATTCTTTAAATATTTTACTTAGATACGTAGGTACGTATAGACCGATAGTTTTATTGTTTCAGATTATTCAGGTGAGCTGATGATGGAAGGTTTGACTCCTTATCTTTCATGTTGCTGAGATGATGATGGAAGCCACAGGACTCTATATCGGTTAATGAAACACATGCCTTGTGATATGATGATTCCTATTCGCGTATAGGTGATTGGGTTTAATTTAAAGCCATCGAATCTAAAACATTTGATAGGTAGGTATGTAGCTGTGTGCTGGCACCAACCTCAAAAAAATTTTAGGTCCCTAATTTGAATCGTACCTACCTTGGATTTCGTTATTGTTGGTTAATTTCGTGTATTCGTTTATAAAAATATTATTTCATCCTTTTGAGTGAATTACTTTTTGAAGTCGGTTATTAGGTTTTTTAAACTTTTTTTTTTTATCCACTATTGATAAGCCCTTGGCATCATCTCACCTGATGGTAAGTGACGATGATGCCGAAGATAGAATCGGGCTTACCAAGATTCCCCGACGCAATGGGAATTTGGCTATCTTAAAACCACCCTGCAAGCAACGACGTCGTATTAGCGGAGGGAAATGAGTGTCGTATCTTTACCCGGTAATATTAGTTTATCGTCGCCCTGGAAACGCAAGACAGAAGAATGGTGTGACCATTAAACTAACAAACCTATGCAATCGAAGGCCCACTTCTGGAACTCCTTGTGCATGTCCGTTGTGACCTCGTCCTGGTAATTTCGCTTGTTGTATATCTTCTGCGTGAAGTGCTCGCACACGTCATTGAGCGCGGGCAGGTGGCGCGTGACAGCCTCGTGCAGGGGCGCGTCCACGGCGGCCCTGTGACGCGTCCATTCTGTGCCGCGCCTATGGGCAGAGTGGGCTCTCATAACGGTTGCCAGACATATAATTGTTAGGACAGGACTTTAGCCACGGACAGTGTTCCCAACTACACCGTAATTGAGGTAGATGTACCTACCGTATTTACGTGTTGTTCAATGTCTTCTACTTTTATTAATTTTGAGCAATTTCATAGAAACACCGTAACTTTGGCATCAGCGCTTTCGAAACACGGTATTTTTTAAAGTTTTGGTCATTTTGTATGGCGGAAACCGTAGTTTGAACCTACTAACACCGTATTTTGACAGAGTGGTGTGGCAACACTGGCCACGGATTACCCAACATCTACTCTTGGTCACTCTTTTGAGTATGCTGCAAATGTTAATATGTATTATTTAAGACGAGAGCGGAGATCAAGAGTGGTCACTTTTAAATCAACGTTGTAAGAGGCGTGCTTCCTTTCCAGTGCATTGACATTCGACTCATGTTGCGACTGTTTTCTGGTCTGCGAGCCAGATACACTATTAATATATTTATTGATATATTTTTATTAACACGCTTATTTATAAGTCTTTACCTGTATGTTTGTAACGCACACCTTTGCACTCGATTTTGACCCACTTTAAGCGGACAGATTTAATTCAAACTTTGTACATTTATCAAGAATCAGTGACAATATAATAATTTCGTAAGTTTATCTCATTATTCTGAACTAAAAACTGAAATATAAATATAGTTTAAAAAAACTTAAAACGTTTTTAAAGCACATCAAACTAAAAAGTGAAATATAATTCTTAATATTAGCTGAAAACAATAATGAATGGAAAATACTAGTATTATTGTGAAAAAAACGTGGGTCACAATTAAACTAGTATTTTTCGTTCATTTTTTAAACTATATTTTTATATTTAATTCTAAATTTCTACAATCAGCGATTTGTCCCTACAATAGTTTATTAAATAAAACAAAATTTAACTAACACATTGTAGAGGCCACCCAGGAAGCTGTTCCTGTGCTCCAGTCGATATTTTTCCAGGGAGTCCAGAGTGGATCGAATGGGGTACTCTCCCTCCATGTTGTACACCTTCTGGATGTGTTCCGGGTGGTTCAGCAACACAATGTCCCCGCCCACGGGGCTCACGAAGCGCACCACTGGGCCGTACTCGTCAAATAGACTTGAGAGGTTGCGCAACGGCTTACGGCTGCTTATGTACGAGCCTGAAAACAGGTCTACGGGTTGTGTGACAGTGTTAAGTCCTACTGCTTAAATCTGGAGTTATTTATTAAGTATGTTTAGTTTGTCAATGCTCAGTAAATAAGTACTTAACACTCTCACCGCCATCTATGTATTGAATTTTCCAGTACAGCAAGCCATGCGGGCCGCCAGCGACCCTCGCGGTTGCTATCTTAGCAAGCCACTGTGGAAAATCTGTAACGAGTGTCGCAGGCCGTACGGGAGGCCGGCGGGCTCACTGGTTGTCTTTAATCTTTAACTATTTTGACTGATTTAGGCGCGAAAGTTACGGTACGCCGGCGACCCGTATGGCCCGACAAGCCCGCTCAGCGCAACTTAAGGTGGCTTGCAATACTTGAAATCTTACGACCTGCCGGCGGACCGCATGGCGGTGAGAGTGTTAAGAGAGATATGACATTATGGTACATTATAGTGCTGCCAACCTGAATAAACATCATCCATCATAACACCAGGAGGTCGCGGGTTCGATTCCGGCGGGGTCAACTTGCAAGACTCGGTTTGGTTGGTGGTAGGGCATTTTCTAAGCCCGCCTGGCTAGCTCCCACCATCTTATCTAAGTCTTGCCGCCAAACATCAGTGTTAACAATATTGATGTGTTCCGGCTTGAAGATAAGATAGCCAGTTCTCCATTGCATTGGGGAATCTTGGTAAGCCCGCTTCCATCTTCGGCATCATCGTCACTTACCATCAGGTGATGAGATGATGCCAAGGGTTTACCAATTGGGAATAAAAAAATATCATCAGACCGTATCAGTCTATACCTTGGCTCCAAGACCTGTTAAAAATATTTCTGGCTCGAGTGGATCACTGAAGTTTGCCCCATACATATACCTACGTGCGTCCAGTCCACAGTGTAGTGTGAGTTAAAGAGGGAGTAATATCGGTCACCGATTCATTTCCTTTTTTTTTATTATATAACAACAGCAGCAGTTTTATAACAACGGAATTCGAAATGGAACCCAGGTACCCAAAATTTGGGGGCGGGGGAGGGTCACCCCAAGTCATAAAATACTACAGCACGATAGGTAGCCACCGAAGGGGAATTACGAAAACTTTCTTACCAACATTCAAACCTAAAGTGAGTAGTGCGGCCATCATCTGAGTGCCGATGTCGGACATATAGTTTCGGAACACCGAGAGGTACTTGAGCGACTTGGGGCCGGGCACTTCGTCGAACGACAGCACTATAGCCTCCTTGTTCGTTAGCACCATCGGCACCACGCGCTCGCTCGGATAGATCTGGCCCTCGATTTTTACGCTCGACGCGCCAGTAGCGTTCTTATCGCCTTCAGCTAGTGACATCTCCTTCGGTGGCAAGTTTATATTACTAGCCAAAGGCTTCACATTCTGCAGGCGAACTGCACTAAAACCGTGTGAGCTTCGATGACCGCCAGGTGAAATTTTTAAACCTAATGAAATCCATTGCAAACGATTTATAAGCATTATAATGTAAGGTTATTATTTTTAAATATCACGGGCACAGATCACGGATTTATCTTTTCTACAAAATAGTAAAATATTTTTGACTGACAGAGAATCGAAACAGTTGAAGGTAGAATTCATTTTGAATTTGGCGCTGGCGCGTCTCTTCATATTGGTTTTATGGCAACATAAATTTAATTTTCGATCGATTTCATGAATGGCTACACTGAATATCCGTTTTTTTGTGCTTTCCACAGATAAGAAACAAGATTTCCACTCGTGCTTTCAGAGTTTAGGTTGGTTTAGGAAGTCCGGATAGCTTTGAGTATACATGTAGGTATAGAGCGCGTCTTTTATAGTGAGAACAGTAGGCACGGGTGAGAACAACGTGACGTTCCGCCCGCAAGCGTCATAATCGACTGCTAAGCGCTAGCGGTGTGCGTCAGTGGTAGATTCCTAGCAGTGATTTTAAATATTTATCCTATTAAAATGGTCAAATGCATAGTAATGCTTGTAAAAACGATACTTGGAAACATACTGAACACAAATCGAGTATCACATTTCAGCGATATGTCCATTTTTTATACTTTTAAGTTAAAAATTGATCACGCATTGCGGGGGTGAGGTGACGTGAGCGGCGGGGCTAGATGTTCCGCGCGCACTACCCCGCACCTCCGCCCCGGACTTATTATCTAACTAGTGATGTGATGCGTACGGTAGTAGTATAAATACAATCGATAGGTATTTATTATGAAAGTTAAATCGCTTTAAACAAATAAATTTTATTGAAAATATTGATATGTATTGAGTGTTTATTTCTTTTTGATGTCGATATTTTTATCACGCTTTTATTAGCTTCACCTGTATGTTTGTATGTAAGTTTGTATGTAACCGACTCCTTTGGACTCGATTTTGACCCACTTTAAACGGACATATTTAATTCAAACTTTGTATACTTGTCAAGAATCAGCGACAATACAATATTTTCATAAGTTTCAACTAAAAAATTAATAGTTTAAAAAAAAAACCTAAAAAACACGCTTTTAAAGTACATCAGACTAAAAAGTAAAAAATAATTCTTAATATAAGTTGAAAATAATAATTAACAAATTACTAGTATGATTGTGAAAAAGTGTGGGTTGCTCGATAGACGAAAAATATGGCACAGAGCGCCCCACGCTTTTTCACAATATTACTAGTATTTTTTGTTAATTATTATTTTCAACTTATATTAAGAAATATTTTTTACAATTTAGTCTGATGTACTTTAAAAACGTGTTTTTTAGTTTTTTTAAAGTTTATTTATTTTAATTACCTTTATATTACGTTATTTTTAGTTTTGAGTAAAAACTGGAATATTTCATTTTGTAATAATTGTAAAAAAAAACATGAAAAATTAGTTATTGTTTTGTTGGGCTTTAATTGTGTATAAGTTTTTCTTTTGACACAACATCTGTATCTCGTATTAATAAGCTAAGCCGTTACACTTACACGTATTAGACATTAGTCCATGTCTTGAAATCTACTGAACTGATTTTGATGAAACTTTCACTGTTCCCTAAGTTTCATCATTACAGCTCATATACGTCCCCACCGAGGGGCTCGAGCCTACCCTGACTCAGGGCGATTAGGCCTTAGTCGACCACGCGGGCCCAGTGCGGGTTGGTCGACTTCACACACAACCTTCGAGTTTCTTCGCAGGCGTGTGCAGGTTTCCTCACGATGTTTTCCTTCACCGTTAAAGCAATCGGTAAGTATGTACGTAAGTTTTTTGAAAAACTCATTGGTACATTGGCCATCCAGATTTGAACCCGGTACCTCTGGTTAGATGGACCGAGTCGTTACCGGTTGAGCCACCAACGCCACAAGTTTAAGTAAATACAAAAGAACAGTTATAATTCGATTAATAGTTTCGGACAAATGTGTGAACAAACATACATATACAGGCTGACTTTTAACTAGTTCTTGATAGCAAAGGATATGAATGTACTCGTGATTATAAACAACTTTCCCAAAGAAACTAAATGTCAAATATGAAGAACAATTTTTGGTCCTTTATACATTTTTGCCGATTTGATAACTTATTATGTATCGAGGAACAAAACTTTTTTTTTTATTTGACATATAGTTACTTTGGAAAAGTTGTTTGTAATCTCAATTACATGCATACCTTTTGTTATCAAGAACTAATAAGTAGTCACCCTGTAAACAAACATACATATAATACAAACATCATATCATCATCGTCATCATATCAGCCGAAGGAAGTCCACTGCTGGACATAGGCCTCCCCCAAGGATCTCCACGACGACCGGTTCTGCGCTGCCCGCATCCAGCGGTTTCCCGCGACCTTCACCAGGTCATCGGTCCACCGAGTGGGAGGCCTGCCTACACTACGCTTTCCGGTGCGTGGTCGCCACTCGAGAACTTTACTACCCCAACGGCCATCTGTTCTACGAGCAATGTGCCCCGCCTACTGTCACTTAAGTTCAGCAATTCTGAGAGCTATGTCGGTTACTTTGGTTTTCTTACGGATCTCCTCGTTTCTGATTCGATCACGCAGAGAAACTCCGAGCATAGCACGCTCCATTGCCCATTGGGTGACCTTGAGCCTTCTTATGAGGCCCATAGTAAGCGACCATGTCTCAGTTCCGTACGTCATCAGTGGCAACACACATTGGTCGAAGACCTTGGTCTTAAGATACTGCGGTATCTGGGACGTAAAGATATTGCGAAGCTTCCCGAACGCTGCCCAGCCGAGTTGGATTCGACGATTGATCTCTTTCTCGACCAACCTAACTGGACTGTTTGTCCCAGGTATACATATTCGGTAACAACTTCGAGTGTAGAGCCTCCAACCTTCAGAGGAGTAGGTATGACACGGACGTTTGACATAATTTTCGTCTTGTCCATGTTCATTCTAAGACCCACTTGTTGGGAAGCTCTACTGAGGCCATCGAGCATTGTGCCTAAGTCGTCCATAGTCTCAGCCATGACCACGATATCGTCAGCGAATCGAAGGTGGATGATGTACTCGCCGTTGATGCCTAGTCCACCCCAGTCCAAAAGCTTAATAACATCTTCCAGGGCGGCGGTGAACAGTTTCTGAGATATAAATGTCTCCCTGTCTCACCCCTCGCTGCAGCTGGATAGGTTTCGAGTTTTGATCCTGGAGGCGAACCGACATGGTGGCGTTTTCATACAAACACTTCAGCACTTCGATATATCGATAGTCAATTTGGCCCCTCTGGAGAGACTGTAACACAGCCCAAGTTTCGACCGAATCGAAGGCTTTCTCATAGTCCACGAACGCCAAGCATAGTGGCTGATTGTACTCTTCGATCTTCTGTATAATCTGCCGCAGCGTATGTATGTGGTCTATGGTACTAAATCCTTTTCGGAAACCGGCTTGTTCGGGAGGCTGGAAGTCGTCAAACCTGCGTGCGAGACGATTCGTAATGACCCTCGAAAACAGTTTGTAGACATGGCTCAGAAGTGAGATGGGTCTGTAGTTCTTCAGCAGGGTATTGTCGCCCTTTTTGAAGAAAAGCACGACCACACTTCTGTGCCATGCCTTAGGCGTTTGTGAAGAGCTTTAAGTAAATAATACAAACATACATCTATAATTGAAGATTTGTTTGGAAGTCCTAATACATTTGTTGTGAATATATTGCAGTTCCAATAATATTACATACATACGTGACGAATAGATAACCTCCTTTTATTGAAGTCGTTTGATAAAATTTTTCGAAAACTCAACAGTGATATTTTATTTCTTTATAATATTAAACTGAAATTAATATTTTTGGTTAATTAACTTACCTACCCTGAACAGTACATCTAGATGTGAGTATATATACCAATGTTTAATTTATATACGTATTAGTAAGTAAACATTGTAACTCATGCAACACACATAAATTCTTACAAGTAGGTACTGCAACGCAAAAATGTTTCAAAGTCATTCTCCTTGCTTTCCGCTTCATATTATATCTTTTTGATTCCAAAGTATTGTTTTGGAAATAACTGTTACCTTTTGACCAGAGCGAGAAAAAATAGATGACGGTGTGATGTCGCATTTTATGTTTAGAGTTATAAATATTTAAATTGTTGTGTATTATTGTGAGGCTCTCAAGTGTTATCTGAGGTAAGCGTTTTGTGTAAAGATTCTGTTTTGTATATGTTTTTGGTTCTGCTGCGAACAAGTTTTACTTATGTTCGTAGGGCCCAACCCACCGCCCACGGGCTTAGAAAACAGAACCACCTACAATCCATGACTGCACCGGGAACGGAGTTGTGCCCTCCGCCAGCCGGCCTTCAGTTGCGCTGCTCCTCCGGCGGTACGCCCAAAGGGAGTGAGGCGGAGCTGTTCCATTCACCACCCGGCTTCATTGCTGCGCTGTTTCTCCGGCAGTACGCCCAAAGGAAAGTGGACACAATTTTTATTTCTTTTAACTTACCTACCCCGAACAGTACATCTAGATGTGAGTATATATACCAATGTTTAATTTATATACGTATTATTTGCCTCCGTAGCTCAGAGGCAAAGTTCACTGGCTTTACATAGGAGGTCGCGGGTTCGATTCCCGGCGGGGTCAATTGTAAGACTCGGTTTGGTTGGTGGTAGGGCATTTTCTAAGCCCGCCTGGCTAGCTACCACCATCTTATCTAAGTCTTGTCGCCAAATATCAATGTTGATATCATTGGTGTGTTCCGGCAAGAAGATAAGATAGCCAGTTCCCCATTGGGTTGGGGAATCTTGGTAAGCCCGCTTCCATCTTCGGCAGCATCGTCACTTACCACCAGGTAAGATGTTGTCAAGGGTTTACCAATTGTGAATAAAAAAAAATAAAAAAATATCGCGCAACTTTTAGTATTATAATCAACCTTAGGGTATTTCAGGCTAACTTTATAAATTAAAATTTATTAACATTTGAGTATTAAAAACAATATTTAATATAAGGGGAAGCGACGATCGTTGCCTAACCGGTTTTCCATTTAAAATTGGTTAATTCGCTTTTTTATTTACAAAATTTGTAAATTTAGGTAATTTTTAGGATGTGCCATGTTTTATATTATTTTCTGTTTTATTTATATCAACACCGTCATCTCTTTTTAGTATATTTACCCTTTTTCCTTTAAAATTTTCATAAATTAAAAGTATTCGGATTTACCCCAAAATTTGTTTATTTGCTAATTTCCTCTATTAGACAGGCTTTCCAAATTCTACGTATCGTGTGGCGAATTCTATGGTGATATTTTAGCCCGTTATCTTTTATTTTCGCTACAGTACCTACTATATTATGCTGCTGTTTGTCCTTGGCTATCGATAATCCACTAAGGCGGTAGTACACAGCGGCCACTACTCCACACAAATGTAATAATGATACCTATATTCATTACAAAACTGGCCAAGTGCGAGTTGAACTCGCGTGGAGAGAAATATCATAGAACGATGCATGCGAGTTAACTACTACTAACGTTTTCTACCACCACTGTGTTTTAGTGAACTATTTTCTGTACGTAAGGGAACGTATTATATTGAGTTTACCACTTTATTTTCAATTGATATAATTCATATAGGTTTTCCTGTGATCTACAAGCAATCACATGCGCCCATCAAGTGCGCCGGCATCGCTCTCAAAGTTTTTAGTATAAGCTTCTTGGATAATGCGTGGCCAGTAATAAGGACATATTCTAGTTCATCTATGAGTAATAATCAGTCATGCATACACCAATTATCGGGTCGGGCGTTCCGTGCTAAGTGTCACCTCACCCCTCCTTATCTCACACAAGGAGGTTGTATTTTGCTATCTTTCCACACTCACCAAGAGCATTTCCGGTAGAAAATAAATCTTACAATAATTAAATATACATGATTTTTTTTCTTTCACTGGTAACTCTGATCAAGTAGCTGTCAAATACAGTGAGAGCGAGGCGAGCAACAAAGCAAGAAATATCAGGAAAATGGCTATTGGTAGATGGCGGGAGTGATCTCGTGTGATATAACTGTGTTAGATTTAGTTTTAAAATTTTAGTGTATAATAAAAAAATAGTTAATAAAATGACTAGGTAAGCTATGCAATTATTGAAGTTACTTACTATTCCCAATCTCTGCAATATGACACCCAAAATCTTGGTTGCTAGGTCAAGGATTTTATTCGCATTAGAACACACCAATTTTCATCGTAATAATGACAATATATCATTTTCAGAGCTAAAATAGAACTCGGCGACGTGACCCCGCATAATATAAAACAGTTAAAAAAGTTAAATACAGTGGTGTTTCCCGTGGTTTACAACGATAAGTTTTACAAAGATGTGCTGGAGGCTGGTGAGCTAGCGAAGTTGGCTTACTACAATGACATCGTGGTGGGCGCAGTGTGCTGTAGGATAGACACGTCTGAGAACTCGCGGAGACTGTACATCATGACCCTGGGCTGCCTATACCCCTACAGAAGACTGGGCATTGGCACCAGGATGGTAGAGCATGTGCTCAAGTATGTAGAACAGGATGGCAATTTCGACAGTATTTTCTTGTGAGTATTTGTATTTCTGTTCATTACACATCATCAGTTTGATTCTATAATTTTCTGCTATTGTTATTCTGGATAAACCTCAATGTGTGATGTGAACATTATTAGAGGTTATGTTTAGAATCATTAATAGTATATGTGTCATTTCTGAATATATTTTATAGTGACAATCTCTATTTGTGTATCAGTAATATAATATGGTGGCATGATAACTGCAAGCAATCTATGGAATATACATTTAATTCAAAAATATTCATACAAATTATATATGGATAAATAAATAAATACAGCATTAATCAAAATCAAATCAATTCCTAAGGTCTTAAAATGAACATTAACAAGACAAAAATTATGTTAAATGGATACACCCACTTCTCTGAAGGTTGGAGACTACACTCAAAGATGTTGATGAATATGTATACCTAAGACAAACAGTCCAGTTAGGTATGTCCAACTTCGAAAAAGAGATCAATCGACGAATCTATCTCAGCTGGGCAGTGTTTGGGAAACTTTGCAATATCTTCACATCCCAAATTTTGAATCTCTAACAAAGATTAAGCACATCAGCTATAAGCTGCTCACCTATTACAACATAATAATAATGTGTTGCCAGTGCAAAGGAGCCCCAGCAGATGCCAGGCTACCAAACCCAACAACATGGTCACTTACCATGGGCCTCATTAGAAGGCTCAAGTTCACCCAAAGGGTGATGGAGCGAGCTGTGCTTTTTGGAATTTCCCTAAGTGGTTGAAATGAGGAGATCCGTAGGAGAACCAAAGTAACCAACAAAGCTCACAGAATCGCTAAACTTAAGTGGCAGTGGGCAGGGCACATAGCTCGTAGAACAGATGGCCTTTGGGGCAGTACAGTTCTCGAGTGGCGTAGGCAGGCCTCTACAGTGGACCAAAGACCTGGTGATGGTCACGGGAAGCTGCTGGATGCAGGCAGCGCAATGCCGGTTGTTATGAAAATATTTAGGGGAAGCCTTTGTCCAGCAGTGGACGTCTTTTGGCTAATATGATGATGCCAGTGATGATATACAGAACCGAGGCCTTATAAGAAGGCACAAGGTCACCCTAAGGGCAATGGAGCATGCTATGCTTGGGAGTTTTGCTGCATAATCGAACAAGAAAAGACACAAGGAGATCTGTAGTAGAACTAAAGTAACTGACATAGCTCTCAAAATAGCTAAACTCAAGTTGCAGTGGGCACAGCACATGGCATAGCTAGTAGAACAGAGCGCCTTTGGGGCAGTAAAGTTGTTGATTACCATTGGATGCGGGCAGCACAGGACTAGACATTGTAGAAAACCTTGGAGGAGGCCTTTGTCCAGCAGTGGACATCTTTCGGATGATATGATGACGATGAAATAAATCATAAACTAAATTCTTCTTCACAATTAAATTACATATTAATTGATTCCTAGCTACGGGGGGTATTGTATTAGAAATATGATTAAATAAAATTATTGCAAATTAGCTGTTTCCCGCGGCTTCACCCACGTGGACAATGTTTCTATGACATTTCGAGGGTGCACAGTGCAGCATGGAAAAAAGTAGCTTACCTGTTAATCCAGGTCCTAATCTGTCTACCTACTAAATTTCAGCCAGATCAGTTCAGTAGTTTTTGCGTGAACGAGTAACGTAACATACATTCTTACATACTTTCGCGCTTATAATATTAGTAGGATTACATAACTTATATAAATGCACAAAACTACAGCAATACATAATAAATTTAAAACTAGAATAAAACTAAAAAAGGTAATATTATCAAATCCATATATTTTTGAAAATAAATCCTACTAATTATTAAGGGCTTTCTCCCAGCTAACCAGCACTGATTACTAGCTGAGTACATACTTAATCAAAAATTTCAATGATAAATTTGAAGAATATTTTTCAGCGGTTTGAGGTCACGACGCGGCTGTCGTCTGAATCACACGTCTATTTCGCGCGCCGTCGATTAACTCATTTATCCGTAGTAATTTGTTGCTATACAAATCGAAATTAGTATCAATAGAAAGTTTTGATCTTGTGTATTATTTTCTAATAAACCTATTTGCGATTCTTTGTGTTGGTGCTCAGCTGTGAGGGTGTCAATTATCTAACGTTATAATTTTAAACGGTAATACAGTAACAGTGACAATTAGCGGTCGACCAGACCGGTTTCCCCGGTTCACCGCCTGTCCGACGCTCGCCCGCCAAGCCGCCGCCGCACATCTTCGGGCCTCAAGCGCAACCCCTTACCACGCTATTCACCGACTAACGATAAGTATCGCAAGAGTATCGCCTCGTTACCTTAGTACCAGTCATGCATTGTTCGATCTGCCAACAAATAATTAAGAAGTATGACGATTACATCACCTGCAAGCAAGAGGCATGCAAAAATGTTTACCACGTCCTGTGTACAAATGAGGAAAGTATTTCATCCAGCGAGATACAAACCTGGGCATGCCCTGATTGTCGCGTTAAAGCCAGAAAAACAGGAAATTCTCACACCCCCGTTACATTGCAGGATAACATCACTATTCGAAAAAAAACTGCCCAAGCACAATCCTCCTCTAGTTCTGCAATCCTATTAGACACAGACCCCCATAACATCGCTGCTGAGTTCAGGCTTCTACGGGAAATGATGCAAAACATGCAATTAGAAATGAACAATCGATTTGACTCATTATGTTCTAAGCTATCTGATTTTGATACTCGACTTAAAGCACTTGAAGAACATAGAAACGAAAACTTATTGCTAAAAGTAGAAGTCGAACAACTTAATGATCAAATTAACAAACAGTCACAACTGTCTCTTAGAAATGAACTGGAGGTAATGGGTGTAATCGAGAAGCCTAACGAAAACCCTAATCACCTATTGCTTTTAATGGCGAAGAAAATCGGAATGGACCTACAGGAGCAAGATATCGACTACGTAATGCGTACAGGCGCTCGTCGCAAGGGCAACAGTTACGATGACAATGGAACACTGAAGCAACAAACCCGTCCGCTGGTCATGCGTTTCACGCGCAGAGCGAGAAGAGATGAATTTCTCAGGCTGGCGAAATCTCGGAGGGAACTAGACAGCAATCAGATAGTTGACAATAGTCCATCCATAAAGATATACGTTAATGAACGTCTCACTCCGGCCAATCGGAAGTTATTTCGCAATGCCAGATCTTACGCCAGTGAACTGGGATTCAAATATTGCTGGACCAGGAATGGATCTATATACATCAGAAAAAGGGAAGGTCGCGACGGTAGTCCTCCTATCCACATTAGCTCTGAAAAAGATCTCGAAAGCTTGGTGCTCAACCGTCGTCCACAAAATGACAACAACGCAGCAAGCCCTAAGTGAAAGTACTCGGGAATCATGTATTATTTTTATTGGTTTATTTCTTAGATATTTGTCACCTGCACCTCATGCACGCACACTTACATACTTTTCATTTACACAATACACACTTCTTAATACTTTTCCCCCCTCCGTCCATTCTCTGCTTACGTCACGAATAAAAAATGAACAAAATTTTGACTTTCGACAAACAGAGACAGGTATTATTGTTCACACAAAACATTCTACCATCATCATACTGGCTCATATGGCATCATCGAGCAACTTTTCAAATATTTCACTTAATATTTTTAATCTTAATAGGTTCTCATAATATAATCCAAGACATCGATAACTCATTTAATTTTAAATGCCATACTACAAAAATTCTAGAAGAGTGTGAGCACATTATCTCTAAATATAATCTTAAGATTTTAAATGTAAATATAAGAAGCATCCAGAATAATTTCGACAATTTTCTTTTACACTTTGCCAGATTGAAAATAGACTTTGATGTCATAATTTTTAGTGAATGTTGGATTAATGACAGTTCTATTATTACACAAATAGATGGGTACTACGCGTACAATTCTAGTAAATACATAAACAAAGCCGGTGGAGTCATAGTCTATGTTAACAATAAATGGTCTGCAAATGCAACAGAGCCACCACTAGAGGATGCCAACTGTGTCCTAATCGAGGTGCCGAATGTCTTCACAGTGTTGGGCGTGTACCGCTCACCCTCCTTTAAAAATCTAGACCCATTCATAAATTCTCTCGAGGCTGTTCTTCAGGGGATCAAACGGTGTCCATGTCTTGTGGTTGCTGGGGATATGAATATCAACATTCTTGATGCTGGGATTGAGAGTAATAATGCATCGGATTTTATTTATTTAATGGCAGGGCTTGGTCTCACATCAAGTATTGACAAACCAACACGCAAACAATCTTGTCTCGATCCCATCTTTATACCTTCTAATTTGAATGGTGAATCTGTGGTCTGTGAAGCTGACCTAACAGACCACGCTCTAGGTATGGTGGGTATTTCAACGAATGTAAGAAATCGACCTACTAATAATAGACAACAATTGAAATTGGATTACCCTGCAATCAGAACTGATCTAGAAAAAACTGACTGGTCTCTATTTTATAAGTGTTCCTCTTTAGCGGAAGCGGTATGCACTTTTACCGATACTGTTAGAGAAGCGGTGTCTCGTCATTCTAGATATGTAAAAGTCAGCCGTTCTAAATTTACACTCCAGCCATGGATGACCCCGAGTTTGATTCGCTGTTCAAAACATCGAGACAAACTCCATTTAGAAACACGTAAATATCCCCAGGACCAAGTTAAGCACCTAATATATACTAGATACAGGAATTTTTACGTCAACTTATTACGAAAACTTAAATGTCTTCACGAAAGTAGGGAATTGGAGAAAAATAGGAGCAACCCAAAGGCCTTATGGAATGCAATAAAAAAATGTACTCACAGCAAACCCAAAAGCGCCCCTGCTAACGAATTATTAACAATTAGCGATAGTGAGGAAGCTGCCCTTGAGGATGTTAACGAATTTTTCTCTACAGTTGGTGAAAAACTGGCTAATAATATATTGACGAAAATCAATGAAACTCAGGAGTCTTTGTCGGTCAAACACCTCCCTTCGAACAACTCTCCGGTCAACTCCTTTTTAATTCACCCAACTGATCCTCAAGAGATTCTAGCACTTATTCAAAATCTGAAACCAGATAGTGCCCCAGGCCTTGACAACGTCGGCAACCGCTTACTAAAATGTGTGGGTCCCTCCATCGCAGAACCTCTAGCCTTTATTTTTAATAAAAGCATCTCTATGGGGTTATTCCCGGAGGAATGGAAAAGTGCTGCAGTTATACTGATCCACAAAAGTGGCTCAAAGAATACCCCGGGTAATTATCGACCTATATCGTTACTTGGTGCTTTTTCAAAATTGTTAGAACAGGTCGTTAGTAAGAGGCTAGTAGAATTTTTGGAGAAAAATAAATCACTACCCGATAGCCAATATGGCTTTCGCCGTGGAAAATCGACTGAAGACGCGGTCACTTACCTCACAGAAGCAGTTTCATCCTACCTTGATAATGGGTTTAAATGTATTGGTGTCTTCTTAGACCTCGCAAAGGCATTTGATACTGTATCAATTCCCATTCTTCTTAAGAAAATGGAACTTCTAGGCGTCAGAGGGCTAGCGCTTAGCTGGTTCACTTCTTACTTGCAAAACCGCAATCAATGCATCAAGATAGGCAATAAATTGAGTGGCTTCAGGGCGGTATCTTTTGGTGTGCCACAGGGCAGTATTCTTGGGCCTATATTATTCCTTATATACTTAAACGACATATCAAAAATACCTGACCTCAAAGCTGACATCGTTTGTTACGCTGATGATACTGCTTTGATCTTCAATGGTAAATGCAATGATTCAGTGATCAGAGCTGCTGAAAGTGGTATATCAAGAATATCAGAATGGCTTGAAAGCAACTTGCTTACTTTAAATGCAAGCAAGACCAAGTTTCTGTGGTTTCACAAAACAAGAAAAACCGATATTTCCAATCTCGATAGACTTAAATTCCACCGCAGAGACTGTAACTCATTTAGAGACTTATGTGACTGTAACTCAATTGAAAGAGTTGATAAATTAAGGTATTTGGGAATAGTACTAGATGACAGGCTAACCTTTAAGGACTACGTCATAGCCTTAGCAGGTAGAGTTCGCAAAATCATCCACATTATGAAAATTTTACGTTGTCGACTTGATGGTAATGTATTAAGAATGGTATACTTTGCTTTATGCCAGTCAGTAATAGCCTATTGCATACTGGCATGGGGTGGTGCGGCCTCTTCAGTTATAATAAAGGTAGAAAGGGCTCAAAGAGCGGTTCTTAAAGTGGCTCTTGGGAAGCCTAGACGCTACTCCACTGTTGCACTGTATGTTGACTCCGGGGTTCTGAGTGTAAGGAAACTCTACGTGCTAAGACTGTTTACTTGCACACATAATCAGGTAATTCACTCTCCATGCTTCGAACGTATGTTAGAGAAGAGGGTTTTCGCTTTGGAAATCCCTTCGGTTAAAACTACGTTTGCTAAACGTTTTAAAACCTTTCTTTCTCCATATATTTACAACAAATTAGTGAAAACCTGTTGTATCAAAAACTGCAAAGTTTATGAAGCTAAACAAAAAATTCAAAAATACCTACAAGCTAGAACCTATTTAGAAGTAGAGAATTTGTTTAAAGCTATATCCTAAAAACAAAAGTTCATTGTCATTGTCATTCCCCTTCCTCTCCCCGCCTACACACACACACACATACACACAACACACACACGAACACACACACTTACGAACGCAGTATAAAAATGTCATGTTTAAGTATTAGTTTTTTTTTTATTGTATAATTATAAATTTTTTAACTTGTTATTTTTTATCAGAACACAGACTCATACAGCCGCGTAATAGTAATATATTGTTAATCGTATTTATGGCCACCACGATACAGGCATTGCCTAGTGTGGGGTCACTGTAAGCATTCGTAGCGTTACTTTTTTCTGAATAAAGATTTATCTTATCTTATCTTATCTTATTTAGAACCTATAGACTTTGTTATATATAGTTTGCTGTAGTTGCAGAAAGCATAAGTGCCAAGAGCTGCAACATTTAGCACTTATGCTATCTGTAAACTATATTTTAACTACGGTACCTATTCTTCGTTAATGCCCATGGCTCGCATCCATATGACATGCAAAATAAACGTAGAGAAGAACTTACTAAAACAGAATGAGCAATGGAAAGAAGCATGTTGAGTATTGGAAATAAGAAGGAAGACAAAAGTAACGAATATAATAACTTGTATAGAAAATCTAAAATGGAGTGGGACAGGACATATGCTACATTGCAAAATAAATAAATGGACCAAACAAGTAACCTTATGGCATCCAAGAGGGGACATTAGAAGACAGGGGCATCCGCAAACAAGATGAAGTGACGATACTGGACCAGAGTTGGAGAAGACCGGACACAATGGAGAAAGCTGGAGGAGGCCTATGCCAAGAGGCACGCCGAATTGCGAGATATATTATAATTTATAAGAAATAAAAGTCATAAAATCAAAAATGTTAAATGGCATGTAGTTCGGAATAGAAGGGCTTTATTACTTACCTATTCCTATAAATTCATCATTGAAAATTTTTGATACAGTATGTACTTTGCAAGTAATAATTTTTTAACTGATGATGGCGCTAGTTAGGTAGGGCAATCGCCTTATGCACACTATATTATCATGTACTAAGTGCAGTCTAAATTAAATACAGTGTAAACTCTGTATAACGTCACTCGATATAACAATTCACTCTTTGAAGCGTCAAAATTTTCTGGCTCCAGTTGGTTTACTTTAACGCTAATTTCTCTCTGCATAAATAAAACTCTCAATAACGTCACAAAATGCCCGGTCCCTTGAGTGTCGCTATAAAGAGTTTACACTGTACGTGATAATATTTAGTTCGCTGTTTGTTACTTCTATTTTTTGTCTACTGCAAAAACTGCTTACTCATCATCTAGTTTCTTATAAGATTTTTCCTTTTTTCAGACATGTCCAAGTAAACAATGAGGGTGCAATAGATTTTTACAAAAAATTTGGCTTTGAAATTGTTGAAACTAAAGAGCACTATTACAAGAGGATAGAGCCAGCAGATGCACATGTATTACAGAAGACCATCAGGCAAACCCCAGCTGCTCCGTTACTTAACGGGGTTGTTCCCCATGCAAAGACCAACGGCCATGACTGAGCACCACTGCCCAGTAAAACCCCACCATGTAAAAGAGCCTCGATACAGTGAGCATTGTGGAGTAAGAGTGATACAATTAACATAAGGATCATAATCAAGTCTCATTTTATGGAAGTCAATAGGACGGATGGATTTATCAATTTGTGGTTGTGGACTCCTGAGGCCATTATAAAATGTAATAAACAGAAATGACTGATACATTTCCTACTCAATCTATTTTGTACAGGTTCAAGTGCTTAAATGCTCGTTGACATGTTTCTATTATGATGTTTCCAATTTGTATGATATTGTACTTGTGGTGACAACTTCAGAATTTACTGAACTTTCTAATCTTCATTTTTATGACATGGAAGCTCTAGACATTCTTTTAACTATTTGAAAGGATGAGCTGTTTACTTTAAAAAAAAAATGAAATACATAGATGTAAAAAATTGCTAATACCTGTACCTAACTAATAATAACATAGTTCTGCAATTAAACTTTAGATTACCTGAAGACCCAAAGGAATTTTGCACTTTATGTTGATGATTTCAAGAAACTTGAGTTTTTAATTTAAAAAAATTTTGCTTGGCACCTTTCTGTGTTTTTTATCTGTAATTAATAATTATACATATGTATTGGGATTCAGTTGTTGCTTTGTTGAGTTTTAAATTATTGTTCTGTTAATTTTAACATTATTTGGTGCCTTTGTAAAGTTAGCAGGCACTGTGACTGCTTAAGAATGACTGTAAGTGTAGTTCTAAAATTCAGGCATAAATGAAGCAATAAAATTATTTTCATCAGTACCAACCTGCTTTCTTTACTTGAGCATTTTGAGCCAATTATTTTCTTTTTATTTCTAGGACAATGAAGTGTTGTCCAACAAGTGATAGCATTCTCCTTACAATGTAAATGTAATTTCTGGAACGCATCATGTTCTCAAAATTTTAGCATTAATATAAATAAACATGATTTACTTAACAGTCGATAGTTTCATTTGAACATTTTCTAAGAAAGAGATCAATCGACAAATCCAACTCGGCTGGGCAGCGTTCGGGAAGCTTTGCAATATCTTCACGTCCCGAATACATGGTCGCTTAGTATGGGCCTCAGAAGGGTCAAGGTCACCCAAAGTTCTTTTTACTATGCCCACAGGGCGATGGAACGAGCTATGCTCGGATTTTCCCTACGCGATCAAATCAGATATGAGGAGAACCAATGTAACCGACATAGCTCACAGAATCGCTAAACTTAAGTGCTAGTGGGCGGGGCACATATGTAGCTCGTAGAACAGATGGCCGTTGGGACAGTATAGTTCTCGAGTGGTGACCGCGCACCGGAAGATGTAGCGTAGGCAGACCTCCCACACGGTAGACCGACGACCTAGTGAAGGTCGCAGGAAGCCGCTGGATGCGGGCAGCGCAGGACGTTTTTCAGATGATATGATGAAAGTTTTTCGTTCCGGACTTAGATTGATTCAGAAATCAAAAACAAGTATAAACATTATTTCATTTATTAAATACAACAAATAATAATTTAAATTGACATCTCACACATTTACATGTTTTTGGACTAAACTTTGGTCTCTTCTGATTGTTCTACTCCAAACAGGAAGGAAAGCGTAGCCCAAATTAAAGCTAAATAAAATAAATCAACAAATATTTTTTTTATAAGTATCACATTTTTAACAATGTCCTTTCATCAATTTATATTCAACATGATTAAATTGAACATTAGACTTTATAAAAAAATATAAGATTAGATATAACTTTTTTACAATTAAAATAAGTGATGCTCAAACAAAATAAAATTTATTTTGGTATATTTTACAAATGTGATTTTTAGAATATTGGTATGCTTTTTTAAAAGCTTCAATTAATTATCTATCACAGATGTGGTAAGTATAAATCTTGTATAATAATGTTCACTTCATTTGTGAATGGTTATAAATTCAGGTTCATACGTCTTGTATGATGATAATAAAAAATAAGCCGCCAATTTCGCTTAAACACCAAAATCTTAATTGTTTAAGGAGGAGGACTCCATACAACCGTAGGTCCGCTTTAATAAAAAAAAATACATGACGGATTGAATCCAAACTTTGCGAATATATCGAGTAGACACATATCGCGGTTTGTAATTAGTTTTTGATGTTCTAATATAAAACGGAAAAAATAAAAGAAGTTTCAAACTTTCAGTACAAAACTAATTTAAGCCCTTCGTTTAGTTATTTTTCAAATTACTACGATGAAAAGTAATTACAAACATCGATACGAGTATGTGTATTCAATATATTCGCAAAGTTTGGATTCAATCCGGCATGCAGTTTTTGTATGTTTGTATGGAAACTCGAGTCTCCTCTAAGATATGCTTACAAACATTACTTTTCATGTTTTAATGTATCCGATGTATCCGATGCATCCAGATTCAGTTCTTAGTATACAATAAATGCTCAGTAAAGCAGTCAAGTTGTGATGATAAAATGTAAGTACTACCAACATTCAGGAGTATTTTGAGAGTAGATTATGAATATGGAAAGTTCAGGTAATTAATTATTAACATTAAGATAACACATGAGTATTTTATGGGAAAACAACAAAATAGTAAAGTTTTACACAACAACAAAAAATAAAATAAACACGTAGTATAAATTAAAAAGAGATTTATCTATCACATCAGCAATATACAGGGTCTTCGGCAGATGGTTGAAAATACGAAAATGGGGGATAGGTGGGGTCGCCTCCCACCTATTTTGAGAATTAAAAAAAATCTAGGACTTGTAATTTTTTTTACAGGATTTTTTTTCCTTTTTTTAGAAATTTTGCCATTTTTATACCTTTGAACACATGTAACTTTTTATTTTTTAAAGCTAGCTCCAAAATCTTTTTTTTAATAGACTTTTATAAGATTGTCGGCTCTAAAAAAAATTATGTTTGTTTCAAGTTATTGCTAAAAACAAAAATGTGGGCCCCCGAACTTAAAAAAAAAGTTGAACAAAAATTTAAAAGTCAACTGCGATGCATTTAAAAAAAAAAATGGGGCTGGAAGGCTTCTGTTTTTTTTAAAACATCTCTAAAGCTTAGGCTTTTGAATGGTATGTAATTTGTTTCGGTATCTTTTTTGTAACCGGAGTTGTTAATTTTTTTTACTTAATTGGACCATGTTGACGAAATTCCACTAGTTACATGTTTTGTGAAATGTATCAAATGCAAAGTTGAAAATAATGTAAATACTTACTGTTGGGACGGTTACAAAGAGCAGGTACGTTTTTTTACATTCTTGCACACACATAATGGCTATCTTTTGTCATTTATTGGCATACTGGAGTTAGCACTTCCATATGCCAATAAAATGTCCGCATATCCCGCATTGGTAAATTGAGCCATTTTAAACCACAACAAAGTCTTAACAAAACGTCTGATAATAACAAAAAGTGACAAACAACAAAAAAACTTAACAAAATCACAAACACAGCAAAGTGAAATTAACGAAAACAAAAAAAAAACGTTAACGTTATTAACGTTTGTGATTTTGTTAAGTTTTTTTGTTGTTTGTCACTTTTTGTTATTATCAGACGTTTTGTTAAGACTTTGTTGTGGTTTATAATGGCTCAATTTACCAATGCGGAATATGCGGACATTTTATTGGCATATGGAAGTGCTAACTCCAATATGCCAATAAATGACAAAAGATAGCCATTATGTGTGTGCGAGAATGTAAAAAAACGTACCTGCTCTTTGTAACCGTCCCAACAGTAAGTATTTACATTATTTTCAACTTTGCATTTGATACATTTCACAAAACATGTAACTAGTGGAATTTCGTCAACATGGTCCAATTGAGTAAAAAAAATTAACAACTCCGGTTACAAAAAAGATACCGAAACAAATTACATACCATTCAAAAGCCTAAGCTTTAGAGATGTTTTAAAAAAAACAGAAGCCTTCCAGCCCCATTATTTTTTTTTTAAATGCATCGCAAAGTTGACTTTAAAATTTTTGTTCAACTTTTTTTTTAAGTTCGGGGGCCCACATTTTTGTTTTTAGCAATAACTTGAAACAAACATAATTTTTTTTAGAGCCGACAATCTTATAAAAGTCTATTAAAAAAAAGATTTTGGAGCTAGCTTTAAAAAATAAAAAGTTACATGTGTTCAAAGGTATAAAAATGGCAAAATTTCTAAAAAAAGGAAAAAAAATCCTGTAAAAAAAATTACAAGTCCTAGATTTTTTTTAATTCTCAAAATAGGTGGGAGGCGACCCCACCTATCCCCCATTTTCGTATTTTCAACCATCTGCCGAAGACCCTGTATAATTTTATGATTATGACATTACAGTTACTCACGAGTTACGTCAATTTGGTCATTCGAAGTAAAAGTTATCATTATCAATGAACAAATTTTGCAAGGAACCAAAAAACAACCCGACCGAGTGCGAGGCGGACTCGCACAAAGAGGGTTCCGTGCCACTGTCCACTACACCTCTTCACACGAGTACATCAATACAAACAATGAAAGGTACCTATTCATTTTAATAACGACGAGAGCGACAGATATAGTTATATAAGGTCTAACAAAATTAGCTGAAACTATTTTAACTAGTGCTTCTACCCATGAAACTGAACAACTTTCCCCATGAAGCCCATAGTCAAATCTCAAAAAAAATGTGAACTTCCCATACTTAATTGGCTGATCAGCTGATCGAGTTAGTTAGTTAAGAGGCAAATATTTAATAAGTGGTCTCCTTCACGATTTTCGTAGGACTCTCTTCTATATAACTAAAACTGGTATGTATGTGTTCCTTGTGCTCTATATAACATGAAACTGACGGTTTTAAGAGGCGGAAGTGGGGACACGCACAGCTATGACGTCACAAAGATGGCGGCCGACCGTACCAAGTTTTTCTTCATTTCTCGAGTTCTACTGCATCAATTTCGTTATTTGATATGTCATTTGAAAGGTTATATAATTGTCTATGATTGCTCTCTTGAAACCTATTAATTTAGTTTTGCTGTTTTTAAAATAATAACAAAAACATGTTTTTTTTTTGCACAATGATATAAATAAGACCAGATTAACTCAAAAATGAGATTATTTAGCGTAGTATTTTATTGCTATTATTAAAGCGCGTTTCATTGCCTTCCCAAAATGATAAATATCATCTCTTTACGATAACAAATCAAGAAATTGTGGCCATTACCGTAAAGCAAGTACCCGTGCCGCGCGAACCCAACAACATTGAGGTAAATCCTAGTCTTTTGGGTAAATGACCTCGCGAGCAAATGACTCGCGTTTGACATCACTCACACGCTACTTGCGATTCAATGCGGACGTGGATTGTTACTTTTTTCATGGGGACAACTATTTTTTGCAAGTATTGTTGTATTTAATGGCAGTAATATTGATTAATACGAGTTATTAAGGACAACCGTGAATTATGGAGCTGCAACCCGTTGCAGTTTTACAACCAACAAGTTCAAATTGTACCACAACTAGATGGGACTTATGTGTTATATGCCAATGTGGCAGCAAAGACCTGCGTGAGGCCACAGAAATTAGTATCGGAAAGTTTAAAGAATCGTTTGAGACTCGCAAGAAGTTCTTAGATTCTTCTTCAACAAATTTATTTGATTGACTTCGTGGTAAGTGATTTCCTACATTTAGATTCCTACATTTAGAAGTAATCTTTTTTTTTTTTTATGCACTATTGGTAAACCCTTGGTAATCCTAATCATACTGCAGATTACCCGCTTGCCCTGTTGCCTACTTATATTTACCTTATGTTTAGTTTATATCTATACATACATGCATGCAGTAAAATTGTAATTGGTTGATGCCGAGTAGGTATGTAAAATATAAGTAAGAAGGTAATAGGTATTTATGGATACCGTTGCCACAGTATATATATTAGTACTAACGTACGTTGCCTTTTCTAGTTATAAGTAGGTACGTAGAAGCAGGCCTGTCTCACCTCACTCCCCGTATAGGTATAGAAGACACGGGTACCGAAACACGGGTATCGCTGGTTTCTGATCACAAATCAAAAACTGCAGTGTTACTAGATGGTTAAGCTTTAATCCAAACAATTGGAAAACCTAAAAATGCAACCACTTTTGGCGATTTAGCAAGTGTGTTTTTGAAGACCGTTATGCCTCTATTCAAAAAAGAGGAATGTCAGAGTGTGCATATACTTTTCGATCGTTATAATGAACACTCCATAAAATCTGGAACTAGAGAAAAAAAGGAAGCAATCAGTGACTCCTGTGGAATTAAAAATTGCAGATTCTGGTACTCCTTTACCGAGAAAATGGGATCGTTTTATCCACCACTCCGGCAATAAGGCTAATCTCGCCAAATTTATATCCGAAAATGTAGTTCTGCAAGCGGCGAGTCTTGAAGGCGATTTGGAGTTATTGACTGCAGGTGGTTTTGAAGATCCTCTTGATGTTAAAACAAATGTGAACCGTGACATTCGTCATTTAATGTGAAATCATGAAGAGGCAGACACAAGGTTTGTGATACATGGGATAGATGCTGCCCAGATGGGTTACTAAACACTGATTGTAAACAGCAGGGACACTGACGTCATGTTATTGTTGACCTATTTCTATGAGAAACTACCGCCGAAAGTATGGGTACAATTTGGTACATCACAAAAATCGATCTGTGTGCCTGTTCATGACATAGCCCAATCGATGGGACCAGAAAAGAAAAAAATACTTGCCTTTCATGCTCTAACGGGCTGCGATAGTACAAGCTCACTGTATGGTTTTACGAAAAAGTCCAGTCGGAAGGTGTTCACCGAAAGGTATACACTTCTTGACGAATTTGGCTCTGAAGAGGAACTAAGAGACGACGTAATGATGAATGGAGAAAAGTTCATAATTAACATTTACTGTGACAAAAAAACTTCACTTCAAGCCTTAAACAGCATTGATGATGTAAGAGCTGCAGTTTTTTCAAATATTAAAAATCTAGACAAATTACCACCTTCTAGAGAAGTCCTGAAGCACCATCTACACAGAGCTAATTACCAGGCTTTTATTTGGAAAAATGCAAATACCCCGATCCAAACCTTACCCTCACCAGAAAACTGTGGCTGGAGCTTATATAACAATTCCCTAATTCCCATCACAAGCCTGAAACCTCCAATATCTCTGAAAGATATCGAGCTCATATCGTGCCAGTGTGACAGACTGCCGGACAGCGAAATGCGGCTGTGCACGCTCAAAGCAAAAATGTATGATAGGAGTATGCCATATTGGAAAAGAATTATGTTTTAATCAGCATAACTTTGAGGATGTTGATGAGTAGTATGTTGCTTGCCTATGCTCTGTTCACTAAACTCGATAATTCAGTTGTGTCTACATTATCTTATTCATTATTTCATTACTATTTGTACAATGTGATTTACGTAAAAATAAGTGATTTTCACTACACCTTGTGATTGTGAATAGTTTTTATTTGCACTGTTATAATGATTACAATAATACTTTGTTTTGATGTGTGATATTATAATATAAAAAATAAAAAACGTGTGATGTAAAAGCAAACACATATTATAATTATAATTTTATTTGTAAAAAGCACAGCTATTTCTATTAAATACTTATCATTTTAAAATCAATAGTGAAAACGGCGGTAAAAATCAGATGGTAACATCGAAATATATCGATGGATGGTAAGTACTTTCTTTACAGAATTGGTCATAACTTGTTTGTTTATTATTGCACTACAATGATGTTTATATTTTTGAGAAGGTAATAAAATGGACTTTATTTTTTGCAATAAACATAGGTACACTTAGGCACAGTATATATATTAGTACTAACGTACAGTATGGACACTCCCTGCCCCTCTCTAAATTCGACCTCACCCCCCCGTCACTCAGATTGGGTGTAGATTGGGTACCAAACGTAAAGGACGAGCTACGCAAGCACTTTTATTCACTATACCTATTCACTTTTCGCGCCGCTGTGATTTCGTTCACAAGCATAAAAACCAACCAGGTACCGAACGTAAAGGCCCAACTGAAATCTTTTTTTTTCATACTTGTCTTATGTTGTAAACAACCACCGCTCGAACAAAAAACACCACTTTCCGAATACACCATACACAGTATGAGACTATAAAACATTGTAAAGGTAACTGCGACGTGGACGTATGAACACTGAAAACTATTATTTTATACGGTCATCTTCTAACACTTTTTCCATAAAATTTGGGGGTTTTAAATGGGTGCCTGGACCCCATATCATGAATCTTGGTGATCAAATTGACTTCACCTTTTTTTGGAATAAGCTGTAGCGATTTTCGCCGTCATAGAAGTGGAGGACCTTTTTTTAATAAGCGGCAGCGATTTTCGGCGTCATAGAAGTGGAGGACCATTTTTTAATAAGCGGTAGCGATTTGTCGGTCAAGGAAAAAGTGTTTAAAGATGTACAAAATAATAGCAGGTTTCAGTGTTAACACAGATTACTAAATAGTTACTTCGTAAGTCTTAATTCGTAATCGCAGTTACCATTTACAATGTTTTTTAGTCTCATAATGTGTATGGTGTATTCGGAAAGTGGTGTTTTTTTTTTCGAACGGTGTTTGTTTACAACGAAAAGTATGAAAAAAAAAGAGTTTAGTATATTCACACAGCATTCAGTAAATAACTAACAAACATTTTGTGACCAATACCGCCGGTGTGATTCAACCCTACCTGCATTCTTGCCTATAGATACGTCAGTTATAATTATGTATATCATTTCTCGCTCGTTTGTATGGAGTGTCCGGGGTGTGACTTAGGTTTCTCTTTATTTAGTTATACCGGTAAATAAGAAAAAGTGTATGAAAAAAAATTATATTTTTGTTAATATTTAAAAAACAACAAGACTAAATTAGTAGGTTTCAAAAGACCAATCATAGACAATTATATAGCCTTTCAAATGACATATTAAACAACGAAATTGATGCAGTAGAACTCGAGAAATGAAGAAAAACTTGGTATGGTCGGCCGCCATCTTTGTGACGTCACTGCTATGCGTGTCCCCACTTCCTCCTCTTAAAACCGTCAGTTTCGTATTTTATAGAGTACAAGGAACACATACATACCAGTTTTAGGTATATAGAAGAGTCCTACGAAAAATCTCAAATGGCTTCGTCGCCTCCGCACTAAGTATGGAAGAGCCAATTTTTTTTTTTTGCGATTTGACTATGGGTTCCATGGGGAAAGTTGTAGTTTCATGGGTAGAAGCACCAGTTAAAATAGTTTCAGCTAATTTTGTTACACCTTATATGCCACTGCCAAGTAATGAGAGCCATTGTAACATGAGTGCTGGTTTATGGACAGCACGAGTGTTACAATGGCTATTGCGTGCAGCCGCATACAATACTTTTTCTGCGACCATGAAATAAATAAAAGAAAATTGAAAACCGTCAAAAATTCATCCATCCAGCCTAATCTAATCACACGCGATTGTTATAAATATATATTTGATCTATGTTTTAGGATTGTTAAGTAATTAGTAGATCACCTACCTTCTGAACCATTGCATGGTCAGTAGGCGGGCCTCACTCAGTTTGCCCAATGAGGTTAAAGTTAAAATTATAAGAGGCGGGCTTTACCCGCCACTTCTACAGGCTGTCTATTGACTGCTCGGCTGCGAAGGGCATTCCTAATTTTAATCACGCGAGAGACGCACGTATCATTGTAATTCTGTAAAATAAACACATTCGTACTCTGTGAACATATATTTTCAATTTATCACGCCCATCCGTCTGAGATTAGTAACACGATGTTTAGCCATGACGCAGTAGAGATGAGTGTTGCAAACCGTAAATAGTTATAGAAACTGTTTATTGCTGTAACACCGAAAACTATGTATTGGTTTCTCCAATAAATTTATCGGACGAAACTATTTATTGATTAACTAACGATCTCACTCGAACCATAACGGAAGAGTAAACGAGATAGAGGATCGGCTTTCTTGTGTATATGTGAGAGAGCGGGAAACATATAATTCAATCTTAGTCAACAATTAGAAACAGCCCTATTATATTTATGCACAGAGTCACTTATTGTTTGATAATTTAATTGACCTTTGGCCTTGACTCAGCCAATAGTGCAAATAGGTGACCTATTTTAGATTTTCGTTTTCATTCTTTCTACTGTTGCGTAACATAAAAGTACATAGCAAGTAAAAGTTTAACTGTTTCCAATGACATATATTACTGGCGTAAGGAGCCGGCCAACGCGTGCGACTAATGTTCCCAGCGAATTGGTGGGAAAATCGAAAGTTTTGCACACTCGCGACTCAGTCGTCTGCGGGAAATTGTACAGTGCGGTGGAAAGATATTCCATATAAAAATGCCTTATTGTGTTGTAAGAGGCTGTAAAAATCATGAAAGGAAGGCTAAAAAGAAAAATGAGATGTCGTATCATCGTTAAGTAACCTTACATTGTACTTTTTCTTGTAAATAAATTAAATAAACGAATTTTTATAACGACAATTCTACCAAGGTTCTTTTAACGCGGCACTGACGTCAACTCTCGCCCAAGCTAGTTCGTACGAGTTATGTCAGATGGCGCTATTTTTTGCTTGTATGAAGAAAATCTGAGAAAATATGAAGACGGGCGGATCCTTCTGTCCAAATCTGTGACTGTTTCTTTCTTTTTTCATTTCAATATTTAATTAAAACAATAATTCATTCGACAAGCTCAATAGATTCGTTTCCTACTATTGAAATTTAACTAACTTGCCAAAAACCAAAGCTCAATCCTTTTACAACAAAGCTTAAAACGCTACACTTGGTGTCTAATTCAATGCTGGGATTGTTAGATACTGTACATTGTTACTGAAAATAAACAGTTTCGAAATCTGGTATTTAAAACGAAACCGATAAATAGCGACACATCACTATGGCGCAGGCACGCGCGGTTTTTTAAATGGCCTTGGCATCTTGCACAAAATACATTTTAATTTTGAATTTTTATTTTAATATATTGAATTTTTGAAGCCAAAGCCGTAAAAATATTTAACCCGGCGCCAATGACGTGTAAAAAATAACGCGGACAATGACGCTGGGTCAATATGACCCGAATGTTTTTTTCTTAATTATCTGGATAACTGCTGAATTATAAAAAATTTAATACAAAGTAAGAACTATTGCATGACCATGAAGTCATTGTAGTACCAAGATGTTTAATTTAATTTAGATATCAAGCTATAATTTAGTTTTAATGCAACAACCTCAAAAGGGCAACTAAAAGAATTTCTCTTTTGGAACTAAAAATGTATGGAACTGTAGCCGTTTTATACCCGTTTTATTCAAGAAAAAGGATTTTACCATTCTTCACTGGCGCTTGCTCACTACACTATGGTACAAATCATATGAATTGAGGTCTTATCTCCAGCTACTGAGAAAATCAATAACGATTATAATATGTTTTTTTCGAAATTTCCCGAATTGAAAATCGCTCGGGTCAATATGACCCAGCGTCATTGGCGCCGGGTTAAAAAGTTTAATTGTAGTACAGTTGTCTCGTTTTGAAATAATTGTAAAACGATTTGTAGAAATAAATACTTTTGTAATACGATTTGAGGTTATGTATTAAGCAAATCACCAAATGGGAGTAGAATTTTTTTTTCTTTATTTAGTTAAGTCAAATATATACATATATTAGTCCTAACATACAGTATGGACACTCCCTGCCGCTCTCTAGATTGCGACCTCACCCCCTCGTCACCCAGATTGATACAGATTGGTTACAGTTTGCTTGTCGAACTTATAGGATTTCGCCGCCATTTTGTTTGTTCCGTCATTCCTTTTTTGAAATGTAATTTCTGGCCCGTTGTATGAAGTGTCCAGGGTGTGCTTAATTTCAGGATCTTTGGCGCGAGTACGGCTCACACTTGGCCGGTTATGTACTGATAGTACTAGTGTAATCACACCATGTTCGACGCATTAAACGCAATATCGTTTTACGATAGAGCAAAAAAAAACAAATGTTTAAAAATAACACGTGTCCTGTATGGAACCCCTATATATTTTTTTATTACTTGTTAATATTTCCCGCATAATAAATAACATATTCTGTGAAAATTTCAGCCGGCTACCTACTACGGTTCAAAAGATACAGCCTTTAAAACAGACAGACGGACAGAGAGCGTGGGCTTAGTACATATAATAGGGCCCTGGTACGAAACCCGAAAAAAATCGGAATAATGTGTACCTACCTAAGTTCAATAGACGCAGGAAAATAGAAAAATCCTGTATGTATTTTCATTCATCAATTCATTATTTAGAAACAGTTAATACATTTAAGTATGAAAAATTGGCTTCACAACACTAGGTTTTTAATTAAAATTCTGGATCTTTTTTTTAAACGATTAGTATTAAAGGAATTTACAGGTACATTATAAAATCACTGTTAATAATTTCAGGTAAGTACTTATATCCTTAGTTTAGTTAGTTTCTTCAAGTTAACTCATGTTTACAATAAGGCTACACTTTAGTTTCATTAGATGCAATGCAACTAAAAGTTTATTTAGGTTGAATACGTTTTTTTATACATATGGTCTAAGCTCACTACGGATTTTTATTTGTAAGCTTTATTCTGCGACGTGCTTCCCATTTTGTATGATTTTTACTTCAAGCGACCGAGCGATAGTATTGATTTCTAATTTTATCCAAAATCACAAAAAAAACATGTTTGCAAAAACGTCTGTCGGTCCGTGCGTCACGCTTTTCTAAACCAATAGTTATGAGTTTTATAATAATTTGTCGAAGGATTCAAAGCTGGGATGCCTACTTTTCTAAAGTAATAGTAATAAGAGTTTTATGATAATTTGTCGAAGAATTCAAAGCTGGGATGCCATATACTTTTCTAAACCAATAGTAATAAGAGTTTTATGATAATTTGTCGAAGGATTCAAAGCTGGGATGCCATATACTTTTCTAAACCAATAGTAATAAGAGTTTTATGATAATTTGTCGAAGAATTCAAAGCTGGGATGCCATATACTTTTCTAAACCAATAGTAATAAGAGTTTTATGATAATTTGTCGAAGGATTCAAAGCTGGGATGCCATATACTTTTCTAAACCAATAGTAATAAGAGTTTTATGATAATTTGTCGAAGGATTCAAAGCTGGGATGCCTACTTTTCTAAAGTAATAGTAATAAGAGTTTTATGATAATTTGTCGAAGAATTCAAAGCTGGGATGCCATATACTTTTCTAAACCAATAGTAATAAGAGTTTTATGATAATTTGTCAAAGGATTCAAAGCTGGGATGCCATATACTTTTCTAAACCAATAGTAATAAGAGTTTTATGATAATTTGTCGAAGAATTCAAAGCTGGGATGCCATATACTTTTCTAAACCAATAGTAATAAGAGTTTTATGATAATTTGTCGAAGGATTCAAAGCTGGGATGCCATATACTTTTCTAAACCAATAGTAATAAGAGTTTTATGATAATTTGTCGAAGAATTCAAAGCTGGGATGCCATATACTTTTCTAAACCAATAGTAATAAGAGTTTTATGATAATTAGTCGAAGGACTCAAAGTTGGGATGCCATATACTTTTCTAAACCAATAGTAATAAGGGTTTAATGAAGTTTGTCGAAGGATTCAAAGTTTTCAAAGCTTGGATGCCATATACTTTTCTAAACAAATAGTAATAAGAGTTTTATGATAATTTGTCGAAGGATTCAAAGCTGGGATGCCTTCAAGGGGCTACCATCAACTAACTAGCGAGCGCCACCATCAGTTAAAAAATAATTACTCGCTGAACAAAAAAAAACAATGAATTTGAAGAATAAAATTATTATTTGGCGATGATCTTTATATTTAAATCTGCTTGCTTGCCTACTTTAAGCTTTTTAAGCAATTTACTGCCAGTTTTAGTAGTTTTGACGTGTTGTTTACTGTACCTTTTCGCAAGAAGTGCTGCTGTACAATTTGTTTATCAAGTCTGATATACTTTTATTATTAAAAAATTGAGTGCGTTTGGCTGCACCTCACCTGACGGTAAGTGCTGATGCTATTCTTTGTTAACTTAAATATAATCCAAATGTTTCTTGTTGATTTGTGTATGCCCGACTACGCCGCACGGTGAAGGGTTCGCAAGAAAGTATACATAGCGTGACTACAATTTATTTATTCAACAATTCTGTGACGTGATTTTTTGTTTTATATTATCAAAGAGAATATATTTCTTTATGAAGATAAGTATGTAAATATTATGAATGTAATGAAGTAGTCTAGGCAGGCCTCCTACTCTGTGGACGCACGATACTGGCAGCGCAGGACCGGTTGTTGTGGAAATCCTTGGGGAGGCATTTGTCCAGCAATGGACGTGTTTCGGGTGACAAGATGTAAATATAAATGTGGTGAAAGAAAACCGCTATTGCATCTGAAAATCCGTGGAGCAGGACTTGTCCTTAACATTATTATTGAAGAGTACACTCGCGCGTCTTAAAAACCCGGCGGGTAGTTTGGAAGGCCTAACTTTGGATATAAAACGACAAATTGATTTAATCATTACTCACAAGGTATTATATGATAAACAAAACATTATGATTTTATACAGGTGTAAAAAAAATGGTGTAGGACCCGTTAACTGGGGGTTCTACTTACTTACTTAACTGGGGGTTAAACTTATCACTCTACGTTCTACAACTTTCCCCAAGTAACCCATAGTCAATTCTCGAAAAAAAAATTATGACCCTCCTTACTAAAATGCACAAAATTGGTCGATCAGCTGATCAATTTGTATGAAGAGTATTTTTTTGCGATTTCAGCAATGTCGTAAAACAAAAGTTGTTCAGTATGATGAGTACAAGCCCAAGTCAACGGGACCTACACCAATTTTGTTACATCCTGTATAGTTAAGGCCCATCCTATATATCAATTCATTAAATGCGTTTTACGTACAGCCGTACCTAAATTTATGTACATACTCACTTTTGCCTAACTGACCCGGTCTCTCTTGGTGGGCCAACAGTTGTGGGTTCTATTCCCATTCAGGGCAAACGTTCCTATAAGGAACAGGTTTGGTTGCTTATGTATAAGGTACTCTGTAGTTGCTCTATGTCTGGATGTTAACGTAAGTATGTATGTATGTATATCGGCCTCTGGTTCCCATAATACAGGGAATCGTAGTTTTAAGGCCAGATGACCGCGTGTGATTTGTTCCTAAAAAAAATATTTATATATATTTACCGATAGGCGACAACTTCATACAAGAGGCACAACATTTTAAAGCCTTAAGTTAACACAACGACGACAATAATACTCAAAGATATAAATAAGAGATTGCTACATTACAATAATAAATATGAGTATATCAAATAACATCAAAAACAAAACTTAATTAGGCATCTGTACCTATCTATTTCTCAATTTTTTAATTCCTTTATATTAGATGATGAACATTCCATCAGATCAATACAAACATTTTCAATAGGTATAACCGAAGAAGAACAGGACTATATAATAATTATAAAAAGAAATAGATTTAAGACGCCTTTACCGAATCTCTTTTTCCTTACAAATTAATGATAACGATTTCTTAAAAATTTATTAGCCGATCCTAATTAAACTTTATACATATTGAAAAATTGTTTGTTTAAGAGTTTTTTTTTCTTTATTTTAATAAAGATAAGCAAATTTTAAGGTCACTATGAAAACCTTAAAATGATTAAAGTTTTCTGACAACTATTTTTTGAAAAAGTAGTTGATATACTTTGAACTATTTCTTGTCTTGATTATATTGTATAAAGTGTCATTAGAATCGGCTCATCAACATTCAATTTTATCTTTAATTTGTATGAAAAACTAGTTTCGGATTGGCCCCTTAAATGCGTCAACTTATTCGGTGCGATATTGGGTATACGTTTTCAACATGTTTGCCCATTTTAATTACAAAAGAATTGAATTCAGCAATTTTTTTATACATATATGTATAAGTACTCAAAAAGACTTGAAATAAACTATATCGAGATTGTTCCGATATTTTTAAGCACTGTATTTGTTCAACAGGATTGTTCCGATATTTTTGCTCAAAATCCGATGTCATCTTTATAATATAAGTACGTGTAAAACTTTCGGCCCACTATACTAGCGGAAACGAAAGGACAATACTTCTACTAAATAATTTTAATTATTTTAGAACAGGTTTGTACTGCTCCTACCTGGCCGAGGACTAGCTATCGCAGCACAGGCCGCACATTCATAAGCTATTCTGCGCCGCGTCCGAGGGGACAGTGCTATCCAAGTCCAGGAGCTGTTTGATTCGCTCCACGCAAAGTTTGGAGCCTTCGTTCGCTTCTTTGGCCATCTGCAAATCAATATAATAAAAGTTAGTTTGGTTTTGCCTACCCCTACCCCCTCAGGGTGCGCGGGGGCGAGGTGTGAGGAGGGTTGAGAGGGAGTTCTTCAGTTATCCTATAAGTTTGTGTGTTTGTCCGTTTTCTATTTGCGCATGCATCGTTAATGCTATTGCGATGATGTAGTGCGCACGCTCGCGAAGTTCTGACTTTAAAATTCATTTTTCTGAAAAAAGCTTTTACTTGAAAAGAGTTTTTATGCTCAAGAAGCCAAATGCTAAGTGAATATAAGTACACGAAATTTCCAAATTCCTGGGACCTTGATTCCACCTCCAAAGTTTGGTGTTTCTGATGAAAGCGGAATGGGACTTACGAGTGAGAAGTTGAGGAACCCGTGCGGCAGGCCCTCCAGCACGTCGATGTCCACAGAGTTGCCGAGCTTCTTCAGCTTCTTCGCGAACATCACGCAGTCGTCCAGGCACGGGTCCAGGTGCACTGTCTGTGGAGAGAAACATTGAATAAGACAGAAGTCGAAATAAAATTAATAAATTGTACAGCCACGCCACAGTATTACAATATAGCGGCATACAGTAATGCAACGAATGTATTTACGCAGAGCAACGGAAGGGTACTTGCGGGGCAGCGGGCGGCGGGGCTACAGGCTAGTACTGCTAGTACCTACACCTGTGGCGGCACGTGCGACATCAAAGGCGGTGCACTACTGTAAGCCATATCGTAATACTGTGGCCACGCTGTGCATACTTTCTTGCGAAGCCTCCACCATCTGTCGTAGTCGGGCATACACAAATCTACAATAAACATTACACTTACTAAGTAGCGAAGAATAAAGCCAAGTGTAACAGACTTGATTAAAGATTGACAAATAATTTGGGTTTGTATGGGACGTACCTTACTCAGATTTTTCCTGGAATAATGAAGTGCCCAGTGCAGTAGGTCTAATTAAGTCCTAATTATTCAGTTTCATCAAAATCGTTAAGGCCATTTTTGGGTAAACAAATAATTAGTGTTTTTTTACTATGATGTCAACCATACAAAATCGAGATAAGAGAAATTTAAAAAAATGCCTGGAGATATACAAATAATAATGGCCTAACTTATTTATTATTTAAAACTCATGAAGAGGTTTTCGAGAGGGCTACGCGTCATAAAGATCGGCTTTATCTTCCCTATTCAAGAGTAAATGTCCACAAGCATAATTCCTTCTGTATGGCAATATGTGTTTACAACAACCTCCCTATCCACATTAAAACTTGTTCAAATTTTCGTTTTGAATCTACATTGACCGAATGGCTACAAAACAAATGTTACTATTCAGTAAAAGAATTTCTCAGCGACAAAAATTTATGATAGTTTGTAAAACCTAGGTTATATTATAATATGTATATTTGCATGCCATTGATGGTGGGACATAAGATACCTTAAATTTAAAAACACCATGTACTCAACTATGTTCTGGCAAATAAATGCTTGGACTTTGACTTAAATTTCACCCAAATCTGTCAAGTACTTTGAAAACTAGAGCACCGGACGTAGACACACACACATTTTTTTTAGGTTCTATTAGCGTAAAACAATCGATCCCCTGTCAACTTTGGTTTTTTTGCCATCACAATACCTTCTTCATTCTTTCGTCGCTCGACAGTAAAAAATAGTTATCCGTACGTCTATCCACATTCATGTCGGCTGAAAATCGAAACTTAGGCTTTTTTAAAGATAAAGTATTTTTGAGTTAGTTGTGGTGCAAGTGCTGTAAGTAGATAGGTATTCAAATTTATTTATTAAGAGGAACTTACATGATAGGTACAGTGTTACTTCGTTAACAACCTCAAATGTCCACCCTGCTGGCGCATGAGTCGCTTCCCAAACTCGAAAAGGTTAGGACATATTTCACACACGGGGCCAAGTCCGTTATGGTAAAGATTGCAGGTCTAGTGGTGAACCTCACAGTAAGAAGTTTCAAGCCGCTTACGAGGCCTCTGATACGGCTTAACGACTGTCACAATAACGGTCAAGTGTCTACACGGTTGATACACCATCTACTTCTAACTACCACACCGCGCCGGCGCCATGTACTTAACCTATAATTTCAGTTGGTTGCGGTAAGCGAATGTAAGTTGCAGAAGGAATAAGGGAGCCTAGTATATGTACGACCAGCAGGCGCACGGGCGGGAAGCGTGCCAGCAGGCGCGGGCTGGCCCAGTACGGCGACAGCATTGGGTCACGCGCCACTACATGTACATACCAGCAGGCGCACGGGCGGGAAGCGTGCCAGCAGGCGCGGGCTGGCCCAGTACGGCGACAGCATTGGGTCACGCGCCACTACATGTACATACCAGCAGGCGCACGGGCGGGAAGCGTGCCAGCAGGCGTGGGCTGGCCCAGTACGGCGACAGCATTGGGTCACGCGCCACTACATGTACATACCAGCAGGCGCACGGGCGGGAAGCGTGCCAGCAGGCGCGGGCTGGCCCAGTACGGCGACAGCATTGGGTCACGGGGCACTACATGTACATACCAGCAGGCGCACGGGCGGGAAGCGTGCCAGCAGGCGCGGGCTGGCCCAGTACGGCGACAGCAGCGCCTCGCGCAGCACTACATGTACATACCAGCAGGCGCACGGGCGGGAAGCGTGCCAGCAGGCGCGGGCTGGCCCAGTACGGCGACAGCAACGCCTCGCTCGGCACTACATGTACATACCAGCAGGCGCACGGGCGGGAAGCGTGCCAGCAGGCGCGGGCTGGCCCAGTACGGCGACAGCAACGCCTCGCTCGGCACTACATGTACATACCAGCAGGCGCACGGGCGGGAAGCGTGCCAGCAGGCGCCGGCTGGCCCAGTACGGCGACAGCAACGCCTCGCTCGGCACTACATGTACATACCAGCAGGCGCACGGGCGGGAAGCGTGCCAGCAGGCGCGGGCTGGCCCAGTACGGCTACAGCATTGGGTCACGGGGCACTACATGTACATACCAGCAGGCGCACGGGCGGGAAGCGTGCCAGCAGGCGCGGGCTGGCCCAGTACGGCGACAGAAACGCCTCGCTCGGCACTACATGTACATACCAGCAGGCGCACGGGCGGGAAGCGTGCCAGCAGGCGCGGGCTGGCCCAGTACGGCGACAGCAACGCCTCGCTCGGCACTACATGTACATACCAGCAGGCGCACGGGCGGGAAGCGTGCCAGCAGGCGCCGGCTGGCCCAGTACGGCGACAGCAACGCCTCGCTCGGCAATACATGTACATACCAGCAGGCGCACGGGCGGGAAGCGTGCCAGCAGGCGCGGGCTGGCCCAGTACGGCGACAGCATTGGGTCGCGCGGCACTTGAAATATGAACTCGTCGGAGGGGCTGCGGGCGATCAAAGCGTCGAGGTGGGTCCGAACTGTTAACCTGTAGCAGATATTGTAGGACATTAGATTTTTCAAAAGCTTAACTTTAATTTATAATTTTTATTGTTATACAGGCCTACAACCAGCAGTGGACGTCCTTCGGCTGATATGATGATGATATAGGCATATAGTTTAACAGACTTCACCTATAAGTCCATCATTTCGTGCACGATATACCTGCGGTGCGGGCGAGTAGTATGAACTTCTTAATGTCATTATTACATCATATCAGTTCCTACTGAAGGGCTCGAGCCTCCCCTAAATTAGTGCGATCGGGCTTTAGTCGACGCCCAGTGCGGGTTGGTCGACTTCACACACAATCTTCTAATTTCTTCGCAGGCGTGTTTAGGTTTTCTCAGTATGTTTTTCTTCAGCGTAAGAGCGTCGGATAAACGTACATATGAAATCGAGATTAACACTACGTATAGCAGGATTCGAACCACGATCGCCTGGACAGTTTCGAGAGGGAATACCTTGCGAGTTTTTCAAATGGTTGTAATATGATACTTTTGAATACCCATGGCTACGCCATTTTGAAACATTAATAAAAAACTGAAGCGACAAAAAAATCTATATAATAGGGTATTTGACAGTGTTTAAAATTAATTAGAATATATTATTCACTAATTAGTATTTCTCCTACAAAAACATAAAAACTTATTCATTTAACATTTTATTCTAATTTCAATATTTTTATATTTATCAAAATCACTAAATTAGTTCGTCAAAGACAATGACGTCACAAGTTTGTAACACGAACTATTTCAGAACAAAATGTCGTTTTTGACAGTGTTTATATTTGCGTGATAATGATAAATGTAGACGAAGTCATGGAGCTTTGATAGCCTTTATTTAATCGTTACAATGCAAAAACCAAATTTCTTAAAAAATCGTATATGTACATGCGAGTGAGAACAGAATCTAAGTTTCTTTTTGCCAGCGCTGCAGCAGCGCCATCTGGTGCTCCCGTACTACGCACTCAGCAGCCAATTAGAACAAATTTATGGTGATATTAGTACAGTGATGTCGGAACATGCTCCCCGCCTTGGAAGCACTAGCTTCCAATATGTTATAACCGCCTAATCCTCTACTGGCAGTGGGCAGATCTTGGAAAAGGCTCTTCGAATGATACCAGTCGTTGTCCGGATATCAGCCACCCTGGCTATCCCATCCTTCCCTGGATATGTCTTCACAATTTGCCCTAAACTCCACTTGAGTGGCGGCTGGTTATCGTCTTTAATTAGGACCATGGTGTTCTCTCCCAGGTCGTCTTTATGTTGGTACCATTTTGTCCTGGTCGCCCAGCGGCTCAGGAAGTGTTGACGTATTTGCTCAACCCTCTGGTAGCGCGAGAGTCGGTGACTTGGAATGTCTTGCAGGTCGGGGCTGACAGGCGCCGTCAGTGGGCGGCCAACCAAAAAATGCGCGGGACTGAGAGGGAGATAATCATGGGATCTGCAGACAAAGGACTCAAAGGACGGGAGTTCAGGACCGCTTCCACCTGTGATAAAACGGTGCTAAACTCCTGGAATGTTAGATGTGAGTTGCCTACTACGCGCCGCAAATGATGCTTACAATTCATCACCCCGGCCTCCCACAGGCCACCAAAATGGCTAGCGTAAACAGGTATCATTGAGAACTTTATATTTTGAGAAACTACGTACTCTTTGATATCGTCTGAGCAGGCAGATAAAAAGTTCTTGAACTCATTCATGAGACCTACAAAGTTTTTCCCGTTATCGGAAAATATTTCCGATGGTTTTCCGCGTCGGGAAATGAAGCACTTTAATGCAAGTAAATAAGCATCAGTGGAGAGGTCACTCACTAGCTCCAAATGAACCGCACGTGTGGAAATGCAAATGAAAATGCAGATGTATAATTTATAGTTTTCGCGCCTCTTCCCTTCCGATTTAGTGTAAGCACGGGCCCGGCGTAGTCCACTCCACATCGCATGAACGGAAACGCCCTTTCAGCGGCATCAGAAATACAGCCCGCTGACAGACAGCAGAGGTTATGCAATAGTATTAGGGTCCTGTTGGTTTGGGTGTGCGGAACCCAAAAAAACATTCATCCTACTCTGTTAGAACGACCGGGAGAGTACATATTATATTATTACTCCATCAATAAGATCAGCCTGCCTGAAGATAAAATTATGTTACTTGTGTTGCTTAGCAACCTCCGTTCACGCCTGCGCTATGGCTGTGCGCTCGCGAGTAATTCTTAGTGCTAATTTTGTTGTAAATTGCAGGTAAATCTCTGAGATATTATCTAAGAGTGTATGTAAACATTACGATCTTTTTTCCTTAGTCCATTAGTTTCAGGTGTGCCTCTACTTATATTGCTCCATTGAATACTTAAGATTTAATTAAGAGAACCGTAGGACTAAATTTAACAATTTTATTTAATTAAGTACTTATGTGACTGTTGTGTTCTTGAATAAAATAAAATAAAAATAAATAAAATAAAATATTTTATTGTTTTTGTAAAATACAGTAAGTATTCATACTCAATAAAAACCCCGACTGAATAAAATTATATAATTAATATCTTATGTCACACAGAGGATTAAGACGAATTTGTGGCGTAATTGTTACTCTATTCGCTGCACACCAGGAGGTTGCGGGTTCGATTCCCGGCGGTGTCAACTTTGTAAGACTCTGTTTGATTGGTGGTAGGCCATTTTCATAGCCCGCCTGGCTAGCGACCACCATCTTATCTAAGTCTTGCCGCCAAACATCAGTCTTAACAGCATTGATGTGTTCGGGCTTGAAAATAAGATAGCCAGTTCTCCATCGCGTTAGGGAATCTTGGTAAGCCCGCTTCCATCTTCGGCATCGTCGTCACTTACCGTCAGGTGACATGATGCCAAGGACTTATTAAATGTGGATTAAAAAAAATACGTCACCTCGCACTCCAAAATCCATCAAGCCGTTTAGGCTTCAGACTCAGCCGAAGAAAAAGAGATGCGTACGTACATGTATGTACTATTATTTAGTTCCTCAGACTCTATTAGTGTACGACAATCGATCCCCATCCACTTTTATGCCATCACAATACTTTCTTCACTCAAGATGCGATCACGTGAGTCGTTACAGAATAAGTTAAAGAAATCAATATTTTAACTGTTGCTTGTCAATTTATATATGAAAATTCGTAATAATTTAGATTTATTTCCTAAAAACAAGGAAAGGAATAATTTGAATTTAAAAAATGTAAATAAAATAGATATGTGTATAGCCTATTCGAGGCTGAGTAAGGTTAAAAAGTAATTTGTGGGGCAGTGTATAAGATTCTGCAACAAAATTCCGGAAAATGTAACGAATTAGTCAGAGAATGAATTCAAGAAACATGTCAAAAAATTCTTGTGCTCTAGGGGATATTAAAACATAACTAGCTTATTCCCGCGGCTCCGCCCGCGTGGACATCGTTTTTATGACTGTCTTTAAGAGTTATTAATAAATTATGTCGTTCGTTTCCCACCTACTCAACCATCTCTGTGCAAAAAATCACAACAATCGAGTATTTTTTTAGTTCCCTCAGGAACTGCATCAGATTATGCTATTTTCCCGGGATAAAAAGTAGCCTATGTCCTTCCCCGTGACACAGGCTACCTGCATGCCAAATTTCATAAAGATTGGTCAAGGCTGTTAAAGCGTGAAAAGGTAACAAAAAAACAAACACATTTTAATAATATTAGTAAGGATATATTCATCATCATATCGGCCGAAAGACGTCCACGAATTTCCACGACGAGCAATCCTTCGCTGCCCGCATAATAGATTATGTAAATAACAAAAACATAAAATCATGTTTATTCTATAACAAATACCTTTACCTGAGACTGTAATTTGAATCATGACATCATTTGTAATAGACAATAAGTTTCTTTTGACTGCTGCTTGAAGTGTGTTTAAACACTTATTTAAAATGAATATTTTTGATTTGACTGACTCCTTCCAAAACATTGCGTTGGGGAATCTTGGTAAGGCCGCTTCCATCTTCGGCAACATCGTCACTTACCACCAGGTGAGATGCTGTCAAGGGTTTACCAATTGTGAATAAAAAAAAATCAAGGATTGAATTTTGACGTTATTAACTAATTATTGATTATTTCTTGATTCGTCACAAATGACATTGTTATTATTATTTTATGACTATCAGAAAGAGTGTAATTTGCACCTATTTTGAATAAATATATTGAATTGAATTGAATACGACGACAGATTAGGAACTGGATTGACATATAAGCTACTTTTTATCCCGATTTGTTAAGTGGTTCCCGTGGGATAGCTGTTAACTGTCTCATTTGTTAATTTCTATTACTTCGCAATGAAGCGAAGGATTGACGTGCTATTTTGCACACAGATAGTTGTGGGGTTAGAAAGTGACACAGACTACTAATTAGCATAGCCCGACATAGTTCCCGAGGGATCTAGAGAAAAACTCCATTTTTATCGGCTCGCGAATAACATGAAAACAGTCATAGAAAATATGTTCACGCGTGCGAAGCTGCTTGCAAAAGGTATTGTTAGATAATACTTACTCCTCTTGCGTGGGCCTCGTTATTGAATTCGATCCGGTGATGTAGGCGAAGCGCGACGACATGGCCCCCATGATGCCTGTAGCTGCCTCACTTAACCTATACATTTAATGAACTATATTAGTAATGCTCTCCACAAACTACGCTGCTCAACTGTGTCTAGCGGTCCGCTGTCTGTCAGCGGGTTGTATTTCATAAACTGTAATAGGTAGACAGTTGAAATTTTCACAGTATGTATTTCTAAATCCGCTGTAACAAATGATAAAAACGAAATTAAAAATTAAGGGGGCCTCCACAAAAGAAACGTGAAAAGTATTTAAAAAGTACATAGTGTTAAATCTTGTACGACGGTATAGAACCCTTCGTATGCGAGTTCTTCTTCGTATGTGAAAATATTTTTGAGACATGTGTAGGGTAGAAACTTTCATAATGGGCAAGTGCTATATTGACCATCTTAGCTATTTCTTATAAACGTTTATTTATGGCTGTCAATTTGTATAATCGATTGTATAAGCATATAAAACTGTCTACTTATTTCTTGTAATCTGTACTACTCTTACCTAGGAAATAGTTGAACACAAGTTTCACTGTCAACTGAAAAATGCTACTTCAAATGAAACTATTTGATAAGAACCTATGATTTATTATTATCTTCGATAAGAACTGAGAGGATAAATAATATAACTTTTTACTAAATGGCTTCAAAAAACCGGCCAAGTGCGAGTCAGAATCGCACACACATAGGGTTTGCATATAATAATCATACTAGATGGCGCTAGTTTTTTCATGTTTAAAAAAAACAGGTTTTTTTTGTATTATTTTTTTCACGGTACATCTGACTGTCACCATACATACCTAGATAGGGATACCTTTCTTTAAAGTAAATCTGACTGTCACTATACATACCTAGATTTTATCCTCTTCCTGCTGTCCTTGCCTTCAGCGTCTAACTCCTCAACAAGAGGCGGTTCCCCGACCAGTGTACTCGAGTGCTCAGATTCCAGCTCTCGGCAACAGCTGGAAACATAACTGAATATGAGTACCTACGCTAAAGTTGGCGAGCCCGCACATCTCACTTAGCGGTGATGTGGATGAGAATAAGCCCAAGATTGTGGTGGACTCTTTCTTCTATCCTTACTATAATATTATAAATGTGAAAAAAGTGTTTGTTTGTTACCTTTTCACGCTTCAACGCCTTGACCAATCTTTATGAAATTTGGCATGCAGGTAGCCTGTGTCACGGGGAAGGACATAGGCTACTTTTTATCCCGGGAAAATAGCATAATCTGATGTCTGATCTGATGTGTAAATAATACTCGATTTTTGTGATTTTTTGCACAGAGATGGTTGAGTAGGTGGGAAACGACATAATTTACTAATCACCCTTAAAGACAGTAATTTAAACGATGTCCACGTGGGTTAAGCCGCGGGAAAAAGCTAGTTTATTATAAAAGGTGGCAAAAAGCTGCGGCCCACCAGGTGGAAAGTGGCGACCGTAGCGCCGCCTATAAATAACTGTGACACCCAGGGTAGAGTTCACTATTCGTGCCAGAGGAGTCTTCAGTGATTTGCCATCCCTCGAAGACTAAGATGACATGAAATGCCTCATCCCGCTGGCCATCTCCCTATGTATATTAACAGCAATTAAGAAAACCTTCTTATGACGAGTTTCGTTACATTTTGAGTTCTTTCTTTTTCTATTTGTTTTATAATTTTTAACTGCATGTGTGAATCTATTTTGCGAAAACTTCATAATGGCTTCTTAGGTACCTACCATTCTCTTAAATACATAAGTTGTTAAAGCTGTACGTTTTCCGAATTGAATAAAATAAATGAAAATGAAATGAACAAGTTTGTTTTACCCGACTTCGACTCTAAAACATATTTAGAGTTTATTTATTTGGCACGCTGTGTAGTCTGAAAGGATTGATGGGTTTTGGAGTGAGAGGTGTCGTTAGAATCATCTTGATCCCGTGGGTGACATAGGCTACATTTTTACCCGACTGGCCAAATAAGAGGGGTTAAAGTTTTTGTGCAGTCGGGTTTTTATTTTTTAATTTATTGGGGTGTTAAGTTTTTTATTTGGGTGTTTAGTATCTTTGCTAAAGGCCTACCGACCTGTAAGATAATCGGGTCTCCTCATCACCATCATAATATTAGACGAAAAACGTCCACGTTGCTGGACAAAGGCCTCCCCCAAGGACTTCCACGACGACCGGTCCTGCGCTGCCCGCATCTAGCGAAGAAAGGCTCAAGGTCACCCAAAGGGCAATGGAGCGTGCTATGTTTGGAACTTAATTTCCCTACGCGATCGAATCAGAAATGAGGAGATCCGCAGGAGAACCAAAGTAACCGACATAGCTCACAGAATCGCTAAACTGAAGTGGCAGTGGGCAGGGCACATAGCTCGTAGAACAGATGGCCATTGGGGCAGAGTGGCGACCGCGAACCGGAAAACGTAGCGTAGGCAGGCCTCCCACGCGGTGGAACGACCACCTGGGAATCGGGTCTAAGACCACTTAATAAACAACAATTAGCACAATGGGCACAAGGCACCCCTCAGAATCTGTGTCGCTGTCCAGCACGTAGCGCTCCAGAAAGTCCGACACCAGCTGCTGCGACCGATGTCGCGCCTGCACAATCATTATACAAACACCTCTGCACAGTCGAGTTGTACATCTGGTTGGGCTTGATGACGGGCATGCGGCGCCCCTCGGAGTCCGTGTCGCTGTCCAGCACGTAGCGCTCCAGAAAGTCCGACACAAGCTGCTGCGACCGATGTCGCGCCTGCACAATCATTATACAAACACCTCTGCACAGTCGAGTTGTACATCTGGTTGGGCTTGATGACGGGCATGCGGCGCCCCTCGGAGTCCGTGTCGCTGTCCAGCACGTAGCGCTCCAGAAAGTCCGACACAAGCTGCTGCGACCGATGTCGCGCCTGCACAATCATTATACAAACACCTCTGCACAGTCGAGTTGTACATCTGGTTGGGCTTGATGACGGGCATGCGGCGCCCCTCGGAGTCCGTGTCGCTGTCCAGCACGTAGCGCTCCAGAAAGTCCGACACAAGCTGCTGCGACCGATGTCGCGCCTGCACAATCATTATACAAACACCTCTGCACAGTCGAGTTGTACATCTGGTTGGGCTTGATGACGGGCATGCGGCGCCCCTCGGAGTCCGTGTCGCTGTCCAGCACGTAGCGCTCCAGAAAGTCCGACACAAGCTGCTGCGACCGATGTCGCGCCTGCACAATCATTATACAAACACCTCTGCACAGTCGAGTTGTACATCTGGTTGGGCTTGATGACGGGCATGCGGCGCCCCTCGGAGTCCGTGTCGCTGTCCAGCACGTAGCGCTCCAGAAAGTCCGACACAAGCTGCTGCGACCGATGTCGCGCCTGCACAATCATTATACAAACACCTCTGCACAGTCGAGTTGTACATCTGGTTGGGCTTGATGACGGGCATGCGGCGCCCCTCGGAGTCCGTGTCGCTGTCCAGCACGTAGCGCTCCAGAAAGTCCGACACAAGCTGCTGCGACCGATGTCGCGCCTGCACAATCATTATACAAACACCTCTGCACAGTCGAGTTGTACATCTGGTTGGGCTTGATGACGGGCATGCGGCGCCCCTCGGAGTCCGTGTCGCTGTCCAGCACGTAGCGCTCCAGAAAGTCCGACACAAGCTGCTGCGACCGATGTCGCGCCTGCACAATCATTATACAAACACCTCTGCACAGTCGAGTCGTACATCTGGTTGGGCTTGATGACGGGCATGCGGCGCCCCTCGGAGTCCGTGTCGCTGTCCAGCACGTAGCGCTCCAGAAAGTCCGACACAAGCTGCTGCGACCGATGTCGCGCCTGCACAATCATTATACAAACACCTCTGCACAGTCGAGTCGTACATCTTGTTGGGCTTGATGACCGGCATGCGGCGCCCCTCGGAGTCCGTGTCGCTGTCCAGCACGTAGCGCTCCAGAAAGTCCGACACCAGCTGCTGCGACCGGTCCTCGGGCGGTGTCGCGCCTGTACAATCATTTGCAAGGTTAGTGATATAGCGTTTATGATATAGCGTCCCCACTCACCGACCCTTAGGGCATAACCAAAGTATATATATTAGTACTAACATACAGTATGGATACTCCCTGCCGCTCTCTAGATTGCAACCTCACCCCCTCGTCACCCAGATTGATGCAGAATGGTTACCGTTTGGTTGTCGATTGTATAGGATTTCGCCGCCATTTTGTTTGTTCCGTCATTCGTTTTTTGAATTGTAATTTCTGGCCCGTTGTATGCAGTGTCCAGGGTGTGGCAAAACAGTGAGGGCCACTATTAGTGGCTAAATTCGCTGGCTCAGCAACCCAAAGAGGATCATAGCAAAGTCGAAGGCCAATATGATCTTATATTGCTTAAGTTAATTACCAATATTAAATAGATCATTTTACCGGTAGCTGTGTGCTCGCTCTGCAGTGAGGCTGCGCTTATCGTGGTGTCGGATGACTGCCTCCTCTCGCTGCCCGACTTGTGGGCCTGCAGCTCCGCCAGGTCGGACGGGGACACCTCCTCGAACGACGAGGGGCCTTCGCTGGCCTCTGTTGGGCGAATATGTCCTTTGAATTTTTAATATTTGTAACGCTGATTGCAAATATGTACACAGTTCAAACTGGATTAACTTCTACTGTAATGGACGTTTTTATAAAAGAAAGTCGGGAAAATATTCAAATTGTCAGTAAAATATTGCGTTTTGAGTAGGCAAAAAAATGGGCTAATAAATAATTGATTTGCCGGCCAAATATACGCAGTAACGGGAATGATTCAGGGTAGGCTCGAGCCCCTCGGTGGGGACGTATATAAGCTGATATAATAATAATAATAATGGGAATGGGTGGTAAAATATTTTCAAATGAGCAGTAAATTTACAACTGGGTATTAACACATTTCAAGTGGGCAACGAGCAAAGTTGGCTCTGTTGCTCGTATCGCTCGCCCGGCTCACACGTAAAGTCTACAACAGCTCATCCCTCGTTACCTGAAATACAGGTAGTATTTATTTTATTTATTTATTTATTTATTCAGTCACAATGTAAGTTTACAGTTTAAACCAAAGCACTTACACATTAAATTAAGTTATTGTTAATAATTAATAAGATGAAAAGTTTAAAATAGAACACCACAAATAATAGACAACAAAAAAATATTACACATAATCATTTAAGAATAACTTAGCTGCATTAAATAAGTGAGCCCATGGATCTGCGAACATGTCAATATCCTCGCGCCGAGTGAGCATCTTTTGGAGAAGCGAAAAAGCTCTAACAGTAGGGGCGTGTCGGGCATATTGCGTACGCGCAGGCAGCCGTTGTAGTAGGGGCGGTCTGCGGCGTGGCTCCACCAAGCCCGCCGAGGTGCAGGGGATGCGTGTCGGCACTATCAACCCGACCCTCCCCAACACTGACGGACTATCCACCTTATTATGTATGATCGACAGGTAATGTACTAACAACAAAATCCTGCGCCTCAAATCAAGTGTGTCAAAACCCAACATCCCGGAAACGAACAAGGACGGGTAGAGGTAAGGATAGTATCCGTAGGTTTTTTTATAGAGCCAACGAGCAAACTTTCTCTGTATTTTTTCAACCTTAAGGGAATATTTAGCCTCATGAGGATCCCATACAGCAGCTCCGAACTCCAGCTTGCTACGGACATAGGCGTTATACAGTATCTGGGCGACTCCAGGATGAAACGGAGCGGATGTCCTTATGATGAAACCTAAAGTTATACTAGTCTGTTTGCAGATGCTAGTGACATGAGTGTGGAAGTCGAATTTACGATCCAACACTAAACCCAGATCACGGATTTCATAAACTCGCTCAATAGGCGCTTCATTTATACTGTAATCGAACTCCAATGGGGAGGACTTACGTGTGAATGTTATTGTTTTGCATTTAGTGGCATTAAAAGGCAATTTATTTACATTATATTTATTTATATTATACTCGGTCCGTCCCTCCATTTGTCTGTCTTGCCGTTCGTCCGTCAATCTGTTGATCTGCCCGCCCATCTGTCTTATATTTCTCCAACCAATAACATATTCCGCAATATTACTGCCCACGTGTTACCGCTCAATTAATTATTTCCTGATATAATTTACCGTGGTACGGCAACGGCAGTGTATTTGCATACAAACCATAGATTTTCTACGATAAATTGCTGTACGGGCGGATCCACATGAGCTTACCTTGTGAGGGACTGACCCGCAGGAAGCCGTTGCTGTCAAGTGGCGTGGTGGTGTTACATACCATACCGAGTGTTTGTTCTCCTTGCTGCTGCCGCGTTTGTCATCATTGCCGTTCGTCAGTCTGTATTCAAAGCTAGTAGTTAATGCTGTAAGGATGCCATATGAGCTAACCTTGTGAAGGACTGACCCGCAGGAAGCCGTTGCTGTCAAGCGGCGTGGTGGCGTTAGATACCACTACCGAGTCTTTGTTCTCCTTGCTGCTGCCGCGTTTGTCATCTTTGCCGTTCGTCTTGTTCGACGGGTTTGGGCTCGCGTAAGCTGTTGAATAAAAGCAAAAACCATTTACAAGACTGCCTGACTAACTCAATTTATTGACGACATTTTCTTCTGACTTATAAACCGTCATATTAAATTGTCGGTAAATATTAAATTATTACATATTAAAATTACATTTTAACCACATCTGCTCCATAGCTGATTTTAATACGTCATCAATAATTTCACAGCCCCCATACAAAATGAACTATTCCGTGGAGTTCGTAATAATTATGTCTGATATCAAATGGGTCTGTATTGTTAAATTTTTTGTGACTCTGTGGTGTATAGGTTAATCTACACCAGGAGACGCGAGTTCGTTTCCAAACGGTTTGGTTGGAGGTGGGGCATTGCCTAAGTTCGCCTGGCTAGCTCCACTATCTTATCTATGCTATGATAGTAACATTGATGTGTTCCAGCTTGAAAACAATATAGTCTGTTTCTCTCTGCGTTGAGGAATCTATGTTCGGCATCTTCTATCTTCTTCACCTAGCATCAGGTGAGATGATACCAAGGGCTAATTATATTGTAGATTAAAAAATGCTGATGAGCGCACGAAACTTTGAGATACAGCACAATGAATCCATACGAACAGTAGCAGGTGCATCAAAAACAGCAGCCTGGCCGTGCTTGGTATGAAGCTGACGAGCAGGGCGGATACACCATGAACAGTAACAAAGGAAAAAGTGGACAGATGTAAATTTATTTCAAAAAATATAGTCGACTAGCTTTTGCCCGCGGCTTCACCCGCGTAGACATCGTTTTTATGAGTCTTAGAGGCCGCAAGCGGCTCGCGAGCGTTGACATAAACTTTCTCCAGATTCCTCGGGAATTATGTCAGGATATGCTTATTAGTAAATCATGTCATTTCCCACCCCCTCAACCATCTATGTGCAAAAATCACATAATCCATTGTTCCGTTGCGATGTTAAAGAAATACCAAAAAAGAGTATCTTTTCAGTTCCCTCAGGCACTGCATTGGGCTATGATATTTTCACGGGATAAAAAATAGCCTTTGTCCTTCCTCGTGACACAGGCTACCTGCGTGCTAAATTTCATGAAGATTGGTCAAGGCGTTGAAGCGTGAAAAGGTAACAAACAAACACATTTTCACATTTATAATATTAAGTAAGGATTATAAAGTCTCTTCAAAATCAAACAGAGGCACACACCTTTGAGACACCGCATCATGAACCCAAACGGCAGCAGGGGGTCCATGAGACACAGCAGCCTGGCCGGGCTGGGTATGAAGCTGATGAGCAGCGGCGCGTACGCCATGAACAGTCCGTCTGGCGGCCGCAACTCATTGGACAATATCTTCAAAGTGCAGCCCGCTATGAGGTTTGCACCCGCTGAATCACCCGCAAATACTATCCTTTTACCTGAAAACAACGTGTGGATCATTCATCATCATATCAGCCGAAGGACGTCCACTGCTGGACATAGGCCTCCCCCAAGGATCTCCACGACGACCGGTTCTGCGCTGCCCGCATCCAGCGGCTTCCCGCGACCTTCACCAGGTCATCGGTCCACCGAGTGGGAGGCCTGCCACCACTACGCTTTCCGGTGCGTGGTCGCCACTCGAGAACTTTACTGCCCCAACGGCCATCTGTTCTACGAGCAATCATTGCTCGGATCATTCATATATTATTATTTATAGATAGATACCTATTAGAAATAAAGAGAAGATGGCGGCTTCATTGAATTTTCCAATGTCAAAGTTAAAAAAGAAGCAGTTTAAAAATAAATAAATTGTTAAGCCACGCTGTGCATACTTTCTCGCGAAGCCTCCACCGTCTGTCCTAGTCGGGCATACACAAATTAACAATAAACTTACTAAGTAGCGAAGAATAAAGCTAGGTGTATCATACTTGATGAAAAATTTATAAATAATTTGGGTTTGTATGGGAGGTTCCTTACTCAGATTTTTCCTGGAATAATGAAGTACCCAGTGCAATAAGCCTAATTATGTCCTAATTATTTACAAAATTTCATTATTTTAATAAGCCATTTTTGAAAAAAAGCATCAACCAACCAGGATTTGTATGGGGGGGGGGGGGGTACCTTATTCCGATTTTTCTTGCAACAACGGACTACTGCGGCCATAGGTAGGCCATATACAGTTATACATATGTTTCGTGAAAATAGTAAGAGGCATTTTTGAGTAAAAAAATAAGTGATATTTTTTACTACAGCGGCAGCCCTCAAAAGTCAAGGTAGGGAAATTTGAAAAAAAAGGCTGGAAATATAAAAATAATATTGCCCGTTCAGTAGTTTGGGAACGGACGGACGTAAACACACACACACACATATATATTTTTTAAGACAATATAAATGTAAGACAACCAATGGCCACCGAAATCTCTTATTCGTTTTTTTTGCCATCACAATACCTTCTTCACTCTTTCGCCGCTCGAAAGTAAAAACACTAAAAGAAAAAATGAAAAAAAAGTTAATAACGGGAGCCGGGTCGTTCCATTCTCTCTAATATGGTTGATGGGAGCGATGGCTGACTCTCGCGTTATACTCGTGACCGGGTGCTGTCCGTGTGAACTGGCCTACTCTTCTCTCTCCTACTCAATTGTGTCAATGACATTCAATGATTTTTATGTATAACTTTTCGTGTCATATTGTTTTCATGTTTTAATGACATAGTCTGGATTGAATTTTGTCATTATTACCTAATGATTGTTTATTTCTTGATTTTTTACAAATGAAATTGTTATTATTGTTTTATAACTATCAGAAAGAGTGTAATTTGCACCTATTTTGAATAAATACCTTGAATCTTAACGCCACTATACATAAAACGAAGCTTAAAATGAAGTAAGAAGATACTAAAGTCAAAGCTTAATGTTATTAGCAATGACAAAGTCGCTAAACATGTAGATGCAGGGGAAACGCAAGCGATAGAAGAGAGGATACGTTAAATGGGCGGGACCTTCGTACAGAGAAAATTGTACATTTGGACAGATAATAAATATGTTCAGTGGCCCCATCGTCAAAGAAATTAAGAAAATATAATAACAAAAAAGAGCGTACCCTGCTCTCGGCGAAAAGAGCAACACTGTTTAGACTTAACTTAGCTAAAGGGATTCAAGTATTCCCCTTTGAGCACCCACTTTATAAACACCAATGTTTTGGGCACCGAGCATTTTCTCATTTGAGCACACTATTTGAGTACCATATCTCTGTCAGACTGCTTAGTAACTTAACCTATTTATTTAAAAATCGGTCAAGTGCGAGTCGGACTCGCGCACGAAGGGTTCCGTACTATTTCAAGTGTTGCCGTTATTAATATCGAGCAAAAAACGGCAAAAAATAACCACTTGTTGTATGGGAGCCCCACTGAAATGTTTATTTTATTCTGTTTTTAGTATTTGTTGTTATAGCGTCAACAGAAATACATCATGTGTCTAGCTATCACGGTTAATGAAATACAGCCTGGTAACAGACAGACAGACGGACGAACAGTGAAGTCTTAGTAATAGGGTCCCGTTTTTACCCTTTGGGTATGGAACCCTAAAAATTAAAACCAGAATATATAAAAACCCATTACACACACAACACTATACGTGTACCTAGGTAGTTCGCTTCCGTTGCACCGAATGCTACTTAGAAAAGAGATGCCAATTGGCATCATTTTATTTGCTTCACTTTTTTGAAGCATGTAACCTATCTACCTTCCATTATATTCCCATTTATCTCTGGTCGTAGTACCAATCTACACAAAATTGATCAATATCCAGCAATACCAATATCGTACGCCAAACTGTACACCATCGATTAATTTATTTATAGTTTATTGTACACAGGAAACATAAGTTACACATTTTACAAAGTAAGGTCACACAAAGGGTACAGCTTATTTCGATAGTATAGGAGGATTAAGTTTGTCTATCTATCCCCTCGGGAAAACCATGTTTTGTATGAAATCTAAAAATATCCCTAGGAAAAGTTGATGTGTGTACAATAAAATTATTTTTTCTAGTTTCATGTAATTTATCCAAATCATACTACATTATAATATTAAAAACGTGAAAGTATAATGTTTGCTTGTTTGCTTCAAGTACGTTCCAGCAACTTTTTAGAAATGAGTCTTTGATTTAATAGTACTTTACTGCCGTGGTCTGTAAGACTGCGTTGCGAGCCACGTTAATGGTGGCCGAAAGCGCAGCGGAGCGCCGCTCCAGGCCATCACAGCGCAGACTGCAGGGACTGCAATACTGACCAAGATTAAAAGTCGAGAGCGTAGCTAAGCTAAGTTCCAAGCTATCATACTGTGGCCAGCAGTGCAGTCATTACGGACCAAGGCTTGTATAGGCCTTTACTCAAAAAATGCGAGTAATTTAAATAAAACCAGTTCAGTTTAGACATGAATAGTAAGTACCTATAAGGATTTAATTAAAAGAGTAATTATTAAAAGTACAGTTACTAATAATTTCGAAAACCTAAAAACTTTTAGGTATTAGCTTTTCACATATAAACAAAGCTTGTAAAATTCAGGACCGCGTTTCCAGGGTTTATATTACATACTTATAGTTTGTGATAATCCTAGCGCTGAGTTTGGTTGTTGGATCACTTCTTCATCACCGCACATATTTTTCGATTAGGTAATGATGCTTGTTATGCATATGCGACTTCCTTTCTCGTTAGATAGTACAACCTAATTCTCAATAAAACCTCTTTACTGCGCACGCACGTTTTTTTGATTAGGTTAATGATGCTTTGACCTCTTTTCTGTGAAATAGATTCAGGCTATTCTGGATAAAATCTCTTTGTACAGGAAATTGCGGTTCAAGGATCGCGATTAATTTAGCGATTCTCTTTTCCGAGTAGTATGGCAAGGCCGACTTTGCTTAAAGAACGATATCAAAGTAATTAACAAATTACAAGCATTTTTGAGTAAACAATAATCTCACCCGTAGTGCCGATCTCCTTGAAATTGTTGAGCATCCAGCAATACGCATAGAAGACCTCTTCCAGAGCCCTCGGGAAGGGCGCTTGAGGCGCCAAACTGTAGTCCACCGATAGTATGGGCACGTTCAGCTTGGCGGCCCACTCGCGCAGGTACATCTCGTGGGACTTGGAGCTCTGGGCCACGAACCCTCCGCCGTGACAGTGGAACAACACGCCTTCTGATGCCGGTATAGTGGCTGCGCCTTCCCCTGCCTGAGTGATCAAAATACTCTCTGTCAAAATTAACGAGATTTATATCTTATAATAGAGAAGCAATGCCTTTTCACTCATGGCCGGCCGTGGCTAGGGGGGGCATTGTGGGGCAATGCCCTACCTTGAAATCACAAAAACTAAGATAAATTATTATAATTAAATTGTTTGTTCATAGTTTAAGATAAAAAAAATTGTAGCAATAGGTATCTAACCTTTTCCGAAACCACAGTTTGTGACATTCATTTCATATTATAATAATTCTTTGTTCTCTGTATAGATGGCACTTAAAGCGCAATAACATGAAGCGCGATGGGTCTATTTAATTATAATATCAATGATGCCATAGCTCATTGGGTATCAATTTAGTTCGAATCCATTTTTGGTAATTTTTAAAGTTCATATCGTCATGATAATCTCCCGATTTTGTGGCAGACTTGAAAGTTAATAATGCATTGGGCACAAATCCGGCTGGATTGCGCGATGGAGGCTTCTGAGCCGGCATGAACGATCACGACTCGTTGATCTTTTGAGATAGGCTTTTTCAGACCTGATGTAGAACTGTCAGCCCAGCCCATGGATTTAGTATGTGTGGCATAGACGTATGATTCGTCAGTATAAATGATCGGTCTATTATGTCTTCGATATTCTTTGAGTTTTTGCAGGTAATTGATTCGTAACAACCGAATAGCGGATGTGACATAGTATACATTTTACCCGACTTATAAAAAAAGAGGGGTAGCATTTTTATGCAGTCGTTTTTATTAAATTTTAAATTTAAAGTTACATAGTAGTGTATTAAGGAAACGTCAAACTTAACACTCACCATGCCAGATCTCTTGTTAACACTGATGAGCCGAACGTTGAGCCCCTGCAGCCCTACGTGCACCGAGGGCGGAAGCACCGTGAACTCCTTGCCGTCCTTATTGGCCACTGTGATGGGCTCTGGGGGCAGGGTTATCAGTTTGTTCACAGCAACCGTTGACGACATCAGACTGGGCACTCGCTTCATTATTTCTGGGGAAAAATATAAATGAAACACTCAATTAATATTATTGTTTATTAATTGTGGATTAAAATACAATTGAATTAAATTATGAAATTTTTTAAATTTGGATTTCCGTAGACGTAGTACGTAAGTAAGTTTATTCAACAGGAAAACTTAACAATACGAAATGAAAAGTACAATGGGTCTAAATAAGGTAGACTTAAACCATTATGGGTTGAGTTCTTAGTTCCTAGTAGGAAAGAGCCCTGCCTTTTAGGAGAAGCAAGCAAGAGCCCTTGCCGTTAAATACATGAACCAATATGTTACAGCAGGGAAGAACCCTGCCTTTTAGGAGAAGCAAGCAAGAGCCCTTGCCGTTAAATACATGAACCAATATGTTACAGCAGGGAAGAACCCTGCCTTTTAGGAGAAGCAATCAAGAGCCCTTGCCGTTAAATACATGAACCAATATGTTACAGTAGGGAAGAACCCTGCCTTTTAGGAGAAGCAAGCAAGAGCCCTTGCCGTTAAACACATGAACCAATATGTTACAGTAGGGAAGAACCCTGCCTTTTAGGAGAAGCAAGCAAGAGCCCTTGCCGTTAAATACATGAACCAATATGTTACAGCAGGGAAGAACCCTGCCTTTTAGGAGAAGCAAGCAAGAGCCCTTGCCGTTAAACACATGAACCAATATGTTACAGCAGGGAAGAACCCTGCCTTTTAGGAGAAGCAAGCAAGAGCCCTTGCCGTTAAATACATGAACCAATATGTTACAGTAGGGAAGAACCCTGCCTTTTAGGAGAAGCAAGCAAGAGCCCTTGCCGTTAAATACATGAACCAATATGTTACAGTAGGGAAGAACCCTGCCTTTTAGGAGAAGCAAGCAAGAGCCCTTGCCGTTAAATACATGAACCAATATGTTACAGTAGGGAAGAACCCTGCCTTTTAGGAGAAGCAATCAAGAGCCCTTGCCGTTAAATACATGAACCAATATGTTACAGCAGGGAAGAACCCTGCCTTTTAGGAGAAGCAATCAAGAGCCCTTGCCGTTAAATACATGAACCAATATGTTACATTGTCACTTACCATCAGGTGAGATGATGCCAAGGGTTTACCAATTGTGAATAAAAAAAAATACTTAGTGGTCCCCCTAGGCGACGACTCTTAGATCAAAATATAGCTACTTATATTAAACTCAAGGGCCAAAACATATTATTTTTTACTTTTTAGAAGTTTGTTTTGAGGGGTTTTTAAAATTTTTAATTTGCTTTATTTCATGGTTTTCAAACTTTACGTATCCCAAACACGATACTTCTGCTGTAAGTTCGTAAGGAGTTGGGTATCGTGCAGTTGCTCACCTCCTCATGATTTTGATAAAATTTATATAGGACCAATTCGGGGGCATACCCTATCAAATAAAAAAAAGAATCATCAAAATCTATTTACAATCTGCGAAGATATCGCGTAATACGATTACCGGTGGGATCATCTTGTAAGACTCGGTTCGGTTGGTGGTAGGGCATTTTTTAAGCCCGCCTGGCTAGCTACCACCATCTTATTTAAGTCTTGCCGCCAAACATCAATGTAAACAACATTGATGTGTTCCGGCTTGAGGATAAGATAGCCAGTTCTCCATTGCGTTGGGGAATCTTGATAAGCCCGCTTCCATCTTCAGCATCATCGTCACTTACCATCAGGTGAGATGATGCCAAGGGTTACCAATTGTAAATTAAAAAAAAAACCTAACCACTCCGGGAGTGCCGACAGAAGTGAAAACTTTTTACATTTTTATAAGTTTTGACCCCCTGAGTTTTCCTGGCGAACGACTAGGTTGACAAAGTTTTGACCCTGCGAGTGTTCCTCGTAAGGTGTCGGTTACAGGTTACAGTGTCCCGAGTTCAATGCTTTTTTCCCATCTCAAAAAATGCGGAAAACGGAAAATCACACACGGCAAAAGTACAATTAATATTAAAAAAACTTAAGTCTTAATTATATACCAAAACTAGAATTCCCAGTACTATGGGAACCACAGTCATAAACATATTTATAACTAGCTGTTGCCCGCGGTTTCGCCTACGTGGATATCGAGAGTGAGCGGGGGTTTTTTAGCCTATGTCCATCCTGAAATTTCATTCTAACTATTGGTGTAAGATTTTTTTAAAACGGATGAGTATTTCGAAGATTACCTCCTACATCAAATATACAAACTTTAACTGTTTATGATACTAGTGTAGATGATGTAGATATACTTGTAATTCATACATACAACACACATAGGTAGATATTAAACACCCAGACACAGAGCAAACAAACCCTTTCATCACACAATGTCTGAAATTAAAATATGTTAGAATATAGTAGTTATTATACTCGTAGATAAGAGAACCAAGTTAAGTTACGAGTAGCTCTCAGAATCCCTAAACTTAGTGGCAGATGGCCATTGCGCCACTTAAGTTCTCGATTGGCATTCGCGCACCGAAGACGTAGTGTAGGCAGGCCGACGACCTGTTTAAGGTCGTGAGAAGCAGCTGCATGGGGGCAGCGCTGGAACGGTCGTTGTGTAAATCCTTGAATAAAGCCTTTATCCAGCAGTGGACGTCTTTCAGCTGATATGATGATAGTAATATATGGGTGGTACAAAGATGAATAAAGTCATATGGTGAATCCCAAGATGAAGCATGCCATGCTAAATAGATACGAAATTAGATCAGAGTGGGAATCGAACCCACGACCTTGGCCCAGCAGGCAGGAGCGCTAACCACTGGACTACCGTGTCAGTCAAATATCACAGAATTTAAACCCAAATCACCAAGAAATAAAAATTTTGCCCAGTTAATAGGCAGACAAAATTCAAAATCAAAAGTCAAAATTGCACTTTGTATGAGCATTTTAAAACAATTTTAAAATTTGACTAGAAAATAGTAAAATTTAAACTGTAAAACACTCACATTTTATTGTAACTATACAGGGTGACTGGTTAGACGACGGACGCATTTTAGGAGGTGAATCAGAAGACAAAACTGAACAATTGTTCGTAAGGCACCAATGGTCAAATCGCAAAAAAAAATAGTACTTCTCATAGAAAGTTGGCTAATGAGCTGACCAATTTGTATGGTTTTTTTTGAGAATTGACCATAGTTATTTTGAGAAAAGTTGTTCAATTTCGTCTTCTGATTCACCTACTAAAATGCGTCCGTCGTCTAACCAGTCACCCTGTATAGAGCGTATGTGACGTAACGACTGGGGCCGCTACCTCCTGTCCGGGAGGTCATGGTTCGAATCCTGCCACGTACCAATGTGTTTTCGAATTTCGATTTCATAATAATATGTACGTTTTGTGTATTTTATCTATATAATTGGGAAGACGTTGGACGCGGGAAGCGCAGGACCGGTCGTCGTGGGAGGCCTTTGTCCTGCACTGGACGTCTTTATGATCGTCTATGAACATCTTTATGATGATATGATGATGATGTACGTTTATCGGACGCTCTTACGGTGAAGAAAAAACATCGTGAGGAAACCTGCACAAAGCCTGGGAAGAAACTCGAAGGTTGTGTGTGAAGTTGACTAACTTGCACTGGGCCCGCGTGGTCGACAAAGGCCCGATCGCCCTCGTAGGCTCGAGCCCCTAGGTGGGGACGTGTACCATATTATAGAGTGTAACTAAGTGGTGTAGGAGCCGCTTCTTTTTATTATACAGTACAAAGTCTCTCAAGAGATATTTTTTTGAGTCTTCATTTAAATCGATAGCTGACTGACCAACTTTTTGTATGTGTCGCAGGATAATTTGATAATCCGTCGTTTCGCGAAAATCCTAGGAAAATTGGATACTATGGAGTAGAAAACTCCTAATAAAACCAAGTCGGACGGAGCCCCGCTTCGTTAAATAGGTTAGGTTATGTTAGCATGTCTTTTTCTACCGTAAAAAGGAGCCCCGCATAGCGGGGCTCCGTCCGACTTGGTTTTATTAGGAGTTTTCTACTCCATAGTATCCAATTTTCCTAGGATTTTCGCGAAACGACGGATTATCAAATTATCCTGCGACATATGCAAGCCAAAAGTTTATTTTAAGAATTAACTCTGTGTTCCTTGGGGAGAGTTGTTCAGTATGATGAGCAGAAAGAAGCCCCCAGTTAACGAGCTAAAGTTATATTGTTCATGGTCTTGCTGTAACTTGTTACTATTTAATAAGTAATAAGAATTCGTACAAGGTGTATCTTATTACTTTTTGAAGTTATACTTCTTTAGGCGCGTTATGAAAAAATGACGAGAGTGAAATTTTAAGATGCACGCGCATCTTTGTAACACAAAAGTAACAGGTTGAAGTTGGCGCATTATGAAAAAATGAGAGTGAAATTTTAAGATGCGCGCGCATCACGTTGAAGTTGGCGCGTTATGGAACACCTTGTGATTGGTTGCAGCTTTGGTGACATCACATGCAAGTAAACATGGTTTTCTAGTTCGCGTTTTGTGTATTCTGCGTGTTATATTTGATTTCCTAGCTATTTCTGAAGCAGTTTTCTGATAATTTTTGATAAATATAATACTGGCATACTTAAATATTCCTTTAAAATATAAAAATGGAGACAAGTTTTTGTGAGATCTGATAACAGCAACCTACAGCAAAAAGTAATAACCAAAGCATATAATGTGACTATGATTATTAACGAAAATAACAGTGAAATTATTAGCGGTCAGTGCCACGACTGTGTTGCTTCAGATGGAGGATGTAAGCATGCAGTTGCTTTTTTGATGTGGGTCCATCGTCGCAATGAGGAACCTGAATGTACTTCAACAGAGTGCTATTGGAAAAAGCCGACTTAGTCCGGAGTAGGCACTACTCTGAAGTACATTACTGTGCAGCAGATGTCTAAAAAATACTGAATTTATTTCAGAAGACAAAAAAAGGAAAATTAATAACTGTGAATTGCGTATATATCAGCATTCAATATCAATATCAGCAAGTGTTGCAGTATTCATTGCACTGCTTTATAATGGACCAATCCCCAGAAATTAAAACAGACGTAGACAGGGTTGTAGAGGCAATGAAAGCAACATTCACTAAAACTGTGATAAGTACCATGGAAGAAGCAACAAGGGGGCAGAACAAGAGCAGTTTGTGGTATGATATGCGATATGTTTATTTATTTTTTAATTTTCAAGAGTGGTCGACTTAAGAGTACGCAAATTGAGAAGTGGACTACTTAAGAAGTGGACGAGTTGAGAAGACAATTTTGAAACGGGTCAAGTTAGGATTAAATTAGGAAAAAGACAAGAAGAACTCACCGCTTTCAGCTAAAAACCAGAACGCTTTGCAGAATTCCACACTGGCAGACTGCGATATATTAACTATTCTCCTCGCTCTCATCTCCGGGTCTATGAGGTACTGCCCCCCAGTCCACACCGAGCTTATGAGATTCCCGTGGCTGTAGTACGCTTCCGAGAAACCAGCCATGCATATGGAAATACCCTTTAGTATACCGCGCATTGACGGGAGGAACTGAAACAAGTGGAAAAATTATTTACCAAAAGAGTAGAGTATTTATGAAATTAGTTTCGTAAGGTTTCTGCGGTGGGAGGCAGGTGGGCGAGGAGTGAGAGGTGACATTTGAGATGAGAGAAGTAGATCTATACTCATATTTTCCACACATAACCACCTGCGTGGCGTAAGGGTTAAGTTCATTAGCTTCACGTCAGGAGGTTGCGGGTTCGTTTCCCTGCGGAGTCTAACTTTGCAAGGCTCGGTTTGGTTGGTGGAAGGGCATTTTCTAAGCCCATCTGGCTAGCTACCACTATTTTATCTAAATCTTGCGGCTAAACACCAATGTAACCAGCATTGATGTGTTCCAGCTTGAAGTTAAGATAGCCAGTTTCTCATTGCGTTGGGGAATCTTGATAAGCCCGCGTCCATCTTTGACATCATCGTAATTTTTAATATCACGAATATCAGGTGAGATGAAGCCAAGGGCTTACCAATGGTGGATAAAAAAATACAACCGAAACACAGATCTTATCCAAATTAGGAAAGTTTAGGTTGGTATAGTCTACACAGAAGCAAAATTCTGATTGGTGGAGACTATAAGTATAGTGGAGGACCCCACCGTCAGACACGTTCAAGCCGACAATATAAATTATTCTATAACAACAACGGGTGTAACAAACAACAGTTATTGATATTATACATATTATACACTAGTGGATGTCCGCAGCTTCGCCCGCGCAGATCCCGATTTTTGCGGTTCCCGTGGGAATTTCCCAAAATTCTTTCTTAGCGGATGCCTACGTCATAACATCTACCTGCATGCCAAAATCTAAAAACATCCTTGCAAAATCAAATTTTTATATGGCAGGTGACATTTTAAAAATAAATAGCTAAAAAGTACCCCTGGCAAATTATTTAAAAACTACATGTGTAAAATTTAATCAAAATCCGTCCAATCCTTCCCCACAATTAGATGGACGGATATATATTCACACACACGCGCGCTCGCACGCACACACACACCAGGTTTACGACACTCGCAATTAATTCAAAACCTATCTATAGGGTACTCCCTGTTGACCAACAAACCAACAATCATGAAACTTGGCAATCAGCAAGGTCTTACAGCACAAGTAAAGGGAACAACCTAAAAGACATGAATTTTTAGTCATACATAACATATAGAAATATTTTTAGCCATACATAACATATAGAAATATTTTTAGCCATACATAACATATAGAAATATTTTTAGCCATACATAACATATAGAAATATTTTTAGCCATACATAACATATAAAAATATTTTTAGCCATACATAAGATATAGAAATATTTTTAGCCATAAATAACATATAAAAATATTTTTTTGCGACTACTAACTTGCATTAATTGCTGCATAACTTTTTATTTTATTTTGTTTCTGTAAATAACTTAGTAATATTGGTGTAACATATATCTTTTACTTATTGTATTTTTTTGTGCTTGATCAGCGAATAAACTGTTTACTAGGGTTGGAAAAAAAAATAGTTTTCTTTTAATTGTATTTCTTTTTCCTTTTCAGTAGTTAGTCATCAATTTCCAATCAATCAGGCCTAGTATAATTTATTTCTGGACGGAAATTTACCGGCGGTTATTACCTATGAAGTGTATAAATACTCGTAAAAAGCACTTTCTTCCTAATATTTCATTTCAATATCCAGTCCATTGTACGAAGTAATTAGACTTAAATTTTTCAACCACACACTTATACCTCAAAATAGTTACATTCTGTCGTACGACCGAAAATTTTAATTATTAAAACTAATGACAAGGCCAAATACGTTTCTTTATAATTCCTAATTTAAATAAATAATAATTAGGTGTATACAACATAGATTCAAATTTTAAACTTATATCGAACTATTTTGAGTCCTAAGTATTTATAGTTTTCATTCATTTTCATATATTTATTCGCAATTGAAAGTTACTTCCAACCCTGTTTTTTAAGCTATTGCATAGCTTTTATCGCGGGCTTTGAGCTTGGCGACTGAATCAAGAAATTCCGTAACGAAAATAAAACCTAACACTCCCCACTCCGCCTACCATGTAGCTCGGCCGAGGGTAACGTAACGTTACCGCGTTCTAAAAACTTACAGTGCCATCTATTAGCGATTTGCGGTACTAAAAGGACTTAGTCAATTTTACTGGTGTAACTTTCTTAGTATTAATTTATTACATAAACATCCCGCGCCCCAAGAACTCTATGGTCCTTTAATCAAAGGGAGCACATGAAAACAGATCAAAAATAGTGAATAAATACTGCATAAATAAATGATTATAATTGCATAAGTTAATAAAAAATGTTATGAAATAGCTTTACCGCGGCAGTCCCGGAGTGCCACACGTTTTTTTTTTGTTATTGTTTTAAACATTGTTTAAAAATGTTTAGTAATTGTTTTAAACTGTGTTTTTAAAACAAAATAAAAACATTGTTTAGTTTTAAACTGTTTTAAACACTGCTTAATTTTAATTTGTGTTAAACACTGCTTAATTTGTTTTACACCAACTTGTTTTAATCATGCCATCCCTGGGTTTTACCTATGTATCTAGATCGATGAATGGGAGAACAATTTTTTATACTGAAAAGTTAAGTTTGTTATAATACTGTTACTTACTTTAGTCTACTGTGGTAGAGTCTAGCTTTGCGAGGTTCTTTGACTGTATAATCAATCAGACCTGACCAAACCTAATATCGCTCATTTCGCTCATTTAAAGTTTTTTAGAAAATGGGAAGTTTCCACAAAAATATAAATTATTTGCGATCATAAATTTACATAATTAAAAATGTTGAATTCAAAACTTTGAGATTCAACACCCACTTAATACGGACATTACAATTTTATTGATAATTGCATGTGATTTGTAATCGTTCTACCAGCTTAAAAAAAGAAAAAAAACCGGTGTAGGCGTATCTGCGTGAGAATTCAGCATTATGTTCTGGAACCGTTAATTATGTTGCTGAAAGAAGTTACCTATTTACTTAACCGGACAAGTAGGTACCTACTTACTTACATAACTCGCGCTAAAAACTACGAACTGAATAAAAAAAAATAGTTTCTGTCAATTTTGTTATGTCTTTTACTCGTATAGAAATAAATATAATTGTTGTACTCGTTAATGTTTTCACGGTACGGAACCTTTGCTGTTGGTGCACGAGTCCAACTCGCACTTGTCACCTTTTTTTTCTAAGAAAACTACTTAACTCGCCAATACGTGTCCCTAGTCCCTACCCACCTGGAAGCCAAGACACCTGCCGTAGAAACAATACTGATTAATGGTGTCCGCTTGAGAGAACAGTTCCTCGGGCGAATGAGCCTCGTTGGGGAACAGATCGCCCGGCTGCGCCCAGGACAGCAGCGTGTGCAGGTGGTGCAGGCAAGTGCCGAGCGATGCCAGCAGCTGGCCACACGACTCGATCTCTCTGCAAAAAAAATAAAAATCGGGGTTATTTTTGAAGAACATTCCAACCATGATTGCGTCCACTTTGGGCAAGTTTCTGCTATCTGCTTTCACAAAATTGACATCCATGCTGGAGTGGAATACCAAATTATACGATGGAGATTGTAAAATATCACATTTTCACGATAATATTTTGAAATCTTAATTAAACAGATCAAAAATCGTGTGATTACTGTGTTGTGTGTGACGTCATCTTAGATTCAGTCAATCCTGACTGTTTTGTATCACGTGACAAAGGTGCGCACAATAGGTTGCGCGCGAAAAACGTAACGCGATCACTAGATTTAACTCCTCATATTTTTTTCATACCGGGCGCCCTATATGAAATTCGATTCTTAAGGAGTAAATAATTATAAATTCTTTATGTCAGACAAATTAGTCCATGATACTGTGTGGCGCAAGTCATAAAAGGTTTTAAAAACAAATAAATTGTACAGCCACGCTGTGTATACTTTCTCACGAAGCCTTAACCATCTGTCGCAGTCGAGCATACACAAATCAACTTCATTTAAAAAATTCCACTTACATAGTTGCAAAGAATACAGTGAGGTATCACAGACTATATCAAATATTTCTAAATAATTTCAGTTTGTATGGGAGCTACTTTACTCCGATAATTAAGTAGTATCCAGTGCAGTAGGCCTTATTAAGTCCTACTTATTCACACAGTTTCATTAAAATCGTTAGAGCCATTTTTGAGAAAACTAACAAACTATCTGGATTTGTATCAGAGTATAGCGATTTTTCTTGGAATAACAAACTAATGCATGCTGTAGGCCATGTATGGTTATGGTTACGTTGCAACAAAATCGTTAGAGCCATTTTTGAGTAAAAAAATAATAAGTGATTTTTTACCGTGGTGGCAACCCTAAAAAACCAAGACAGACGAAATTTGAAAAAAAAACCGCTGGAGATATACAAATAATATTGCCCTAACTCTAACTTCACCCAAATCTGTCCAGTAGTTTGGAAACTAGAGCAGTGGATGGACGTATGCAAACACACACACATTATTTATTTTTTTGTTTTTAGACCCTCTTAGTTTTTTTAAATTTTATTTTATTCACAATTGGTAAGCCCTTGGCATCATCTCACCTGATGGTAAGTAAAGATGATGCCGAAGATGGAAGCGGACTCATCAAGTTTCCCCAATGCAACGGGGAACTAGTTATCTTATCTTCAAACCGGAACTCATCAATGTTGTTAACATTGATGTTTGGCGGCAAGACTTATATAAGATGGTGGTAGGCTATGACAATGGCCCACCACCAACCACACCGAGTCTTACAAAGTTGACCCCGCCGGGAAACGAACTCGCGACCTCCTGGTGTGAAGCGATTGGACTAACCATTTCGCCACGGAGGCGGTAACACAATCGATTCCCATGAAAAATCATCTTTGTTTTTTTTTTTTTGCCATCACAATACCTTCTTCACTCCTTCGTCGCTCTAAAGTAAAAATGATATATCCAGTGAGATTAACTATTATTAATATTAATATTTCGCAAACGGATCTCTTAATTGAAAAATGGTTTAAGCAAACCCTCATTATATACATTCACCCCCTCTTTACATGTAAGAGAGGTACCCTACATATTTTTTTTTCAAGATTTTATTGTACTACTTTGTCGGCGTGATTAATATGTATACCCATGCCAAATTACAGCTTTCTAGTACTAATAGTCTCTGAGCTAAGCTGTTAAGAATCCACAAAAATACTTATTAATATTTGGTCATCTTTGACTTAGGCTGTGCCTCACATTGTAAAAAAAAAAAAGATATAATAAAAAAAAACGTGTCTGAAAAGAATGGCGGATTTAATTTCTAGTTTTAATCACATTTAACACAAAAACACCCTAGAAAACAAATAATTAAGTTACTTCCGTAAAATAAGCTGCGGACAGACAATCATACAAACAGACAGACATGGCGAAACTATAAGGGTTCCTTGTTGACTACGGAACCCTAAAAATTACACTTTAACCAATATTCAAGATGATACGGTGTCAAGAAGATAAAAAAGTAAAAAAATCTTACTTGACAAAATAGCCCTTTCTAAACAGCAGAGCATCTCTGCTAGTACAGACTTGTCTGCTGAGCTTGAGCCCGTGCAGCACACAGGAGTCCACCACTGATACGAAACTGCGGTACCCATTGCCTGGCGATTTGGGATCAAAGTCGTACAGAGGCGCCACCTAGAACAAAGATTAATGGAATACACATTAGTATAGCAAAAAAATACAAAGGTCGTACGTAGCAGGATAAGCTAAGCCAATGTGCCCTTAAACATTATAATTGAGGATTTTAAAAAAAGCTGAGTTTTTAGAATGATTATTAACAAATAGTCGGGCAAGTCTACCAAGTATTGTCCAAAAACTCATGGTGGTTAGAAAAAAAAATTAAATCATATTATTTTTTCTCTACAACTATAATTTTAAATTTTAAATGTACCAATATCAACATGTATGTACTTTGAGAAAAAAAAACATATCTATAACATAATTTATGTAATAAAAATTAGGTAATTTTTTACCAAACACGGAAAAAGGAGTGTAATATTTTTGACAGTCTATTATTATTATTATTTGATTAATACACTAGCAGCTCTAAGAGCTGATGCGTGTATATCACTGCACTTGTGTTTTAAAATGATTATCAAGTCTGTTTTTAAAACTGTTGACTGTTGAAGCACTTTCTGGGAGAGAGTTCCATAGCTTCATTACTCGAAATGGCAAAAAGTGTGTTCTGGGGTTGCTAGCACATGGAGCTTTTGTTAGTTTCAAGGAGTGCCCTCTTAAACCTTTATTCTGGTTCATCATGAACAGGTCCTTTAAATATCTCACATTATAATGTTCATTGAGTATCTTGTATGTTTCTATAAGGTCTCCTCTCTTCCGTCTCTGCTCCAGTGTAGTCAGGTTGAGTTCTTGGAGGTGTTCTTCATATGACTTCTTTTTCAGAGATGTTACCATTTTTGTTGCTCTCCTCTGAACTTTCTCCAACATTTCTATGTCTTTTTTGAAATAGGGACTCCATATTTGGAAACTGTATTCCAGCAGTGGACGAATGTATAAAATTTTATAAATAGTTCCTTTGTAATATTATTAAATGCTTTTCTGACCATGTAAAGCATTGAATTGGCTCTTTTTGTTATGTTAACAATGTGCACGTCCCACTTAAGGTTATGTGTTACTGTAACACCAAGATCTTTTGTGTAAAAACCGCTTGGAGAGGCACATTATCTACGTTGTATTGTAGTTCAGGATTAGTATTTCCTATGTGCAAAACTGAACACTTTGTGGCATTCAGTGCGATAAGCCAGTCCTTTGTCCACTGAACGATGCGGTCCAGGTCTTGCTGTATGTATGCAGTCCATGTATGTATGTTTGACAGTCTATGTATGGGTGTTCATCTGTTACCTAGTATTTCCTAAACCAATTAACCGATCTATTGTGTGTCTTTGGATTTGTGTCATTACTCCGCGTGTCATGTGGTATATATCATTTTGAAAAAATCAAAATGGCGAATTTTATAGGTGAACTAAACAATTTTTTTTTCAGATATTCATATCATGCACATTCTAAATATGTATATATTACATAAGCAAATATTTTTAATTTCTTAGCAAATTGTCTCACAAGCGATATTATAAGACGCCTCAATGTACGCGCGCTACAATCAAGTTACAAGACACGCGGCCGCGGGTAGCAAGGTGGGGGTGGCGTCATAATCTGAGCACAAAAAATATGAAAATAAAATCAAAGTTCGAAAAACTAAAACCCAAGTACGGAAAAGCATGAAAAACAAGAGTTTCCCGCCTGGAATCATGGCCTTTATTTTTCCCTTCATCTGAGGTAATATTCGTAGTCGCAAGCCCGATCGTAATCAAAATATTTATCATAAGTACCTATCATTATGACTTGCGACCAAGGCTATTACCCCAGATGAAGGAAAAAATAAAGGCTATGATTTAGGCGGGAAACTCTTGTTTTCATGATTTTCCGTAGTCGGGTTTTAGTTTTTTTAACTTTATTTTTTTAACACTTGTAGAAAAGCGACCACAAAAAAATCAAGCATATATTTATAACATAGATTATGTAACAGAATTTTGGTTATTTTTTACACTTGTCAAAAGCGACCATCTTATCAAATACTTAAAAATGATTTGCATTAACATATATATATTTTTTTGGATATTATTAGTAACCTGCTAGTTTTTCAAAATTGAAAAAATTCGAAATCATCTCATAGTAATATGATTGTAGTATCTGGTATCGTACATATGAATAATGTTCTTAGTAAATGAAGGAGGTGTTCTTTAATGCTTCACTAGTGCGATTCAGCTGTTATGAAGCTGATCTAATATTTGTTACGTACCGATTCTACTCATGAAACTGAAGAACTGAGTTTTAACCATTGATATATTATTATGGTTCTCACCAAATAGATAACGGGTCTCATACGAAATCAGTGACAGAAACTGTCTGCCTTAGAAGTTGCAGTTTGTTAACAGTTTTTGATTTTTTTAGAACCAGTACAGTCAAAACAGTTTCAAATAACTTCTTACACTGAATTGCATTGGATTTGGACAACTATACATATAAAAAATACTAATTCTATTCATTGATACTGATACTGACATATTTATGTTTAAATATTTTTCTGGTGGAAATAATTACATTGTTATTATTAATTCGTCATAACTTACTTTGACCTCATTTGAGGCTATGATGTTTCTTTGTTCCCTCTGATAAGTTTTCCTTGTTGTCGACTTAGGTAGACAAAGATCGTGTAATACATTGTTTGCCAATCTACAATTAACATCTGGACTAATTAGATGTAGTTGTAAGTGATGTGATGTACTGTACATTTACATGCTAAATAATTTATTAAGGAATAACTCAGTTTTCACAGGGTTTTGCTAGAAAACCATATTATTGCATTAAAAACATCAGTAAAATCATTCTATTGTCCTGTAGACAGAGAGGAAAACAATGTTAAAACAGATTTAGATGACCATGAAGAAGGTATTTACTATGCACAACATATTTACTCATGTGCGGAAACATACCCTATGCTCCTATTCTAAGGCAGGAGTGCTCAATCAGTATATATTTTAGAGTTGATCTGTGAAAAGCATCTACATATTCTTGATACTACAAAATAATATATTATGTTGTGGTATTATTTCACAAAATGGACAATACCCACTGCCTGATCATGAAATGCCCGGGCAGATCTGAATTGGATACTACGCTCGTTAGGTTTCATGATGATACTGTCAAAGAGCCTTTCCAAGTGAGGCTCCCTCCTTGGGTGGGATAATGCATGATATTATCATGCTAAACAAACCTGACCTAAAATCATTTCATGTTCTGGCCAAACTTACAATGACATATCATCTAACGTTGACTTTTAAATGATAAGGTCTGTTTTAGTTGACGATTTCATGAAATACAACCATTTAATGAGATGTTCAACCATTTCGATGCTTACCATATCACCAATGAAACATGGTGGTCACATTATTAAGAATTTTTCATAATTATACTTCACTTTAGAAGGCTTTTGAACCATGATAGTTAGCTGGCAGAAATTTTAACAGAATATGTCTTATTACAAGAGAATTAATAATAAATAATAAAATTTTAAAAGTAGAAAATTAAGAAGAAACATGTTTTTAGAGATTTTTTATATTTTTGCTCTATTGTACAAATGATGTTACCTAGAAGCCTGAAACTTGGTGAGATAATAGTATTTATTATTACTAAAATAAAATATCAAATCATGAAAACTGACCAAGTGTGAGTTGTACTCAAATGACAGAGTCTGAACTAAATGGAGAAAAAAGCATATTTCTGTTTCATGTTTTCATGTCTTTTGTTTGAAATGAAAAGGTATCATTGTTTTACTTATGTGGAGAGGTGTGGTGGTACGAAACTCTTGGTATGCAAGTCCGATTATATCTCTAGTAGCAGAGTCGCAAGTTCTTCCCATGGTTTTTGACACACAATTACAGAAAACTTTAAATTTGACAATAACAGAGTGAAACTGCATTTAATTTTAAAACTGATAAAAAAGAAAAAAAAACATTATTTGTTCAGCTAGTGTTCCTGCAAATTAATGAGTTCTTGTGATTTAATAATAAAAAATAATACATACACTATTTTGACAATATTATGACACTAAATAAAATTTTACAATGATAAAGCATGTTTAAAAACTAACTATAAAATTAATTCTGGTGTCAAAATAATATTGGATTCATATCTTCTATCGTTCTTAATTCTATGACCACCAGTTTATGTCTAATAAAATTCTAATACACATTTTTCTTTCATCAATATGTCTTTTTATCCTAGTCTAGTTGATCACTTGCCACTTACTATTTTGTACCGGATCATCACCACTATAAAATGTAAGTCTAATCTAAGTTTATGGAATATTATCCATTTTTAGATTTGACTAGGTGCACTATTTATAATTTAGATTGGAATGAATACATGAAGAAACTCACATACCTTTCGGACATGATCAACCAGTGGCCACACGGTGTCAATGTGGTCCATCAGAGTCATGAACCCCTGGTATAGCCGCTGACCATTCTCACTGTCATCCGGCTGGAAATATGTTGCATTGTTCTGGCACGAGTCCTTCAGGGCCTCGTACATGGCGTACGAGGGCGGAGCGCCCTCCGCACCGGCCTCCTCGCAGCATAGCGAAGCCTTAGCAGGGGACTCGGGAAAAGCCATCGAAGACCAATTCGGTTTTGACCACCGCCCCACCGTCAACCGAAAACCGCGAGTCAACAACTTACACTTCATCTGCAAAAACACAAGCAAAAACTAAGAAATTATCTTTTTGGAAAAATAGTATAAAAACAGCCACCACGGAAAAATAATTACAAAATAATCTGCCAACCAATTTTGAAATCATATTTTTATCCCTCATTTATTTATCGGTCATGCTAATTATATTTAGTTATTACATTTGTGAATGTTTTAATTCTGTACTCTTTGTATATAGCGATTCGCATGAATTTTACGTCTACAATCCACAAAACACAAATTGAATTGAAATCACATAGACGATGGCTACGTTCCACTAAACCCCCGCAACGATTGTAACACCCTCTGTATCGTTCCACCTAAGGCCCGTGGTCGTCGCGAGCGATCGCTCGACGTCATAGATGACGTCACTGTTCGCGACCACATCGCGCCCACTTCGCCCACAAAATATTGGTGGGTCAGAGTGGGCTTTCACCAAAGAGAATGTGGCCTCCCTATTGAAGAAGAGACTCCGGCAAAAATCAGAAGATGAGGAAGCGCGTGCAAAACAACATAAAGAGCGCTTGGAAAGGGACGAAAAAATGCTAGCGTTACTTTCTAAATTAGTTGATAAAAAGTAGTTAGTTTTATCGATTGAGTTCTGTTTTTTACGTGTCATATCAGCTCTTTTACGTCCCTACCGAGGGGCTCAAGCCTACCCAGAATTGGGGTGATCGGGCCTTAGTCGACCACGCGGGCCCAGTGCGGGTTGGTCGACTTCACACACAACCCGCGAGTTTCTTCGGAGGCATGTGCAGGTTTCCTCACGATGTTTTCCTTCACCGTAAGAGCGTGGGATAAACGTACATATGAAATCTAAATCCGAAATCACATTGGTACGTGGCAGGATTCGAACCACGACCTCCCGGACAGGAGGCGGCGGCCCTAGCCGTTACGCCACCGACGCTGTTTTTTACGTGTTAAGAGAGATTATATGATCATTTTCGAAAAACTAGAAAGTAAGTGTAATAGTGTAAGTTTTCATACGTAGTTAAAAAAATCTATAGTATTCAGATTTAATATCGATTATTTAATGAACTATTTATACGAGAAAACAGAAAACTTTCACCATGCCGCCATATTGCGAGCACACAGCGCTCAAGATGTGCGTTCCACCTAAAACATTCGCCTACAACGCCCGCGGCCTTTTTGCGTTAGTGGAACGGCAGTTTAAGCGGTCGCGGTCGATGGCGTTGCGGGCGTTAAGTGGAACGTACCCGATATGTCATGTAGACGTGCCGTGCGTAAAATCTTGAAGGAAGTGTATAAAGTGCCGCAAACAGCATGTATCGCACTGCACTCGGTTCTGGAACCGTAAGTTTTACGGCATAATAGTGACACCGTCTAATCTGCCGTAAGGAGTATGCATGGCGAAATAACGCGACCGTTTAAAGAGCCCTAAAGTTTTTATTGCATAGCACTGTTATTTGTTATTTTATGCTCGTTTGTTGACTTGTTGAGGTTAGGTTACCGGCTTGATTGGCGTTGTTTTGAATGTGTGGTATAATAGAAAAACACTTTAATAGCAGCGTTTTCTCCCCGAAGGGCAGAAAACGCTTATTTAGGTTTCAGCCGTTCGGCTAGACCCACCTTGAGATTACACCTTCGAATTCTGTCGTTGAATCGCGTGAAGTTAGTCCCTTTTCGCGTAGTACCTAAGTATTACCACAGTATATATATTGGTATTACGGAACGTCACAACAACTGCAACCAACTTCACTTCGCACTTTGAAATAACATTCAGCGCGGGCGGCGTGTTCCTCAGTACCCAGAAATGAGAGCCGGCAAGGCTTTAATTACTGGTGGGTCAAGCCGAACGGCTGAAACCTAAATAAGCGTTTTCTGCCCTTCGGGGGGAAAACGCTGCTATTTAGGTGTTCGAGCCTAAAGGCTTGACCCACCTTGAGAGGTGTTTATTATCTGCCGGCGCTGAAGAAGCGTACTGTGACCTAGATGGAGTGGTTAGATTGGAATCAAACACGATGATTATTATGTGATTGATAAGTGTATGGTAGTTTATTTATTTTCCACCAGCAGGTAATCAAAGGTAAGAATTCAGAATATGTATTTACAAAATATTAGTAATACACGTTTTTTCATCTTGAAGATAGCAATTCTCACCGAAATGATATTATTAAGACTAAAGAAAGCAAATTAATCAACTGAATATATTAAATAGGCATGAAAATATTTTAAATGCCAGCATTATTATTTCTTATCACTGCGCTAGGGTTAATTTCTCTATAGTAATGTCTTAGGAAAGTCGCCCCTTTCCTCCAATTTCCTTTTTTCAGGACCGCGTCTAGGTCTAATCTTTGGTTAATCCAGTTGTCTGAAGCTACTGCGGCTCTGCAGCTTCCTGGCGAATCTATTATGTTGGCCAGTTTGAAAAGTGTGCGAACCCATCCTCCGATAACAGTGCGGGAAGCTGGTTTGACTGTACCTTTGGTAGTAAGGAACAAGCTCGTAACCGTACCCCTCCTATCTTGTGACACTTGGAGCAGGCGTCGAGTCCAGTAAACCAAGTCCAGTTTCTTGTTTGGGTTGCGGCTAATATGCCAGCCGGACTGTACATAAGTTAATGAGTCTGTTTTGCTTCCGTACTTAGGCCAAAATATTAGATGGTGAGATGTGGTCAAGGGTTTACCAATTGTGAATAAAAAAAAATAAAAAAAAAAAAATGGTCTCCCTTATCTTCATAAAAATCTTTCCTAATATCTAACAAGGTTAAGTCGTGAATTCTTTCACCTGTAGCTAGAAGGAGTAAAATAGTTACGTGTCTTGACACTTGGAAGATGCTTTCTTTGTTAATTTCAAATTTCTTCAGACATTCTATTAAGTCTGTAACGTTCCATATTTGTGGTCGTTGTCTTTTTGGCGGCTTTTGAGCTGCAATTCCTTTAATGACCTGTTTAATGAGAGGATGAGATGCTAGTGCCTCGCTCATTTCGGGATTAGCAAAGGTGCATACTACTGATTTGTGAACTAGGATTGTATTATATGCTAGATTCTTTTTTGTGTGCAGGTAGCAAAGGAATTGGGCCAAGTCCTTCGGTTTCGGTTTTTTTACCGGTATTCCATTTGACGTTGCCCATTCTGACCATCTTCTCCAGGCTGGACTATAGGTTTTAAGAGTAGTAGCTCTCCATGAAGAGTTGACTAACTTGGCATGCGCATCAGGCCAACCTTTTAATATGTCACCCCAGCCTGAATTCTCCAAACTTCCAGGATCATATTGTCGACTTCTGGAGGTGGTTTGTTCGTTCTCAGGTCTACTAGGTGTTTCCGTAGGTCTGAAATGCGATGAGGTGGGTTCAACGCTCTCTTCTTGTGTTCTGGTCTCCAGAAGGCTTTCTCCCAATTTGGAGCCACGATCAAGTAGCATCCCGTGCTGTGTTCGAGGTGTCGTAGTACACAAGGGATCAGGGCTGGAGGCGGAAACACCCATCCAAGTTTGAACCGCCAGGTTCTGCTGAATGCATCTGTAAAAAGGCTCTGGTTGTCTCGAACGTCTTCGCTGACATAGGGGTGAATTACTGCTGACCTGTTCGATGCGAATAGGTCCACGTGAGGTGTGCCCCATTTTGAAAGATTTGGTTCAGAACATGATCTGACAAGTGCCATTCTGGAAGATTCATTCCGCGGGAGAGGCTGTCCGCTATGCCATTGAACATTGAAGATATACTTAACGCTACTCGAGTAGCAAAGCTCGACAAGGCTAGCAATAGACCTCGTACTGTTGTTGTAAGGTTGCGCAGCCCACGTCATCGTGATTCACTATTAGCTGCAGTGCAGAATTACAACAAGAAAAACCCTGAGGAAAAGCTTAATTCCAATCTTTTGGGAATAGCAGGCGCTCGGGCCCCTATATTCGTCGCTGAACATCTTACTCCCGCCAATAAGTCTCTGCACGCCGAAGCCCGCAAGAAATCTAAAGAGTTAGATTACAAGTTTGTATGCGTGCGGAACGGACGAATCTATGTCAGAAAAGATGAGACCCAACAGGCAATACTTATCCGCAGCCCGGAGAGCTTGCAGCTGATGACCAAACGCTAACTTTCTTCCTTCTTTTATCAAAGTAAATGTTGTGGTGTTTTTGTTATAATTTTTTTTTAATTTATATTATCAAAACACACGAGGTTTAAGGACTAAAACTAACGATGTTTACAATAATATTATATTGACCTCATACGATATTATTGTTTTTACGGAAACTTGGCTTAATAATAGTATATCTAGCAACGAATTTATTGATAACCGCTATAACGTGTATCGTCGTGATCGCATCTGTAGTAAAAAAAAGGACGGAGGCGGCGTGCTTATCGCCGTTGCAAAATCACATCCTTCTTGCAGAGTCCTTAATTGGGAAACAGATTGCGAAGATTTATGGGTCACTGTTAACTTAAAATTGAACAACAAAATAAGAAGGATAGCAATTTGTGCCGTATACCTGCCGCCCTCGTCGAAATTAGAACAGCAAATGAAATTTATCTATAATGCTGAACGTGTCTTAACCCAAATCGATGACGTAATAATCCTTGGTGACTTTAATCTCAGTGGTATTAAATGGGTTGATGACATTAATACATCTCATAAACTACCATCTCTCTATAAAACTGAGCGGGAGTGTTCTTTAGTTAACTTCATCTTTTCAAACGAACTGTACCAATTTAATAGCTATACAAATTGCAAGGACAGAGTACTGGATCTTATTATAAGTAGCTTACGAAATTGTTAAGTATCCATACCACTTGATTTACTTAGCGTATTAGACCCTCAACACCCTAACCTACAATTATAAATTGAAAACTCTATCTCTAACGTAAACATTCTTCGTCCTAAAGACAAGCTAGTGCACAATTTTTTCAAAGCAGATTATGACAGCATAACAGAGGAGTTAAAAAATGTTGATTGGCAAATCAAATTCTCTAATTGCAATAACGTGAATGAAATGGTATTTGTGTTCTATGATGTTTTGCAGAAAATGATTGACGAGTTTGTGCCAAAAAAAAGACATAAAGGAGCAAAGTTTCCCTCCTGGTTCAGTAATACCCTTATTAGAGTAATATCAGAGAAAGAAAAGCTTAGACATAAACTTCGCAAGTATAAAAATCCTCGTGATAAAATAGAATTTGGATTAATAAGAGATAGGGCTCACTACCTCTATAAAAAATGTCTTAAAGAACACAAAATGAGGATCCAGGATGCAATCTCTAAAAATGCCAAAGTTTTCTGGAGCTACTTTAATAACAAACGCAGTGGGTCCTCCTCCATTCCTTCACAAGTTCATCTCAACGAAATAATTGCTAAGAGTGGTCCTGACATAGCAAATCTATTAGCATCGCACTTTTGTTCAGTTTACAGTAACCATAATCCCAGTTTGACCGAGGTTGAGCACATGTATGGGTATATGCCCAGATTTAGTTTCAATGAAACTGAAATTTTATCCAAACTCAAAAACCTAGATATCTCTAAAGGTTCAGGTCCGGACGGTATACCTCCTATACTACTTAGGAGTTGTGCAGCTGAACTTGCTCACCCCATTTGCCTAATATTTAATAGATCTCTAGACAGCGGGTCATTTCCCAACCAGTGGAAGCATGCTAGAATTTTGCCTATATACAAAAAGGGTGATCAAGCCGACGTCAAAAATTACCGGCCAATAGCTATTTTATCTTGTCTATCCAAGCTTTTCGAATCTCTCGTATGTCCTTTACTTACTCGCCACATCGACATTATGATCTCATCACAGCAACATGGTTTCAGGAATGGTCGATCTGTGCAAACTAATCTGACTTGCTTCATTGCAGACCTATCTAGTAGTATTGACAAGAGGCATCAAGTTGATGCCATTTATACAGATTTTAGCAGTGCGTTTGACAAAGTCAACCATAGTCAGTTGCTCTATAAATTGGCATCTTTTGGCATTCACGGCACTCTACTGCATTGGTTCAGGTCATACTTGACCTTAAGACCACAAACTGTCGCTGTAAAAGGCTATGAATCACGAACTTATCTTGCCGAATCAGGTGTACCCCAAGGTTCCCATCTTGGACCCTTATTATTCATAGTGTACATTAACGATCTCACTGCAAATATTCGTCATAGTAAATTCTCCCTTTTTGCCGATGACTTAAAACTTTACAAAACGATCTCGAACCCAAAAGATGCTGAGCTTCTTCAAAGCGATCTTGACAAAGTAAATGCATGGTGTGATCGTAACAGTATGTCCCTAAATCCTGGAAAATGTCACTTTATTACCTATACTAAAAAACTTTTACCGCTGATCACTAATTATCAAATTAGTGGTACTTTACTGCAGAGGGCTGACGAAGTGCGTGACCTAGGCGTTGTCATTGACAGTCAATTGTCCTTTTCCTCGCATATTAATACTGTAGTTAAAAAATCGGCTCAATCACTTGGTTTCATAAAGAGAAACACAAAAGAATTCAATATCCAAACAAAGATTATTCTGTATAAGAGCCTGGTGCGTAGTCAGCTAGAGTACGCCTGTGTTGCATGGAATCCTTTGTATGCTTTTAAATCACAACAACTTGAATCTTTGCAGAGGGCTTTCACCAGGCATCTAGCTTTTGTATCACAGGGCATTTCGCACAGGACTCCATACAGCCTACGTTTATACACTTCAAGCTTGATACTCTATCTGAGCGTCGTAAACGTCTTGGCCTTGTCTTTCTTTATAAATGCATTAGGGGCATAATTAAGTGTGAGGAGGTATTTGACTATATAGCTTTGTCTGTTCCGAGCAATTATCCGAGATATCCCATGTCAAGAGTCTTTCACATTCCCTTCTTTAGAACCAATATAGGTAAGAATTCTCCTTTCTGTAGAATGTGTATGGATTACAACACCATTAACTCTAAACTATCCAAAATTGATATATTTTCTAACTCCTTGCCAAAATTTAAAAGTAATGTTTTATTAATTTCTTAGTTAGTATTTTCCATGTTGTTTTAATAATAATTTTATGTCAATGATGTGTACACCTATAATAAGCATTTGTATTAGAATAAGACCTAACTATGTTTTGGAAACGTGTAATATTTATGCCGTTGGTGTACCTTATTCAAATAAAAAAAAAAAAACTTCCCTGGTAAGAACCTGGCTATTAAGTGGATATTCCATGTTTCGGCAAGGTGTAGAATCTTCGAGGCCGTTCTTAGGAGTGTTAGCGACTTTGTCCCCCCCTGTTTGTTTATATAGGCTATAGTCGTTCTGTTGTCTGACTGAAATATCACAGATTTTCTTTTTAACTTTGCTGCATTCGTTTTTAAAAGTATGTAAAGAGTCCATAATTCTTTGAGATTGCAGTGCCAATTTTGCTGTTTTTTGTTCCAGAATCCGCATAATTTTTGACTGTTTAAAATGGCTCCCCAACCGTAATCTGCTGCGTCGGTGGTAATGAACTTTGTCGGGCGCTGATGGTGAATGGGGGTAGCCTTTTGAATTTTTTTTATCCACCAAGAAAGTTCTCGGGATACTGCTCTTGGTAATTGGAACTTCCGATGACAATCTGACTCTGGTAGTTGGTTTGCAAGTCTTTGTATTACTCTGCTGTGAAGTCGACCCAAGGGAATGACTTCTGCAGCGAAATTTAGTTTTCGGAGTAGGATTTTTGCGTCCATCCAACTCCAGATGCCTTTTTGTTGAAACGCTTTGGTGAATTTTACGTACTGGGTGACTTTTTTGCTTGAGAGGCGTTTCTCGTTGTTTTCCGTATCCCATAACACCCCCAGATATTCTAGACATGTCTTTGGTTGAGTGCTCGACTTTTGACGATTGATGTACCAGCCTAAGTTTTCTAACAGTTGCAGTGCGTATTCTCCTTGCCTTCGCAATTCTGTGGGGTTTTCGTTCATGATCAAGAAGTCGTCTAAATAGATCAGAGTTCTTATGCCCTTCTCTCTTAGAATCTGAGCGATCCAGTTTGTTACTTTTGCGAAAATTGAAGGTGCACTGGCTAGACCAAATGGGAGACACGTCATGTGGTAAAATTTCTTTTTCTACAGGAAGCTTAGGAACTTTTGGTGATTTTCGGCTACAGGAATGTGGTAATACGCCTGAGATATGTCTATTTTTAGCATGTAGTCTTTTTCCCTTAACGTGGCTGGAATCTTGTGTAGGTTTATTAGGTGGAATTTTGGAACAGCGACGTAGCTGTTTAAGCGTTTCAGGTTGAAAATTAGTCGATGAGATCCATCTGTTTTCTACGTGAGAAACATCGGGGATATGAACCATTTTTGGGACTTTTGATCCTGAATTGCTCCTGAAAGTTTAAACTTATCCAGTTGCTTGTCCATAGCTGGGGATTCTTTGCAGGCTAGCTGTTGAAGTTTGCTGCTTGATAAGTTCGTTAATGGGGGCTTTCTTAGAAATGGTATTCTGTACCCCATGACTACTGACAGGATGGTTTTGGGCGCCCCCAAGTTTTTCCATGCTTGAACTTTTTTTAGAAGTTGTCCTGCTTGAAAGTAGTCAAAATTTTCTTGTTTCTCCGTATTTCTCTTTGTTCTGAGGATGGGAATTTTGCTCCTTCTTTTTTTGAAATCTAGGCTTCTCTTGCCTTTTGTCCCTGATCTTGAATGAGTTTTTGTTCCTCTTCTGATGTGGAGGGCATGATGATTTATATTTGATTGTCTTTTTGAATTCGGGTGGAAAAATCTTATGCGGTCCACCTTGATCTTTGACAACTTCTGCAAGTTTCGCTTCGGAAAACAAAAGTGTGTCAGAGGGTGGAATATCATGTAGAATCTCATTGATCACTCTGTTTGGAGCCTTGTATAATTTTCGCCTTTGTTGTATGACTTCGGCTCTCTCTGAATTCAGAATCATTTGCCAAAAAGGCTTTATTTACTTTTTCTCTGACGTCAGATGGTAAGTTTTGAGAGATGTCTTCGAAAGCTTTCCTTTGTTGCAAAAGTCCATGTCCAATAGCCGCTAATGTACCATCGGACCTCTCTAATATCGTAACGCTGTGTCAGAAAGGCGTAGCCAGTGCAAGTTGAGGGTTTACCTTCAAAGATGTGAATACTGGTGTTGCTTGGAATTTTTTTTGAACATCTTTATATTTTATGTTTTTCCATGCTTCCGAGCCAAGTCTTTGACACCGAGATCCTTGTGCAGCTAGTTCTGGATCTGCTCGAGAGATTTTCGCGTCTGCTTCCGTTATATTGGGTGAGAAGTCTACTCCGGTGTGGCTTGACTTCGAGAGTTCTAAAAGCTCTCTTTGTGCCTCTGCGATTTTTTGTTTTAATTCCTCTTCTCTATTTTTTGAGCTTTTGCCGGCATCAAATGGTTTCCACATACATACTTCATCGTTTTCATCCCCTTCATTCTCTTCTTGAGAGGTGCTATCTGCGAATGACGCATTCAATGAATCTGTGACTTGCTGCTCATCTTCGTCTGGCTCGCTAGCTTGAGATCGTTTGGCTGTCTTAATCTCTGATAAGTCTTCCTGGAGCTTCTTGATTGATTCATTTTGTTTTTTAGACATTTCTTATATAATATTAAACATATCTTGTTGTTTTTTTGCGAGCTTTTCATACGAGTCGTTTCTGGCGCGTTTTGGCTCTGAGCATTCCGAGATTGACGGTAATCTGGAAACATTAGCATTTGTTGGGTCTTGCTCGTTTTCCTTACTTAAGGCAGTTGATGACTCTTTCCTTGAGAGAATTAAGGGTTTTATGTTTTTTACGACGTCCATGAAGTAGTTATAAGACATTGGGTTATTGTGGATTTTTTCCATGATTGCATGAGGTGAGAACAAAAGCGTCCTGCCGAAAGGCCAGTCCAAAAGACGGCGTCTGATCTCTCTTAATGTTCTTTCTGATGCCTGAGTTGCCTCTGGGTTGTAGGCACGAATAAGCTCAACGTCCTTAAACCATATTATTATCAACAAAATCCAAACCAAATGCAAACTAAAAGTCCAATAAACACGCCAAAGTAATCGATTAAAACAATAGAAGCTCAAATAACACAGATCGCAACGACAAATGACGAGGGACTGCGTCGATGTAAGACAAGTTGTGCGCGACGCGAGCGCAACGACGAAACCGGTTTCTACTTGTCGTACGAGTGAGATGGCATATGCTTGCCGTTGACCGCGCGTTCTTTGCGCACATACCAAAAACTAAACAAACGTTTATTTTGTCTATTTTACACACTTAATGCTTCACTAAAATTGTTTTATTTACGCATTTATATATTTTTTTACATTTTATTCCCATGGTTTAAAAAAAAAACTATTTGTAATGAAATGTGGGTTAATACTTAACAATTTAAAACTAATTTGGTTTTTGTAGGATAACTTTCGTTAACCGGGTCAGATTTTGCCCAATGACCTTTGCTGAAATCGCGATTTTTTTTTATTTTTATACAAATTGGTCAGCTTGGTCGGTTTGTTTGGAAAAAACTTTTTAAAAATAGCGATTTTAGCAAAGTTGTAGAAAAAAAAGTTATTCAGATTAATCAGTACAAGCCCACCTTAAAGTATCATTGCACCTTTATGTTATACCCTGTACATTATACTGAAATTGGTTTTGTTGTTAATTGACTTACCTACCCCAAACAGTACCTACATCTATTTGTGAGTATAATATACTTGTAGGTACAAATGTTTTATTTTTGTATGTATTAGGAAATAAACATTATATATTCCATAAAACAAACATAAATTCTTAAAATTACCTACTATATTATGCTGCTGTTTATCCTTGGTTATCGATAATCCGCTAAAGCGATAGTGCACTGCAGCCCATCCAGGCGATAGTGTACTGCAGCCCATCCCTATTGGTCACGTGTACATCTATATAGTTTACTATAGCTCACTTGCCTACGATGTATTATTATGCGACCGATGCGGTAGACGCGCTCTATACCTACATACTTACTCTGAGATGTTACCACTTACGGCTATTTATAATTATGTACTAGGGTGCCGTAAGCTTAACCGATCGTAATACGTTACCGCTTGCGGCACTCTATACACTTCCAAACTTCAATTGAAATCAAAGAGATTCAGCACATATTGAGCTAAATAAACATGAGGAAATGTGTGTTTTGTAAAACTCGCTACAGAAAAGGGAGCAAAACGTCATTTCACTGGTACGTAGTTGTTTTTATTCAAAATTGATTTGTAATTGTGCGTAAAGCATTGATTAATATCTGAAAATTGTTTGCAATGATATCATCCATATAATGATGAATTTTGAGAGAATTGATGTTAAAATTTGTTTTGTTTATAATGCACTAGTGATTGACAAATTCTTATAGAGAAAAATGTCGATATTCAATACCAAAAGTTAATACAGCTCAGTCTGATTCAGAAGTTGTTTTTTACCCGTCTTTCGGCATTGTGGTATTATTATCTAATCTTAAAACTAGACTTCTGTCAATAAACATGCGAAGAATTAAAAAATAAAATACGGGTCAGCCCCACGTGCTATACGAGGGCGATTTAATCGACGACTAAAATTCAAGTCTTATAATACGTATTTTAGCAAAATAAATAGACGGGGTTAAAAATAAATACCCTTTGGGAATTGCCACATATGATACGTGGAATTTGAATCAAGGCCTAGACGGAGTTATAAAGGAAAATAATTTGAGGGTAAATCAGAATACCTTTAATATAATAAACAATTTGAAGAAAAAAAAGGGTAAAATATACTAAATGCATTATGAGATGACGATGTAGGAATGTTTTATACAAATTAGTTCAATGCATCGGTATACCTAAATTTACAAAATTTAATTTTAATAGTAGGCCGGTTAGGCAACGATCGTCCCCTTCCCTGGGTATTAAAACGATAAAATCTAATAGTGAGATATAAATAATAATAATTTATACTTGGGGTCAAAATTACCCCAAGGTTGTAAGTATCACCAGAAGGGAACATAATACTCTTAAGTAACTTAAAATTGACAGTCCGTTAAAATAGAAAGAGGTGAAGGAATTTGAAGGTTGAAAGTAGCACTTGATGTAGAACAACAGAATCCCGCAGGGCAGCAACTATAGGTACTTTACATCGCACGACCTCGGAGGTAGCGTATGGTTAAGATAATGAAAAAGAAATCACTTCCCTTGGAGCAAGAAGTCGGACGTGCCGCACAGCAATAAAGGATGGCTGGCAGAACGCACAGCTCCTTCCCGGGATCCAACCACTCTTCAACCAAGTACTGCACCATGCGTCGCAGCAAAAAGGGGAAGCTGGCAAAACGTTGTAGTATATTGTATCTTGCGCTATAGCTCCGTCTCAGGCTCTTCCGAAGCGGAATATCTTCGGGATTCCAAAAATGCGGCCGGAGTGAAATGGCCCTCAGAAAAACTCAAAATAACTATAAATAATAATATATCTGATAACTAAAAAATTTTAATATTCACTACCCAAAATAAATCAAACAAAATTCGACCGTCATCTCTTTGCGCTTCAGTATGCTGAAAAATAATCGTGGTTTTAGTAATAAATCTTTTGTTGTGTCTCATATCATTGCACAATATGTAGATTATGTTTTAAGTAATCAATTATTTTTGCAGATTTCCTTCAGAGTTGACGCTAAGAAACATGTGGTTACAAAATATGAATGCCTTAAACTGGACCCCAAAGGAAGCAGATTCTCTCTGTTCTAAATATTTTGACACCAAGTGTTTCATCACACATAACACCCCAACAGCACTAAAAACGGGTTCTGTTCCTACACTGTTTAAAGGATTGTTTGAAAGTAAGCGTCAGTTCACACTGAGACGCGACGCAACGATGCTTGAAGAGGCCAGTTGTTTCGCGCGGCGCCGCGTGACGCTTCGCGATGCCGCGAGGCGCATCGTGAAGCCGTTTTAATTTGCAGTGAATCATACCGGCGAAGCACCGCTGTGTCGAGATGCATCGCGCTACGCCGCGAGGCATCTCGAGGTGCAGCGTGGCGCATCGCGGCGTAGCGTGACGCCGCGTGACATCATCATATCATGTCAGCTCATATACGTCCCCACCGAGGGGCTCGAGCCTACCCTGAATTAGGGCGATCGGGCCGCGGGAAATATCTCATTAAAATTTGTATCCTATTGTGTAGTAAATAATGTTATATTTTGTATCACCATCTGGGGTATCCGTACTGTTCACGACTTTTTGTAAATAGTTTGTGAATTTTTTTTTTAAAATTGTGTTTTATCTCCCATTTAGCTAGGATAGTTTGAATAGGTATTTTTGTGTTATTTTATGTAATAGGCAGGTTATAAGTACTTAGAGATGTACATATTTAGCTTATAGGGCCTTTGTTCGAATCTTCACATAAAAGCGCATCGCTTAACAATTGTATTAGAAACGTCAAATTGACATTAAGTCACATTACCTATGGATGTCGAAGGAGTAGGTTAGCAATTGTAACCTTCTACCATATTCTAGACTTAAATAATGTAAGTCGCCCTAATTAAATACAAATACAGTCCACTAATTAACTTATATTCGGTGTTTCACTAAACTGCAACATAAATTGGTCCTAACGAGACCGTGATTAAGAATCGGTGAGTCTTAGTTAACAGTGCCTACTGGACACGTCAGCCGAGCCATTGTCGGTAAGCCAAGCTATTGTTGGTGAAATTGGCGTGCCCCTACAGCAAATCTTCATCGCCAAGCTATTGTTGGGGTGAGTTTGTTTTTTGTTTCCGTTGGCCCGAAGATTTCCACGGAAAACAGCGTAATTTTCTACGTAATTTGCTGCAAGTTGCATTAGATGAGTGGAGTGCTGTGCGACTCGCGGCGTTTAAAATTCCGCCCGTCTGCGCGCGCTACACGACGCTGCAACCTACTAAGCCCTTTTTTTGGGTTATTAACTGCAAATATTGTACCTACGTGACTCCAAGCCAAGGTGCCTAAAAGGTTACAGGTAACCTTGAGTATAATTATTTCCTGTTCCTGCCTACGTTGACTACTGGGGGCGCCATCTAGCGCTGTTTTGCAGTAAAAATAACGGACCCGGATAACTCCGGTCCGACATTGCTTGCAAGTGCGCGCGTGCCCCATTGCGCATGCGTGCGATTCACGAGAGGTTCCGAAGTGCGCCGAACAAACGCAGTTCCGAACTGTGCCGATCATTGCCGAGTGCTGTTTTACCGAACGAGTTCTGAATCTGAGGAGTGATTTTCCAATCGCGTGCGTTGATTTGTGTTTCGCGTCAAGATATCGGAAACGAAAGCACACGAGTGCTATGAAGTGAAGTTACGTTTTATCGATTATTCATACAAAAAGTGAACACTACGTGGCGCTGTTTGGCGTTCTCGTGTTGTAGCGTCGGTTTGGTGTGTACTGTGTGTGGTAAAATAAAACAGTCAGGCAGATCGAATAGTCAGCCATTTTGTAAGCCATTTTAGATATTTAATTTTGTAATCACGTTTGCTTGCATTGTGCAAAATATTGTAAAAAAATTATACGCAGTGTCTGTAAAAAATGGAGCAAAAGGAGGCGTTGAAAAAATTGGTCGTTGCAAGAGGTCAGTGTAAAGCTCCGATTACTTGCACCTATAATTTTGTTCATGGCGATGATGCAATATCAAAGGGTTTGGAAACGCTGCTCATAAGGCGGGAACGTATCAAAAAGGCATTCTCTGATTATGAAATCCTTAACATTGATATCGCATCTCAAAATGATACGGACAGTGAAAATTTCAATGACGTAGAAGAAAAATATTGCTCCACGTTAGCAAAGATAAATGAACTAATTAAACAATTGCAACCTGCAGGACCAGAGTTGTCGCCGCCTCCACTCCCTCCTGTCAATAATGGGAGCTTAAAATTTCAGCGCCTACCGCGCATAAACATCACTGTATTTGACGGATCTAGTATAGGTGAGTACACACCTTTTATAAATATGTTCAGGTCTGTCGTAGATGAGAACAATTCACTAAATGATTGTGACAAGCTTTACTATCTCACGACATTTTTATCTGGGGAAGCGTTGAACATCATAAAACATCTCCCACTAACCCCAGAAAACTATAAAATTGCGTTAGAGTTACTAAAAGAACGCTTCGATAACCAAGTAAAGCTTGTTTCCCATCATGTCAATGCCATACTTGACATTGATTGTTTGAAAAAGCCCAGTGCCGCTGGATTACGTTCTGTAATTTCTCATGTAAGACAACACTTAGGTGCGTTAAAAAACTTGAAACAGCATACAGAGCACTGGGATACAATCTTAATTTGCATACTACAACGCAAGTTAGATTTCTATACTGTCAGAGCATTCTATTTAGAACGGAATGACAAAAAAAACATGCCTTCATTGTCGTCTTTGCTCGAATTTCTAGAAGGCCGGGCGGTAGCTATGGAGACTGTGAATCCTAATGAGGAGCGTCGTCGAAGCTCACTTGTATGCGGGGTAGCGAGCACTTCATTGAAGAAAAAGAAACAAGTGACTTCAAACATGTGTAAGTTTTGTAATAATTCTCATAAATTATATAACTGCACCAAATTTAAAATGGCAAATGTTAAGGATAGAAAAACCTTCATTGTCAAAAATAATTGTTGTCAAGTTTGTCTAAATGAGCATAGTGGACGGTGCAAGTTTAACTTTAAATGTAGTGTTTGCCAAGAAGCACATAACACACTTCTACATGTTGAAACCCCAAAATTGAACACTACACATGAATCAACTTCAAGTCAATTTTCAAAGAGTGATGAGAATGAACTTCCTCCACCCCTGCCTAAGGTTACTTTATTTTGCAAAAATAATACAAATGTCTTATTACCCACTGCTCAAGTATTAGTACTGTGCCATGATGGCACAAAACAAGTGGCCCGAGCCCTGCTCGACTCAGGGAGCCAAGTTTCACTGGTGCGTTCCGGGTTAATGAAGCAAATAGACTCCAAGCTGTACAATGAAGACAGCACTATACTGGGTGTATGCCAGGGCATTCAATATCTCAACAAAAAGACTCAATTTGATATATTTTCACGGGTATCTGATTTTAAGTTGAGCGTTAACTGCTGTGTGGTAGACAAAATCACTTGCAATCTACCACAGTTTAATATAAATACTAGCGAGTTACCTTTAGGTATGGAACTTAAATTGGCCGATGAAAACTTCGATAAATCAGGCCAAATCGATATTTTATTGGGTTGTGATTAGCTCTTACAGGCCTTGCTGCACTCTGCGGAACCACTTAGAGAGGAGGGTCCCTATCTACTCAAAACCCGATTTGGCGATGTGATAGCTGGATCGTTGCCTTCATCATGTGTATCTCCCTCCAGTGTCAGCAACTTTCTTCCTGCCAAAACTCATGTGAGTCAAAGTATATCTTCTGCTGCTTTTAATCAAAATGCCTTTGAAAAAAAATTACACAAAGATGACTTAAGTCAGAACTCATCCATTTCTGAACTAAATGAGAATATTTCAAAATTTTGGCAAGCTGAGAAGGTTCCTGAAATATATTCTGAGCAAACCACAGAGCAGGAACTAGCAGAAAGTATTTTCCGGCAGTCAGTCATTTTAAAAAATAACAGATTTACTGTAGCTTTGCCGCTAAAGCAACCTATTACTAAAATATATCTTGGGGACTCTTTCTCTATTGCTCTTCAACGGTTTTACAATCTTGAGCGTAGATTGTTAAAAAATGATACACTTTATCAAATGTATAAAGATTTTATCAATGAGTACCTTTTGCTGGGCCATGCTGAACCTTATGATGTCTCAAAATATGATCTGGAAAAGGATGCGTGCTACTTTCTACCGCATCATCCAGTATTTAATGATAGTAGCCCCACAACAAAAATGAGAACTGTCTTTGATGGCAGCCTAAAAACAAAGAGCAAAATATCTTTAAATGATGTTCTTTTAAATGGTCCTATTGTTCAAAATGAACTATTCGACATATTGATTTTGTTCCGTTTATCAAGGTATATTTTACTTTGTGACATAAAACAAATGTTTAGACAAATCTTGTTACACCCTCCATATAGAGCCCTACAAAATATTCTATGGCGTGAGTCCGTAGATGATGATGTGTCGTGTTTACAATTAAAAACAGTCACGTATGGATTAAAATCTTCGTCGTATCTTGTGACAAGGTGTTTACTTGAGCTAGCTGAGCGTTTCAAGGATACATATAACTTAGCTGCCAAAGTTTTGAGAACTCAAACCTATGTTGATGATGTTCTCACAGGACATAATGAAATAGATGTTCTTATTTCCATAAAAGAACAATTGGTAGAGTTGCTGAAATTGGGAGGATTTCAATTACACAAATGGGGATCCAATGATACCAGACTGTTACATAACATCACTCCCAATGAAGTACCAGTAAAGGATATTGATATGAGCAAAGATGACAGTTTCTTAAAAACATTGGGTTTGCGTTATAATGTAAAATCAGATAATTTTTACGTAAGATGTTCGGAAACAAATTTCTATAAAGAGTACACAAAAAGGCAAGTCTTATCATTTGTAAGTAAAATTTTTGATCCCTTGGGGTTAGTTGGACCTGTCATAGTTTCTGCTAAACTCCTGATGCAAAGCATTTATGAGTTAAAAGTGTCGTGGGATGAAAAGCTACCTAAGAAAATAAATGAACAATGGTTAAACTTTGCTAAAGAGTTAATTGAAATGTCATCGATTCATACAAAAAGGCACATAAATGTACAAAATGCGAAGCAGATCGAGTTGATTGGATTTGCTGATGCTTCTAAAAAAGCATATGGATGCTGTCTCTACATTAGGAATGTAAAAAACGATGGTACAGTAGAGTCAAATTTATTGTGTTCTAAATCACGAGCAAATTCAACCAACAATGAGCTGTCTACGCCACGAAAAGAGTTAAATAGTGCTCTCTTGCTATCTATGCTAACTAAAAGAGTTTATGAAACTCTAAAGCCACAATGTAACAATTTAAAAGTGTGTTTCTATCTTGATGCGCAGATCGTCTTAGCATGGCTGAACATGGAACCAGTCAAACTGCTGCCGTACGTTGCAAATAGAGTCAACAAAATAAAGGAGTTGACTGCAGGTTGGCCGTGGTTCTATGTGAGGACCACAGATAATCCTGCTGATTGCCTCTCACGAGGTGTGGAACCTCATGGATTGCAGTCTAATGAGCTTTGGTGGCATGGGCCACAGTTCCTAAAACAAGTTACCTTTACGCATGGGAATGCAATGCATGAGGCTTTAAATCCACAGGATCTACCAGAGTTAAAGAAAGAATGTAATATCGTAAGTTCTAATAATACTTGTCACATTCTCAATGACGCTTCTGATGCAGCACCATTCTTTGCACGCTTCTCTGACATAAATAAGCTTAAAAGAATTGTAGCCTATATGCTACGTTTTTCTCACAACTGTAAAATAAAAATTAACTCAGAGCGCCGTGTAGGTGAGCTTCAGCCATCTGAATTGGAAAGTGCCATGTTAACCATTATAAAATGTGATCAGCGAAACCACTATCAAAAAGAAATTGCTTGTTTAAAAGCTAATAAACCTGTAAAGGGTTCTCTTTCAGCACTGAATTGCTTCATTGACAAAAATGGCTTATTAAGAATTGGGGGAAGATTGCAAAACTCACAGCTTCCATACGCACAAAAGCATCCATTAATTTTGGTCAAAGGCTCTCATATAACTTGGCTTCTCATTTGGAAAGAGCACGAAAATTTATTACATGCAGGTCCTAGGCTTTTACTAGCTTCATTAAGTAATCGATTTTGGCTTATCAATGCTGTAAGGGAAATCAAACATGTAATACACAAATGTATGAAATGCTTTAGACTAAAGGCAAAAGCCGCTTCACAGCTGATGGGGTCTCTACCATCAGATAGAGTTACAGTTGCCAGACCATTCGAGAAGGTTGGGATTGATTATGCTGGCCCTTTCAATATTAAGCTTGCTCGTGTAAGGAAACCTCTCATTCTGAAAAGTTATATTGTAATTTTTGTTTGTTTCGTAACAAAAGCAATACATGTTGAACTTGCTTCTGACATGACAACGGAATGCTTTTTAAATTGCTTCAAAAGATTTATAGCACGACGTAATAAACCCTCTCGAGTTTTCTGTGACAACGCTGCTACCTTTAAATGTGCTAATTCTCAATTACAAGAATTGTATAAACTACAGTCTTCCGCATCTCACCAAAGTACAGTGCAAAGATTCTCAGCCGATCAAGGTATAACTTTCAATTTTATTCCGGCTTACAGTCCAGTATTTGGAGGGCTCTGGGAGGCTGGAGTAAAGAGTTTAAAATATCACATAAAAAGAGTGATTGGAAGTACAGTACTTACATATGAACAATTCAATTCGGTTATTATTGGAATTGAATCGGTTTTAAATGCACGCCCGTTGGCCGAGATGTCTGCGGATACATCTGACATGTCATACCTTACGCCTAGCCACTTTTTAACTGGAGCTCCAATTACTGCTATTCCAGAACACGACCTCACTGATCGTCCTGCCAATAGAATCCATTTTTGGGAGCAATGTACTCAAATGAAGCAACATTTTTTTAAGCAATGGCATAAGCAGTATTTGACCATGCTTCAAAACAGGCCGAAATGGAAAAATCAAAGTCCCAACATTGACGTCGGGACCTTGGTGATCCTAAGAGATAAAAACATACAGCCTTTTAATTGGCCTATGGCTAGAGTTGTAAAATTATATCCTGGAACTGATGATAAGGTACGTGCGTTTGATGTTAAAATGCCTAATGGCAATATTGTGCGCACTAGCATAACTAAAATATGTCCATTGCCAATTTATGAGTAGATAGATTAGGATAAAAATACTAATATTAAGGTTCGTAAATACCTTTAGGTATTTTTTTTGTAATATTGTGTTGATGTAGAAATAGCTGCTGGACACATTTTCTGTTCCCGGCAATCTTTGTGTACTATCCACACAAATAATTATAAGTACCTACTTAATAGTATGTTTAGGAGATAATTTAATAAATAAAAATTAGTAAATTAAGGTAATAGAATAAGGAATTCTTAATTTTTAAAACTTTCAGTACTTAGATAATAATATAAGTAAACTTTAAAAAAAAGGTAACAAAATATTATGTTTACAAATAGTAAGTTTAAAAATTGTGTAATTTTTTACATCTTTTGGTTTTTATAAGTAGTATACTGTTAAAATAGCTATTTTCTAGGCTGTTTTGTATTCCTTTCTGGGGGGCAACTATGTTCGAATCTTCACATAAAAGCGCATCGCTTAACAATTGTATTAGAAACGTCAAATTGACATTAAGTCACATTACCTATGGATGTCGAAGGAGTAGGTTAGCAATTGTAACCTTATACCATATTCTAGACTTAAATAATGTAAGTCGCCCTAATTAAATACAAATACAGTCCACTAATTAACTTATGTTCGGTGTTTCACTAAACTGCAACAGCCTTAGTATTTTTGGTTTTACATGCTCTGTATTAGCTTAGGTATCGTAGTTGTAAGGTTTCTTTTTTGTTGTGTCTATTATGTAAATAAATGAGTTTGTCTGGCTGTCTTTCATTGGGAATGACAAGAGGCTAGAAAACCGCGAAAATAGGCAAGGGTATGATGTAATTGACCCTCGAAGAAGGAAAGCCTCTCGCGTCTCCCAATCGGACGCTGCACATCGCAAACCTACGTTGATCCCCACAATTCGTGTTTTCTTCCACTCCGAAGCGTTACTTCTTGCAAGTCAGTCACAACCATACGATCGACCGTCTTTACTATTAATCAGTCCACTGCTCTTCCCCGGCTTTTTATGTGGGTCAAACGAAGGCAGCCTACACGTACAAATATACAAATATGATTGGTTTGAATGTAATAAATGTAAATGGAGTAATTTTTAAACATTATTATTCTATTTTATTCTTATAAAACATCTTTATTTTCAGCAACCTATAGCTCTGCAACTTTACAAGGTATGGGCACAAGTCCATGTTCATTGAAGTGCCAGCTGTCAAAGCGACGTGAAGTTAAAAAAATGCTAAGCGAAAGCATGGGTAGTTCAAGACAACTATATTCAAACTACTAGCAAATTCTATTTCATCTTGACAATGGAAATATGTGTTACGGCCCACCCATACCAACAAATAATTTAAATTATTTTTCAGATTCAGGCACTCCTGGCAATCTGAATAGCGATCTACGAGAAAGCATAAGAAGCGATCATGATTATAAATCCTCTCGAACACCAAAGAAAACGAGGATTCAATATAGTGTAGCGCATGACCATCGGTATGAAAGTACTCCTAGTACTCCATCTAGCAAAAAATCCTTACAGCGAACCAAACAATCGTTAAAGTTGTCAAATGCGCGTTTTAAAGCTTTGACTCAATGCGTTGAACGACTAAAAATAAAAGTAACTGATCTCAAAACTGTTGTAAATGGTTTGAGTAAACAAAATAATGCATCTGAAGAATGTATACTACTTTTAAAACAGTATGATAAATTTCAAATGGAACTCTTTAATTTAAGTGAGGGTTTTAAAAATATACACACTTTTATAAATCAGGTTTTTTAGGTTTACAATGTTTTATAATATGCACTTAAAATGCAACTAAAAAGAGTTTCATAACAGCCTATTTTTGTTCTAAGATGCTAAAAATAGACTTTAGAGTTATGTACTATGTCGACGCCATGTTTTGCACAAACTGTACCGTGATGAATATTTCCTTTTTCATAATGAACACGATGGCAGAGGCTGTGAATATTTATTTTTAAAATAAATGTGAGAAGTATTTCTATTCTTTATTTTGTATAAGCTACCCATTTATAACAAAATTGTTTTTTTCTTCAGCAAATTTTTAGGGTTACGATAGTGTTCCCTTACATACACGAATGTGCGCAGGATAAGCATAATGCAAATGTACACACATCATCTACCTATGGTTTAATAAGATTCTTAAAATCGGAAGTTATTTAGAAAAGGTACATAATCATATCATCAATATATTATCAATACCACAGTCGACTTATGAACATCACCAATTTTAGTTCCACTTCTTCGTTAGGTTCTAAATTTACGAAACCTGGCGATCGTAAGTATAGTTTTTGAACATCCGCGTAGCGGACGCTGTTCCGATTCGGCAGACAGAAACGTTTCAGATTATTCATTTGATTGAGCATCTCCTGGGATGCGTGTGGGATTGTCGGCTCTTTGACTTTAGTGGAAACATTAAAATTAAACACAGGAGTGGTTTTGTTTGAACCTTCACCATACACCTGGTTTGGAGTAGGGTGATTTATTTCGCTGGGTATGCGATCCGAGAGTTGGAATGATGGTTGTTCGGTATCGTAAAGCTCACCGCTAACGTTTGGGTCTACAAAATCTTCGTTCAGATTGTCACTACACGAAATATTATAATTGATTCGCGGGATCGACACGATTTGATTTTGTTTTGCGCTTGAAGAGTTGGATGACGCCGATGTGGAGCTAGACTCCAAATGTCGAAGATTTCGCACATTTTCTTTATTTTGTTCACCGTAACCTGCAGGCCCTGTGTGACTTGCGGTACCGGAGTCCTCGTTGTTTCCTCGTCCTCTGTTATAGATAGACCGTCCATGTCTAAAGCACACACTCCTAACGGAAAAAAACCGGTAGGACAAAAATGTTTTTTGAATTTTGCACTTTAAACCGCCAAATTGACGAAACTGTTACGCCGTTGTTACGTAACTTACTATCACTGCAGATAATTATTTTATAAATTATCTTCGTACAAACCGTTACGGCTAAAAGTAAGGGGAAGGATGTAAATTACATTTTACTCACGGTTGCAAAACCTTAGATACCCTCAACGCAATAATATTTTCTTGAAGTAAAACGTGGCTATGAGTCACACGACTAAGTACTTGCGAGACGGCACGGTGCACGGGATGTGTCAGCTCACGACCGTCTCGGTCGGGAAACGAAACGCCAATGAGTCAAAACTCGAGTCCAACCGACTCAACTGCTAGGTGGCGCTGCAAGCGGGGAAAAAAAGTCAAAATATTTCTATCATAATACCGAATAATATTAAATCTAATAATTATGAAACTGACATAAATAATACAATTAAGGATATAATTGATTGGATGGACTTAATTGTAAATTTAAATAAAACAAATTATATACAATTCGGCACAAACAGACATAACAAATTAAAACTTAACATACATAGCAATGAATCACATATACAAGAGGTTACTAATACAAAATTTCTGGGTGTTGCGTTGGACGATAGCTGTAGCTGGGAAAAACATACAGAGACTCGGAGAGAAAAACTTAATCGCTATGTGTATGTCTTAAGCAGGTTAAGGAATATTTCAACGGTTAAGACTACGCTTTCGGCTTACCATGGTTACGTAGCCTCTATTCTGAAGTACGGCTTGTTAATATGGGGAAATTCTGTTCACTTTAATAATGTTTTCATTGCACAGAAGAAATGCATACGAGCTATATGTGGCAAAACATCCCGTGAGCCATGCAGGCCATTATTTAAGTCATTAGGACTGTTACCCTTGCCCTGCATGTATATTTTGGAGGTCGCTACTTTCGTAAAAAATAACTTACATTTATTTAAAAAGACGAGAGATGTACACAACAGAATTGTAAGAGACCCAAATAAATTGGTTTTAAACAGTATACCCAAACTGACTCAATATAATAGACAGTGTGTAGTAATGTGTGTTAAAATTTATAATGCTCTACCTACTGACATGAAATCAATACCGAATAGTATATCATTTAAACGCAAACTTGTGACATATCTTAAAGAAAAATTATTTTATTCCGTAAATGAATTCCTATATAGACATTTTGACAATTAATATTGACTATGACAAAATTAAATGCAATTGTATCTGTAACTTTATTTTGTAGTATAGTTGGTAGTATAAGTATTAGCTGTGAATTTTATAAGTAATAATTATAATAAGATTAACATTTGCATGCCAATCTGGTGAAATATGAGGACTACCTAAATAATGCAACAACTTTAAAACCATGTTTTATGCAAATAAACTTTCATTTCATTTCAAAAGTGGGGATGGACCGGAAGTTAGCGACTAGTACATACAGGAAATGAATGCTGCTCTCATATTTAATTAGGCTTCGAATAAGGCTCAATTCTATTTAATGGGCACTTTTGAGCCGGGTACGAGGTGGCGCGACATAGACTAAGTACTTAATTGCAGGTACCAAATACACTATGTTAGTATTTGTGACTGAATTTTAAATTTGTGACGTTGTAATTTTTATTGAATATACAAAATTTTACTTAGTTTATTGGACCTTTTTTTCATACATAGAGTTTTTTAGGTGCACGAAAACAATTCTGAAAACGATTCCGAACACGATACTGTTGTCAGTTCAAAATATGAAAAAATTGACTTCAGGACTAGAACTAGAATTTGGCCCTTCAAAATTATTGTTGGAGCCTGGAGGACAAATTATAGTATTTAAGTGTATGCAGCCCGTGTCATCAATTTATAAGACGTTATCACGTAAAAACTTATACAGGCTGTAACAAAATGGTGTACGTCCCGTTAACTGGTGTTTCTACTAATCATACTGAACAACTTTTGTTCTTCAACTTTCTTGAAATCGCAAAAAAAAAATTACTCTTCATGCAAACTGATGGAAATAAAGCAATGCTTGTAACTAGCGGTTAAATATTTTTATTTAATATTCTACAAAAATTATGTGGCACAGTATATGACGTAGTAGCGGTAAGAGAGAGAAGCGCCCGGCAGTTATCCACAGCTAGACGTTGTTGTAATATTTTGCTCAGCGCAAAACTATAGGCGTTTGTGTTCTCATATTCCAACACGCCCCTCTGAACACAAACCCATTGCATACATGAATGCCTGGTGCTTCGGTCGTGGCAGTCCCTTGGTGAGAGCATCGGCGACCATTTCTTCAGTGCTCTTGTAGAGAACAGTGATTTGCTTCATTGCGATTCGCTCTCTGATAAAGTGATAACGTACATCGATGTGCTTGCTTCTCGCCCGCCATGTATCGTTATCTGAAATGCTGATAGCACTCTGATTATCACAAAATATAGACATTGGTGTACCTGACAACATGGGCCAAAAATCTTCCTCTAATTGTTTGAGCCAAATTGACTCTTGTGTGGCCGTAGCAAGTGACATGTACTCTGCTTCGGTACTCGACAGAGCTATAGTAGGCTGCCTCTTTGAACACCAACTAATGGCAGCACCCTGAAAAATAAAAATGTATCCGGTACATGACCTTCTGTCTTCAGTATCAGTAGCCCAATCCGCGTCACAGTACCCCATGATATTGGCATTGTTCTTCTTGAAGGTAAGTTTTGTTTCCATTGTACCCTGTAGGTATCTTAAAACTCTTTTTGCAGCTGACCAGTGTTGTGCGGTTGGCTCATTATTAAATCGACTTAGCTGATTCACTATGTAAGCTATGTCCGGCCTGGTTCCCTGTGATAGGTATAGCAAACATCCAATTAGTTCATGGTATGGTATATTTCTATTTATTTCCTCTTCATTTTTAGCCTTCTTTAGTTGCAAATTAGCTTCACACGGAGTATAGGCAGGTTTGCAGTCGCTCATATTAAAACGTGTTAGTATTTTCTTGATATACAAAATCTGATCCAGTGAAATTTCATCAGTTGAATTTTGACTAATTTTAAATCCAATACAACACTTAGCTGGTCCTAAGTCCTTCATATGAAACTTCTCATTTAATTTACTCTTTATCATTGTGACTGTTTGTTCATTGTTATAGAAATATAAAGTGTCATCGACATAGACGGCTATAAACAATATGTCTTGTTCATTTATAATTCTGTAGTAAATACATGGATCTACTTTTGATCTTGTCATTCCTATTTCCAATAAAATTGTATTTAACTTTTTGTTCCATTGCCTGCTCGCTTGTTTAAGGCCATATATAGATTTATTAAGTTTACATACTTTTTGTCCTTCTTCAAAATATGGAGGCTGTGACATAAAAACATCTTCTTCAATATCACCTTGTAAAAATGCAGTCACAGCGTCCATCTGGTGGATTTTGAGGTTATATTTTACTGTCAATCCAAACAGGTATCTAATAGAAGAATACCGCACCACAGGTGCATAAATCTCATGATAATCTATGCCCTTTTTTTGATGAAAGCCTTTAACAACTAAACGTGCTTTGTATCTTGTAACGTTACCATTCTCATCGGTTTTAGTTTTGTAAACCCATTTGCATGGAATAATTTTCTTATTCATCGGTGGTTCAACCAGTGTCCATGTTTTATTATGAAGTAGAGATTGATATTCTTCCTTCATTGCTTCCATCCATTTGTCTGCCTTATTGCTTTCAAGTGCTTCGGAAAGGCTTTGTGGGTCTTTGTCTAAGATCCCCATAGCTGTCTCGCCATTCATGCAAATAAATGAAGCTTCAGTTTCGGTATTGTTTTCATTTGTTTCTGAAAAATAAATTTCTTCTCGTCGATTAGAATGTGTCGTTTGAATTAAACTTTCATTGATCATGCTTGAAGTTGAACTGTCGTTTGATGGCACATAAGTTTCATCATTAGGATCAGTATAGTTCGATGAGGTTGTCGACGAATTCCAATTCTCATTACTGTTAGAATTCTCTACTTCGTTATTCTGCACTTCGTCTTCAATTTGGACTTCATCTGGTTGAAATAATGGCAAACAAATTCTATCTGACAAAGGTAAGTCATTATTTGTATTATTACTTTTATATGTATTTTCTTGTTTGACTGTTATTACTTTTTCTGTGTTATTAATTTTAATTTTTTCTTTTTCAGGTTCATTATCTTGTTTTTCTTTTTCAGATACAGATGATTCATTTTTAATAATATTTTTATTTATAGCGGTTTCCAGAAATGTAACATCTCTACTCATTACAGCTTGTTTCGTCTTAGGGTCTATAAAACGGTAGCCTTTCACACAATTACTGTAACCAACAAAAATCAACTCACGTGATTTGGCATCTAATTTTTGGCGACGTTCTTTAGGTATGTGCACCATAGCCCGGCACCCAAATATTCTTATATGGCTTAAATCTGGCTTCTTGCCGGTCCATACTTCTTCTGGAGTGATGTACGAGAGTGATTTTGTCGGTGAGCGATTGATGATGTGCGCTGCCGTGACAACTGCTTCACCCCAGTAGTAATTCTGTAATTGTGCATTAATAAGCATGCATTTTGACCGCTCAATTAATGTTCGATTCAAGCGCTCACTTAAACCATTTTGTTCTGGCGTATAAGGGTTTGTGGTTTGATGCAATATACCAAATTTCTTTAAATAATTGTTAAAATTATTGTTTACATATTCCTTGCCATTATCCGTTCTTAATTTCTTTATTTTCTTATTCAATTCATTTTCCACATTGTTTTTATATTCAATAAATTTTTCTAATACTTCGGCTTTACTTTTAATTGGATAAACATATACTTTACGTGAGAAATCGTCTATAAAAGTTACAAAGTACCTGGCACCTCCAAGTGTTGCAGTTTGCATCGGACCACATACATCGGAGTGGATGACTTCTAGCAACTCGGTTGCTCGGGAGCCTTCACTTGGAAATGACTGCCTTGTTTGCTTTCCCTCTATGCAATCTATACAAGTTATATTTTCTTTCTTCGGAGACAATTTCACACCGGTAGTACAATTAGGAATCTTATCCATATCAGCAAAATTCAGATGGCCCATTCTCTGATGCCACAAGTAAGTATCGTTCTCCGTCAATGCTGCCATAGCTTGGCCTTCATTATGTTTGACATTTAACCGATACATGTCATTTATTAAATGTGCATTAGCTACTTTCTGACCATTCTGATTTGAAATAATACAGCCATTTTCCTTAAACTCAACTTTGCAGCCACTTTTTATCATTCTGCTCACGGATATCAGATTAGTTGATAATTCTGGTACAAAAATAACATTTCTAACCTGTATTTTATTGATACAACCTTTTGTGTCCGGAACTTGAAGTGTAATGTCTCCACAACATTCAACTTTTAACACTTTGTCGTTAGCAATTCTTATTTTTGATACAGGTGGAGCCTTAATGTCACTAAGCCACTCCCGGTGCATGGTCATGTGCATGGAGGCGCCGGAGTCAACATACCAGTTCAAGCTGTCATTCATTGATGTAGCTGAAAAAGCTGCCACAAATCCTGTTTTATTTTCATTTTTATTGCTTTTTTTGTACCAACAATTTTTACTCATATGACCATATTTATTACAGTTGTAACACCTGGGACCTTTTTTATATTGCTGTTCATTTTTTGTTTGTTTAGTTTTAGCATTTGTATAAAGTGCGGTAGTGTCTGAACAAGTAACTTCTTGTAATAATTTATTTTTAACTAAGTCAGCACTAATCTTTAAACCGGAGCTTTCTAAACCCATGATCATTGGCTTGTAAATGTCAGGCAAGCCGGCCAGCATCAAAGTCCCAAGCCACTCATCATCTACTTTGAAATTTATGTTTCTCAACTTGTGTGCCGCAGACATAATTTTGTTGACATAGTCTTCCACTGATGAACTATTTTCCAAGCTTGTGTTTATTAAATCTTTTAAAAGTCCAACTTTTCTAGTCAACCCGCTGTCCGCAAATGCTTTTTCCAAATTTTCCCATACTTGCTTTGCATTGGTAGCATCTTGAATGTGCACATACAATATTGGATCAACTAACAAAATCAATTTTGATTTGGCTTTGATGTCCTGTTCGACACTTTTCGAGTCGGTTACTATGGGCTCAGTTAAAATGCAGTTGTACAAACTTTCAAGTTGCAAGTATGCTTTGACTGCAAAACTCCAACTTGCCCAATTTTCTCGTCCTTTTAGTTTCTCAATGGACACCGGATAACTTCTATCACCCATTATTTTTTGACTGAAATAGATAGCTGGAAAAAAAAAATCACTGGTTCGCGATCGCAGATTATTGAGGTTATGTTCTACACGCTTTTTTATTTTCGCTTTTTTTACTGTAATTACTTCACTTTTACTTTTGCAAACACTAATCGGCAGGTATGGGACGGCCCATAACCTGATGGAAATAAAGCAATGCTTGTAACTAGCGGTTAAATATTTTTATTTAATATTCTACAAAAATTATGTGGCACAGTATATGACGTAGTAGCGGTAAGAGAGAGAAGCGCCCGGCAGTTATCTACAGCTAGACGTTGTTGTAATATTTTGCTCAGCGCAAAACTATAGGCGTTTGTGTTCTCATATTCCAACACAAACCAATCAGCTGATCGACCAAATTTATGCATTGTAGTATGGAGGGTATTTTTTTTGAGTATTGACTATGGGTTCCTTGAGGAAAACAGTTCAGTATGATGAGTAGAACCCCCAGTTAACGGCCCTACACCAATTTTTTCACACCCTATATACAGTTACAGCCCAATAAAACAACAAATTCAAGTTTTTTTTACAATTATTACAAATAAAATATTCCAGTTTTTACTTAAAACTAAAATTTACGATATAAAGGTAATTAAAAAATATCGACTTCAAAAAGCAATAAACAATAAACATGACTGACTCGGTGGCTCAGTGGTTTGTACTCATGACTACTGATCCGAGGGTTGTGGGTTCGATCCCCACCCAGAGCAAACATTTGTGTGATGAGCAGATTTGTTTGCTCTGTGTCTGGGTGTTAAATATCTATATATGTATGTATTTAAACGTATATAAGTATGTATATCAGTCTCTGGTTCCCATAACACAGGGAATCCTACTTTGGGGCCAGATGACCATGTGTGATTAGTCCCAGAATATTTATTTATTTTATTTATTTATTTACTCAATACATATCAATAATTTCATTATCATTTATTCGTTTAAAGAGATTAAACTTCCATAATAAATATCGATTGTATTTATACTACTACCGAACGCGTCGCATCACTAATTATACAATAAGTCCGGGCGGAGGCAGGCGTACATCACTCGCTCAAGGCCACGCGTTATATGCCTACCGCTACGCGTATCGGAGACGATACAACCGACAGTGGGTTGCCACACGCCCGCCTAAGTGCTCGCACGACACATTTACCACTCTGACTATTGAAATGCCTAAACCACGCAATTATTATAATAATGATTCGTCTTTTTATGGTGGGCTTAAAGTCCCACCAGAAACTTTTAATAATTACATTGAAGAATCAGAAAAAGCGTTTTTAAACAATTTTGATAACGTCATAATGGAATGTCTTGAAAATTTTAAAGACTCTGATTGATTTTCCTCCGCTTTGCTCCTGTTTTCCTTTTGATTATTGGTCAAAATTATTTACGAGGTTTCGGATATTTTCGACATTAAAATTTAATGATCGGGAATTCAGGGAAGGGAAAAAATGCATCTATCATTTTAATAAACTCAAACATATTTGATCGACAAATATAAAATAATTGATTTTCTACAACATTCGTTTTATTACCAAAATCATCATAGGTACAACCCTAGCACATTCGCTCGATTACGCGCTCGCACGTGGGTCGCGCGGCGGGCAAAACAATCTCAACTCTCTGTATGCGTAGTGTGCAGCACGAAGCATGCAAGGGTCGTGGCGAAAACAGAAAAAAACGATATTGAAAATAACGTGTCTATTGTCCAAACCAAAACAAACAGCATACGGCGAGCGACTGAACGAACATAATTCAAATTCACAGAGCGATTTCGTGTCTAACCCCGCCTCACCTCACCCCTAACGACTGTCATTGGCTAACGGCCACGCGTCGTTTTGCAAAAGAAATTCAAGTCCTTATTTGGTAATAAATTAGGTGTCCCAGGGGTGAGGCAAAGCATCGTCGCGGGGGGAAGGGGTATGCATCCGTAACATTTCTCCCGCCGTGCACCTGCAATGTGCATAAAAAAATTGTCTAAATGAAATAAATTAAACGTGTTACCGATGCATACTACCATCCCATCCCTAAATACATAACCAAGTACATAGGCTGTTAACAGTCACTACGCAATAAAATAAACAGTTTTTACTTATTACAAATAAAATAAATGTAAGTTATTTTTCCTTAATGTGGGATGGTCAAGGCCTTTACAAATAATTTATAAACAGTTTTACATCTGTGTAAATTATACTAATTGTACATAATAAAATCCCAACATAGAATCTAAAATACAAGTTTGACTATTATTTTAATTCAATTTAGAGTTGAAGCTAAGTCATCAAGATCTAATGTAAGTCAAATAAAATTAAATTTCTGAGATAGTACATTAAATCTTCCTTGATAGTACCTAATAACAAGTTGTAATTAATTACACTGAGTCTTACTAATTGCCAAGTTTAAGTAAAATTTATAATCACAATCACAAAGTATGAAATCCAAAATCAACCAAACAATCTAAATGAACAAACAACAATAAATCTACAGGGTGTCCTATATTATCTGTAAAATAATATGTTGTCACATTGACTTTTACATTTCTAAATATGAATAATTTTGATGATACTGATGCCATAATTGAAATTAAGATTTACATAATTTACATCAAATATTAAATTTTTCTTTTCTATTCCAAATTGAAATACAATTAAATTGGCAAATCTATTCTGTAGGTATTATTATTACACGCTTTGTTGCCCTACGCATCACACCGTTTTTCGTTTTGACATCTACAACCCTTACAATCCCGTCTGTACCTGGATGAATCCGCTCAACTCTGCCCTTAGGCCAGACGTTCCTCGGGAGTGTCTCGTCCACAATGACAACTAAATCACCCACCTTGATGGCTTCGCCTCGACCATGCGGCTCCCGCCGGTTTTGCAGTAGCGGTAGGACTTCCCGTACCCAGCGTTGCCAAAAGAGATCCGCCAGGCGCTGTGATGCACGCCAATGTGAGCGTTTGAGTTCATCCTCCCTTACGAATGTCCCAGGTAGCGGGACTTTTGAAGGACCGCCGAGTAGAAAGTGGTTCGGGGTGAGAGCAGCATCATCTTCCGCCGAAACTGGTACATGGGACAACGGTCTTGAGTTAACCGTAAGTTCCACTTCTGTCAGTAAAGTGTGGAGCACGTCTTCGTGAGGGTGTCGGTTGTGGAGCGTAGTACTTAGTGCAGTCTTTACAGAACGTACCAACCTCTCCCATGCACCGCCCATGAATGGTGCACCAGGTGGGATAAATCGCCAATTAATGTGTCGTACGTCGGCCTCTCGCTGTAGTGACGATAGTGCTGCCCTGCGTAGCTCGGCATCCGCACCATGGAAATTGGTTCCGTTATCGCTCCATATAGTGTCCGGACTCCCCCGGCGCGCCATCATTCGTCGAAGTGCAAGAATCGCAGCGTCGGCGGCTAGAGAAGAAGCAACCTCTAAATGAACGGCCCTGGTTGTGAGACATGTGAAGAGGGCGACGTAGCGTTTCTCATGGTGTCTCGCTACGGTGACAGACAGTGGTCCAAAGTAGTCTACGCCTGTGTGTGTGAAGGGACGCTGATGATGCGCGAGGCGGCAAGGTGGCAGGTTTCCGGTTGGCGGTACGGGAGGGACAGCGCGGCGTAGGCGGCAGGGCTGGCACTGCTTGATGACTGATCGAACAGTAGGCCGCAAGCGCAGCGCCCAGTGTCTCTGGCGCACTTGGTTGGTTACGTGCTCGACCCCACTGTGGTGAAGCTCCCGATGGATCCAGTCGATGTACAGTCTACAGTATGCGTGATCGCCATCCAGTATTGCCGGTGACTGTGTCTGTCCGTCTATGTCTGTCGCGGCAGTAGTTCTTGAGCGTAATCTCAGTACGCCGTCCTCGTCGATGGACATGGAGAGTTGGCGTAAGCGACTATTGTTCGATACCTTTCTCCCGCCGGCGACATCTCGTAGCTCAGTTGGGAAGCTTTGTTCTTGCAGTGCGCGTATCCATAGTATTTCAGCGCGTCGTGCGTATTGCGCCGGCAGTGGCACATAGGTGGCGCTTCTCGTGTCTGCACGTGCGGGCGCCCCAGCTCTAGTAGGCGCGGCGCGACGGGTACCTTTCCATTTTGGATCGGTTGGGTCGACGCGTCGATTGTGAGTAGCCGCAGATGTAGTCATGTGGGTTCTGCTGCGGTCGATGAATTGCAGTACTCGCGCCGTACTCCTTATTAGTCGCAGCCAAGAGGAGAAGCGTCTTACCTCGGGTAAAGCTTCTTTCAGTTGTGTGTGGGAGACTGTGGATGCAGTCGTAGTGCGTTCTTCGCCTGTTTCTATGAGTGTGAGCGGATTATCATTCTGTGGCCATAACGTTTCCCCTAGGTAAAGAAAGTCAGGTCCAGTGAACCAACGGTGTGATGCTGAGAAATCGGATGGTGGTTTACGCGTAGCGTCATCGGCTGGGTTATGGGCGGAGGGAACCCAGCGCCATTGTGCCGTGTCGGTCGTCTCTTCCAGTTCAGCGACGCGATGCGCGACGAACGGTTTGAAGGAGTGTGAACCCGCGCGCAGCCACGCGAGCACGGTGCGCGAGTCGGACCACATCACGCGTCGGACGGGGCGCCGCTCATGCTCCCTCTCGACGGCGCACGCCAGTCGTCCTCCCAGCACGGCCGCCTGTAATTCCAGTCTAGGTATTGAAACTATCTTGAGGGGCGCTACGCGCCCTTTCGCCGCCGCGAGTGAGATAAATACTTTGCCTTTACCATCTATTGATCTCCAATAAGCTGCAGCAGCGTAGGCAACCTCACTCGCGTCCACGAATACATGCAATTCAAGTTCTTTTGCGTCACTGTACTTGGGGTAACAACGGGGCAAAGCAAGTCCCTTTAAGTTTTCTAGAGCCTGTAACCATGAATGCCAGGTTTGCAATATCTTTGGTGGAAGGGGCTCGTCCCAGCTAATATTGTTACGCCAAGTATCCTGGAGGATCTGTTTAGCTTGTATACTTATAGGTGTCAATAAACCCAGTGGGTCAAAAAGTGACATCGCAGCCTTCAAAAGCTGTCTCTTCGTCGGGACTTTACAATCAAATGTAGAAATATTAGAAGTATTAAAACTAAGGGTGTCGTCGGCAGGACGCCATACAAGCCCCAGCACTTTTTCCTCTTTGAGTATGGTGACGTGTGCGCTCCCAGCTACCGCGGCGAGCCCCGCGATGGCAGCACGGTCGTTCGATGCCCACTTCTGCAGCTGGAAGTTTCCACGGCGATGCACTTCGTCCACTGCTCTCGACACACAGTTGGCCTCCTCCGGCGAATCGAAGCTCTGTAAAAAATCATCCATATAGTGATTGTTTATTATGGAGCTTGCGGCTTGAGGGAACTCATCTTCACACCTATGTGCATTATAATTTTTGACAAATATAGCCGTACTAGGGGAACACGTAGCGCCAAAGAGTACCGATGTCATCCTATATTCAGTGGGTGCAGTACCAGGCTGATCACGCCAAAGGAAGCGTAAGGCATTTCTGTCACACTTCCTCATCTTTATCCTCAGGAACATATCTTTGATATCAGCACTTACTGCCACCCTCTTTTGTCTAAATCTCATGAGAACCCCTAGTAACGACTTCAATAAATCAGGACCAGTCAACAAGTAATCGTTCAGACAGACGCCATTAGTACAAGCAGCGGCGTCGTGGACTATGCGCACCTTATCAGGCTTTGCTGGATTTAATACTGGGAAATGTGGTAAGTACCAAGTTTTGTCTGTAGGCGCTGGAGTTGGTGCCAGTTCAGCGTACCCATTGTTCAACAAATAATCTACCTGTTCCTTGTATTTTTCCTGAAGTTGTGGATCCTTGTTGAGCCGCTTTTCCACACCTTCCAGTCGTCTGAGTGCTGCAGTATAATTGTTCGGGAAGGGCTTACCTTCTTCCTTCCACAGCAAACCTGTTTCATAACCACCTTGTTGTAGAGGGTGTGTCGTGTTCTGTAGAATCTGCAAGGCACGGCTCTCTGGGTCCGAGTGTGGCTTGCGCGGTTCTACCCCAAGGGCATCCATCTTAAAGTGGTCTTGGACCAGCCGCTCCAGGGAACCAGTGCGGCTTATATGATTGCAGCGGTGCCTTAAAGTTAAGGAGGGTACATAGCTATGTCGTTGGCCATGCAAAACCCAACCTAATGGTGTCAAGGAAGCCACAGGTTGACCTTTAGCGCCCTGGCGTACCTCAGTTGTCAAGAGGAGTTCCCAGTTATCCTGGCCTATAAGTATTGTTGGCTCACCGACCTCATATATAAGTTGATGAGACAGATCCCTTAGATGTTCACAACCCTGAAGCGCCTCAGCCTTTACAGACTGTGCAGTTATGTCCAGCTTGTCAATAGTCCGCGCTTCAATTTCAAAATTATTACTACTATGCTGTCCACAGATGCTAAATTTCACCCGACATGAAGTTAAGGCTTCCACACGTGCTCCACCAACTGCCTCGATATAAAAGGGAGCAGCTGGGCCCTGTGCACCTATTTTCTGGGCTATGTCTGCAGTCAGCAGGGTTACAGTGGAGCCATCATCAAGCAAACCATAAGTGTTTACAGTACCTTTTGGACCTGTTAATTTAACAGGTAATACTTTTAGGAAAGTGCTCGCTGCCCGTGGTGCCCATGTGGATGTCACCGCTGCAGGCTGCCAAGCTGCGTCGCAGGCATGCACGTCCATGGTGCCAGTGAGCGCGTCCATGCCGCCCTCGGACACACGCGCACCACCGTAGAGTGGCAGCGCGCTACAGCCAGCCGCCTGGGTGAAGGCGCAGTCTTCAGCTGTCCTCGTGCAAGCACTGCTCTCCGCTGGTCGTGTAGAAGTGCCACCCTCGGCACTCGGCGAGTGACTACGTTGTGGCTGCGGTCCGTCATCGTTGTGCAGTAGTCGGTGGTGGTAGTATTCACACCCACGCACCACACACTTAACACTCTTACACCGGTGTTGCCACTTTCTTTTAGTCAGGCACCTGAAACATAGTTTTGTTTGTCGAGCTACTTCCCATCTTTCAGACACAGGCATAGCCTTAAATTTTAAGCATGTAGTTGGTGTGTGGCCAGTTTCACTACAGGCAGCACATACATTTTTATTGTTAAAATGTGTAACTTTCATTATTCTATGGGGTCTTGGATGGATATTATTGTCTATCACCTCAGCTTTAGCGTGTCTCGCATTCAAATCAGCCTCTCTTTCCAGGAAGCGTGATAATTTAATAAGCCCCGGATCGCTATCTTTACTATTGAACTCAAAGTCATACCATCTGTTCCTTAGTACGGTGGTTAATTTGTCAGTTATAATATTTATGGCGTCTGTATTATATAAATACTCAGATTTATTTAATGCCCGTACAGTGCTGATAATATTATCTACTCGGGATGCAAAGATACACACATCTCTAGGATTATCTGTCAATTTTGGTAAACTCCGCAGTTTTTCCAATTCACTTGTCACAAGTGCGTGAGGCCGGCCAAAGCGCGCCTCCAATTTATACATTATGTCTTCCGCCTTCATGTTACAAATAAATGAACCCTTCACGGCTTCGAAGCCTAGTCCTTTCAGACTCTTCCGTAGTCGAGCAACATTCTCATACTCCGAGAAGGCAGCCTTTGACTGATCGAAAGCCGCTTTGAAATACAGCCACTCACTACTGCTACCGTTAAAGTAAGGTAAATCTGGGTACCTGTGACTCGCGGGGGGCCGGTCCCCGCGAGCTACCTTTAATATGGCTGCTGCTAGATCCATCGCTGAGTCGTCGCAACCATGCTGTCGCAGCGGCGGCGATGGCGGCCGCAACGGTTGCTGCGGCGTCGGCGGCGGCGCTGTGTAGTAATGCGCAGCCGTGGGCGGCGCTGATGGCGGTGGCCTGTCACCGCGCATCGCGTCGCCGTCGTGTGTGATGTTAGCGTACGGTGCCGTGATGGTACGCTGGATGCTTGTCGGTGTACTCGTACTGCTTTGTGATGGTATGCCTGCCAATGGAACAGTATTCTCGTACAAAGTTGCAGGTGTCGAGTCGTCTGCAGCTTCCAGTAGAGCTAGCTTTGCCGCGGCTAGCTCGAGTCTCGCGCGGGCTAGCGCAATTTTCGATTGTCTCGTCTTTGACCCTGTGTCGAAGTTCTCGTCCTCGCGCCTGTCCCCAGGTTGTGTCAGCGTCGATAGCGGGAACGCGAGTGTCGTGAGCGTAGGGGTCAATGGCCGTGTGGACTGTAATGCGTCGTTGGAACCGCCGTTGAGGTCGCTGGTGACGGTGGGAACCTCCTGTCCCTGGAGCCCCACGCCCGGGAACTGATGTGACAATAGCCCCATGCCGGGGGTCTGTTGTTCGGAGGACTCGGGCGTTACTTCTCCGTCTTGTATCGCCGCGTCGTCTTGGCTTCTTGTTTTCACCATTTTTGCACACTTTTAGGTACACACGCAACACAAATAATAAATCCGGCTCGAAGGACCAACTGTGCAGCACGAAGCATGCAAGGGTCGTGGCGAAAACAGAAAAAAACGATATTGAAAATAACGTGTCTATTGTCCAAACCAAAACAAACAGCATACGGCGAGCGACTGAACGAACATAATTCAAATTCACAGAGCGATTTCGCGTCTAACCCCGCCTCACCTCACCCCTAACGACTGTCATTGGCTAACGGCCACGCGTCGTTTTGCAAAAGAAATTCAAGTCCTTATTTGGTAATAAATTAGGTGTCCCAGGGGTGAGGCAAAGCATCGTCGCGGGGGGAAGGGGTATGCATCCGTAACACGTAGTTAGGGTACATTTCTTCTCGCTATTATAGCGTAGGTATTTACACTTTTGTATGGGAGTGATGTATCTGTTACGAAGTAACTACATATTTAGTAATCTGTGACGGAGGTGCGGAGTAGTGCGCGCTGAACATCTAGTCTCGCCCCTCACGTCTTCTTCACCCCCGCAATGCGTGATTAATTTTGAACTTAAAAGTATAAAAAATGGACTTATCAGTGAAATGTGATACTCGATTTGTGTTAGTATGTTTCGAAGTATCGATTCTACAAGATTTTACTATGCATTTGACCATTTTAACAGGATAAATGTTTAAAATCACTGCTAGGAATCTACCACTGACGCGCACCGCTAGCAGTCGAGTATGAGTATGACCACTAGCGCTTGCGAGAGGAACGTCGTGTTGTTCTCACCCGTGCCTACTGTTCTCACTATGAAAGACGCGCTCTTTACCTGAAGATGAAATATGAATACTCTAAGTTTCTAAGGAAATAAGCTCCAGACGTTTAGCTATTTTCACCGTAAAAAGATACAGACCTGGCAACTTTTTAAAATGAATTTGGCTTCAAACATAAAGGTATCGTTTACACATGAAGTTTGGAGTATAATTATTTTTTAAATAATATTTTTAAGTAGTGACTATATTTTTTGTAAAACGAATCCTTTTTCCTTATTTCCATTCCGTTTCTTATAAAAACCTACCTTTCGTGTTAGATAAGTTTCCCAACCTTTAGCCCAGTGAACAAAATAACTTGACTTTGGCGAAATGCATAAAGTGCCAAAATCGCCACACTACCAAAAAAAAAAAACATCAAGGTACAACGGACAACGGCGCCACCCGCCACGGTCACAACCTCACTCACGTAGGCGCTTATATCCTCTTGAAGTAGTGAGTTGTGGAGTGGAGTAATAGTGTTCTGACTTTTTGGCGGGAATTTGTAGCGTTCAGTTTGTCATTTTACTTTTATTATCCAAAAAATTACATTTAGTGGTTTTCGATGTGTAATATTGATAGTGTATTTATCAGCGAAGTATCATTTATGTGTTTCTTGTGTAGGATAATAAAATAAAAGTGTGTATACTGTGTTTCGAGTTCCCACAAGAAGTCCGAGCAAGCTTTAGCAAAAGTGCTATCATTTTGCTAGAGTAATTCATAATTCATAATAATTTATTTGCCTTAAACATGGTATATAAAGATCTTAAAGTATGTATAAAGAACTCATGTTTAGCTAGTATTTAAAATAGCATGCAAAATATTTTAATCTTAGTCACAAACATACAAAATAATGTCAATCTTCAACTAAAGTAATCTACAAATTTAAAAAGTCTTTAATATTATAACAGTCTGTGTCATTCAGCCACTTATGTAATTTGATATTGAATTGTTTATTGTTTAGATCCTTAATTTCATGTGGTATTTTGTTATACATGCGAATACACATCGTCAGGCAACTTTTATCATATACAAATGACCTGGGAATTTCTTGAAACACTAGCTTTTCTGGGTCCCTGCGGGATCTGATACTTCCATCACATGCTCTTTTAAATAGTCCGCTATTTGTCCGTACAAATATACAAATTTCATAAACGTAGAGCAAGGGTAGCGGCAAAACACCAAGTCTATTGAAGAGTGATCTACAAGATACGAAGGGTGGGATTCCATACATAGCGCGAATACATTTTTTTTGAGCAATAAAGGCTCGATTCATGTCAGTACTATTTCCCCAAGCTATAAGACCATAACGTAAAACTGACTCTACGTATGCACGGTATGTTAATAAAGCCGTTTTCATGTTAGTGCAATTTTTGACATGTTTGAGAGCATACACAAATCTATTTATTTTACAGCATACATTATCTATTTGTGGTTTCCAGTTTATATTCTGATCTATAGTTATTCCTAGAAATGTATGTTTATTAACCTCGTTGATTGTATAATTTTCATACTGAATGTCTAAATTGTAATTATATTTATTATTAAGAGACTTATTAAATTGTATATAATTAGTTTTATTCAAGTTAATTTTCAAATTATTAATGTCAAGCCAGTCTATTATTTTTTCTAATGTATTATTAATGTCGTTTTCATGTTCCTTAATTGAAGTACTCTTTTTGTCAGAAGTTACTATAATGGAAATATCATCAGCATATAAAATGCATTTATGATTAGTTATGTCAGTAATACTATTTACGTATAGTATAAATAAGATTGGTCCCAACACACTTCCCTGAGGAACGCCATATTTATTTGTCTTATATTTAGAGGAGTAGGATACTATGTTGTTTTTGCTGTCTGATTTTTTAATAACTACACATTGTTGTCTGTTAACTAGGTATGACGATATCCATTCAAGCGTAGGACCTCTAATACCAAGCGCTTCTAATTTGGAAAGTAGTATGTCATGCTGAATGCTGTCAAATGCCTTAGAAAGATCAAGGAATAGCCCTGTAGTCATAAAATTTTTGTTAACATTAGTCAGAATAATTTGAAGTAGAGAGAAAAGAGCTAGTGTAGTCGATTTTCCTTTCCGAAATCCAAATGTAAAAAAGTATGTAGGTTAGGTTAGTTTATAGACAATGATATGATGTGAACGTGAAGTAACTACTGAAAATTACTGAAGACGTGAATTCTACAAGTGAATACTATTGAAAAACATATACTGAAGACTAGGCGGTATGGCCAATGAGCCTTAGCCTGCCCTAAAAGGGCGAAAAAAAAAAAAAAAAAAGTGTTCTGTCCAAGGAGTTTATAGGTAAATCTGCAGGCGTAGCATGAGGTCATAGACATATGTCGCGCGCGACAAGAGAAAATTATCTCTTTCTACGGGCTTTTGTCGCGTGTGCGAGCATGCCGTCACAGGTAGAGAGTGTGTAGAGTAAAAAGTCGCGGCGACATAGCAGGTATATAGGCGACAAATCTTTTTATGATTTTGTTTTGTTGTTCGCAAATTCTTTGGTTTGTATTTCCAAAAAGAGACCGAGATATGAAAGTTTGCTTGATTAAGTAATAATTTGACACAAAAACAACTGTTATTGTTTGTGAGGTGGGCAAACGTAGTGATTATATGCTCTTTGGAGGTGAGGGGACTGTCTGGCTCCGTTGGTTTTCGTGCAAGTTTCTGAGATTTAAGCAAAGGAAAAAGTAAGTACCTAATTTGTTATTTGATGATAAAACAATAATAAAACACAAAAAATCTATAAACAGTCGCTAGAAGTTTGTCGATACCTCAAGGGGGTGCCGACATATATGTCTTCTATCAAACGTCAAAATTAGACTATTCCGGTGCGTTCATGCTCGGCACGCGATAAAAATCTCTACACACTCTCTACAAATGACAGATGAGAGCGCGACTAGTCTTAACTCGCGAGGGCCATGCTCGGTGTCGAGATACAACCGTTTTGTCGCGCTTCGAAGTCTACATTTGACATTAGTGGGTAGACAAAAAGGACCTCATGCTACGCCCACTGGAGGCCACACTCTAAATACCTAATTGAAGCAAAGAAATATGACCTTGAAGTTTCTCGTTACCGCTCCGTCTCTTTCTAATTAGGAGGTATGAACAAGATGTGTATAGGTGAAGCTCTTGCTCACACCCGTTAATTGAAAAGAGACGGAGCGGTAAAGAGACATTTCAAGGGCATATTTCTTTGCTTCAATTAGGTATTTAGAGTGTGGCCTCCAGTTTTACCTATAAACTCCTTGGTTCTGTCCAAGGAGTTTAAAGGATTTATTTTAAACCCCTTGGTTCTGTCACTCTATTGAATTAGTAGATCTGTGTGTTCTCACAGATCTACTAATTCATGTTCTGTGGCATAGTTTATTATATTCTCTTTGTTCTGTGGTAGTGAGTGTGTGATAATATCCTCTTTGGCACGGCGTCTGGTCTGCTGTCTGGCTAGCTGGTCAATAACCTTTTCACGATAATACTACAGAATTACAACACATAGTAATATATATACTGTGACATAGTGCTAATAATAAGCAATAATCGTGTCGTAGAACTCGTACGACGAGACGAGTAAGTGGCTACCAATTTTATAAAATTATACAATTAGAATAAACAATAATCATGTCGTAACCGATTATTAGACATGGGGGGGATACCGGATACCGATTGTATGTATTGCTGTACGCACTCGGAGAAAAGGAAGGCTATTATTAAAACGTCCTTGGTGTACTACGCGTGTAGTTTGGACGTCACTTTCACTTGACAGGAAACTCTTTTGTAATTACCTCATATGCCTCCTACACACGCTTGCCATAAACCACGAGCCACAAGCTTCTACAAACGTTTGACAAATTGAGGCGAGCCAAACGTCGTTATCCATACGCTTGAGGTGTGGACGCTTGTCGAGTGCGCTAGTACTTCCTTTGACTCGTGCACAAAAACCAAAACTCGATCCGAGCGTCGGCAAGTGCTCGCAATCCTTCGCACGCCGAGCCAAGTGCCTCGCTCTACATGCTTGTGCTTGTGAGCTCTCGTTGTGGCTCGGTAAGCATGTGGAGGCACCAATACACTAGACGATTTCTATCTGTTTAGTGTATCGACCAGGTGCCTCTACATGCTTGCCGAGCCACAACGAGCGACCACAAGCACAAGCAGCTAGAGGGAGGCACTTGGCTCGGCTCGTGAAGGATTGGAGGCGCTTGCCGATGCTCGGATCGAGTGTCGGTTTTTGTGCGAGAGTCAAAGGAAGCTTTGGAAGGCTCGTGATTTGTGGCAAGCGTGTGTAGGAGGCATAATCATCTATGGCCTCCTACACACGCTTGCCGCAAACCACGAGCCACAAGCGTCCACAAATGCTCAGCAAACTGAGGTGAACCAAATGTCGATATCCACACGCTTTTGGACACTTGTTGAGTGCGCTAGTATTTCCTTTGACTCGTGCACAAAAATCGACACCTAATCTGAGCGTTGGCAAGCGCTCGCAAACCTTTGCAAGCTGAGCTGAGTGCCTCGCTCTACATGCTTGTGCTTGTGGGCGCTCGTGGCTCAGCAAGCATGTGGATGCACCATATGAAAACAGACCAAGTATCTGTGATTTGCATGTACATATTATAATATTAGCTCTATCAGATCAGATAGAGCATAAAGGGCTATCAGATAGAGTATACCTGATGGACTTCTTTTTATAAAATATATATCAAGTTCTGCAGAGTTAAATTAAAATCATAATTGAATATTTTTTTGCCAGGAAATGATTTGAGTTGGTGCAGACAGAGAAAGAACTACCGAGAATGAAAGGTATGTTTCAATATTTTTATAAAATCAATATTATATATATAAATTAATACTTTTAAATCATGCAAGGTTGTGATGATAGCGCAGTGCATCTGAAAGCCGTCTGGTTGTCTCACAGTCAATGAAACTCAGAGTAGGGAAACAATTGGCTCACAAAATTATTTAGTTTAACAATAGCTTGTAAGTTTTTTTTCAAAATTTTAGATTAGGGACTTGACTGTGAGGCCTGATGGACAGTCTAATGTCATATGACTCCTCTGAACATCATACAATTCCTAACTGAATATTTAGGTGTTATTAATTGTGGTCAAAGATTTTTTTTTGTCTTAAACAGGTAGAATGTCGGCTTCAGCAGCTTTAATAAAAGGTTAGTTTCTGTTTATCAATTTTATGTTTACAGCTAGTTCAAACACAGGTTCAAAAGTACCTGTGATGTAGGGTAGTTTCATTTAAAGCTTGGCAATGAACACAGACTTATATCTAAATAGACTACGCTTGTCTCATTCCTCTGTATAGAAACCAAGCGTGCCATTATTTTTCTACCTACTGTGACGTCACATGAGTGATTTAGTGATGGGAACTACCCGTCCGCGCGTAAACGATTCAAAGACCCCGCCGCCGCCTTTCGGCACGGACAAAACATTTTATTAAATTATGAATTTTAATTTTATTAATTCACTACCCCAAGCAATTGTTGAAATGTTATCAGAGGTAACGTATCTTTTATCATCGTTGCTTGAGAGAGCGATTTACGGTCCCGTCCGCCAGTACGCCATTAGTCTTTGGAGTGAAAGGTCGCGCGCGTGCATCCAGTTATCCAGTCCGCTTGCCTGGTATTGTTTAGAGGTATGTAAAAATGTTATTGGAATAGCATTAAGTTTCGTTCCAGCAGAGTGGACTAGTAAGAAATATGAAATATTGTTAGTTAAAGTGGCCGTAAGTACCTATTTGTTTGACACTGCTTGGTAGGTATCCCGAAAAGGAAAGGAAATAAGGAATTTCTTGTAAGTAGCTGTGTATAGATAGGTATTTTAATTTTGTTATGTGGTGGTTATGTGAGTAAAAAATAATAATTTTATAATATCGACTTTGTAATCGATTATTTTAGTTCATCGACAGAGGAATGATAAAATGACAGAGGAATGATAAATCTAAAATTATTTGGTTTTTTAACCGACTTCAAAAAAAAGGAGGTTATCAATTCGACTCGTATGTATGTAATATTGTCAGAATAGCACAGTATTCATATATGTTAGTCTATATGGGCTTCTAAACACGTGTGACAATTTTACAAGTGGATGTATGTTTGTATGTATGTTTGTCCGCGTATTTCTAAGAAACTACAAATCAAATTGCAATCGTTATTTTGTTGGAAACCAATCTTTATTTCCCGTTGCCTCGATCCATTTTTCTTTTATGTTCGGGTCACTTGGAAAACTGAAAAAAAAACAAACAACAAAGAACCATTATTTTAGTATCTACGTGTTAAATGACAAAAAATCTATGCTTTTTTTCTTTGTTTATGCTGGAAAACTGCTCATTCAAATTATCATTTTTCTGTCGGATTACAAAATCGATTTGAATCGAGAACTGTTGCATCAAATGAACATCACTAACCACAAAATTTGACAGAAAAATGAGAACAGAAAAATGAGAAAACGCAATTCATTGCATGTTAACATACGACGCCATCTCTATTGCGCCAAGTAAAAGCCGCAATGTATTCTGAATCATTCCGTATGATTTGGCATCCATGTTTGTCACGTTCGTTTTCCACAAATATTCTTTATTTGATTTTTAAATAAATAATGCATATTCTGATTAGAAAATTACTTACCGGTGGAACGAAACATATCCGCGAAATTGGCGACTCACAGCTGTGGAGTTTCTACAGTTTATAACCGCGCAATTCGGCATTTTACTCGAATTTTATTCACGTCTTTCCTCGGCGAACAGCAAGCGCGGACTGAGCGTAGGCCAGAGTCAACTAAGTGTTATAAACCTAGTTTGGACACGCGAAGTACATACACTCGCGTAGTCTATCTAGATATATGGTTTGTGGCAATGAATAACCAAGTTAAAAATGTTGAAAAAATAGCTAATCTGAAATTTTTGATGTTTATCTTCAATGTCTTTCACTCCTATCTGAATTATTTTTGATATTATCATATACCTATCTGCTTTCTAGTTCACTTCGCCAAATCTTTCACAAAACCTGATGTTTCAGAGAACACACACCGAGTAGTAAGGAGGTGAATGGTATAGGAAGAATGGACTGAAATTAAGGTTTTACTTTTCACACCATTTGCATTGAAAAATTTGATAGTTTTTCTTTTGTATTTAAAACGATGATTTGAGATAGGGACATCTGACATGCTAATGCTGTTTACATGACTATCTTTACTGATCACACTATGAATATTGTTTTCCAGGCGCTGCCAAAAATATTCAACTAGTAAAATGTTTCCTTGTTTTTTTTATTGTACCTATACAAGGAAATGGGTGATGTCACGGTGTAGAACTAGTCTGGAATTGGAACCAAATTAACAATAATGGTAAGTTCTCTGGCTTACAAACTATTTGTAATGTCTATAAAACATTTGATTTTGGCGACTAATGATAATAAATGATGGCCTATCCTTCAGGTGTTCCATCACCAGAACGAACAGTTTCTGTGATGATACTTTAATTTTACCATCTTTCGGGGCTGAGAGATTTGATGATCATGCTGTAACTGAGAATATTTAGCACACATGTTTTTACTTCTTAGTTTGGTATAATAGAAATAACTCCACTTCCTTTCTTTGCAGATACTTTACAAAAAGAAAAACCCTGGAACTAAAGAAGAGTCATGATGTGAGTACCTTATTTATTTCTGTAGTCTATTTATATGTTAATCTTCTCATGCTGTAGTCAGTTTCTATTACTTTACAACTTTTTACAAGCTTTTATTAAATTTCACATGTTAATAAATGCATGGGTCAAACATTGAATTACATTACTAACATATAATGTAATTCAATGGGGTCAAATATTGTGGTAGATTTTTGAGCAAGTTACAACCAGGGGTCCTATTGACAATAGAACCTAATGCTGACTTGTATTTAAAATTGATTTAAATCGAGTCTCAGTGCTTCCTATGCTTGCCTTTTGTTTCGAGCAACAAATAGCGATGGGTAGCGAGCAAAAAATAAGAAGGTGTTTTCTAATTTCCAACCCAAAAGTGGCTGGAATTGTTTTAAATTAATTTATTTACATTACACACCCATCTTTGTGTCACCGACTTATGTGTACCAAATTTCAACTCGATCGGTCCAGTATTTTCGGAGCAAACTGACAGATGGACGAACAGACAGATAAACGAGTGATTCTATAGTGATTCCGTTTTTAGTTTTTACTGGTTGAGGCACAGAACCCTAAAAACACTTATTACGGTTACGTTTTATGATTACGAGGGGCATGCCAAAAGATACTAGATACTCAAAAAATATAAAATTTGTTCTGTATTACAAATATCCATCTTAAACTTAAATCTTGAACACGTATACACTTTTCCATCCATTTAAACCAGTTGGAAAATGCCAAAGACCACTCTTCCGCCAAAGACCAAGCTGCCAGTGCATCTTCCTTCGTTTCAAACCGTTTGTCCTTTACTTTTTCTTTAAAGGTAAGGGGAACATGGTGGGTGAGATAGGATAGACAAATTCTTGAATTAAATTAATCAAGTGTTCTGGCAGAAGTGTGCAGAGCGGCGTTGTCGTGATGCCAGAGAAGTTTCCGGATTCCTGATTTCGGCCGCTTGTCACACCAGGCTGAGAGAACTTTTGGGGCACAAACTGTCACTAATTCGGAGTTAACTGTCCTTTGTTCCTATAGTACCACAGTGGCAATGTGTCCCGTCTTGCAGAAAAACGAGGCAACCATTTGTTTCTGTGTGCTTCGTGTACGAGGAGTCCGCTCATCTTCAAAGCACCATACCGTCGATTTGTTTTGGGATCATAGTTATATAGCTACGTTTCGTCACCTGTCAGTATGTCGTAAACGTTTTTCTTCTCGCCGGCCGGCGGCGTTGATTTTTTCAATCATAAATTTGCACCAATCCACGCGACATTCTTTCTGTTCATCATCAAGTTTGTGCGGCACCCATCTCGAACAACGCTTATGAAGGGAAAGATGCTCATGAATGATTGTTTGCAATGCTGCTGACCCAATGCAGTTCTCGCTCGAGCTCTACATAATATGTAATTCTTCGGTTTTCACGAACTCTTTTTCAACAGCTTATACATTTTTATGAGTAACCGCGATTGGCGGCCGGCCTGTCTTCGCTTCATCTTCAAAGCTTCCCGTCCTCTTTTAAATTCAGCAAACCAATTAAATACTGTAAAGTTGTAGATGTAAGTTGAAAACTTTCTTGTGGCTTTAAACCTTTTTTGAAGTCATACATAATAAATCATGACCCGAAAATCACGCCGAGTGAGCTTCATTGTTGGTACAACGTATTCTCGCCAGATTGTCTCAGACAAATATAAATTTACAAAAAAACATTTTTAATATAAGTATTCCATTTTCATATTTATCAACATTTAACCAGCCTACACGATGGCGTATAACTTGATGGCGTGTCAAACAAACGGGTAAGGAGTAAGTATCTAGTTTCTTTTGGCATACCCCTCTTAAAGATGTAACAGACGTTCGAATACGGTACGCTCCGCACCATGACCTTGGTGTGCTCCGGACCATATTCGATGGTATGTTCAGCGGTCCGGCGCACATTATTATTATTATTGACGGTGCGCTCGGTTCGATGATTTTTCCACAGGATTTGGTGCGGTCCGCACCAAGTTCGCTCGTGTGGCCGAACCACCGCACCGTTCAGTGTTTTAGTCGCAATTCTACCTCCGAGTGAGACACACGTTTTCAATGGCATCAGACCTACAAGCCGTGAATATTACGGAGAAAACTCAAAACATCAACTCATGCGAAGATTTATACGAAAATCTTCATCATCAAGGTCTTTTATAAGTCGCATATGACTGTACGACTCTCTGTTTTTAAAATAGAATTTTGCCTATTCTTTTCTGTCTTTTCTCTTCTTTTCGATAGGTGCAGTAGCTACGACGGATGTCGCAAGTAACGTGATTTTAGCTTGTTTGGATAAAGTTGGAACCGTGCCGACGTGATCACTGTCCGGAAAGCACGACGACCGCACCGTACCGGTCCGTCGGTTCGGCCGCACCATATTCGAACGTCTGTTACAGCTTTTAGAAAAGTGCTCCTGACTCTGATGGCAACCCTTCGTCACTCCATACTCCAATTACTCCATACAATGTAACAAGAATAAGTACATACATTTAGTTAGTGGTATAGATAGGTGCTTCCACAGACTTGTAATACAAGTGGATAAAGTTGGAACCATGCCGACGTGATCACTGTCCGGAAAGCACTGGACCGTCTTTGGTGCGGTGCGGTGGTGTGGGGTGTCGAGCGCACCGTACCGGTCCGTCGGTTCGGCCGCACCATATTCGAACGTCTATTACAGCTTTTAGAAAAGTGCTCCAGACTCTGATGGCAACCCTTCGTCACTCCATACTCCAATTACTCCATACAATGTAACAAGAATAAGTACATACATTTAGTTAGTGGTATAGATAGGTGCTTCCACAGACTTGTAATACAAGTCTGTGGGTTCTTCTCTTTAAAATTTTAAAAAATATTATTAGTTCTGTTTCTATATTTTTTAATTAAAAGTTCATTCTTTTTGTTGTTGGTGTCGTTAAGATAAATTTTATACAATTCTTTCTTTTTATCACACATTCCAATCAGTTTATCAGTTAACCAGTTACATTTTTTTTACTGTTTATGTTAATTTTAATCTGATCAAAAGGTCTTTCTATTACTGACCTCACTTCTTCGTGTACCGCTTCCCACAAGGAAATAATATAATATGGCGATATTCGCTTTCTTTGCTTCGTTGACCGAGCGAGCGCGAAGCGTCTCCGTTTCAGCTTCAGGCCAAAACTGTTTTCGTCTATCTGTCCGGCTGTTCTCCTCTACAGGTCGCATTTCTCAACCGATTCTCGTAATATTTATGCCGTTGATGTGCCTTATTAAAAAAATAAAATAAAAATAATTATAGATTTGTTTTGTCGATTCAGTCACACCCCGGACACTCCATACAAACGAGCGAGAAATGATATACATAATTATAACTGACGTATCTATAGGCAAGAATGCAGGTAGGGTTGAATCACACCGGCGGTATTAGTTACGAAATGTTTGTTAGTTATTTACTGCATGCACACTGCAAGATATATATACTGTGCTGCAAGCAACAATCAACAGTTATCTTACATGATTAAGTAACTTACATGGATAACATTGTTCATTTGTTCTTCAAACACAGGAGCTTTTGTCCGTGAAACTATCTCATTTAGCAACCTACAATAATAGTCAATCTCAATCTATAATTCCGAGATCACATTTTATAATATCACACCACTAGATATTTCTATACAACTCATACTTTCACACCATCTAATCAAATTATTACAAACAATCATCATTTTAAATAAATAAAACGAACATAATATCTCACAAGCCACAATAACAAACTGACATGTGACATATGAAAAACATAAAGGAACTACATTCTAAAAAAAAAAGATACAGCTAGTATGAAGATTCATAGGAACTGATTGTTCTTAGATTTGGTCGTATAATATTGGTGGACAGCCAATCATGATACGAGGCATGCTGAGACGCCGCGGCCGCCTATTGGCGTCGAGCGGTGAGCGGCGCGCAAAGTAAATATAAGTGACGTTTATCGCGCATGCGTAGTTCGTTCTTTACGTTCGGTAACTAGTTACTTTTTATTCCGGTGTACGAAATCACAGCGGCGCGCAAAGTGAATATAAGTGACGTTTATCGCGCTTGCGTAGCTCGTCCATTACGTTTGGTACCCAATCTACATCCAATCTGAGTGACGGGGGGGGTGAGGTCGAATTTAGAGAGCGGCAGGGAGTGTCCATACTGTACGTTAGTACTAATATATTATATACTGTGATTCAGTATAGGGGTTGAAACCTAAGAAATATCATATTTCAGCCATTTCGAAAAACTTGTCTGATCTACAGCTCATAGAGCCTCTAGTACTAATAATCTCTGCTGATGGTGTGTGACCATCGGTTACGTCAGCGCACCTATGGGAGCACAGTTCCAATCTGCCCTCCTAGTGTGCTAGTGATGAAGTCTGCTGATGGTGTGTGACCATCGGCTACGTCAGCGCACCTATGGGAACACAGTTCCAAACTGCCCTCCTAGTGTGCTAGTGACGAAGTGTCTGCTGATGGTGTGTGACCATCAGCTCCGTCAGCGCACCTATGGGAGCACAGTTCCAATCTCCCCTCCTAGTGTGCTAGTGACGAAGTCTCTGCTGATGATGTATGACCATCGGCTACGTCAGCGCACCTATGGGAGCACAGTTCCAATCAGCCCTCCTAGTGTGCTAGTGACGCGTGTTCAAAACTGCCGCGGCGCCACGCTAACGGCGTCTGGGTTATATAGACTCACCACAATAACCCATTACCGATAGAACTAACCCATAGTCGTGTCGTAGATTTCGTAGACGAGCAATAGGCAAGGGCCTACTGATTGTATTGCCTTGTCTACACGTGTAGTTGAAACGACACTTTCGAGACAGGAAACTCTTTGGTAATTACCTTGGACATTATCGTACACTAGACCACCGTTTCTATCTTTTTAGTGTCACGACCCCCTAAACATCTATGAAATCAGACCAAGTATCTGTGATTTGCATGTACATAATATATTAGCTTTATCAGATAGAGCTAACAAGGCGCTATCAGATAGAGTCTATCTGATGGACTACTTTCTATGAAATAAGAATAAAGTTCTGCAGAGTTAAATTAAAATCATAATTGAATTTTTTTAGGAAACGATTCGAGTTGGCGCAGACAGAGAAAGAACTACCAATAATGTAAGGTATGTTTAAATCTTTTTATAAAATCAATATTAAAAAGTATAAAATTTATACTTTTAAAGCATGCATGGTTGTGATGATAGCGCAGTGCATCTGAAAGCCGTCTGGTTGTCTCACGGTCAATGAAACTCAGAGTAGGGAAACAATTGGCTCACTAAATTATTTAGTTTAACAGTAGCTTGTAAGTTTTTTTTTCAAAATTTTAGATTAGGGACTTGACTGTGAGGCCTGATGGATAGTCTAATGTCATATGACACCTCTGAACCACATACAATTCCTAAATAAACGTTTAGGTGTTATTAATTGTGCTCAAAGATTTTTTTGTCTTAACAGGTAGAATGTCGGCTTCAGCAGCTTTAATAAAAGGTTAGTTTCTGTTTATCAATTTTATGTTTACAGCTAGTTTAAACATAGGTTCAAAAGTACCAGTGCTGTGCAGGGTAGTTTCATTTAAAATTTGTCCATGGATAACGAAGTTGAAAAATTATGAAAAAATAGTTAAAAGATAGAAAACGACACTTTCGAGACAGGAAATTCTTCTTTAATTACTTTGGACATTATCATACACTGGACCAGCGTTTCTATCTTTTTAGTGTTGCGACCCCCTTAACATCTATGAAATCGGACCAAGTATCTGTGATTTGCATCTACATAATCAGTGGCGTAGCTACCTAGGGGCTAGGCGGGGCAGTGCCCTGGGGCCCTTAGGCTCAGGGGGCCCTCAAATCCTTACCAGAAAATCTCTATGAAACTGAACTTTTGAAAATTTCTCACATATTTAAAATAAATATGACAGGTTGCAACCCAACTTTAATCATGGCAACTCAGTTGAGAGAAATTCGAAAGTTATACCTAGGGAATTCCCCTAAATTCTTTCTGTGGGTTGGCAGTGTTGTCAATTTGACGGATAGCGATATGTGCGTTTTATTATTCATCGATGTGAGTTTTATTGTGAACTCGAGTCAACATTTTTTTTTCGAGAACGGTTAAAAAATTAATGCTGTATCAGGATTCAGGAGTAAGAAAGCTAATGTCAATAAACTTTTTAGTACTGGTCAATATAGTGGTTGAATTTTAGTTGATTTTAGTACCACTCATATTGATGTCCGTTACGTCAATAAATCATGTCATAGATTTCGGCTACTCATTGTATAACGCAAAATATCGTGAAAAAAATGCAGGTCACCTGCAGTAGGTGAATCAATTCAGGCCCGCGCGCGAGGAGATCGTTCTTGGTCTCCAACGTTAAATGTGGTAATGCTAGCGGAGATAAAATGTTTGCCGGGGATTCCCCAACGACGTCTTGCAGCTTAAGGAAATAATGAGCAAATATGGAGTGCATAAATGCTACCTAACGGAAGTTTTACAGCAATGTTATTATTCTTTACAATTCTTGTCACTTCTGCAGCAGCTAAAAAGATCATTTAGCAAATTAAATATAATAAAAAATGATTTAAGAAATAGTATTTGCCAAACTCGACTCCGACATTTCTCGCTAATAGCAATGGAAAACAAACCGCATCAAGCCTAGATTTAACCGAAGTCATTAATACTTTTGCGAAAACTGAAGTCAGGAAAAGATTGTAAAAATAATTGTTATGTAGTCAGCTGGTAGGTCCAACCTTTATATAATAAACCCTTGAATCTTTTCTATATTTCGTTTTATTGCCCAATACCTACACTAAGTAATCATTGTAATTTATGTTGTTACTGTTTAATATTTATTTTACCTGCCCTGGAGTGCACGAAAAAGAGCTGATGATTAGGTAGCTTAGCATTTTAAAAGTATTTGTATATTTAATATTTTTACTTGATAAAACCTAACCAGTTTAGAAATAAATGGGGCCCCATTTTATGATTTGCCCCAGGGCCCTTGGTTACCTAGCTACGCCACTGTACATAATATATTAGCTCTATCAGATAGAGCTACCAGGGCTATCAGATAGAGCTACCAGGGCTATCAGATGGATTCATCATATCAGCAGAAAGACGTCCACTGCTGGACATAGGCCTCCCCCAAGGATTTCCACGACGACCGGTTCTGCGCTGCCCGCATCCAGCGGCTTACCGCGACCTTCACCAGGTCATCGGTCCACCGAGTGGGAGGCCTGCCTACACTACGTTTTCCGGAGCGTGGTCGCCACTCGAGAACTTTACTGCCCCAACGGCCATCTGTTCTACGAGCAATGTGCCCCGCCTACTGCCACTTAAGTTTAGCAATTCTGAGAGCTATGTCGGTTACTTTGGTTCTCCTACGGATCTCCTCGTTTCTGATTCGATCACGCAGAGAAACTCCGAGCATAGCACGCTCCATTGCCCTTTGGGTGACCTTGAGCCTTCTTATGAGGCCCATAGTAAGCGACCATGTCTTAGTTCCATATGTCATCACTGGCAACACACACTGGTCGTAGACCTTGGTCTTAAGACACTGCGGTATCTGGGACGTAAAGATATTGCGAAGCTTCCCGAACGCTGCCCAGCCGAGTTGGATTCGACGATTGATCTCTTTGTCGAAGTTGGACCTACCTAACTTGACTGTTTGTCCCAGGTATACATATTCGGTAACAATTTCGAGTGTAGAGCCTCCAACCTTCAGAGGAGTAGGTATGACACGGACGTTTGACATAATTTTCGTCTTGTCCATGTTCATTCTAAGACCCACTTGTTGAGAAGCTCTACTGAGGCCATCGAGCATTGTGCCTAAGTCGTCCATAGTCTCAGCCATGACCACGATATCGTCAGCGAATCGAAGGTGCGTGATGTACTCGCCGTTGATATTGATGCCAAGTCCACCCCAGTCCAAAAGCTTAAAAACATCTTCCAGGGCGGCGGTGAACAGTTTCAGAGATATAACGTCTCCCTGTCTCACCCCTCGCTGCAGCTGGATAGGTTCCGAGTTTTGATCCTGGAGGCGAACCGACATGGTGGCGTTTTCATACAAACACTTCAGCACTTCGATATATCGATAGTCAATTTGGCACCTCTGGAGAGACTGTATGTAATACAGCCCAAGTTTCGACCGAATCGAAGGCTTTCTTATAGTCCACGAACGCCAAGCATAGTGGCTGATTGTACTCTTCGGTCTTCTGTATAATCTGCCGCAGCGTATGTATGTGGTCTATGGTACTAAATCCTTTTCGGAAACCAGCTTGTTCGGGAGGCTGGAAGTCGTCAAACCTGCGTGAGAGACGATTCGTAATGAATCTCGAAAACAGTTTGTAGACGTGGCTCAGAAGTGAGATGGGTCTGTAGTTCTTCAGCAGGGTATTGTCGCCCTTTTTGAAGAAAAGTACGACCACACTTCTGTGCCATGCAATGCCTTAGGCGTTTGTCCCTCAAGTATAACGGAATTAAATAATTTCTGAAGAGCTTTAAGTACCAGTGTTCCACCTGCTTTCAGAAGTTCAGCCGTAATTCCATCATCACCCGGTGCCTTATTGTTTTTAGTCTTTAGCCAGATCGCTGACAGGCAGACGTGTGGTCGTGTACAGTTGTCCGTAGAACTTCTCAACTTCTTCCAGCAACTCAGTCTTAGACGATATGATCCTGCCATCCTCAGTCTTCAGCTTGGTCAGTTGGCTTTGTCCAACAGACAGATCTCTCGCGAACACTTTTGAGCCTTTGTTGTTCTCAATCGCCTCTTTAATACAATTTGTATTATACTGGCGCAAATCGCGAGTTAGAGACTTAGAGATCTGCTTGTTTAGTTGCCCATACTGAGTAGCGTCTTCAGAGGACTGCAAAATCAATCTGCGTCTTTCTTGCATGAGATTACTGGTGAAGTCCGAGATTTTTTGGCTCTGTTTGAACGGCGAGTTTTAAAAATCTTAGACCCGACCGTTTGGACAATTTCCACGAACCTGTCGTTATACTCGTCCACATTCTCGCAGTCTCCTAGGCATTCGAAGCGATTGTGTAACTCGAGCTGAAAGCTCTCGGGGTTTTGGAGCTGAATGGGCGCTGGTCGGAGCGTGGACTTCATCAGTCGACATCTATCCAAAACCAGATGGACTATTTTCTATGAAATAAAAATCAAGTACTGCAGAGTTAAATTAAAATCATAATTGAATATTTTATTTTTAGGAAATGGTTTGCGTTGGCGCAGACAGAGAAAAAACTACCAAGCATGTAAGGTACGTTTCAATCTTTTTATAAAATCAATATTGAAAAGTATAAAATTTATACTTTTAAAGCATGCATGGTTGTGATGATAGCGCAGTGCATCTGAAAGCCGTCAGGTTGTCTCACAGTCAATGAAATTTAGAGTAGGGAAACAATTGGCTCACTAAATTATTTAGTTTAACAGTAGCTTGTAAGTTTTTTTTCTTCAAAATTTTAGATTAGGGACTTGACTGTGAGGCCTGATGGATAGTCTAATGTCATATGACACCTCTGAACCTCGCACAATTCCTAAATATACATTTAGGTGTTATTTATTGTGTTCAAAGTTTTTTTTTGCCTAACAGGTCGAATGTCGGCTTCAGCAGCTTTAATAAAAGGTTAGTTTCTGTTTATCAATTTTATGTTTACAGCTAGTTCAAACTCGGGTTCAAAAGTATCTGTGTTGTGCGGGTAGTTTCATTTAAAGCTTGTTCATGGCTAACCAAGTTGAAAATGATGAAAAAATAGTTCATCTGAGATTTTTGTTGTGTGTCTTTAATGTCTTTCGCTCCTATCTGAATTATTTTCCATATTATCATATACCTATCATATTCTAGTTCACTTCGCCAAATCTTTCACAAAAACTAATCTTTGTTTTCGTTCGAGGCAAAATGTATGCCGCGAAATCCATCAGTTAATATGGTTAGAATTGCACACATTCACTCAAGCGATGAGCTATTTTTAGCTTCTTGAGCTCATTTGGCGGGCGCGAAGAATAGTACTTGGTACGAGCGGGTACTGGCCTGCGTGCTTAGGACTGCGCTGGTGCACCGGCAGTCAACGACAGTGACTCGCGACGAATGGCCGCGCCGGTTGACATGGGCAGAACAGCGAGGGATTGCCTCGAGCATAGAACCTGTCTTGGAGACAGCTTCCGCGAAAACGGGCGCTTCGAATTAGTATAAGAAACCGGCCAAGTGCGAATCAGAATCGCACACAAAGGGCTCCGTACCATTATACTAGATGGCGCTAGTTCCTTCACGATTTTTGTATGAAGACCTCCTTATTTTTCACTTCTTTAAATTTTTAGTATTTGTTATAGCGGCAACAGCAATACATCATATTTGATAATTTCAACTGTCTAGCTATCACGGTTCATGAAATACAGCCTGATGATAGACAGGCAGACGGATAGTCTCTCCCCCTTCTCTTAACGTGTGGCACAATTAACCGTGCTATCCAAGGGATAGACAGCGGTTGCATAGCATCACTCGCGGTCACGTGTAGGGCGTTTGGATTTACACCTACGGACGTGTACAACGCGATCAGATGTGCAGGTTTCCTCACGATGTTTTCCTTCGCCGTTAAAGCAACCTGTCAGTATATGAACCCTAAAACTCATTACGGAACGGAACACTCAGCCATAGACGGTCGCGCGGAGCGGCCGCGCCGGGGACAACCTCACACGTCCGCGACGACATTGGCGCAGAACTGTTGCGCGGGAACCGCCAGTCGGTTAGGCGTGTTTTTTGTTGAAAACAGAATAATTTGTGTGCAAAATCAGTGTCACGGAAACATGTACTCTGTCGGAGTACTCGTTGCGGGACTGAAAATATAGTACGGGATATCAGTGATGTGACGGATCGCGGTCATATTGGAATAACATCATATTTTGTGTACCTATCTACGAGGAGCTAGGCTAGTGATTGTGAATCGGATCTACTGACGATACGTGCCTACAAGATATATTCGTAAGTAAGATATCTTGAGACTCGACGAGCTGCACGTGGGCGTGACGTCATAACGAATAACTGTCGCGCAATACGGAAGCACTGTAAAGACGTTGTGTTCCTGTGGACAGGACCCCTCAACGGTGGAATTCGGAGAATCCTGCAGCACTACCTTATCCTATTGCACAACAGTACACGGCCATATAGTCATATTTAAATATAACATTTACACTTCACTCGTTTACACTTCAGGCATAATAATATTCACCTATTGTATGGTAACTGTCGTTATGATGCCCTAATTTCATTTTGACCTAGTATCAGATTGTCCGCTCTTTTGCTTGGTACCGGCATTGTGCGACGTGGTATCAGTTATTAAGTGACTGACGGGACAATCGGTGCTGTTTTTCTTATTATATACCCCCCCCCCCCCCATTGCCCATTGCCCCCTCCGTCTGGTAGCAGAGCTGTAGGGACCATTGTAGTTTTAAGGTGCGCGGTATATAGCTTGCGCGAGGGTACGCGAACCCTTCCCTTTGGGTCCTGGGGACGGTGTGCGACACCTGATGTTTCAGCAAACACACACCGAGTAAGAAGAAAGTGAATGTTTTAGAAAGAATGAACTGAAATAAATACATACTTTTCACACTTACATTTGCATTGAAAAACTTAATAGTTTTGCTTTTGTATTTAAAATTATGATTCAAGATAAGGACATCTGTTATGCTAATGCTGTTTATATATAACTATTTTTTCTGATTACTGTATGAATATTGTTTTTCATACTGAACTAATAAAATTTTGCTTGTTTTAAGTGTATAAGTGTACCTATAGGAGGGAATGGGAGATGTCATGGTGTAGAATCAGCCTGGAAATAAAAACCAAATTAGCAATGGCACGTTTTCTGGCTTACAAATTATTCGCAATGTCTAAAAAACACATGATTTACATACTAACCTACACAGTTGTATCCTTTTAAATTTATGTTTAATCTATTGTTATGCTATTGCCCCAGTTTGCTACCTATGGAAAGCTACTTCGAAATTACTTTTGGTAACATTTTCGTTGCTTTTAAATTACCATCAGGTGAGATGATGCCACTGGGCTTACCAATTGTGAATAAAAAAAAAAATATTATTGAATCCAAACAACCTTTCTCAAGAATCGTTTAGCAATTACTAGTTCACAATTTACACACCTTTGCAACCACTGATCGGTGATGAACGATGATAAATAATGGCCTAGCCTTCAGGCCTCCATCACCAGAGCGAATCGTTTACTTGATGATACTATAATTTCTACCATCTTTCGGGGCTGAGAGATTTGATGATTTATTATTATTATGTTGTCAAGGGTTTACCAATTGTAAAAATAATAAAAAAATGTTGTAGTTTAGAATATTTAGCACCAGCTCTTTTTACTTCTTAGTTTGGTATAACAGAAATAACTCCACATCCTTCTTTGTAGATACTTTACTAAAATAAAAGGAAAACCCGTTGATAGTCTGCCACTTTTTACTACAAGCTATAAAGTTTTTTCTTCTATGATGGATGGCTTCAAAACTCAATACAGAAATTATCTATTACACAATACCACCTGATAAGTACAATATAATTGAACGAGCTAGCGGAGCGAGTGTGTATTTCTATTGCCGCTATTTTATCTGTAGGTATAGCTTCTGGCCATTTTGTTACTCGGTCGATGATAGTAACGAGATAACGATATCCTTGAGTTGAGGTAGGTAGTGGTCCCACGATGTCTGTATGTATGTGTTGAAATCGGTCTGTTGGTGGGAATAACGATAGATTGCTTGATGAATGTCGTTGTACCATATCAACATATAATAAAAATAAAATTAAAAAATAATGGGGGCCCCCATATAAGAGACGTGGTTTTTAGGGTTCCGTACCCAAAGGGTAAAAACAGGACATTATTACTGAGACTTCGCTGTCTGTCTGTCCGTCCGTCCGTCCGTCCGTCCGTCCGTCCGTCCGTCTGTCACCAGGCTGTATTTCATGAACCGTGATAGCTAGACAGTTGAAATATTCACAGATGATGTATTTCTGTTGCCGCTATAACAACAAATACCAAAGAAAAAGTGAAAAAATAACGGGTGTCTCCATACAAAAAACGTCATTTTTTTGCTCGATATTGAAAACGGTAACAGATAAACGCTTAAATATTCACAGAATATTGAGTTGTATTTTTTACTTTAATCATCATCATCATATCAGCCGAAAATAGTCCACTGCTGGACAATTTTCTTTTTTATTCACTTTAAAAATAAATAATTAGGACGTTTTGTTTACCTTGCGTTATTCTTTATCGATTATCTTTCATTCGACTACGTATTGGACTTCGCGATAACTAATAGATAACTTAATTATCAGTGTAGGTAGGTATCGACAGATAAGAAAATTTGTAGCTTAGTCTAGTCATGAAGCTCGTTGCACGTATGAACAATTTGATTTTATTTCATGTTCTGGAAATATGAGCAAAATGTATTCAAGTAAGTCAAATTTTCAAATTTTCAAATGTCGACCTATTAAGCCTTTCTGGATTAATGTTTTACCTACGTTGACTTATTTGCTATCAGAAGAACGAATCTTGAAAAAAGAACATCATCTATGTATAATAGTTTTGTTCATATCTTTTTCCTTTAACTAGCTAAAAGAAATTCCAAGAACGAATCATATTTTGTGATCATTGTTAACAGTAATAAAAAATAATAATAAATTGATAATCATTGAAATCACACTAATATTGTAAAGGCGAAAGTTTGTGAGTGTGTGAGTGTGTATTTTTGTTACTTCTTCACGCAAAAACTACTAAACGGATCTAGCTGAAATTTGGTAGGTAGACCGATTAGGACCTGGATTAACACATAGGCTACTTTTTTTGCACTGCGCACCCTCGAAAAGTCATAGAAACGTTGTCCACGCGGGTGAAGCCGCGGGAAACAGCTAGTAATAAATAATAATTTTACGACTATGCTATGTGTCTCTTTCCGCTCTGCTATGATTCAATCCTTAAGTCATTCTAAGCAACAAGTAGAGAGAACTTATGTTAAGAAAAGCACGACTTGTCTGCCTACTTAACTTCGCTCGATCCAACTGAGTCCAGTTAAAGCTGTCCTTAAATTAAAACTATTGAATTAATGAGTAATATTTATTTAGTACCAAAATATGTACTTTAATGTTGACACAAATAATTATAAAATAAATTGTTATAATTGACGACAGTAAAATCAAGTACAATTTTTTGCTTCATATTTTTGTTTTTGTTAATTTTCTAAACAAATACCTATTTCACCGATTTTGATAAAATGTATTTCAAGGCCTAATCTATCAATCACAAAAAAAACATTAATATCAGGTCACAATCAGTAAAGGATTCCCGCTTCCATCTTCGGCAACATCGTCACTTACCACCAGGTGAGATGTTGCCAAGGGTTTACCAATTGTGAATAAAAAAAAAAGAAAGAAATCGCATAACAACCTTACAAAAAAAAAACAGTCAAATTAAGATCCTCCCCTTTTTTTTCTTTTTTGAACTCAGTATTTGTTGTAGCTACTTGTTGACAATCAGCACTTCAGAGGGCACACACACCACACAGTAGAACATTATTTGACCTAGATGATGCTTATATTTCAGAATTCCACTTCTCGATGGAGAATCTCCCGCGGACGCGGCGTGGGTTCGGCTGCCTCTCGCTCAAGTCGGGGTGCGTCGTCACTGCCCTGATTGTCATTGTAAGTTGTTTGTTTGTTTTACCCGAGCGACAAAAAAAAGTAGGTTAACATTTTTCGGGTGTAACTATTATGTATGTCTGCCTGTTAGGCTGAGCTTGTAGCCTCAGCGGCTTGATGGATTTTGTAGTACGCTGTGTTGTTAAATTCGCCTTGATCCCCTGAGTGACCATAGTATACATTTTTACCTGACTGCCCAAAATGAGGGGTTATGTTTTTATGCAGTCGGGTTCCTAATTTTTAATTAAATTAGGTTACTAAACAACTTTCTCAAAATGAAAATGAAAATTGTTATTCTGAATTTTCTTCTCGGTATCTTCAATAGCGTATCCATGCTAATATAACACACAGAGTAAACATCCCCCATCTAGCCTTAAAATTTTCAGTATAGCATTTTAGGAAGACGCTGTCGGGTAATAATAAATTTATTGATTTATATTCATATTTAAACAACTTTAATTGACCCGTTGGTCCAGCGGCAGCGTTCCTGCCAACTGGCACAGTATTACGATATAGCGGTATCGTAAATATCGTAATACTGTGCTGCTGGGCTAAAGTTTGTGGATTCAATCCCCATCCAGGACAAAAATTCGTGTGACGAACAGATTTGTTTGCTCTGTGTCTGGATGTTCAATATCTATATATGGATGTATTTAAGACGTATATTATATGTATATCAGTCTCTGTTTTCCATAGTACAGGGAATCTTAGTGTGGAGCCAGATGACGTGTGTGATTTGTCCCTGAATATATGATATGTGACAGTTCACATCACAATTTGACGACATAATCAGGTTTTATGACTTTCAGATTAAATTCGCGCCCCCTTTTAATGACGACCAGGACATGTGACCAAACAATTACGCCCTAGCCTTAGGGACGCCCATTACACATATAATAATATAATAATAGAAAGTGTGTTTTATGAAATAGTAGATATTTCAGGATAGTCAGTGGTAATTACAGGAAGGTGGTCATTTTGGTACAAAGTTAGACTCCGCCGGGAATCGAACCGGCGACCACCTGATGTGAAGCTAATGGACTAAACCATTACGCCACGGAGGTGGTTACTGAAATTGAATAAAGTAAATGTATGTTTCACTTGAATCGGTATACACGTAGGTCGTAGGTAGGTACTAGTTATTAAACAGATGGGCGCAAACGAAACGAGCGCGAAGTATTTTTTTTCTAAAATCATGCGTGTCACCTACTTCATCTCCTACGCCCACTGATATCTTTCAGCTGATTACTGGTTGTCTATCAAGGGAGCACCATGCTACACCTAATGGAATAGTATACGGTAGGTATCATAAAATGGAGACATGGACCGTGCTATGCTCGGAGTTTCTCTTCGTGATCGAATCAGAAACGAGGAGATCCGCAGGAGAACCAAAGTAACCGACATAGCTCACAGAATTGCTACACTAAATGGCAGTGGGCGGGGCACATAGCTCATAGAACAGATTGCGGTTGGGGCAGTAAAGTTCTCGAGTGGCGACCACGCACCGGAAAACGTAGTGTAGGCAGGCCTTCCACTCGGTGTACCGATGATCTGGTGAAGGTCGCGGGAAGCCGCTGGATGAGGGCAGCGCAGTACCGGTCGTAGTGGAAATCCTTGGGGGAGGCCTTTGTCACACCCCGGACACTCCATACAAACGAGCGAGAAATGATATACATAATTATAACTGACGTATCTATAGGCAAGAATGCAGGTAGGGTTGAATCACACCGGCGGTATTGGTCACGAAATGTTTGTTAGTTATTTACTGAATGCAACAGTGTGAATACTGAACTCTTTTTTTTTCATACTTTTCGTTGTAAACAAACACCGTTCGAACAAAAAACACCACTTTCCGAATACACCATACACATTATGAGACTAAAAAACATTGTAAATGGTAACTGCGATGTGGACGTATGAATTAACACTGAAAACTACTATTATTTTGTACATCTTTAGTTCCATAAAATTGCGAAATTGATAAAGGATTTTGTCACAGATTAAAAATCGACATGATAGTTTTGTTGCTTTGGTGTAGAGATGGGACGAAGTGAATGATTGAATGAATGATTTTGAACTGTTGTTGCGAGGTGAAAATTGTTAGGTAGTCTTTGACCGACAAATCGCTGCCGCTTATTAAAAAAAGGTCATCTACTTCTATAACGCCGAAAATCGCTGCCGCTTAATAAAAAAAAAGGTCATCCACTTCTCTGACGGCGAAAATCGCTACCGCTTATTCCAAAAAAAGTTGTAAGTTAATTTGATCACCAAGATTCATGATATGGGGTCCAAGGGGCCCAGCCCCCGCCACCCATTTAAAACCCCCAAAAAACTTCGGGATCCGAGGGGGATGTGGGAGTATCAGGGCGGGGAAAGACGCGGGGCCCGGACCCCTAACGGGGGCGTAGCCCCTGCGACCCATTTAAAACCCCCAACAAACCTTCGGGATCCGAGGGGGATGTGGGAGTATCAGGGCGGGGAAAGCACGCGGGGCCCGGACCCCTAACGGGGGCGTAGCCCCCGCCACCCATTTAAAACCTCCAACAAACCTTCGGGATCCGAAGGGGATGTGGGAGTATCAGGGCGGGGAAAGCACTCGGGGCCGACAAACTCGGGGCTCCTACTTCTTCATTCTCATGTTAGGTTTAACTACTTCTTCATTCTCATGTTAGGCAAGCTAAGCTCGCCTCCCCGCACAGTCTCCGAACCTAACGGATCCGAGTCGGGGTGCTCCGAAAGTCCGAGCTCGCTTCGCTCGCTCCCGCTTCTATTTAGATCTCCCCGTACCTCACTCGCGGACCCCATATTATAAATCTTTGGGATTAAATTGACTTAGACCTTGACCTTGAAATGACCTTGACTAATTGACCTTGACCTTGACGGATTACCCCCTGGTTTTCGATATGTTACCCCCAAGTTTGTCTGCCCTCAAGTCGGCCCCGCGTGCTTTCCCCGCCTTGATACTCCCACATCCCCCTCGGATCCCGAAGGTTTGTTGGAGGTTTTAACCCCATATTATGAATCTTTGGAATCAAATTATACAATCAGTAATAAGTCATCTTTGGTCCTACATAAACTCACAAAACAAAGACCAAAGAGTACCTAAAAATACATTTTTCAAAAATTCATAACTCAAAAACCGCTGGTTTTCTAACCTTGAAATTTGGTATGGATGTTCATCTAAAGCTTATCTCTTACCAAAAAATCGCGGACTGCCAAATCGATGTACCCTATTGTACAGTTGAGCCCAAAGATGACCCAATTTTTACCTCGCAACAACAGTTCAAAATCATTCATTTAGTCATTCACTTCGTACCATCTCTACACCAAAGCAACAAAACTAACATGTCGATTTTTAATCTGTGACAAAATCCTTTATCAATTTCGCAATTTTAATTTTTATGGAAAAAGTGTTTTAAGATGTATAAAATAATAGCAGTTTTCAGTGTTAATTCATACGTCCACGTCACAGTTACCATTTACAATGTTTTATAGTCTCATAGTCTCATAATGTGTATGGTATATTCGGAAAGTGGTGTTTTTTGTTCGAGCGGTGGTTGTTTACAACATAAGACAAGTATGAAAAAAAAAGAGTTCAGTTGGGCCTTTACGTTCGGTAACTGGTTGGTTTTTATGCTTGTGAACGAAATCACAGCGGCGCGCAAAGGAATATAGTGAGTAAAAGTGCTTGCGTAGCTCGTCCTTTACGTTTGGTACCCAATCTACAGCCAATCTGAGTGATGGGGGGGTGAGGTCGAATCTAGAGAGCGGCAGGGAGTGTCCATACTGTACGTTAGTACTAATATATATACTGTGCCTTTGTCCAGCATCGGACGTCCTTTGGCTGATATGATGATGATGAGGTATCATAATAACGATATCAACGTGGATGCAATTTTAACTGACCTTTGTGTACCTTATATATAACCTTTAATTTACCTATACCTGGACAGTAGGTAGTGAGTGGTTCTCTTCCACGAGGCACTCGCCTTGCAGAGTGCCGGGACAAGCGTCTTGGCGGCAAGACCTACCGTAACTGGTCCTTGTCTTCACCTTATGGTGTTGGCAGGAATAGCGGCCCTCACTGTATGCCCAAGGGTAGGAAAGTGGGGACGCTATATCATAAACCTGGTAGTTTTAGCGTATCTGGTAGATATACGAGAGGGAATGACCTTTATGTGATACTATAACTAAAATGTCTACTATACTATGAAGTTTATTATTCTAAGAAAAATCTGAATGAGGCAAATTCCATGCAAACTCAGATTATTAGTTAATTTTTAATCAAGGCACCCTTTTCTTATATATAAGGTGTAACGAAATTAGCTGAAACTATTTTAACTGGTGCTTCTACCAATGAAACTGAACGACTTTCCCCATGGAACCGATAGTCAAATCGCAAAAAAAAAAATGGCTCTCCCATCCATACTAACTCGATCAGCTGACCAGCCAACTTAGTATGGGAAGTTCAAATTTTTTTTTTGAGATTTGTCTATGGGTTTCATGGAGAAAATTGTTCAGTTTCATGGGTAGAAGCATCAGTTAAATAGTTTCAGCTAATTTTGTTAGACCTTATACTTGGTAGCGTATTTTTTAATGACGATTTCTGTAAGTCAGATGATTCAGGGTATGCGAACCACGCACTATGTACGCCGTGTCTGTAAATTTATTGAGATAAGTTAACACCAATATTTTTTTTTCTAGGTGTGCACATGGCTGGGAATAGCTAATCTGATCATCGACCTACGAGATATCAGACTAAAAGCCGACGCAGAGACGATCATCAACTTTGGCGCTGTGATCACTATGCTACTCGTGCACACCGTCTCGCTCGCACTCACTGTGCTCATGTTGCGCGGCGTTCTCAGGGTGAGTTGGCTTACTGGTAGATGCACCTCAAGTGTTCAGGGCTTCAGGACTTCAGGGCTATGGTCGCATCGCTCATCTTACTTAAGTAAACTTCGTCTCGCTCGCACTCACTGTGCTCAGGTTGCGCGGCGTTCTCAGGGTGAGTTGGCTTACTGGTAGATGCACCTCAAGTGTTCAGGGCTTCAGGACTTCAGGACTTCAGGGCTATGGTCGCATCGCTCATCTTACTTAAGTAAACTTCGTCTCGCTCGCACTCACTGTGCTCAGGTTGCGCGGCGTTCTCAGGGTGAGTTGGCTTACTGGTAGATGCACCTCAAGTGTTCAGGGCTTCAGGACTTCAGGACTTCAGGGCTATGGTCGCATCGCTCATCTTACTTAAGTAAACTTCGTCTCGCTCGCACTCACTGTGCTCAGGTTGCGCGGCGTTCTCAGGGTGAGTTGGCTTACTGGTAGATGCACCTCAGGTGTTCAGGGCTTCAAGACTTCAGGACTTCAGGGCTATGGTCGCATCGCTCATCTTACTTAAGTAAACTTCGTCTCGCTCGCACTCACTGTGCTCAGGTTGCGCGGCGTTCTCAGGGTGAGTTGGCTTACTGGTAGATGCACCTCAAGTGTTCAGGGCTTCAGGACTTCAGGACTTCAGGGCTATGGTCGCATCGCTCACCTTACTTAAGTAAACTTCGTCTCGCTCGCACTCACTGCTCAGGTTGCGCGGCGTTCTCAGGGTGAGTTGGCTTACTGGTAGATGCACCTCAAGTGTTTAGGGCTTCAGGACTTCAGGACTTCAGGGCTATGGTCCCATCGCTCATCTTACTTAAGTAAACTTCGTCTCGCTCGCACTCACTGTGCTCAGGTTGCGCGGCGTTCTCAGGGTGAGTTGGCTTACTGGTAGATGCACCTCAAGTGTTCAGGGCTTCAGGACTTCAGGACTTCAGGGCTATGGTCGCATCGCTCATCTTACTTAAGTAAACTTCGTCTCGCTCGCACTCACTGTGCTCAGGTTGCGCGGCGTTCTCAGGGTGATTTGGCTACTGGTAGATAGATGTACTTTAGGTGTTCTCAACTCAGGGCTATGGTCGCATCGCTCATCGTATTTAAGTATACTTCGTCTCGCTCGCACACACTGCGGCGAACCTAATGGCAAGGATCTGAAGGTGCTCAATCTTTTTGAGATACACTACATTTAAATCAGGGTAGCACACGTCAGCATATATTCCAATATGGGCAACATCTCGTTTTAGTGGCTGAAGTTGGACACATGAGTGGGATATAATTTTGAACAAAAAAAAACCGACTTCAAACAGGAAACTAAGATTCCCCTCGATTTCTCTGGGATGCCATCATCAGATCCTGGTTTCCTTAACAAGGAACCACCCTTGGGATATCTCCTTTCGAACAAAAAAGAATTATCAAAATCGGTTCATGAGCGACGAAGTTATTCGCGAATACATAAAAAAAAACAATACGGTCGAATTGAGAAACCTCCTCCTTTTTTGAAGTCTGTTAGAAAGGACCATTTCCTTCAACGCGGGGCTGAAAAAGTGATACAAGAAACGATCTAATAAATAAATGAAATGAAGTTTTGAATAAATGTTTTATCTTTCTATCTATATGTGCGTAAATTTCGTTTTAAAAATAAAGTATTTATGGAATTTCCATTAAAAATATTGAACAATTACTGGTAGAGTGTGATATTCGATCGTTTACTTAGCAAGACAGAAATGTTCTGAACTCAGCGCGCCTGATTTTACATACCTATACCGACTTTCACGACCGGCGCGGGTAAGACATTTTGTCTTATATTAAGGTGCCTCAAAACTGACAGCGACGCTCGTTCTCTTTTTTTTTTTCATTTTTATTTAGAAAATCTAGAACATAGAAGTTGAAGTTGAAGTTAGGGGCGGGCTGATTTCCGCAACCAGGCGACCACTGCGCCCATTTTGCGTGTTTGGCCGGCATCACTGCCAGCCCAGCTCCTCCAAGAAGCCCAGTAGCCCCCGTAGGTTACCGACGACTTCCTGGAGTGACCTCGGGTCACCGAGGTGCACGACCCTGTACTGTGCCAGCCCCTCGCAATCCAGTAGGATTTGGGCAGCAGTCTCCTCAGCCTCCATACACGCTCTGCATAGGGGGCTGTCGGTGATACCTAGAGCGAATAGGTGTTTATTAAAATGGCCATGTCCAGTAATAGCGGCTGTTACCTTGCGGAGCTGAGCTCTCCCAAGTCTCAGAAGCTTTCTGGACAGACCAGGGTTAGTAGCCGGAAGGGCCATCCTTGCTTGCATGCAGGTTTCCAGACCGGACCAGTACAAATTGAGTTCATTTCTTGTGCGATTCCTCAGGGTGGACCGTAGCCAGCCATATGGGAGGGGTATTATAGGTTCCGGTCCCACGGCCATTAGCTCTGACCCTCTCCTGGCAAGCTCATCCGCAGCATCGTTGCCGCGTGAGTTGCTGTGCCCTTTAATCCACTGACCTAGAACATACAATTATAACTAATACAAGTACATCCTGCCACGTACCAATGTGATTTCGAATTTAGATTTCATATGTACGTTTATCCGACGCTCTTACGGTGAAGGAAAACATCGTGACGAAACCTGCACACGCCTGCAAAGAAACTCCAAGGTTGTGTGTAAAGTCGATCAACCCGCAATGGTCCCGCGTTGTCGACTAAGGCCCGATCGCCCTAATTCAGGGTAGGCTCGAGCCCCTCGGTGGGGACGTATATGAGCTGATATGATGAATACAAGTACATAAGAAAACGTTGGGGTTCTAAAAAGTCATTTCAAAGTTTTCGCAAAATAAGTCTGCATTCATATTCTTAGGCCTTAAAGTTGTTTTCTTTTCTATGTCCAGGAGCAAGCAGAGCTAATAAAGCCGTGGCTGGTGTGGAAATCGCTGCAGCTCCTGGTAGCCGCGCTGATCTTCGTGTTCCTCAACACCACGAACATGGTCAGCCAGACGCAGGAGACGTCGGTCACGCTGTACGCTGTGGCGTTCGCAAGTTTGTGTAAGTAACGTATTTTAAATTGTAATTTTTCAGTTTTTACCAACCCCACTACTTTAAAACCATTTCGAGGAATAACTTCTGTGGATTAGCGTAGAATTAGCAAATCATTAAAAATGGTGAAAAATTTGATTTGCCGCGAATAATATTACCCGACCCATGCATGTCGATTAAAATAAATTGTACAGCCACGCTGTGTATGCTTCCTCGAGAAGTCTTCACCATCTGTCGTAATTTAATTCAATATATTTATTCAAAATAGGTGCAAATTACACTCTTTATGATAGTCATAACATAATAATACCAATGTCATTTGTGAAGAATCAAGAAATAAACAATAATTAGTTAATGACGTTAAAATTAAATCCTTGATGTAAACCAGATTATGTCATTAGAACATGAAAACAATATGACACGAAAAGTTATACATTATAATCATTGAATGCATTTAACAAGAGTACAGGAGTACAGTTTCCGGTCACGAGTATAACGCAAGAGTCAGCCATCGCTCCCATCAACCATATTAGAGGGAAAGGAACGACCCGGCTCCCGATGCGCCACCATCCGTCGTACAATTCAACGCACGTAAAAAGAGCTCCGAGCGACCTACCTGCGCAGTGAATGAATTGCGGGCCAAATTGGTGGTAAGGGGTGAGGCGCGACGGGGAAAACACGCGTCTCTCTTGTTTGCTGTCGCATGATTGGTTCGCCAGTTGTCATTTGTTTCCCGCCTGCGCAAACACATTCCCACCACTTGACCACTGGAGCTCTTTTTACGTGCGTTGAATTGTAGTCGAGCATACACAAATTAACTATAAACATTAGACTTACTTAGTATACAGTAAACGTCTATCAGACTTTCTTTACTCACTTTATCCCCACTCCGCGGCCGACCGTCACGCGACATGCAACACACAGACGAAAAAGTTTGAGACAATGTAATAAAAGTTTCACTTTAAAAAGTAACGAAGTACCTGGATTTGTGTGGAATGTACCTTATTCTGATTTTTCTTGGAATAACAAACTACTGCGTCCTGTAGGCCGTGTAATGTTACGGTAACGTACCGAGTTTTATCGAAATCGTTAGAACCTTTTTTGAGTAAAAATATTATGAGTGATTTTTTTACTATGGTGGCAACCCTAAAAACATTAAGATTTGAAAAAACTTAAAAAAAATACCACTATATGGATTTTTAGACTGTGACGCGTCGCAGTAGCAAACTGTGGGTGTTAGCGGGACCTAAATGCCCGATTATATAAAGAACTACTTTAACCCCCCCCCCCCCTTCAAAACTTCACATCATGAAACCGAAATGCACAACGCCGCTAAAGAAGTTTTCACTACTCCATCCGTCTTACGAATTTTCGATCAGGTCACGTGTCCTGACGCGAGTTTAACATTTTTTACCCATTACAAAACAAGTGCACAACGCCGCTAAAGAAGTTTTCACTACTCCACTTGACTAACAAAAATTATTAGCACTTTAAGCTAAATATTTCGCATTTTTTTAAATTAAAAATTTGAGTGCGTTTAACTGCAACTCATCTGATGGTAAGTGATGATGCAGTCGAGGATGGCACACGCAAACTCAAATAATGTCTATTCACTCTTGCCTTAAAGATCCTCAAATTATAGGAATCGGAAAACACTGACGCAGGCGAGGAGTTCCACTCCTTCGCTGTACGCATAATAAATCGAAAAAGGATTAACGATACCTCACACGATAGGTTACGTCAACGAAAAAAAATTTGCCCCCTGTTTATTGCGTTGGGGAATCTTGGTAAGCCCGCTTCCACCTTCGGCAACATTGTCACTTACCACCAGGTGAGATTTTGTCAAGGGTTTACCAATTGTGAATAAAAAATATGTAGGGGAGGAACCCTAAATTTTTTTTTTTCAAGTTTGTACTGTGTCATTTTATCGGGGTGATTAATAATATGTATAGTTGTATACCCATGCCAAATTACAGCTTTCTAGTTTCTCTGAGTTAAGCCGCGTATAGACAGACGGACGGACATGGCTCAACTATAAGGTTTCCTTGTTAACTATGGATCCCTAAAAAGGCAAGTTATTATAACTTAATTTTTTATGTGTCGACGACGGTGTCAAACAGCTTTGGCTTAAAGGCCGCCAACCGGATTGAATCCAAACTTTGCAAATATATTGAGGAGACACATACAATGTTTGTATGTTTAATATTTATAAAACGGAAAAAATAAGAGCAGTTTCAAACTTTCAGTACAAAACTAATTTAAGCCTTCGTTTAGTTACGTTAAAATTTACTACGATGAAAACTAATTAATTACAAACATTGATATGCGTCTACCCATTATACTTACAATGTTTGGATTCGATCCGGCATGTAGTTTTTGTATTAAAGCTGAACTACGTTTGTATGGAAACTCGAGCCTCTTGGAGACTCTTAATGTGTTGCCACATCAACCGATTTTTGGTTTCATCGTCATCATATATGCCGAAAGACGTCCACTGGACAAAGGCCTCCCCCAAAGATTTCTACGACGACCGGTCCAGCGCTGCCCGCATCCAGCGGCTTCTGACGACCTTCACCAGGTCGTCGCTATATCTTTACGTCCCCTTCCCATACACCGCAGTGTCTCAAGACTAAGGTCTTTGACCAGTGTGTGTTGCCAGTGATGACATACGGAACTGAGACATGTCGCTTACTGTGGTGGGCCTCATTTTGGGTTTGCCTCAAGGAAATCCGCAAAGTAGGACAGATCGGGCTGGTTGGGTACGATACTAGGCGTTCCATAGACTAGACAGTATGGCCATAGTAAAAGGAAAGAATAGTAGGTTGTCTTCATACAAAGGTACATTGCGCGGTTTGATGTGTGCGCGCCCTAGTAGGCACACTACAATAAATAGGAATGGTCCATGGTCTTATGTCATTCCTATTTATTATAGTGTGCGTGCGTTTGGTGCGTGCCTACTGGCGCGCACACATACAAACCGCGCGATGTACCATTGTATGAGGACAACCTACTATTCTTTCCTTTTACCATGGTATGGCGCCGCAATCATACTCCTCTCTGTTAGAACAGTTTCATCATTTGTTGTTATTGCCACACCTACCCACGCTTGATCTTAGTCTGTTGAGAGACATCCAAACTGCCCAGGTTAGGTTTTTTCCCCGTAGACAGTTTCTCTGTAAATGAGATTTGAGTCTGCTGGGGGATAAGAATCGCCCACATTTCTACTCTTGCTTTAAAAGTGGCTACTTTTGGCATGACTGTAACTATAGCGAATTATAATTCACAGAGTTGATAGTTTCTAAATAAATTACAGTACCTATTTCATCTTCTGGACCGGAAGACGAGGCAGGCCTTCCTACATGGTGGGCCGACGACCCGGTGAAGGTCGCGGGAAGCCGCTGGATGCGCGCAGGACCAGTCATCGTGGAAATCCTTGGGGGAGGTCTTATCGATATGATGATGATGAACTATTCCTAAAATTCATCGTTTAAGTACTTATGTATTCACCGAGTAATTATTTTTTTAACGATGATGGCGGCTTTACTTAGGTAGGGTGGGGGGTGCCCTTAAGTATGAACGTATTTTCATATAAAACCTCTTTCCCCAGTGATAAGGTTCTACATGATAGTCCTGGTGGCCAGCTACTACAGGCAGCTGATGGAAGACTGCGAGGAGCTTGAGAAGCTGACCAGTCTCATCAACGAGAACTGGTACACTGAAGCGTAGCGGCTTAGAAGAGTGAAAACAGATGCGTTACGAAGCCGAAGCACACTTCGATAAATCGCCAGTTGGGTTAAAATGTAAGGTCCTTTTAATTTAATGTTGAAATTCAGCAAATAACTCTGTCCACCTTATGTTTTTCTGTAAATAGTATACTTTTTAATAAAAATAAAAATTAATGTGCATATTTCTTTTATTTGGCATTTTTTTTTTCTAAAATCTATATGAAAATATTCACATGCTTAATGTATTTACAGATCTGTACTTCCTTAACTAAACTCTTTAATCCTAAATTACAAATAGGTAAGTACCTAAAATAAAAAACAAAAAACGTAATTTTATCGTGGACCACTGTTTACGCACAACAATATAATATAAAGATAAACTAACTTAACTAGCTCTACTTATAAAGGTAACTTCTTGTCTTACCTTAGATCACATAATATAAAAGAACACGATTCAAGGTCACGCGGTCAATAGTGTCCTTACATTTCTGTTCACGGAAGTGTACTTTCGTGGTTCTCTCTCTCTCTAGCATAACTATTTGAATATTTCTCTCCTTGTCTTCTGTTGAACAACTATCCGGACGTTTGAGGTTCGTTTTGTATAAAATCGGGAATCTAGTTCTTTTGAATTTTATGTTTTAACCGTTAAAAGGGTGCAACAAAAGTGGTGTAGGAACCATTTACTGGAGATTCTACTCGTCATACTGAACAACTTTTTGCCAAGAGACCTAAAGTCAAGTCGCAAAAAAAGAACTCTATACAAATAGTTTAGTTGACTGACCAATTTTGTACATTTTTGTATGGAGCGTTTCTACGCTTTTTATGTTGAGATTTGACTATGGGTTCCTGGAGAAAGTAGTTCAGTATTATAAATTGAAGCCCCAGTTAGCGGATCTTACGCTAATTTTTTTACACCACCTATACAGGGTGTAACATAAACGTGCAGTGATATTTTAAGGGGGGGGGGGGGGGGTAGTACCTGATGCTCAGCTTCTACATTTTATTTTATCAGTTTTAAAATATTTTTAAAATGTGACTGACCTGTAATTTACAAATTATGAATAAATGGATTATGGATTATGGCTACTTTGGTCACGTAGCTTAAAGAGACCCGAACAACCTGGAAAAGCTCATAATGGTTGGCAAAGTGGAGGGAAAGCGACCGAGAGGGCGTTCGCCAAAACGTTGGGCTACCAAGTGAAAATCGCCTCGGGACTAACAGTACCAGTGGCCATGAGGCAGGCCGAGTGTAGAAATGCATGGCGAAAGCTTGTAGACACTTCGACAAAGGCACTTCTAGATGGATACGAATACGACCTTCAGAAATGAAGAATAAGGCTGGATTGATTTGTTGTACTCATCAAACTGAACACCTTTATTTCTACAACTTTGCTGAAGTCGCGTTTTTTTTGGTTTTTTTATACAAATCGGTTAGTTAATTGATCGGTTTTGTACAGGAAGTCGTGCGAATTGATCATAGGTTTATTGAAGAAAGTTGTTCAATTTGACGAGTGGAAGCCCACCTTAAAGTATCACTGCACCATTATGTTACAACCTGTATACAAATTTGTTACACCTGTGTACAAATATAGGCAAAGGTATTAAAATTTTGGTAAATTAGTAGCAAAAAAACATAATGACCGAGAATTAAGTCACACTGTCCAGCTTCCTACAAGGCATAACACATTTGGGACATAAACCAAAAGTTCACAGGCAATTAGACTAACGACGCGAACATAATTATTACTACACTAGCTTTTTCCCGCGGCTTCGTCCGCGTGGACATCGTTTTTACCGACTTCAAAAAGGAGGAGGTACTAAGTTCGACTGTGTATATATATTTTTTGATTATGACTGCATTTCAGGGAGAGTGGTGCGCGAGCGAGCGTGAAATGAGTTTTCTCCAGATCTCTATCCCCATTGGGCTATTGTGATTAGCAATCTATGACACTCCTTAACCATCTGTGCAAAAAATCGCAAAAATTCATTGTTCCTTTGCGATTTTAAAGAAATTAGCTAAAAAAGAGTATTTTTTCAGTTTCCTCGGGAACTGCATCGGACTATGCTATTTTCACGAGATAAATAGTAGCATATGTCCTTCCCTGTGACACAGGCTACCTGCATGCCAAATGTCATCGAGATTGGTCAAGGTTTTGAAGCGTGAAAAGGTAACAAACAAATACATTTTCACATTTATAATATAAGTAAGGATTTTGTGAGGTTTTAGCGTACAATAGAAGCGGACTTTTGCCACGAAATGCAAAGAAACACTGCTCAGCTCAAGGTTCACGAAGAAATTATCGTATCGTATACCTAACTAGAGAGCGCACAACTCCGCATTCAATAGCAAAGAGTCCGACATTGCTCTATTTTAATTCCGCTGATGTTGGAAGTTACAAAATTCAATTAAATTTTTTGATAGTTGGCATCTAATTCCCTACAGTATAGTTTGTTCGCTCATTTAAGAGGAATGTGAAGCTGCGACTTTTCATACAAACGGCGTTAACGATTTTCACCTCTTAAATGTTAACCGATTTGAACCAATTTTTGATAGGTTGTCAGTCAGAACAAAAGCTAGACTTATACGTTTCATTTTTTTAATTACTAATTATAAATAAACAAACAATGGCCGAAATTAATTTAGTATGAAAACACGTGGACGACAATTAAACATAATCGAAATAAAAAAAACGAATAAGCCTAGCTCCAAATCGGTTAACATTTAAGAGGTAAAAATCGTTAACGCTATTTGTATGAAAAGTCGCAGCTTCACAATGCTCTTAACTGCATCTTTGATGAATGCCGCGAGCCGGCAGCGGCGACAGTCAAACACTCCGACAAAGGGGCCGCGCTGAGTTCAATCGCGACGCCGCTTTGACAAGAGTGTTTGTCTATCTACAAACTATCTATGGTATTGTCAACAGATCTCGCCTAGGATAAATACAAAAGGCACAGAACTAAAGGCACTTTGTTACATACACGCCACTAATATTAGATTATCTTTGGTGCTACGCTGGATCCTGGTCTCTCACGTACTTGACTGTGCCGTCTCTTTGCATCTTGACGATGGCACTCCATATCAATATGACCACGTAGATTTGTAGCACTGCAAGTTAGAAAGAAAAACAAACTTAAAAAAATACGAGTGTGCTTTTAGATCCTTTAGATGCTTTTAATACGTATGAAAGTAAATACTTAGTCTTCAGAAAATAATCAAATCTTTTTTGTCATAAGGAGGTATAGAAAGTTTATGAATCCTCTGAAAATGATCAAATCTTTTTTATCTTTTTTTGTTTTGACAACCGTTATTGTTGGTAAACAAAAATAAATAGTATCTCTCTTTCTATCTTCACTAATTTATATGTATATATATATCCCTCTCAACTTCCGTTCGCCTCGCCTGATCTCACTTCCGTAACGCTCTCGTCACGCATCCACCAGCTTACTCCCCAAGTCAAGCGTGCGTAAAGAAGTTTTGCTTCAAAAATATAAGTTCATCGATTAGGTAGAACTGAATATCTCTTGTAGATTGAAAGATCTCATGTAGCATTGTAAAGACAGAGTCTGCAGATCCTATAATCGTAAAAAGTTGGACTTCCTATTCAAAGGTGATAAACTAGCTGATCGATTTCTATTTGTATGGAAAGTCCATCTTTTTTGCGATTTTACCAAAGTTGTAGAACTATAGTTATTTGTTATGCCATGCCAGGACCCCGTCGCTCGTCAGCGCGGTAGAACGCAGTATAGGGAAGTGCAGTATCTGTTACGAAGTAACTAGTATCTCACTCATCTGTGGTAAGCTTGCAAATTTATTATTTGGCGCGAGTTACCTGTATTATTACCTATATTAAACGCACGAGAACCAAAATAACTTTGCTGCCGTGCGAAACACACAATTTTTCACCTATTGTGAGGTGAGGAAAATTTTAGGTGCAAGAAAACAGCTTAAAGGTTATTTGGTTTTTAATTTTAGAAAATAATTTTGCGCACTATTATGGAATGTCAAACAATAGCTTTCTGAGCGTGTGATGTGAAAAGGCTTTTTAGTTTCTCGAGTAGAAACTTACCTTATTATACAGGAGTAACAAAATTGGTGTAGGTCCCGTTAAGTGGGGCTTCTACTCATCAAACTGAACAACTTTTGTTCTACTCTGCTAAAATCGTTTTTTTTCTCATACATAACAGCTAACCGATTTGTATGATAGATAATAAAAAAAAATCGCCGATTTCAGCAAGTTGTAAAACAAAAGTTTTTCAGTTTGATGAGTACAAGGCCACCTGCACCACAGATTACTAATTAGTTACTACGTACCTGCACCTTTATGTTACGTCATGTATATACCTATCTCTGTAGAGATAAATTATATGTCACGTACGGCCGGCGGCATACGTACATCTGTCATAGATTGCTGTAGTGAGAGTGAGACAGATACAGTGTTAATTTCATACAGTTTGATTTTCTCAGCTACGTCTTTGAATCTGTTACTTGACTCCGTCGAGCAGCGAAAAAACAATGCACCTCTACAGAGATATATTACGTAAACTTTGCTGTTTTAGACGAATAGGGGTGAAGTAGGTACTTACCGAGCTGTAAGAGAACGATAAAGACCTCGCCGGCGGTCTCGCGCGTGAGGAACGCCAGACTGTACACGAAACCCACCACGGAGAACACGATCTCGAAGTACATGTATATCTTCATCAACAGCACGTGTTTCTGCAAATGTTTATATATGAAGCATGAATTTGTGGGTATATGGTAAACGTCTCCTTCTAACGAGTTGTGACGTCTTGCTCAAGGAAGAGACAGCAATACTACTTTCTCGAGTCAGGCAGTGCTATCCGTGTTGGTCCACAATGCGCACGAGGTACTTTAGGGTCTTCATACCATCATAGGCTTCTGCATGCCAAAATGCGTAAAGATTGACTAAAAAAATCAGGCGTGAAAGTGGATCGGACAAACAAACTAACTTACCATTTATTACGTATTTGCTAAACATGAACTAAAGTAACCGACATAGCTCACCGAATTGCTGAACTGAAGTGGCAGTGGGCAGGGCACATAGCTCGTACAACAGATGGCCGTTGGGGCAGTAAATTACTTGAGTAGCGACACCACGCACCGGAAAACGTAGCGTAGACAGGCGGTGGACTGACGACCTGGTAAAGATCGCGGGAAGCCGATGGATGCGGGCAGCGCAGGGCCGGTCGTCGTGGAAATCTTTGGGGGAGGCCTTTGTCCAGCAGTGGACGTTTTCCGGCTGATATGATGATGATGAAACGTGAATCGTCAATGCCCAAACAATCTGATCTCGGGTGATTTGAAGAACAGACAGCTGCCTTTCCTATAGGCAAGTGCTACATGAAGCTTTGCGTCCACGCCCACCACCACGACATATTTGTGGAAAGAGAGACAACGCCAGAAGGCAAGAAGGTTCTTCATGCAGCGTCCGGAAAAATCCGGAAAGTGCACGTGTGATATCGCTTTAGATATAAGATATTAGTAATAACGTACAGTATATGGCCACTGCCTGCCGCTTTCTAGATTTTAACTCGCCTGTCATCCAGATTGATACTATTTGGTACCCGAACGTAAAGGATTTCGCCATGATTTCGTTTGCTCGGTCATTACTTTATAAGAATGTCATTTCCGTCCGTTGTAGTAATTATACTATTTAATACAGAGATTTGTTACCATAGATAGGTTATGCATAACAAACGACATTTGAAAATCGAAGCCATTTACACACACAATGTTATACGTAGTTCCCTTCTATTGCACTAAATGTTACTAAGAAAAGAGATGCCAATTGGCATCTTTTTTTTGCTTCACTTTTTAGACGCATATAACCTAAAGCCATTTACACACACAATGTTATAGGTAGTTCCCTTCTGTTGCACTAAATGTTACTAAGAAAAGAGATGCCTCCTATCGACCTCCTATCTACCTCCCCTTATATATAGCATATCTCTGATTTAATATATATAATTTACCTAATTGACCTTAAAATATATTGAGTAGACACAAATGGATGTTTGTAATTAGTTTTCGATGTACTAATATAAAACGGAAAAAAATAAGAGCAGTTTCAAACTTTCAGTACAAAAATAATTTAAGCCTTCGTTTAGTTATATTTCAATTTACTACGATGAAAACTAATTACAAACATCGATATTTATCTACTCAATTTATTCGCAAAGTTTGGATTCAATCCGGAATGTAGTTTTTGTATTAAAGCGGAACTACGTTTGTATGGAAACTCGAGCCTCCTGGGGACCCTATTAGCACACTGGCGCCGCCAATAGAAATATTCAAATTTCGATTAAAGTCCATAAGAATGAGTAAATTATTTACTTCTATTGGCGGCGCTATAGTGTCCTCAAAATGTTTATTCTGTGGTTTATTCAATCAAAATAGGTGCATGTTACACTCTTTCTAATGTTGATTGTATTACATAATGTCAGATTGTGAAAAAATAAAAACAACAATCATCAGATAATTATTGTCAATAAAATCATTGATATAAAAAATAATGTCATTTGGACATAAAAACAATATAACACGAGTAGGTACAAAAAAAATATGAAAATTATTGAATTTGTCGTTAGTGCCTTTGATAAGAGTAGGCCAGTTCACACATATTGAGAAAGCAATAATGTTACTAAATAGTACAAATTCAGTGGGTTATGACAACATTTGCACTAAAGTATTGAAGGCATGTAGAACTCAAATTAGTAAGGTACTTGCATATCTAATTAACCTTTCAATAGAATCTGGGACCTTTCCTGAAAAATTAAAATTATCGATCGTAAAACCGCTCTTTAAAAGAGGCGACAAAGATTCGATGAAAAATTATCGTCCGATAGCTCTCATACCCATTTTTTCAAAAATTTTTGAGAGAATTCTTCATGACCAACTGGTATGCTTTTTCAATAAACATGACGTAATCAAAGAAAACCAGTATGGCTTTCAAAAGGGGAAATCTACCTCTCTTGCGGCGTTCAACTTAGTTAAGGAAATCATGCAGGGATTAAATAATAAGATGTACACCACAGGCCTGTACTTTGATATGTCTAGGGCTTTTGACAACGTGTCACATAATTTACTTTTGTCTAAACTGGAACACAATGGCATAAGAGGCCCTGCCTTAAATTGGCTCAGATCATATTTGAGTAACAGAACACAATGTGTAGAGGTCTTGAAATTGAATGAAAAACATGAAACTGTCTCATGTTATTCAAGGTCTAGAAATAACAGTGTTGGCGTCCCTCAAGGAAGCATACTGGGTCCTTTGCTGTTCTTAATTTATATTAATGACCTACCAGAGGTGACAAATCAAAGAAGTATTCTCTTCGCAGATGATATTTCGGTAGTAGTAACGTCAAGCAAAAACATGACAATAAATCAGCATGTGGACGACATAAATGATACTTTAAAAAACATAATTTTATGGTTACTTAAAAATAAATTGACACTTAATATAAATAAATCTAAATTCATTAATTTTAATAGCTACAATGACATGATTAATATATATTGCGACATTGGAACCCTCGAGAGTGTTGATAAAATTAAATTTCTAGGAATAATGATGGATCAAAAGTTAAACTGGAAAGACCACATTGACATAGTTTGCACCAAACTAAACAGATTCATTTTTCCTTTGTATAAAATAACTCAAGTTGCTTCAAGAACAACAGCTATGACTGCATACTTCGCGTACATCGAATCGGTACTTAGGTATGGACTTATAATTTGGGGAAATAGCACAGATGTAGGAAAAGTTTTTGTGGCTCAAAAAAAGTGCATACGTGCGATTTGTGGTGTCGCTCCCGACGTGTCGTGCAAACCATTTTTTAAAAATCTGCAAATTCTGCCCCTTCCGTGTTTGTACATTCTTGAAGCAGCCACATTTGTAAAGATGTATCAAACTAAATTCTACATTGAGGCTAAAGACGCAACAGCTAACACTAGAAGTAGAAGATACCCAGATAGGCTAGTTTACGATGAGGTACCAAAAAGCACTAGGTACCAAAAAAACTGTTTCTGGATGTGCAGAATAATTTATAATAAGATACCACAATTTGTAAAAGAACTTCCAATAAACAGGTTTAAGGTGGAACTAAAAAGATGGCTGCTACTGCATACATTTTACTCGGTCAAGGAATTTCTGGATTTTAAATTTATTAATAATGACAAAATTGAATGTTATTTATTTATTAATTGTAATGTAACTAGTTTTGTTTTTTTTCCTCTTTGTTTGCATGCTATCATTTTTATGGCTGAGTTTGGCGTTTCAACAAAGATTTTGTACCACCTACTATTATGTACCCAACTCAAGGGCAAATAAACGATTTCTATTCTATTCTATTCTATTCACAGACAGCACCCGTTTACGAGTATAACGCGAGTCAGCCACCGCTTCCTTCGACCTTATTAAAGGGAAAGAAACGACCCGGCTCCCGATGCGCCACCATCCGCACGTGCTAATCGAACCGCCTTAAAGAAGAGCAAAAGTATAGGTATCAGATACATACCTGATGCAGCGCGGCCAGGAATATCGCAGTCATGATGACCTCCGCCACGAGGCCGATGATGTCCACTATCAGACGAGGGTACTCCGTGCTGTCCGTCAGCTCAACGTTCCGTATGTAGGACGCGTACATCGAGAGTAAGCCCGTCACTACTACTGACAGCACCTAAAAGGCAGAAAAAAAAAAAAAGTTAGAATACCTAAATTTTCCTAATAATAGATTGAGAATACCTAAATTATCATAACTATCATAATAATAGAGTTAGAATACCTAAATTATCATAGTAATAGAGTAAGAATACCGAAATTATCATAATAATAGAGTTAAATTAAGTAAATTATCATAATATCAGAGTTAGAATACCTAAATTATCATAATAATAGAGTTAAAATACGTAAATTATCATAATATCAGAGTAAGAATACCTAAATTATCATAATAATAGAGTAAGACTACCTAAATTATCATAATAATAGAGTTAAAATACGTAAATTATCATAATATCAGAGTTAGAAAACCTAAATTATCATAATAATAGAGTTAGAATACCTAAATTATCATATTAATAGAGTTTAAATACGTAAATTATCATAATATCAGAGTAAGAATACCTAAATTATCATAATAATCATCATCATCATAACAGCTCATATACGTCCCCACCGAGGGGCTCGAGCCTACCCTGAATTAGGGCGATCAGGCCTTAGTCGACCACGCGGGCCCAGTGCGGGTTGGTCAACTTCACAAACAACCTTCGAGTTTCATCGCAGGCGTGTGCAGGTTTCCTCACGATGTTTTCCTTCACCGTTAAAGCAATCGGTAAGTATGTACGTAAGTTTTTGAAAAACTCATTGGTACATTGGCCGTCCAGATTTGAACCCGGTACCTCTGGTTAGAAGAACCGAGTCGTTACCGGCTGAGCCACCGACGTCATAATAATAGAGTAAGAATACCTAAATTATCATGATATCAGAGTTAGAATACCTCATCATTACAGCTCATATACGTCCCCACCGAGGGGCTCGAGCCTACCCTGAATCAGGGCGACTAGGCCTTAGTCAACCACGCGGGCCCAGTGCGGGTTGGTCGCCTTCACACACAACCTTCGAGTTTCTTCGCAGGCGTGTGCAGGTTTCCTCACGATGTTTTCCTTCACCGTTAAAGCAATCGGTAAGTATGTACGTAAGTTTTTGAAAAACTCATTGGTACATTGGCCGTCCAGATTTGAACCCGGTACCTCTGGTTAGATGGACCGAGTCGTTACCGGTTGAGCCACCGACGCTTTTTAGTTAGAATACCTAAATTATCATAATAATAGAGTTAGAATACCTAAATTGTCTGTTTCATTTCAACCGACTGCAAGAAAGGAGGAGTTTCTCAGTTAGATTGTATGTTTTTTGTACGTACCGTATACCGGGGTTACTTTGAACAACGGGATTACTTTGATCGAAACTTCCGTTACACATACAAATGCGAATTGCGTAAAACGGAACGACTTTTGGTAGTTTTTTTTTTGGATGACAACACCGATGAACTGTCAATTCCTTTTCTGTAGGTGCGCTGGAGATTCGGCAGTGGATTATTTAAAAAAAGGTAATTGGGTATGCTAAATTTTTTATAAGCCATGAAAATAAAAAAACCATTTCGAGATTTTTTTATTTAAAGCCATATTTTTTCATTTTCCACTCGAAAAAGTAAAAGATTGCGTAAAAAAATCGGAAAAGGACAATAACCTTCATTTGACCCCTATGACGTCACGAGTTTACAATAAAACCTTATTTCACCACTGAACGGAACGTGCACTCTTACTTGTCATATCAATTACGGACCTTGCATTTGAGGACGAGCTTTCGTCGAGCACTGAAAAAGGCACTATTTATTTATCATCCACCAAAAACTACGTTTGAAACAATCAAATATTATTAGAACGTCATTCAAATTAAATACTTAAATGGGTAAGATATTCATTAGAGGTCCAATTTTTATTGTGGTTCTAAAAAACATTTAAACTCTGAAGGCCTTGTCCATACATAGATAATGATGTTTGATGACAAGTAAATTTTGACTTTGACGTTTCGTTGTTGGCTTTGTGATAGTTTCGTTTCGGAAAAGGCAAAGGTTACTAAGACCATACAGCCAGGTCTGACGTATTTAGGCTTCCTTAGCTGTTGGATTTGTAATGCTAGTGCCGGTGCAATGAAAAAACAACAAAATAAAACTACGAATGCGTCTACCACAAATCCCGCCAAAAAACCTTTGGGAATGATTGACTTGAGTGACTTGACAGTTGACGTCAAGGCCTATTCATTTCATCGTCATAGAAATAGGGCTGTTCGTTTCATAGTAATGTGAACCGATGACGTCATCAAGGTTTCAAAATTTAAAAAAATATTTAAAAATATCTAGAGGCTTAAAAAATGAAATATTCAAATTAGTTTTTCAAAATGGTCTAAACCATCAGAAAAAAAATTAAAAAAAATACATTTTTTTAGCATACCCAATTCTTCTCTTCATATCATTTTTTGGTTAAAAAAATGTGTTGCAAAACTTCACGTGCAGCTCAGTACGTGTTTGTATCGTGATATTTTGTTATGAATTCCATGTAGTAGTCTACATTCGGGAATCCCAAGTAAATGTTATTGTTGTTCTAACCTCAAAGCTTACGTAATGGCGTCGGATAATTTAATGCGGGGTGTCATTGATCGGGCACATGGTGTGAGATTGATCAACTGATCAAAGTTACCCCAGCTATTAGCCGAAAAAATTGCTTCATGCCTTTGTGTTATTTATATTATTTTAGTAAGTTTTTGTTTCTGAATAATTTTGTTGTGATTATAACTTACGTTACATAGGTATATGTTCCTTGATTAAAGTGAAGAATGATTCATTATTGGGAGTTTTATTAGATCAAAGTTACCCCAAGGTTCAAAAACAGTTATAACTTTTTTTCCTGTTGACCGATTTTTTTATTTTTTTTTATTTAATTAGTGATTGGGGCGACTTTGCAGTTTCGTAATAAAAAAGGGGGGTATCAAAGTAACCCCAAATCAAGTTTAACTTTGATCATGCAATTTTTATTTTTTTAATCAAAATCTACAAGAAAAAACATATATTTTTTTACTTTTTTCCAAAGATCTAAAAAACAGATTATAACGTTTTTTTTGGTATTCTTTTAATCACTGGATCAAAACTTACGGATGATTAAAGTTTAAAATTGATCAAAGTAACCCCGGTTTACGGTAATTATTTGACGCGATTTCTTCACCGACTGTAAACTGATTTTTACGATTATTTTTCAGTTGATAGGTAATGCCTCTAGGGTGGTTCTATATTAATTTTAGCCAAGTCGGTTTGGTACTTTTTAGGGTAAAACGGGACCCTATTACTAAGACCTCAATGTCCTTCTGTCTGTCTGTCACCAGGCTGTATTTCATGAACTGTGATAGCTAGACAATCAAAATTTTTACAGTATGTATTTCTGTTGCCGCTATAACAACAAATACTAAAAACAGAAAAAATAAATATTTAAGTGGGGCTCCCATACAACAAACGTGTTTTTTTTAAACGTGAAGAAACTTAAAACATCTAGTACAATGGTACGGAATCCTTTGTGCGCGATTCTGACTCGCACTTTACCGGTATTTTTATATTATATTTTATATTATACATATTTACATTCACAAAGACATCTTTAACAAAACTTTATTTGGTTGTTGCGAGTGAAGTCGGTTTTATAACATGTTTGGCGTGGTCACTGGTAAGTAATCTTATATCTTTGAGGAACATCGTGCCATCGTGCGTTCGAAAAAAGGTGCCTGACAGGTGTGACATTTTTTTTTCAGTACAGTTGCTCGAAAAGTAATACTTTATATGCCAGTTTTGTTAAAAATAAAATAATTGAGTGCGTTTGGCAGCACCTCACCTGATGGTAAGTGCCGATGCAGCCGAGGTACAGATGAGATACTAGTTACTTGAGGATGTAACACGCAAGCTCAATTAGTGCTTATTCACTCTCGTCTTGAAGATTCCTAAACTGTGCGCAAAATTGATTTTACCGCACGCGTGCTTTTTACTATGCCACTATTTTTATTTTTTAGAAAAAACATTTCTAGAAAAAAAATCCAAGATACGGAATATTCTTACAAACTTTGGAAAAGAAAATATTAAAAGAGATAGGTTGTTCCAACGAGAAGTTACATATTGACATTAGTAAGTTAGATTCTCTTTGGATTATATCTTTGCGAAGAAAGAGAATAAATACCACGGTGGCCTGTGTTAGAAGGAGACAGATTGATAATGCTTAAGCGCAATAGGTCACACCAAGGAATAGGTTAGGTTTTCAAAGGTTTTAATGCCCCCAAGCTTTATTGTAGTCTATTAATGGTAATATTAAAAAAACTTACTCAAAATAAGGCGCAATTTTCTTAAAACTGGATTGGGTTCTTTAAGTTGTGCTTAAATAATGAATATGTGTGATAAAAATATACTCATATGTATTTTTATGAAAAACAAAGTGAGATTACTTATATTTATTAATAGATTTAGCCACAAGTCGCGTAATAGAAACTTTGGTTGCCGAGATCTTGATAGGTATGTACCCATGTATTATCTTTTTATGTTACGGTCCTTTTCTATTTTATCTGTTTTCTCACAACTGTATTGAAAAAAACGTCGGGCTTACAAATGTTACTCGTTTATTATTTATAAACTGATTTTTTTAAATTTCGTTTTTTACCACCCTTGTATAACTAATACATAAATAACTACATACATATACCCAAACGATGGTCAAACGATTCAAAACATGCATTCAAGTATACCTCTTACTCAAAATCTAAGTTAGAGATATTTTTTTTCAAATTTTGAGAGGTACTCCGTTCAATTTAACTAGTAGTTTTCTTGGTTTCTCGTTTTAGATTTGAATAGGATAAGACCGGTTTTACTTGTTTTTAGCTAAAGGAAGTTATAAATAAACCACTCATGTAGTATCATCTTTATTTTAAGGGCTTCATTATTATCTGCTGATATCACAGCATTGGTATCATCGGCATAAACGGTCAAACTAATGTCAACGTGGTTATTATAAATAAAGTCAATTAAATCATTAGTGTAAACTATGAACAGAAGTGGTCCCAAAATGGATCCTTGAGGTACACCACTTTTCAGTTTAATCAGTTTAGATTTGTGAGGCTTTTCGTTATAACCTTCATCAACACTATTAACCTCAACAAATTGATAACGATTTTTCAAATAGTTTTGCAATAGGCAATGAATTTTTCCCCTAACCCCATAATAATTTAATTTATGAAAAAGAACCTCATGATTTATAACGTCAAAAGCAGAGCTAAGATCGAGGAATAGACCGGCAACTCTCTTCTTTTGATTTAGCTTACACGCCACATCATCCACTAAGGCACTTATTGCTTCAGTAGTGCCAATCCCCTTCTGGTATCCAAACTGCCTAATACTAAGTATTTTGTTACAATTGAGAAATTTAGCAAGTCGTGTTTCTATTAATTTCTCAAAGAGCTTGGATAAAAATGGTAGCAAAAATTCTTAAAAATAAGTACTACTTTGGCAATTTTCAATTGTTCTGGAAAAATACCCAAATCTGAACATTTATTATAAAATGTCGCCAGAGAGAGGTTCCGCTAAAAGGTCGATATTCTTTTTGATCAAACTGATAGGCAACTCGTCATCTTTTGTTTGGAATAGAATTCACCACTTTAGCGACCTCATAAGGTGTTATGGGTTCCTATGTCATATCTGTGTTCTTCTTCTTTTCGAGTCGACGGCAAACTCAGATAGTCCCATCCCAAAACCGAGCCTCGCAAATTGCCTTGTGTGTTTAGACGCTGACTAATCATTTATAACAAATAAAGAATAAAGAGATTCTATATTCACAGTAACTTCTAATTTATTACGAGTAAAAGTGTTAGTCAAAATTTCTTCTACATTTTGTCGGTCATCGATAATTACGCTGGGGCTTGAGCTTTATCGCTCCAGTGCTCCTGTTCCCCAGCAGATATCGCGTAGATTGGCCGCCCCCAATATCTGGCCGTGTAAGTGGCCTGGCCTGGGCCTTGTCGGCCAATGCATGAACGTCCACTTGGCGCGATCCTGCCTGAACCGCATGCACCCGCAGTCGCAGTATTTCCTGCAAGCTTCCGGAGCTACCTCCACATCCAGCTTCTTCTAGCTCATAGTTTACCTAACCTACTGGGTGGCCTTCCCTTAATTACGAATCTTTCTATTTTATACAGGGTGATAAAAATGTTTGGCAAAATTTCAGATAAACATATTAAAAAGTGGACATATATATTGAATCTCTAAATAAATAACTTGAATTAAGTACTCAGCGAGTGCGAAGCAGAAGTCATTACATATGTATATAGGTGCGCCAATTGTACAAACAAACACAACTACAACGAGTCATTAGGTAACTCGATCTCAAGTACATCCAGTTCATCACAGTGTAGCAGTAGGTAGATACACAATAAATAACGGAGCGAGACTTACGAAGTAGCTAGTATCTCATTTGTGGCGAGACGTTCATTTAATATGATCTCCTTAGGTTTTAGTTTTTATTGATAAGGACCCACTGTTATTATTATTACAAGCTTTATATTATTTATTAGCTTACCGTGTTAGTTAGTTAGTTTGTCTGTCTGTTAGTTTGGGACAAATCTCAGAACCACTGCTCGGTTTCCGATTGAGCTGAAATTTGCATACACGTTTAGAGAACATTGCATGGTTAGCTAACTGACTTCATTCTAAATATATAAGATGGCGGACGTTAGCTTTCGTGTACTAAGGGCTCTATAAATATTTGTTACACCAACTTCTCTGCAAAAATAAAATATATAAACAAAATATTTTCAATATGTGTTGAAGCTTCCAGATGACATAAAACAATTGCAAGGAATTAGATTTAAGACAACCTTAACAGAATGGCTACCTAATGCAACACTGTTCTTATAGTATTAGTAAATCATCATATCAGCTCATATTCGTCCCCACCGAGGGGCTCGAGCCTACCCTGTATTAGGGCGAATTAGTGAATAATTATGACCTATATTATTAAATCAAATTAATTTACTTTATTATTGTTATAAGCGTAAGTATAGTGTTACTTTATAACTTGTTAAAATTTGCATGCCATCTCTATGACGGCTGAATACATTTATACCATTTTTACTTTAAGTTAATATGTATTCGGCAAATAAACATTTCTTATCCCCAAAGATGGCTTACAAGTTATTTTTATGCACTCCCATGATATGGGTATCAAATGAAACGGTTTGCTGAAACAAATACGAAATAATCAAATTATTTTCAAATATTTTTTTAGGTTTTCAAAAATTATCTTCCTATTTCATTCTACCCAAATAACAATAAATGCTTAACAAACTAAAATTGGCACAGATTGGGTGCCAAAAGGGCAACGCACACGCGTCAGACCCTGGCGACGCCGGCAGGGTCAAGTCAAAGTATATAATAATATATAAGTACTAACATACAGTATGGACACTCCCTGGCCGCTCTCGAGATTGCGACTCACCCCCTCGTCACCGAGATTGATACAGATTGGTTACAGTTTGGTTGTCGAATTTAGAGGATTTCGCCGCCATTTTGTTTGTTCCGTCATTCCTTTTTGAAATGTCATTTCTGGCCATTGAATTATTGTTTCTGGCCCGTTGTATGAAGTGTCCAGGGTGTGGTCAAGTTGGACCTACATCTGAAAGAGTTTGTATGCCGATGTGTGGCGTAATAGAGTTGAGGCCTTTGCCCAGCAGCGGGACTTATAAGGCTAGATAAAATACTTAAAATAAAAAATACATAAGTATTAAATATAAGCAAAATGCGAATCGCAATAAACTTCATCCAAAACAGAACCGCGCAAATCGATGTTTCGCCCTAAAAAACCTTGTGCACCGTGAATCCGTTCAAAATTTGATTTCTAGAACAGTGCCTATTTGCGGTGGCCAGCTAGTGTTTTCGTTTACTTTAGACAAGCTTCTTAGCAATATATTTTGAATTTAAGTACTTTCCTGAATGGTAGGTAAGTATGTACAGAGGCCAGTTATGTAGGTACATCAAGCTAGACACTTTGGACTTTGTACCATTCTTATGCCGTATGCGTATGGACCAAAATCGCACTACGAGCATTGAATTACTACTACTACCTATAGTAATTCAATGACTACGAGTGTGTAGCTTGATCATTGAATTACTACTACTACGAATAGTAATTCAATGACTACGAGTGTGTAGCTTGATCATTGAATTACTACTACTAGTATAGTAGATAATTCAATGACTACGAGTGTGTAGCTTGATCATTGAATTACTACTACTACGAATAGTAATTCAATGACTACGAGTGTGTAGCTTGATCATTGAATTACTACTACTACGAATAGTAATTCAATGACTACGAGTGTGTAGCTTGATCATTGAATTACTACTAATGTATAATGTATATGGCCAATGTACATAATATTGTAAACACAAAGCATTATCTTCGAACACTATTCTGCAACTTAAAATCTGACCGTATTTTGTCTTAAATTACAGAATTTAGGTACGGGTGTAAGTTAAAATAGAATATTTTTTTTGAGGGGGGGCTTCTACTCATAAAACTGAATAACATTTGTTCTACAACTTCAACAAAGCAATCCAGGAATTTTGTTCTTCGTCACTCTCAATCAGGTCAAACGCACACACATTATGAATTTAAAAAAATTTTGAAAAAAAATTACTTCCCATACAAAATCGGAAAATTAGCCGATCGATTTGTCTTCTTCTTCTTGGTCGAAACCACAGTATATATATTAGTACCCGAAACACTCTTGGCAGAGTGGTAGTGGTCATCATGCCGTAGCCTTGAAGACCCGTCGAACAACACTTCTCCATTAATCTCTCACCGCAGCTCTTCTGGTGCATTCTTTTAGGGGCATTTCCACTGTAGACTGGTCTGGTGGGGGACCTGTCGCTTGCCAGTAACCTTAACTTTGCCCTAAACAACCATCGCTCTACTCTAAGGACGTGTCTCCACGCCGAGATGTGTCTAAAGAAAGTTAAAATGCGAGATTGTACAGTGGACACTTATTGCTGAGTTCTTGAAGTGTGGACTGATTGGTAGGAAATTCAGTCCGTGTATTCTTCTCCAGCACCACATCTAGCGTCTAGGCGTTTTGTTTGTCGATCGATTTGTACGATGTCTCATTTTTTCAAGCGACTTCCAAAAAGGACGAGGTTCTCAATTCGTCTGTATGTTTTTTACGTGTGTTACCTCATAACTTTTGACTGGGTGAACCGATTCTTATGATTCTTTTTTTATTTGAAAGCTAGTGCTTCCCGTGTGGTCCCATATAAATTTTATCAAAATCGGTGTAGTACTTTATTAGAAAATTAACAAATACCAAAAATAATAATGCAAAAATGAACTAAGTTGTTGCGATGGAAGTCGGTTTTTTAACGTGTTTAGCGTTTTCAATTATTGCGATTTCAGCAAAGTTGAAGGCCAAAAGTTGTTAAGGTTCATAAGTGGGTAGAACTTTAGAAGCCAACGGAAAAATGTGATTGATTTCACCTAACACCTTGTATGAACGTTACGGATTACGAAAAAACTTTAACTTACCAAATTGAAATAGGCGAAGGAGATAAGCCCTTTCCGCAGCGGGAAGCAGAAGCAGCATCGCGTCAGCACTGGGATCTCCACTGCCTCGCATATCTTCTGTCTGAAAGCAAACGTAGGAAGAGATTTAAACACTAGTTTCTTTACCTTTTACTCCTACAATTTGGAGATATTCAAGGCGAGAGTGAATAGGCATTATTTGAGTTTGCGTGTACCATCCTCGACTACATCCTCACTTACCATCAGGTGAGATATAGTCAAACGCACTCAAATTTTTAATAAAAAAAAACCTACAAAAGTTCCGTTCCGGTTTTAATAGGAATTTGATATTCTCCCTCTCTTATCGTGTGGCCACAAAGCAGAAAGGATGGCACAATTAATTAACCGTGCTATCTAAGGGATGAAGGGCAGTTGCCTGGTGTGTTGCACTTCGCATCACCCGCGGTCACTGTTAAGTATAAACTCAATTAAGACTTATTTAAATACCTTTATTAGGAAAAAGCTCACAGAGTCCTAGGTTGTACAAATTAGTTCTTGCATCATACAGACAATGACATTTGTCAAAGAGGCGCCAAGTAAGGCTAGCCCATAGATAATACAACATCCCGCTAACACTAAAAAAATAAAAATAGTTAACTAAATACCTAATACACAAGATAATCATTGAATCGTGCAGGGGCTGTCTTATGTCGTGAGGGTCTCATATCAGGATTAGGAGCGGCAGGCTTTTCAGGATGAGGCAGCAGTTCCGGAGCTTGAACTCCAGAGGACATTAATTTTTTACTGACATCCAAATCGCACCCATATGTGTTTTGTATGTCTCTCACCGGTCCATTTGAAAGATAACTAGGAGCAGGTCTAGAGGAATCTTGATTCAATTGACTTTTTGCCTCTGGTATCAGTCCTTTGAAAGGCTTGATATGTCTTCGATCTCTCCTATAAATGGCACCAGCTACATTCACCTTATATGAGCGCTCACTCAGTCTCTCTACAACATGCCCTAGTTTCCAGATTTTATTTGTTTCAGGATGCAGTTGTACAGCAACTTGTTGACCACCTACCAAGTCTGAAATAGTTTGTGATTTTTTATCATATAAATTTTTGGTTTTACTGCTGTTCTCTAATAGATTCTTTGTAATATTTTGTGTTATTTTGAACTGAAGACTCTTTTCTGTACATGGCAATCCTGTTCTAGATTTTCTACATAGAAATTTTTGTGCTGGACTTGCATTGCTGGAATCTGTAGGTGTGTTTCTTTGATGTAATAGACTGTACCATACATCTTCATCACACTCACTACATTTCAGAATTAGTTGTTTAGCTATTTTAACAGTGGCTTCAGCTTTCCCATTGGACTGGGGATAATGCGGTGATGAAGTGATATGCTTGAAGTTCCATTTCAGTGAGAATGACTTAAAATCTTTATTTACAAAGTTAGTAGCGCCATCTGTCCATACTTTTTCAGGGATGCCATATCTTGAGAAGTTACGTTTACAAATCAATATTATTTCACCAGCTGAAAAATCTTTTATCTTATCCAATTCGTAAAAATTTGAATAATGATCTACAGATATCAAGTAATTTTCTGACTTTCCCTTTCGATTTACAGTAAAAACATCCATGGACACATATTGATAGGGATATGTAGGTATATCATGACTAATCATAGGGTATCTTACTTGAGAAGCAGAGTATTTCATACAGCTTGGGCATTTTTCGACATAATTTTTTATGTCACATGACATCCCAGGCCAAAATATGTTTTGTTTTGCAAGACGTATTGAGCTATTGATTCCATTGTGGCTTACATGAATTTTTTGAAGCATTGTCCTCCTCATAGAAGTTGGTATAAGCACTTGATCATTTCTGAAGATTAAACCATCTGCTGTTGATAATTCATGTTGGAACTTTTTATATATTCGAAGGCAATCTGGAATATCAGCCACATACTCTGGGAATTCATGTGTAATGTAATATGTTAGCTGCTGCAGAGACAGATCTTTTAATGTTTCCTCTTTAATCTGTACCAGTAGAGTGTCTGCCACTTTAAGATATTTAGCAGCACAAAGCTCAGCTATGAGTTCAAATATTTGGTTCTCTTCAGAAACATTATTATTTTGGCTAACTGTTTGATTAGATGGTGACCGAGACAAGGCATCAGCTACAAGGTTATTTTTTCCTCGTATGAACTCTACTTGCAGATTATATTTTTGAAGAATCATCAGCATCAGTTGTAGCCTCTTTGGTGCCTCGATCAGTGGTTTCCTGAAAATATTAACCAATGGCTTATGGTCTGTTTTTATAATGGTATTTGTGTTAGCAATTACATACTGGTTGAATCTGGTACATGCAAATACTACAGCCAGCATCTCTTTTTCTATCTGAGCATATCTTTTTTCAGTTGCAGTTAAAGTTCGTGATGCGAATGCTATCACTTCACCATCTTGATAGAGAGCTGCACCCAAGCCTGCACAACTGGCATCACATTCAATTGTTATTGGCTTATTCATATCATAGTATTTTAAAGTAGGCAACTCGCTTAAAGAAGAAGTCAGTCTATCAAATTCATCCTGTTCTATTTTTGTCCATTGCCATTGTGCATCCTTTCTAGTTAATTTCCTTAGATTATCAACTTTACAACTCAGATTTTTTATAAATTTACTAAGGTATGTTACCATTCCTAACAGTCTGGTCACATCCTTTGCACAGGTGGGTATGGTCATATTTTTGATAGCTTCTACTTTTTCTTCATCCACCTTTAGGCCTTTGTCTGTCAAAACATGTCCATAGAACTTCACTGATGTCTGCAACAGATTTAGTTTTTCCCTGTTTAGTTTACAGTTGTTTTCTCTTAATCTACTTAATAAATTTTCTAGATTCTCATTATGATTCTTGACCGCTTCCTCCATAGTGTCTCCTACACCATAAATCAATATGTCATCTGCCATCACTTCTATGCCCTTGAGACCATGCAACACAGACAGTAGCTTTTGTTGAAATATTTCAGGAGCAGAACATAGCCCAAATGGCAATCGAAGCCATCTGTACCTGCCATAGGGTGTCCAAAAGGTTGTGAGCTTACTGCTTTCTTCACTAAGTTTTACATGCCAAAATCCTTTCTTTGCATCACATGTACTAAACACTTTGGCTTTACCTAATTCAGGCAGGACTTCCTCTAGCGTGTTAAATTGAAAGTTTGGCCTTTTCAGAGCCTTATTCAAAGGGATTGGGTCTAGACAAATTCGAAATTTATTGCCTCTCTTAACTAATAAAATATTATTTACCCAGTCTGTGTGTGCTGCTTCTTTTGTGATGATCCCATCTCGTTCAAGTTGGTCTAGTTCCTGCTGAAGTCGGCTTCGCAGAGCTAGTGGGACTCTTCTTGCAGGCTGAATGCTAGGTTGAACACTGTGATCAATTTCCAGATTTACTTCACCTGGTAACGTTCCATAGCCTTCAAAAACATCTGCATATTTATTTATTATGTCCTTACTTTTAGAAATAAGTTGTGGGGAAACAACTACAGAGTTGCAGTATTTCACTAGACCAAGCATCAAACAAGCTCTTTCCGACAGAAGTGGTTCATGGTCAACATCAACAACATGAAACTTTATTTTGAACTTTTTATTCTTGTGTGAACATTTAATGTCTGTTTCACCTAGTGTATTGATTTCAGATCCATTAAAGCACTTTAATTTAAGCTTTGATGAAGGCAATTTGATCTCATTATATCCAGTCAAGTTCCTGTACTGCTTAGCTCCAATCACACACACATGAGCTCCTGTATCTAGAGCACAATAAACTTTCTGCCATTTTTTATTAAATTTCAACAAAAGTTCAGCTTCTGTGTGTCCTGACGAAGCATTTGTTCGTATGTTTGAAATATAGATACTCTCATTGCTATCATCTGAATCTTCTTGTATTTCATTAATATTTTTAGGGCTTTTTTTACACACTTTCTTTGTATGATTGCGACCATTACAGTTCTCACATCTCTTTCCCCATGCTGGACATTTCTCTTTGTAAAACACATGTTTGGTCCCACAGTATTTGCATAAACCTTCTTTAATTTCTTTCTTAACTTTAGTATTTTTTACAATTTTATTTATTTCTTTCTCAGATGTTGACTGCATCGGTTGCAATAAATTTACTTGTTCTATAGCAGCTTCTGCTGAGCGGCACATTGTTATTGTGCTGTCCAGGTCCAATTTATCTGTTTTCAGAAGTTCTTTTTTTAGATCTCCATTATTTATGCCAACAACTATTCTGTCACGTAGAAGCTCCTCTTCAAATGTACCAAATTCGCAGCATTTTATGAGCCGTTTAAGGTCGATCAAGTATAAATCGAATTTCTCGTCATTTCCTTGATTTCTCAAATTGAACTTGTATCTGTTGTATATAATATTTCGTTTCTTACTTAACTTTTCTTCTATGTTAGAGAAAATGCTCTCCTCGCTTTTCTTGTTATCTTCTGAGAGGTCAAAACACAGTTTTTGAATTGCAGCACTTCCCAGCGCTGCAAACAGCAAGCTGGCTCTTTGTTCAGACTTTTCTGGGCCCCATTCTGATATGCCCGTTGCGGCGACATAGTTGAGCCAACTGTTTTTGAATGCTTTGAAAGCTTCGGTGAGGTCTGATGATTCAACATCCAGGGGCGGCGGCCACGGTACGTGCACCCTGCTGTTGTTGCCCTTTTCCTCCTTTATTTGTAGCGCTTGTAATTGCGCTTTCATGGCGTTGAGAACTTCATTTTGCGCTTCTATTAAGGCTGCAATTTGTTTATCCATTGTTTAAACTGACACCATGTTAAGTATAAACTCAATTAAGACTTATTTAAATACCTTTATTAGGAAAAAGCTCACAGAGTCCTAGGTTGTACAAATTAGTTCTTGCATCATACAGACAATGACATTTGTCAAAGAGGCGCCAAGTAAGGCTAGCCCATAGATAATACAACAGTCACCACAAGTGCCACAGGGCATTATTTGAATTACATGGACGGACATATGCAACGCGACCATAAACCATTGCGGGGTGAGGCAGGGGGGGCTGAGCTCACCCAAATTGTTTAACCTCTACATGAACCGGTTGATTGAGGAGCTCAGCGGCACTAATGTTGGGTGTCATATTGACGGAGTATGTATTAACAATATTAGTTATGCAGACGACATGGTGTTGCTGAGCCCCTCGATAGGAGCTCTGCAAAAGTTGTTACGAACTTGTGAAGCATATGCGGTGGCCCATGGGCTCAAGTACAATGCGTCAAAGAGTGAGCTCATGTTATTTAAGGCAGGCAATAAGAGCTATAAAATGTCTTCTTTGACTCTATGTGGTACACCTTTGAAAAAAGTAGAGAAGTTTAAGTACTTGGGCCACTGGGTCACCGATACTATGTCTGACGATGATGACATTGAGCGTGAGCGCAGGGCGCTGTGTGTACGCTGCAATATGTTGGTCCGTAGATTCGCACGATGTAGTAAACAGGTTAAAGTGACTTTGTTCAAATCCTACTGTCAAACGTTCTACACGTGCAGTTTATGGGTTGACTTTACGCGGCGGGCATATAGCGCTCTGCGCGTGCAGTATAACAACGCGTTCAGGATGCTGTTTGGGCTGCCGAGACACTGTAGTGCATCAACAATGTTTGCTGAGGCGCAGATCGATTGCTTTTTTGCAATAATGCGAAAACGTTGCGCCTCACTACTAAACCGTGTCCGGTGTAGCGCGAACGGTATCCTGAGCGCGCTGGCAGAGCACTGGGACTCGCCGCTGGTGGCGCGCTGGGCGCGGTTGCATACTCCCGTCGCAGTCGCGCCTCGTCGCCTCTAGCCGCTCGACAATTTTAATTTAAGTTTATTTTCATTTCTATTATAGTTATGTGATTTTATTGATATGATAATTTGAATGGATATATTTTTTACTAACATAGTTTTTAAGTTGTTGAACTAATAATTCTATGGATTTTTAAATCTGAAATAAATATTGATTTGATTTGATTTGATTTGATTTGATAAATACGCATCTGGGATCAGATGTATGGTTTTTGTTAGTTTTTATTAGCTTCACTTGTATGTACTTCTTTGCACTCGATTTTGACCCACTTTAGACGAACATATTTAATTCAAACTTTGTACATTTATCAAGAATCACTGACAATACAATAATTTCATAAGTTTGTCTCATTACCCTGATCAGGATCGCCAGGATTAAATGCACATAAAACTAAGAATAAAAAATATATATAAGTAGTTAAAAAAAACTAAAAAACACGCTTTTAAAGCACATCAAACTAAAAAGTGAAAAATAATTCTTAATATAAGCTGAAAACAATAAAGAACGAAAGATACTAGTATCATTGTGAAAAAAGCGTGGGGCTCATTTCACTTTTTAGTTTGATGTGCTTTAAAAGAGTGTTTTTTAGTTTTTTTAACCCTATTTATTTTTGTGTTAGACTTCTTTGACATAAACTAAGGTCTATTTAAAGATGATGAATATTTGACAATAGTTAGAGTGACCTCATAAATAGGCGCAAATATTTTTTACCTCGTCATAGCAACCGTCAGCATAAAGAGACTGACAAATCGAAGCCAGAAAAGCATTGGGTATGTTGTCAATTATTATAAGCAATGGTGCCACACTCTGTTTGCAAGCATTGCACTAAGGGTATGTACGCACTGTGCGGCTGCCCGCACTGCGGCTGGCCGTCCGGCTAACCGGAACCCCAAAATTGTATGTAAACCGTATGTACGCACTGCAATGCGGCTGCCGCCCATCCGCTCCGGTCGCTCGGAGCGCTGCGGCCCGACTGGCGGACAGTGCAACCGCAAGTGCAACCGCAACCTGCGGCCACCCGGACGGGTACATAGCCTAAGAATTAAGGTGTTAAATGTGAATTGTGCACCGATAATTAGATATGTCAATTTAGACTGACGTGTGTCATCTTACCCACATAGACATAGTGCCGTCTACCTCAAAGGACATAGTTGATGAATTGACAATTCAGTTCTTAAATCGTCGTGGAAATCCTTGGGGGAGGACTTCATTCAGCAGTGGTCTTTCCGCTGATATTATGATGATACTTGTATTTGGGTGGGGGGACCCTGCGTGCGGACATTGTCTATATGTTTTTTAGGGTTACGTACCCAAATGGTGCCTTCAGGACCCTATTACTAAGCCTACGCCGTCGTCTGCCTGGCTATCTGTCCTACATTTGAAGAGCTGTATCTATTGAACCGTAAAATTAGTTTAGTCCGTTAGTAGGAGGTGACGTACCTACGACGTAAGTATACAGTTATGCAAGTCCATGATTTCCTTAAAACTCCCATCAGATGATTTCAGCAATGTGTTTTGTATGGCCGAGACTTTACTTAATGTATAGTTTATACCAAACCTATAGCAAAGTATATATATTAATACTAACATGGACACTCCCTGCCGCTCTCTAGATTGCGACCTCACCCCCCCGTCACCCAGATTGATACAGATTGGTTACAGTTTGGCTGTCGAACGTATAGGGTTTCATTCATTCCTTTTTTGAAATGTCATTTCTGGCCCGTTGTTTAAAGTGTCCAGGGTGTGCCTATAGTGTCAAATTAAAAATAGTATTTTATAAAAAAAGGCGACTTTAATTAAAACTGCCTAGCTACTTACTAAAATCAAAATCGAAGCCATTAAAGCTGCGGGCCGCGATTTTCTCTGAAGTTGAATTTTTATATTATTATCCTAGAAACATCCTGAAAGCATGGATTTAAATTTTAGGAGCGTGATTGGCTCTTCAAGCCCGAATTAGCTGTGTTAGCTACACGGAAAGTGAATCCGTTTGCCTCTACCATAGATAAGTGCAGGTATTTAAATAGGCTCACAAGTTATCTAACAAAGTTTCGCAAAATTATTCAATTTAAGTAAGTAGGGTAAGTCCCTTAATCCTGTCAATCGCCTCTATTATGTCACCCAACCCTTTCTAAAACTGTAACATATGACAATTTTATATCTTATTTAAATAATTGATCTTGTTCTTCTTTAAGATTTCAAACACAAAAAATATTTATTATATTATAATTTACGGTTTTAGAGGGGGGTGGCATAAAAGGGGCTACTGGCAGGAATTATATATTCTTATCCTAGGTAACTAGTTTATTGAAATATAAAAAAAAATCCATTAAATATAATTACATATGCTCTAAATTAGAGCATTAGTTACCAAGGATAAGAATCTATATTCCTGTCATTAGCACCTTTTCTGTTACCCCCCTCTTAAACCGTAAATAATAAAATAATTCAGCATTCTAAGCTAGACTAGAAGATAACTTTTTTGACTATTTAAAAGTGTGTAAACACCTATTTAAAATAAATTATTTTGATTGATTGATTGATTGAGATCCGCCTTTGCTGTATACTGTTATTCTTTTGCTAATTTATTTGTTTTTAAATGCATTTAAAAAAAGTTAACAAACCTATTACAAAGTAAGTAGATAAACTAATTTACAGCTCGCAGAACCGATTACAGAGGGGGAAGGAAGGTTCTGGAGTCACGGAGACGTCGTTTTGGACGCCCGCCCCCGCGCCCCCGCGCCCTCGCGCCCCCGCGCCCGCGCGCCCGTGCGCCCCCGCGCCACAGTATATATATTAGTACTTGCGCGCTATGTGAGCTATGATCTAGTGGAACATTGCATAAAGCCTATAAATGCATGACTGGATTATCTTTGTATTTATGGTTATTTTGATTGATTGAAAACACTTTATTGCACAACATAAGAGAAAACAAAAGATACAATGATTAAGGAAGTTGTACATATAGGCGGTCTTATCGCTAACAAGCGATCTCTTCCAGACAACCTTTAGGTAAAGGAAACATGAGAAATCTTTATTGTAGGGTTGTAGTGGGCAATAAACAAATTTATAGAGAAAAAATAAATTAAAAATATAAATTAATATCCATTCTTAAACCACGTAATACACATAAATATATAAGTAAATATAAACGATATAAACAAAAATACATAAACATAAAACATACATAATACATACATAACATATATATAGTACAAGTTTTGTTTTGTTACTAACGCTCTATGGATTATGTTGTCCAAAATTAATTTTTGAATTTGACTTTATGAGTTCGTCCACAAGGATCCTCTAAGCTAAGCTCCTCAGGGGATCCTGGTGAACTCATCATGAAATCTATTCGAGCCGCGCTGAGTGGTAATGATGGCCCATGTTGAAGCTGGACGTCTTCTGGTTGAGATGATGAAAGTAGATAAGTCATCTACTGAAATAGAAAGCGGAGATCAGCGCTTAGTTATGTCACATCCAGCCTAGTTGGAGTATCTCTGTTCAGCAAGCACTGGCTCACATCCTGCGATATATGTATCAACCAATATATTTTTGAACTTCCTGTGGAAACGCAGAACCAGATAAGAAAATAAGTGAATAAATTGATAAAGCAGTATTATGTATGAGTATGTTATGTACTGGGGTGGCAGAAATAGTGGAGATACCTATCTAACTAAAGTGACGACTAGATCAGTGTTTCACTACCTGTGGTCCGCGACCCCTGGAGTACCCCGCGAGTACTGTATGGGGGCTCGCATTCTTATCTCTGGACCATAGTATTAAGTAAATGCCACCAAAAATAAATCGCTACGTTTATTTGAAACTAGCTGTTTCCCGCGGCTTCACCCGCGTGGACCACGTTTCTATGACTTTTCGAGGGTGCGGAGTGCGCGAGCCGCAAGCGGCTCGCGAGCGTGGTAAAAAGTAGCCTATGTCTTAATCCAGGTCCTAATCTGTCTACCTACCAAATTTCAGCCAAATCCGTTCAGTAGTTTTTGCGGGAAAGCGTAACAGACAGACAGAGTTACTTTCGCATTTATAATATTAGTAGGGATATTATTATATTACATTATTATATATTATATATTATATTATATATTATATTATATAGTAGGGAAATTACAACTTAGTAATAACATCAACTCGAATACCAATTATTTAGTTGCAAAAACCTACACCAATCTTATCATTAACGTATTATTTATAAAAAAAAAGTTTTTTTTTTGTGCTTGTAGTATTAAAATAAATTGTCCGAAATTTATTGCTGTTTTTTTATCAAGGGATCCTTGAGAATTGTGCTTTATTTCTACGGGCCGGTCTTTATAGGTTGTTTCTTGTAAGATAGTCAAGCCGTTGCTGGTTGATAGAGGTCAAATACTATAAATATAACCCCTGCTATAACAATTCTTTAAATTTTTGCTTTTTTTACAGAAATGTGCATTTCTGTTTTAACTTATAAAATACAGCAGAAACTTTTGAATTTTTTTTAGCTTTCTAACAACATAAGTTATAAAATTACCAACTGAAATCGATAGATACTTACCTATCAAAATTCGGTCAAGTGTGAGTCGGACTCACACATCAATAGTTCTGTATCACACACAATATATAGCTAACTATAGGTTGTACAAGTACTTATAGTATCTCATCTGTAACTCACTCTAGCCGCATAATTACTATTCCTGCATTACTTAACTACGATTTCACATGGTCAATGTCAATCTGTCATGTTTATTATGTCTTTCTATAGGAACTTGACAGAGAATGACTCGGATTAAATAGTAATGACACGATTTAAACGTGATCCACAGGTGCGCCTCGCTGCCTGCTAACGTGTTATTTATCAACAAAACGTGAGAGACACCACATGAGTCGTGATCGCGCTGTGACTATGCAGTTTCAGCTCAAAATTGCCTGAAAGAGGCAGTTACCTACCTAGCTGTTATGTGTGGGATAGTGATTGGTATGGGTGTCTCGTCGTAACTGACGTTTTGTAAAGCGTCGGTGGCTCAACCGGTAACGACTCGGTCCTCCTTTCCACAGGTCCCAGGTTCACATATGGACGGCTAATGTACCAATGAGTTTACTTACGTACATATAATTAGTATTTACCGATTGCTTTAACAGTGAAGGAATACATAGTGAGGAAACCTGCACATCTGATTACAGAAACAGTATTACTTTGTATAAAGTCGCGTTGCACACGTCCGTAGGTATAAATCTAAATGCCCTAGACGTGTCCGTGTGTGATGCTAAGTCACAGATGAAATACTAGTTGCTAAGTGTAACACTAGGCAACCACCGTCTATCCCTTGGATAGCTCGGTTAATTGTACCACACGATAAGAAAGAGAGATTGAAGTTTTTAAACCTACAATGTACCTATAAATTATTTTACGTGCTTAAATTATAAATAAATATAAAAACCGTGCTATTCTGAAAGTACCTACACATCTTCTAATGCAGGTACAATATATATGTAAGCTGGGAATATTTTTTTTCTACTCCAATTTGGTTTTACATGATCATTTCAAAACGCAAAAACTGTACTACAATAAAACTTTTTTTTTTTATGGCTTTGCCTTTAAAAATTCAATATATTATGATTCTGACAAAATATCAATGTATTTTGTGCAAGATGCCAAGGCCATTTAAAAAAAGCGCGCTCACCTGCGCCATGGATAAACATCGCGTGTGATTAGGCTGCATGAATGAATTTTTGACGGTTTAAAATTTTCTTTAATTTTTTTCATGGTCTTGGAAAAAGTATTGTATGCCATTGCACGCCATTACCCATTGTAACACTCGTGCTGTCTATTGTGCCAAACTAGTACTCATGTTATAATAGCTCTCATCACTTGGCAGTGGTATAAATTACTATTATTGTATGCACCTGATGTACAAGGTATGTAAATACTCCAAATATCTGCGACGACGCTTTAAAAGGGGTGTTTCTACTCGTGAAACAAATCAACTTCTAACGAAGAACAAAGTTTTTAAAAGCTCTTATTTAACTTGCAATGTATGTATGTATATATGTATGTATGGTTCATTAGTTCAAATATTGCAAACTATTTTAAAGCGACTTCCAGGGGTCCGATTAAGCTGAAATTTGGAATGAAGCCGTTTTCCCATTGACCATAGATCCTTTTGTTATTTTGAAGTTGAGCTGATGATGAACTTTGGAGGTAGAATGAAGGTTCCAATCAAGGTTTTATTCAAAAAAACACCTTTACACCTTATAAAAGTTACTGTATGGTGTGGCACCTGGCACCTGGGTTGAAAGAGTGATCGGACCCTATTTTTGCAATTTTTGGAATGTGATAACTGTCACTGGCGAATGTTACAGAACCATTTTAATATGAAGAGCAAGGACAATCTATAACTATCTTCGCCCTGCGCTACTTAGCGCTGCTCTTTTCATCCTTATGAATGAAACCATTGACCGTTTACATCGTCTCACATTTGTTAGAGGGTGCGCGGTGCTATACATCTAAACCTTCCTCATGAATCACTCCGTCCATTGGTGAAAATCGTATGAAAATCGGTTCGGTAGTTTTTGAGTTTATCGCGTTCAGACAAACAGACCGAAGCGGCTGGGGGACTTTTTTTAGGGTTCCGTACACCCAACTGGTGACCAACGGGACCCTATTACTAAGCCTCCGCTGTCTGTCTGTCCGTCTGTCAGCGGGCTGTATTTCATGAACCGTAATAGGTAGACAGTTGAAATTTTCATATGTGTATTTCTATTGCCACTATAATACAAACACAAAAAAAAATAAAAGTGAAAAAATTAGGTAGGTATCCATACAAAAAACGTGTTTTTTTATACATAGGTCTGTAGAAGCATATTTGATTTAGCTCTGTCGTAATAACGATAATACATACAAGCGTGAAACTTGGTGTGATTATAGTATTAATACTCAAATAAAACCACAAATATTAATAAAAATTTACCAAGTGTGAGTTGTACTCGCGCTAAGGAGTCCAAACTGAATGACAAAAAAAGTACATATTTGTCGCTCGCGCTGATGTCTTTTGCTTGTAATGTGAATAGGTATTATTGTCATTATATAATGTAGTTGTGTGAAGAGGTGTGGTGGTACGGAACCCTCGGAGCGCTAGTCCGACTCGCACTTGGCCGGTTTTTTAATAATATTTTAGGGTAAAAGAGGTGTAACAAGATTGGGGTAGGTTAATCAGCGTTTTCTTTGTGCAAAGGGAGTTGCACTGCCTACTTCGGCTAATAATTATTCCTCGTCTAAGGAAGCCTTATGGAAGTATAAGGCGTACCACAATTAGCATAGTATTGATAAACTATTCTGGCCGTCGTCACTTTCATTCGCGGACCTAATTGTACGCACGGGTCAATAACTGGGTTTACTACCTCGTTACCATAAATTAAGTCACGGTGAAGACGATAAACGGAATGGACAGACTGCAAAATCCATTCATTATTTAGTTCGGTTAGTTACAAAGAAGAGAGACGTACCTACTTGCTTCGCTCGCGACTTCGTGTGCGAAAATTTGGAATCGGGAATGCGTCTCCCGTAGAAACAAATATTTTAATATTCCCGGAAAATATATATCTAATAAATAACACTTCTGTACCTATATATGTTGCTATAGCAATAATGGGTAGCATGCTACTGAGACAATTACCAAAAGTTGATAAGATTATGAGAGGGATTGAAAAAAAATGGCCAAGTGCGAGTCGGACTTGCACTCCGAGGGTTCCGTACCACCACACCTCTCCACACAACTACATAATAATAATGACAGATACCTATTCGCATTACAAACAAAAGACATCAACGCGTGCTGCATAAATATGATTTTTTTGTCATTCAGTTCGGACTCCTTAGCGCGAGTGCGACTCACACTTGGCCGATTTTTTGTAGTTGTTGTTTTACCTCAGTATTAGTACTATAATCACACTAAGTTTCATGCTTGTATTCTATGTATTACTGTTTTTACGATAGAGAACCTTAAATCAAAAATACTTCTAAAGACCTTTTTTCACTTATTCTAATTTTTTGCTATATTTTGCTGTTATAGCGGCAACAGAAATACATATTCTGTGAAATTTTCAACTGTCTACCTATTACGATCCATGGAATACAGCCTGCTGACAGACGGACAGATGGACAGAACCCTAAAAACTAAGGAAGTACTACAAGAAATACCTAAATTTATTTTTATTGTTTTTCATAGTGCCTAATGTCCATTATAGTTATAGGAATAGTCTTATTACGTCATAATTATTATAACTTTTAATTCTACTTCAGGTATTTCGTTTTTTAAAACAACGTGCGCCGACATGCGTGTAATCATCAAAAGCTATAGTGCAGCCTTAGGACTTCTAAGTTAGGAGGCACGTCCACATTAGAATTTAGAATACCAGCGATATGTGTCGGGGTTTTCCTATAAGGCGCTTCACTACTGTATAAACAAGCTCATCAACCAGCTATAGAGGTACATCTGTTCCTGACATAACCGTCGCAGACAGTTGTCATAAAAACACGATTTTATTCCTGCGTAAGCTCTATGGTTCTCCGAGAATGTCATCATGTCAATGTCATCGCTATTATTACAGCTTTCGTCTATTTGTAGCTGACAGTTCTTTTTTTGAACATCTTTTTATTTCTGCTAATAGTTTTAGGTCCAAAAGCGCCTAGTATTTTTTTACCAAAAATATTTTTATCCCGGCTCAGTGCGGAGTAGATTTCGGTGTTCCCTAGTATATTTTTAGCTAAGTATTGCGTTACAAAAATCGTAACGTACACCTGTAATTTACTTTCCACCTGGTTCCCATGCCATACAAATTTACAAAGAAAGAGACAATCCAACAATGGCCCTTTTAATTTCCTTTCTCGTTTGCATTTTTGCATTGTGTGTAGGTATACAGTTAGGTAGGTATACTACCACATAGATCTGTAACTATGTCTGTAATATGATTTACGTGGTACCTAATACCTATACCTACTACTAAATAAATGTGTTGTACATAGGGGCAAGGCATATATTAAGTACTTTAAACTTTTGCTGGGGATCGGAGGCAAAAAAAAGTCATTAGGGAAATTGGGTGTCGTATCTAGTGTTGCCAGGCGTCCGGATAAAGCCGGACAGGGTTAGGCTTTTTGGATGCGTGTCCGGCCAAATAAGATGGTGTCCGGCCTGTCCGGCTTTTTATGTTTCATGATTTAACCAGCCACCTAGACATTCGGGTGAGCGCTGTCGTATATTTATGACTATGGCGGCGTTTTGTAGACTGATTACTCGTCTAAAGGCCAGTATAACATGACTTATTGATTTAGTCGTGTCTAATAATTTAGGAGTCCGGCTTTTTTACCCAAAAGTCTGGCTAAACTGGCAGGTATGTCCGGCTATTCAGTTTTAAGACCCGGCAACCCTAGTCGTATCAGACAAACAGGGGGTGACCCTCGCTCCGGGGCCTTCCTGACGCAGAGGTTGGCTATTGCGATTCAGCGGGGCAACGCTGCAAGCGTGATGGGCACCTTCCCGTCGGGAAGGCCCAGGGGAGACCTTTCAGACTAACGAAGCCTTCGGGTGGAAACACAAACTGACTTAAACTTTTTGACATTATTATTTTTATTTTTCTAAGTTCTTATGAAGATTTATAATCTGTTTTTCCCTTGTAGGGGTATTTTTGTATGGACAAGAATAAACTAATTGACTGACTCGGTGGCTCAGTGGTTAGTGCCCTTGACTACTGATCCGAGGGTTGTGGGTTCGATCCCCACCCAGGGCAAGCATTTGTGTGATGAGCAGATTTGTTTGCTCTGTGTCTGGGTGTTAATTTATCTATATATGTATGTATTTAAACGTATATAAGTATGTATATCAGTCTCTGGTAACCCATAACACAGGGAATCCTACTTTGGGGCCAGATGACCATGTGTGATTTGTCCGAGAATATTTATTTATTATTTTTATTTAATAAAATTTAACTAGATGAGCCTTTAAACTTTATTACCTGCTGTAACAATGAACTGTGCACTGGATATCAGATCATCAGGATTAAGAACACTAAGGTGAGCATTGGGCAATGGTTTCAGCTCAATAGTCCGTCATCCGTCACACTGAAGGCCGTTTAGGCAGAGGCTCGCTCAGCCAATCACATGGAATAAAATTCGAGCAGTTCCTTTCCCTCTAATATGGTTGATGGGAGCGATGGATGACTCTCGCGTTATACTCGTGACCGGGTGCTGTCCGTGTGAACTGGCCTACTCTTGTTAAATGAATTCAATGATTTTTATGTTTAACTTTTCGTGTCATATATTGTTTTCATGTTCTAATGACATAATTTGGTTTATATCAAGGATTTAATTAATATTGACGTTATTAACTAATTATTGTTTATTTCTTGATTCTTCACAAATGATATTGTTATTATTATTTTATGACTTGAAAAAAAAGAGCAGCAATCATCACGGACAATACGTATTTTTTTATGTTCCTTCCAAAACTTGGTGGTCTGTCCTGAACAAGCAACGTCTACAATGCCGTCGACCCAGTCCTGACTCCTGACCCATACAGAGTCTCAACAGAGTACCTAGGTACGCCCGCGCCGCGCCGTCGAGCTGCACAAAGAGGTGACAACCCAATAATGACAGCTACGTACATATACCCATACCCAGTACATATAACTACGTACATATATTAGGGCGATCGGGCCTTAGTCGACCACGCGGGCCCAATGCGGGTTGGTCGACTTCGCACACAACCTGCGAGTTTCTCCGCAGGCGTGTGCAGGTTTCCTCACGATGTTTTCCTTCACCATAAGAGCGTCGGATAAACGTACATATGAAATCTAAATTCGAATTCACATTGGTAAGTGGCACGATTCGAACCGCGACCTCCCGAACAGGAGGCGCCAGCCATAGCCGTTACGCGAATAGAACAGAGATATGCTATAATTATTATTATAAGGGAAGGGTCGATAGGCCATGCGTCCTAAAAGAGAAGCAAATAAAAAGATGACAATTGGCATCTCTTTTCATAGTAAGTAGCATTCCGTGCAACGGAAGCGAATTATACCTAAAATATTGTTTTTGTATTTACAACTCATTTGAGTTCGATTTTCAAATGTTGTTTGTTAGTGCATAACCCTTTGGTAACAAATCTCAGGAACAGAAGACTCTACTCCACCAGGGAGCACTCTACATAGGGACTGCACTGTATCTGCAAGGATATCAGTTCCCAAACTTTCCCCAAATTCTTAATTTTTCCCCAAAATCACGAAAAAAAGAACCCCAATCTGGGACCCCGCGGTATACGTTATTTATTATAACTTTATATGACCTTCACAGCACGCAATAGTTTCTTATATCAAGAAAACCCCTGAATGATGTACACACGGCGCCACATCAAGCTATACAAAACCAGTATACACGGGCCTCGCGTAGTTTGAAACGCAAAGGCGTCGCGCGGCCAGCTTATACTGGTTTAGTATAGCTTGATGTGTCGCTGTCCGTACTCGTAAGTACCTCCCATACAAATCCAGGTTATTTGTTACTTTTTCTCAAAAATGGCACTAACAATTTTAATGAAACTTTGTAAATAACTAGGACTTAATAATACCTACCGTACTGGTTAGTTAATTATTACAAGAGAATCCGGACAAGGTACCTTCCATAAAAACCCAAATTATTTGTAAATTTTTCGTCAAGTCTTTTAAGATATACCTAACTTAATTCTTTGCTACTAAGTAAGTGTAATAACTAATTAGTAATCTGTGGTGTAATGTTAATTTGTGTGTGCCCGACTACGACAGACGGTGAAGGTTTCGCGGGAAAGTATGCACAGCGTGGCTGTACAATTTAATTTTTCAATAAAAACTAAAATGCGTTTGACTAAATATCACCTGATGGAAAGTGACGAGGTGGTCGAAGATAGTACACGCAAACTCTAATAATGCCTACTCACTCTCGCCCCTGGACGATCCCTAGATCCTCGCTTGAGTTTATTGTAAATAGGTAAATAAATATTCTGGGATAAATCACACATAGTCATCTGGCCCAAAAGCAGGATTCCCTGTGCTATGGGAACCAGATACTGATTTAAATACTAAATACATACATATATAGATATTTAACACCCACACAGAGCAAACAAATCTGCTCCACACACAAATGTTTGCCCTCGGTGGGGATCGAACCCACAACTATCGGTTCAGCAGTCAAGAGCACTCACCACTGAGCCACCGAGTCGGTGACTCCATATATGGAGGCACGGAATGAAAGCAAGTGATTTCGTAATTGGTAGGTTAATGGTGAACAATATAGCTTTGTATTGCAATGTGCAATTGTACGTGAAACTAGAATGGGTTGTCATAATCCGTGCGATTTCGGTTTTACACGTGAAGGTCAATTAAGTAGCATCGCACGTAGGGTTACCAGATGTTAATTTGAAAATTCCTGACAAAAAGCCTGATTTTTATCAAAAAGTCCTGACAAACTTAAACGGGCGCGCGCGCGGTTTGACAACGCACAGACAAAGTAATAAATTATGATATTCTTTTTGTGTGCCGCCCAGTGACTCGCCGACTCACAATCCGCCATAGAGGCTATTCTTACTCACCACACAGTGAAAAAATCACCATTAAATTGATGAGGACCAAAAAAACATCTAAATAATGCAAAAATCCTGACATTATCAAAGTCCTCCCGGAATTCTGACAGGAGCCTAAAAATCCTGACATGTCAGGACAAATCCTGACGTCTGGTAAGCCTAATCGTACGTAGCTTGTAGTAGGGCATAGTCCAACGAAACATGTAGAGGCGGCAATTACACAACTCAACGAACTTTCATTATTATGGTGATAGATCTTTAACTTTTATGAATATCTTGAATTAGTAGGGCAATAAAACCAGACGATTAAAAACGGAACGAAGACGCTTGCCTTTGAAATCACATAGTTAGGTACCTACATAAATGATTTTTTGTCATGTTAGTGTAGAAAATAAAATCTGTATTTTTTCTAAGTTTTAATCTCAACCACACCCTGGACGCTTCATACAACGGGCTACAATACGTTCGACAACCAAACTGTAACCAATCTGTATCAATCTGGGTGACGAGGGGGTGAGGTCGCAATCTAGAGAGCGGCAGGGAGTGTCCATACTGTATGTTAGTACTAATATATATAAGGTCTTACAAAATTAGCCGAAACTATTTTAACTGGTGCTTCTACCCATGAAACTGAACAACTTTCCCCATGAAACCCATAGTCAAGTCGCAAAAAAAAAATTGGCTCTCCCATACTAACTCGATCAGCTGATAAGCCAACTTAGTATGGGAAGTTCAAATTTTTTTTTGAGATGTGACTATGGGTTTCATGGGGAAAGTTGTTTAGTTTCATGGGTAGAAGCACCAGTTAAAATAGTTTCAGCTAATTTTGTTACACCTTATATACTATACTTTGTCTCAAGTATCTCAGATCACTTACGACTAATACGACATTTCATCACACTTTTTGTTTGTTATTACTTACTCTGTCGATTGCCACATGTTTTATCACTGGCAGTCATATTTTCCATAGTGGGGCTCTTTTGGGTGAAAGTCGGTATACCAGGTTCTATACAAAATATTGGAACCTCTTTGTTCTGTTTGTGAGTTTTTCTGTCGCTTCTATACAACTATATGATCCGTGGACAGTTGCACACACGAATGTGCAATAGTGGTTTGGTGCCGCACGCATCTTTTGCGCAACATCACACAACGTCCACAAACATAAATAATTATTTGATAACTACCGATAAATATCCCCATTGCTGGGGCTTGCGTCTCTTCCACACTGGGGGAGGTTAGGATACATAGGTTAGTTTAAGTCTGGGTATGGTGGGGCTTGTATATAGGGTGACTTTTAATTAGTTCTTGATAGCAAAGGATATGAATATACTCGTGATTATAAACAACTTTCCCAAAGAAACTATATGTCAAATATGAAAAAAAAAATTTGGTCCTTCATACATTTTTGTCGATTTGATAATTTGTTATGTACCGAGGACCTAAATTTTTTTTCTGATTCGACATATAGTTTCTTTGGGAAAGTTGTTTGTAATCACGAGTACATTCATATCCTTTGCTATCAAGAACTAATTTAAGGTCACCCTATATAAGGTCTAACATTTTGTATTAAGGTCTAAAATTTTGAACTTCCCATACTAAGTTGGCTGATCAGCTGATCGAGTTAGTATGGGAGAACCAAATTTTTTTTGCGATTTGACTTTAGGTGCCATGGGGAAAGTTGTTCAGTTTCATGGGTAGAAGCACCAGTTAAAATAGTTTCCGCTAATTTTGTTACACTTTATATAGAGCTAGTGTAAACCACACTGTCAGAAGTTTTTCAAGCCGCCTATAAGCCATATGACAGAGCTTAACGGCCTTAACGTCTGCCATCTAGTGCGAAGCACGGAAACGGTCGAGAAAACAGTCAAACCCATCGAGGTAATGACCGTGCTTCAAGTCAGTTATGTAACCTGCTTGATCTACCCAACCAGGCAAGTTGCAATAAGCTACAAATACAACCTCCCCATCCCCTCCCTCCCTGTTTACGCCCATGGCACACCCTGGACACTTCATACAACGGGCCAGAAATGATACCTATTTAATGACGGAACAAACAAAATGGCGGCAAAATCCTATACGTTCGACAACCAAACTGTAACCAATCTGTATCAATCTGGGTGACGAGGGGGTGAGGTCGCAATCTATACAGCGGCAGGGAGTGTCCATACTGCATGTTAATCCTTACTAATATGTGAAAATGTGTTTGTTTGTTACCTTTTCACGCTTCAACGCCTTGACCAATCTTTATAAAATTTGGCATGCGGGTAGTCTGTGTCTCGGGGAAGGACATATTATGCTACTTTTTATCCCGGGAAAATAGCATAATCTAAATCTAGCAGAACTAAAAAATACTCGATTGTTGTGAATTTTTGCTCAGAGATGTTAAGTAGGTGGGAAACGACATAATTTACTAATTACCCTTAAAGACAGTCATTAAAACTATGTTCACTAATAAATATACTATTTTTGGTTAATTTCTTTAACATCGCAACGGAACAATAGATTGTGTGATTTTGTGGGTAGGAAATGATATGATTTACTATTAAGCATATCCTGACATAGTTCCCGAGGGATCTTGAGAAAATTTATGTCCACGCTAGCGAGCCGCAAGCGGCTCGCGCACCGCGCACCCTCTATATCATTAATAAAAACGATGTCCACGCGGGCGAAGCCGCGGGCAAAAGCTAGTACTAATATATTATATACTTTGCCCTTGGTCTCTGAGCAGCGGCGGGTGTCAAGTCAACGTGATCGCATACCTTCGCCTGCGGCTCGTCTTACACAGCTGTGCATTCGTTTACACCGTTTGTTCAGTGGCATTGCATCGTTGCGTTGGCTGTAAAATGAACCCGGCAACAGCCTTGTGTCATCTTCCGTTCATTCGTGATGTTGCTCAGGCGGCTTAGGCCTGGTAGCAATGAGAAATATAGCGAGGTTTAACGTATTTACGTACCTACTATCTTTTTTTTCATCATCATCTCACCTTATGATAAGTGACGATGATGCCGAAGATGGAAGCGGGCTTACAAAGATACCCCAATGCAATGGAGAACTGGCTATCTTATCTTCAAGCCGGAATACATCAATGTTAATCTAATAAACACGTTAGTAATGATAATCTAACTAAATTTTAGGTGACTGTATGTTTTTTTTATGTGTGTTACCTCAGAACTTTTGACTGGGTGAACCAATTTTTATGATTCTTTTTTTATTTGAAAGCTAGTGCTTCCCGTGTGGTCCCATATAAATTTTATCAAAATCAATGTAGTACTTTATTAGAAAATTAACAAAAACCAAAAATTATAATGCAAAAATGTACTAAGTTGTTGCGATGGAAGTCGGTTTTTTAACATGTTTAGCGTTTTACACTTAAGCATAGATATAAGAAGCTATTGTTTTTTTTGTGTGCTTTTTGTGTATCACTGTATATTGTAACGTAGTTTTGAATAAATGTTTTATCTATCTTTCAGCAAAACCTAGATAGATAGCATTAAACACTACAAAACTTCGGTTAGATTAACTATAGTTAGCCCCTCTGGCCCGCCTCAATGTCATCATTTATTTTCATCAGTTATTTTGCTAAACCACTGCTAACGAGCCAGCGATTACCGCAGGAAATTACGTGAAACGCCGCGTTCACTAAACGTTCATTTTATTATTATTACCTACTCGGATTAGGTAGCTCATTTTTAGTAATGTGATGAATTAACAATATGGGCACAGATTACCAAATAGTTACTTCGTATATGGGTTTCGTTAAAAACCTCTTTTCTCAAAAACAGCCCTAACGATTTTACTTTTCGTAGTAAATAACTTTCTAGATATTAAAAGAAGTCGAATCTGTCCGGCCGTTCTACCTAACCGATTTGCTTATTTTTTTAAAATGGAAGGTATTGATGCACAGATTTGTCATAAATTGTGATTATTATTATTATTAAGCATCGGAAACACTGATAATTTTAGAGGTTTCTAATGTGATGCCGTAAATAAACACATTTTTTTGCGCTTACATTGCTAACGCTGACTGAACCCTACGAGATAGATCAAAATAATGTACTACAGTATTGTACGAGTACACCTTAAAAAGGTCTACAAAAAAGTCCGCAATGGTATATGTCTATCTCTTAGGGATAACCCACAATAACCATTTTTTATCCTTTACTTTTTACGAGAAATAATGAATTTTTCGAAGATACTACAGATTTTAAATGCAGGGACATAGCAGGTCCCCGCGGGCGAAGCCGCGGGCGAAACCTAGTATTCGTATAAATCAGTCTATGTGGGCTTCTAAACAGATGTGCCAAATTTCAAAAGTGTATGATCTATGTAGGAATGTTTTTTTTAATTAATCATCATCATCATATAAGCCACAAATCGTCCACTGCTGAACAAAGGCCTCCCCCAAGGATTTCCACGACGACCGGTCCTGCGCTGCCCGCATCCATCGGCTTCCCGCGACCTTCACCAGGTCATCGGTCCACCGCGTGGGAGGCCTGCCTACGCTACGTTTTCCGATGCGCGGTCGCCACTCGAGAACTTTACTGCCCCATCGGCCATCTGTTCTACGAGCTATGTGCCCTGCCCACTGCCACTTCAGTCTAGCGATTCTGTGAGCTATGTCGGTTACTTTAGTTCTCCTGCGGATCTCCTCGTTTCTGATTCGATCACGCAGAGAAACTCCGAGCATAGCACGCTCCATTGCCCTTTGGGTGACCTTGAGCCTTCTTATGAGGCCCATAGTAAGCGACCATGTCTCAGTTCCGTAAGTCATCACTGGCAACACACACTGGTCAAAGACCTTAGTCTTGAGACACTGCGGTATTTGGGACGTGAAGATATTGCGAAGCTTCCCGAACGCTGCCCAGCCGAGTTGGATTCGTCGATTGATCTCTTTCTTGAAGTTGGACCTGCCTAGCTGGACTGTTTGTCCCAGGTATACATATTCGTCAACAACTTCCAGTGTAGAGTCTCCAACCTTTAGAGGAGTGGGTGCGACACGGACATTTAACATTATTTTCGTCTTGTCCATGTTCATTTTAAGACCCACTTGTTGAGAGACCTTACTGAGGCCATCGAGCATTGTACTTAGGTCTTCCATAGTCTCAGCCATGACCACGATATCGTCAGCGAATCGGAGGTGGGATATGTACTCGCCGTTGATATTGATGCCGAGTCCACCCCAGTCCAGAAGCTTAAAAACATCTTCCAGGGCGGCGGTGAACAGTTTCGGAGATATAACGTCTCCCTGTCTCACCCCTCGCTGCAACTGGATAGGTTTCGAGTTCTGGTCCTGGAGGCGAACCGACATGGTGGCGTTTTCATACAGACACTTCAACACCTCGATGTATCGATGGTCAATTTGGCACCGCTGGAGAGACTGTAGCACAGCCCAGGTTTCGACTGAATCAAAGGCCTTCTCATAGTCCACAAACGCCAAGCATAGTGGCTGATTGTACTCTTCGGTCTTCTGTATAATCTGCCGCAGCGTATGTATGTGGTCTATGGTACTAAAGCCTTTTCGGAAACCGGCTTGTTCGGGAGGCTGGAAGTCGTCAAACCTGCGTGCGAGACGATTCGTAATGACTCTCGAAAACAGCTTGTAGACATGGCTCAGAAGTGAGATGGGTCTGTAGTTCTTCAGCAGAGTGTTGTCAGCAGCGGTGTGTTGTTAATTAATAATTTTCGAAAAACCTAAAAACTTTTTGGTACAAGCTTTTAATATTGCATTGTCACGCGATCTACATATGCATGCAAAATTTCAGCTCAATCGGAAACCGGGAAGTGGGTCAAATTTAACTTGCAAGATTTCACCCGAACAAACATACATACATATACATTCCAAGTTAAATAAAAGCTTGTAAAAATTCGAGTGCGTTTGACTGCAACTCACTCACATGATGCAGTCGAGGATGGTGCATTAAACTAAAAAAAATGCGTATCCACACTTGCCTTGAAGGTCGCCAAATTATAGAAATCGGGAATCACCATGTATTTTTATATGTTTATCCACGTATTTCTCAGAAACTAGAAATTAAAATGCAATTTTTCTTTTTTGCATTAGATTAAACTTAATCTTAGGGAACATTGCAGGTTCAGTAGATTTCAAGAAATGGACTGTTTTTGTGCTAATCACTGTAAAAACACGCAGTCGGTTTAACGCCGCAATTTTGTTATTGAAGTCGGTTTTAAATAATTACGGTAACATACACCCGTATGTATATATGTTTGTATGTATCATAAAAAAAATACAAAAAACTAGTTAGTGAGATGAGACTTAATTGTACTATGTATGTTTGTCAATGCGTACTGGCTTTAAAATCTATTCTGAATGTGACCTCGATCACCTTCTCTTCTTAGCTATATACCTATATACAGGTTATAGTAGGTAAATAGAGCATAGGTATATTTTATTTTTGTTCAACAAATTTTCTGAAATCTCCTTACCCCTTCGCCCCCTCCTCCCCCTTTCCCCCCTCTGAATGGGTCACGTTACGTTCCCTTACGTTATCGTCCTATAAGCTTCGAATCAACTCCATAAGTAGGCAGGTATCTATAGTTTATATTTGCAGTTTTAATGATAGTTAGTGTAAAGTCTATATAGCAACACTCAAGGCACCGGATATTTTGTGACGTTATAGAGAGTTTTCGTTATACAGAGAGAAATTAACGTTAAAATATTCCTACTGGAGTGAGAAAATTTTGACGTTTCAAAGTGTGAATTGTTATATCGAGTGACTTTATACAGAGTTTACACTGTATAAAGTTATTCCATCTTATGTAAGTCGTGATCAGTCATTCATTTTCATTACAAAACCAGCTGCACTGGTGCGCTACATGAACAATAGAATGTTACTTTTTACTTTCGAGTGAATGAGGACTCAACAAGGTATTGAGATGGCAAAAAAATCGGAGTTGAGATTTTGATGGGGATCGATTGTCTTACACCAATAGAGTTCGAAAAACCAAAAAATAAAAACCGGGTGTATGTGTGTGTGTGTGTGTGTCCCGGCTCTAGCTCCTAAACTACTAACTGATCGGATTTGAATGAAATCTGGGTTAAACAAATATCATTTTAAATTTTTTTTCCTATCTTGATTTTTTAGGGATGCGACCATAGCGAACAAAAAACACTTATTATTATTTTTCTATCAAATATCGTGGTCAAAGCGATTATGGAAGACTTAGAAGCAATGCTCGATGGCCTCAGTGGAGATTCCCAACAAGGGGGTCTTAAAATGTACATGGACAAGACTAAAATAATGTGGAATGTCCGTGTCGCACCCATTCCTCTGAAGTTTAGTGACTCTACACTTGAAGTTGTTGATGAATATAAAAGAATAACCTGAGACAAACAGTTCAGTTGGCTTGGTCCAACTTCGAGAAAGAGATCGATCGACGAATCCAACTCGACTGGGCAGCGTTCAGGAAGCATCACGTCCAAATACCGCAGTGTCACAAGACTAAGGTCCTTGACCGGTGAGTGTTGCCAGTGATGACATACGGAACTGGGACATGGTCGCTTACAATGGGATGGGCCTCATAAGAAGGCTCAAGGTCACCCAAAGAGCGATGGAGCAAACTATGTTTGGAGTTTCCCTACATGATCGAATCATAAATACCGAGATCTGTTGGAGAACCAACGTAACCGATATAGCTCATAGAATCGCTAACTAAAGTGGCAGTGTGCGGGGAACATAGCTCGTAGAACAGATGGCACCGGAAGACAGTCCTCTCACTCAGAGGACCGACAACCTGGTAGAGATAGCGGGAAGCCGCTGCATGCGGCTAGCGCAGGACCGGTCGTTGTGGAAATCCTTGGGGGAGGTCTTTGTCCAGCAGTGGCTGTCTTTCGGCTGACATGATGATACAAATCTGTAACGCCTAGTATGAACATATGGAATAAAATCTGAAAAAAAATAAATATAATAATTCACGTAACCGCGTCGTGTGGTATACTGGTGTATCGTTGAATAGGTCTTTGAAAACTATTGCGGGCTAGCGGAGACAATTTTTTAACAAATGATTCGTCTACGAAATATTAACTTTTTAAATACAAGTTACATAGTGGTTTTTGTGAGTTACGTGTCCTCACTACTATCAGCTAAACTGCTATTTCAGGAAATCTGTTGCTATGTGGACATCTCAACAATACTGTAAATAGTAGGGCATATAATTAATTAAAAAACAAAAGTTAAAAAACTAAAACCCGACTACGGAAAAGCATGAAAACAAGAGTTTCCCGACTGAAATCATAGCCTTTATTTTTGCCTTCATCGGGGGGAATAGCAATGGTACTTATGATACAAATTTTGATTACGATAGGGCTTGCGACCATTGTAGCGCGCGTACATGGAGCAGTCTCATAATATCGCTTGTGAGACTATTTGCTACGAAATTAAAAACATTTGCATATATTTACACTAGATGATGCCAAGGGCTTACCAATAGAGAATAAAAAAAAAATAAAAAAATTACACTAGCTGTCCCGGCGAACTTCGTACCGCCTTACATTACATTACACTGCCCTGCCCTACCCTACACTACCCTACACTACACTACACTACCCTACCCTACACTACCCTACCCTACATACACTACACTACACTACCCTACCCTACACTACTCTACACTACCCTACACTACACTACCCTACCCTACCCTACACTACCCTACCCTACACTACCCTACCCTACCCTATCCTATCTCTCAAGTTGGATCGAACTGCACATGGTGTGCGAATTTTATTATAATCGGTTAAGTGGTTTAGGAGTCCATTGAGGACAAACATTGTGACACGAGATTTATACAGGGTGTAACATAAAGGTGTGGTGATACTTTAAGGTGGGCTTGTACCCATCAAACTGAACAACTTTCTCCATGGAACCCATAGTCAAATCGCAAAAAAAAATTTGGCTCTCCCATACTAAGTTGGCTGATCAGCTGATCGAGTTAGTATGGGAGAACCAAATTTTTTTTTGCGATTTGACTATGGGTTCCATGGAGAAAGTTGTTCAGTTTGATGGGTACAAGCCCACCTTAAAGTATCACCACACCTTTATGTTACACCCTGTATATATTAAGAGAAGATATATACAGCATGTATCAGATAGGGTTACCGATATTTTAAGGGCATGTTATGTACCACATTTCATCGACGAGAACACCTCATTAGGGGGTCGCATCCTTCTCCCTCTAAATGGCAGCCATTTTTTTTGTACCTGTTCATGAAAAATATGTCTTCTCTTGAATTAGCAGCTCTTGAATTAGACTTCAAAATGGTCTTATTTGAAAGGTAATTTAATTTCTATAGTGATTCACACATAAAAATAATCGAAACATTTGAGGAAAACACCACAAAATGGAAAAAAAATCAAAAATGTAATTTTATTTTTTTAATCTACTGCAAAAACAAGGTCATGAACGTTGTTTTTTTTCTTCGATTATAAGCTAAGCTATAAAACGACACAAAACAAGTACCATTATATTATTACTTAATTAAATGGTTAATACGCGACCCTCGCGGTTTGTTACTTGGAAATGGTCAGACGGGCCACACGGCGGGTTGTAGTGAGAGCTACAGCATGTCGATGTCGGCAGAATGGGGGCGGTCACTTTGAATCATTGTTTTAAGTAGCGTTTCAGTAAAAACATGTGAAAATGTTAAATAGTTGTGAAATTACAATTTAAGTCTCTTAACCATCAATCAAATGCCATCATTTCATGAAGTAACTAATGGTAGATAATTTCGTGTCGTTTTATAGCTTAGCTCAAAGTCAATCGATTTAGAAGAAAAAGCAAGACGTTAATGACCTCGTTTTTGCAGTAAGGTCAAAAAGGAAAAAGAAGAATATTATTTTTTTGCATTTTTTCACTAAACTTTTTTTGTGTTTTTATCCTCGAATGTTTTGGTTAATTTTATATGTGGATCACCAGAAAAATATATAACCTTTCAAATGAGACTATTTTGAAGTCTGTACTGCTGCCAATTCAAGCAAAAACATATTTTTCATGAGGAGCTATAAAAAAATTAAAACAAAAATGACTGCCATTTAGAAGGCAGAAGGATGCGATTCTATAATGGGGGGTTCCTCGTCGATGAAATGTGATGAATTACATGCCCATTAAATATCGGTAACCCTATCCGATACACACTTTATATTTAACATAGAATGTGCTTGTCAGGACCTTTCTTTTGATACCAAACATGATGTGAATATCAATAAATATCTAAAAAAAAACATTTTTTTGGGTTGTGAAATTCACCTATTGTCTTTTTAAATACTAATACATGCGGAGTGATGACACGAATCAAAAAACACCACATTTGTCAAGATCGGTTAAGTAGTTTAGTAAATACAATGGAACAGATGAACATATGCATACCATTTATCATGTACAAGTGTTGGGGATAAAAGATTTAATCTGATGACCGAGGACAGAAGAGAAACTTGGAAATGCAGCTTATGTTATGAAAATAAATATCTTGAAAGAAATAAAGACGACTTAAACAGAAACGTAACTCAGCGGACAAAATTTGTAATAAATGTATCGACTGATAATTCATTCGCATCGCTAAGCACAGAAGATAGCGACGAGGATAACGAAGGTTCACAATCAAATACATCCAGGTCGAATATTTTGAATAGAAGCTGCCCTGAAATAGGAAACTTTACACAAGATATCGAATCAGTACAAAAAAAGAATATAGAGCTAGAAACAAAATTGCAAATAGCCGATAATGAAATTGAAAACATACTTGCTGAAAATTTCTCTCTAAAAAAGCAAATAGAAGAACTTAAAAGTAAAGTATCCATATTGACAAACATTTGTAGATCTACTGACAAGAAAACAAGCCATAAATCAGGAAACGTAAATATAAACAGAACTAAACTACATTTTGAAGGCGAAGGCGACAACAAGATGAGTCCACGTAATGTGACACCCAAATTAAGCAAACAACATACCACTTCTTCCACGATGGGCTTTTCTAATCAATCATCCACACAACCGATCCCCAATATTGCGACAGTGACACCAGAACAACAACAACCTTTTGTAAACCCTCTACCTTCCACATCAAGAGCCCCTGCAAACGCTGATGGATCATTCACACAATCAATCCAAAATGTTGCGTCAGGGACGCTAGAGCAACAACTGCCTTCTGTAAACCCACTATCTTCCATACCAGGGGACCCTACATACCAGTCTAACAATAAGCCGCATATATTTGTCCTAGGGGACGAACAAGCATTGGGTTTATCATCACAATTGATTAGATCCAGACTCAATAAATGGAATGACAAATACCAGACATTCGCCTACATCAAGCCCAATGCTTCCTCATCTGAAGTGTTGAATTATGCTAATGTTTTAAAAGAACATGTTAGTAGCAATGACTATGTTGTTATTTGTACCGGAAATAATGATGTTAATCCTAACGTATTATATCGAAATTTATGTATAACTCTAGATGATCTCAAAGAAACAAACATTTTGCTGGTCCCAGTTAATAACAACAGAAGCTTAAATGAGAAAATGCTTAACACTTCCATTAAACTGTTGGCAAACACATTTCAAAAGTGCACTTACATTGATATCAATAATAACATACACTCTCACAAAACATACATATACTCATTGTGTCAAAAAATCAATATTCATATTGACTACGACGATTACAAAGCTAAGTTTTTGACTTACCCGAGTAGAATATTTATGAGGACGAAAAGAGAACGGACTAACAATAATTCTAAAAAATTACCTAAGAAAGGAACAATCCCCTACTATTTCTCTAGGATCCCGAAACCGCAAAATGAACCCGCTGCAGTGCCTTCTGACCCTTCGCCTCCTAAACATATTTTTCCTAAAAAAATTTTTCGTGGACACACAGAAGAGAAATAATAACAATAAGTTCATAATTTTTCATCAGAATATTGCAGGTCTCCTTAACAAACAAGACATTATACAAACAGTGTTACATGAGCTCAAAGATAGTAACAGAAGTATTGACGTGATATGCGGCACAGAAACGTTCTTAAAGTCAGGCGATGAAGAAAACTTAAAACTTCAAAATTACAAACTAATATCATATTATTGTAGACCTAGAGAAAGACGAGGAGGAGTATGTATTTTAGCTCGAGATAATATTCCTTGCAAACGACTTAACTTAAATAGATATACAACATACAAAAGTTTTGAATGTGCGGGAATAGACATATTAAATAATAACCTAAAAATAATCTGTGTTTATCGTACTCCAAAATCTGATATCGATTTATTTTTTCTTAAACTTGAAGCCCTATTGGAAAAGTTCACTCATAGAGACAGAACGCGTGTCATCATATGTGGCGACATAAACATCGATACACTAAAAGTAAATCCTTTTACTAATAGACTGAACCACATGCTTAAATTGTACAACATGAAAACACACATAACTACAGCAACAAGACTCAACTCGTGTATAGATCACTTCTATAGTAATATTCCTCGAGCTTTAGGCGAAGTACATAATCTAGGAATATCAGATCACAGTGGACAAACTCTAGAGCTGAATCTTAATATAAAAACTGCACCATCAGAATGGTTCGAAGAAAAGAGAGATTATTCCGTTGAAAACATAGATAAGTTTTGTAATTGCGTATCCTCACTCACTTTTAGCGATGTACTAAATGAAGAAGATTTAAATAAAGCTTTCTCAGTTTTTCATGACACCATATTATTGTTCTACAACCTATGTTTCCCTAAGGTAACAGTAAAAATATAAAAAAATATAATAATTGTAGATGGATTACTAGAGGTATCAAGAAGTCATGTACTGAAAAAAGAAGACTATTTTTTAATTACCAATTGAGTGATAAACAATACAAACACATATATAAACAGAAATATAAGGTATATTCATCAATGTTAAGGCGCTGTATAGTGGCTCATCAAAAACAATGCATAAAAATAAAATACTTAAGGCTGACAATAAGACTAAAGCTACCTGGGACATAATAAACAAAAATGTATACAATATTACTAAAAATAATGACATTGATGAAATATATACAAATAATTATATTTATGACGACCCGAAAGAGATTGCTAATTGCTTTAATAATTTTTTTATTGAATTGACAAATATTAAAAAAACGTGTAACCCGCACGGAGGAGATATAAGAATTGATACGTGTGAGTCAAGTTTTTTTCTTAGACCTGTTGCAGCATATGAAATTTTTAAAATAATCAAATCGCTGCGAAACACAAATGCAGTAGGGTATGATGAAATACCAACAAACATATTAAAATTAGTTGCGTTACAAATAGCCCCCGTACTTAGTCATGTCATTAATCTTTCATTTAGCCAAGGTATCTTCCCTGAGAAACTGAAGTTTTCCATTGTAAAGCCTCTCCATAAAGAAGGCGAAAAAAGAGAAATGAACAATTACAGGCCTATAACTCTAATCCCTGTTTTAGCCAAAATCTTTGAAAAAGCCGTACACATACGATTAACCAAATTTATTGAGAAATTTAATGTATTAAGTTGTAAACAACATGGCTTTAGGAAGAAGAAAAACACCACGTCAGCAAATTTTAATCTAGTTAGGACAGTGATTGACTCTGTTGATAATGGAATTCCGGTGGTGGCTGTCTTTTTTGACATGAGTAAAGCTTTTGACTTTGTTGATCATGATAGACTAGTCGATAAGTTACATAAATATGGTGTGAGAGGGGTTGCAAATAACTGGTTCATCAGTTACTTACAAAATAGACATCAGTGCGTTCAAATAACAAAGACAAATAGAATGACCAAGAATAAATTTAGAAGGATTGTTTGCAGATCTGATTATAAACTGAATGGCTGTGGTGTTCCGCAGGGCACAATTTTAGGTCCGTTGCTATTTAGTATATATATATTATATATATATAAATGACCTACCTAAAAGTACTAACCACGAATCAATACTTTTTGCTGATGACACCACTGTTCTTGTTAGGGCAAGTAATACGACTAGAAACACAGATGTAACAGATTTAGAATATGAAATCAATTTGACTATAAAAAATACAATTAACTGGATGAACATGAATAATTTAAAAGTAAACACCACAAAGACCAAAGTTATGCAATTCGGCACAAACAGAAGCAAAAAGTTCAATTTAAAAATAAGCTACGATGGACAATTAATAGAAGAAGTACAATTTAACAAATTCTTAGGAATAGTAATTGACGAAAACTGTAGTTGGAAATTGCATGTAACATTAGTATGTGACCGACTCAGCAGGTTTTCCTTTGCACTTCGCCGTCTTCGCAATATTACTTCCATTGAAAGTGCATTACTGGCATACCACGCTTACGTTGTATCAGTTCTGCAATATGGCCTCATCATTTGGGGAAATTGCACTGACATACAAATGGTTTTTAGGATGCAAAAGAAATGTGTAAGATCATTCTGTGGCGCGGGTTTTTTGGACTCCTGCAGGCCGCTTTTTATAAAATATAAATTACTTACGCTCTAAAAAACAACTGTGTCTGTTTGTGAAGGAGCATCCTGAATACTTCCCTCCCCCACCCATACCTTTAAGACAATTGTCGACTTAGGAAAGCCAAATACAGTGTTAATACCCAAATATAAGTTGACAATGGCACAGAAAAATGTTTGTTTTATGGCAGCAAAAGTATACAACGCTTTACCTGACGAAATAAGAATGTTGTCTGGCGGAATATTTAAAAAAAACCTGCATAAATGGTTAATACATAAATGTTTTTACTCAATGAAAGAATTTATACCTTGACATAAGATATATGAATAATAATGTAATTAAGACAATTCCCTTTAAATATTTGCACGCTTAAATTATGAGCAGGTTTTGAAATGAACTTTTTAATTTATTGTTAACACCAAATTTTGTACTCGAAACTAAGCAAATAAATTATATTTCATTTCATTTCATACCCACATACATAGACTGTCAAAAACACAACCCTCTTTTTTCGTAGTTGGGTAAAAAGGAAATTTATCACGACTAAGTAGGTTTTCATAGTTTACGAGTAATGGGTAGTCAAACAATTTAAGATAGATTTTTCTTACAAAATAAAAAAAAAACATTTCATTATTTAAAGGCTACGGAACCTTACTTTGCACGTGGTCCGACATGCACTTGGCCACTTTTTTGAATGAAATTGGTTAGGGATTTTAAACACTATCACTGATACCATATTATACAGGTGTAATAAAATTTTGGTTAACTGGGGGTTCTAACTTCTACTCATCATACTGAACAACTTTCCCCAAGGATCCATAGTCAATTTTCAAAAAACAAATTGGACCCTCCATACAAAAATGCACAAAGTTGGTCGATCAGCTGATCGACTTGTATGAATTTTTGCGATTTCAGCAAAGTTGTAGTACAAAACGACGACCTGGTGAAGATCGCGGGAAGCCGATGGATGCGGGAAGCGCTGGACCGGTCGTCGTGGAAATCCTTTGGGGAGGCCTTTGTTGGACTGTCTATTCACAAGGCATTGCTGCGCTAGGCATGCCGTGGTTCCAAAGGGGATCGGACTGCATCAAAAATAAATTTTTAAATATGGTTTCCTAAATTGCTGTCCTCTGGAAGTTTCAAAAGACCTTACTTGTTTTGTTTTTCCATTACGTCTTAAATTTTTAATTGATCAAATTCACAAATTAAGTTCGTCAATGACCCTTAAAATCTATGACGTCACTTGTGGGTATTTCAAACATTTTTAGAACAAAATTTCGTTTTTGACCAGTGACTTATTTATTACTGGCGTAAGAACCCGGCCAACGCGCGCGACTAATGCTCCCAGCGAATTGGTGCGAAAATCGAAAGATTCGCACACTCGCGACTCAGTCGTCTGCGGGAAATTGTACAATGCGGTGGAAGGATATTCAGTGCCGAAAATAGCCTTTTCTGCGCCCTGTGCGAGCTTCTATAACTGCGCCCTTGTTTTTTTAGATATTATAGGTACCCTAGAGCAATGATATGTATAGGCCTACTTTATTTCATTCAGCGTGATAAAATAAGGCACAAGGAACTTGGTGTTAGTGGACCTATTATCTAATGTTTTGGAAGAAAAATCTATATTTTTTTTAAACTGATGTGGGCAAACAAGCAGACGAGCCATCGGATGTGAAGTGGACCATCCACCCACTGTGTCTCACTCACTAAAACGCAAGTTCACTAGTGCAAATGCGTTGTCCACACTGATGCTTAAGATTTAATTTTTGGGCCACTATGGTCTTCACACTTCCATAATAAAATAACACCCAGTAAAGTTTCATTAAAATGAGCGTGATATTTTTTCTTTGATGATACTAACATGTAGGTACGTATGTGTTGGAATCGATCACTGGGGGCGCAGCGGGACCTTATCAGGAGCAAACCGAAAAAATAATAGTCCTGCCTGGTCTGGCCATTCTTGCGCCCCCCAGAGTCTACGCCCTGTGCCTGGGCACCGGTGGCACCGCCCTATTTACGGCCTCTAGCAACACATTATGGCATTTTTATATAGAATATCATATTCTATATAAAAATGCCATAATGTGTTGCTAGAGGCTGTAAAAATCATGAAAGAAAGGCTTAAAAGAAACATGGGATGTCGTAAATTGTATTTTTTCTTGTAAACAAATTAAATAAACGAATTTTTAAACCGACAATTCTACCAAGGTTCTTTTAGCGCGGCACGTCAGTCAACTCTCGCCCACGCTAGTTCGTACGAGTAATGTCAGATGGCGCTACTTTTTGCTTGTATGAAGAAAATCAGAATGAAATATGGAGACGGGCGGATCCTTCTGTCCAAATCTGTGTTTTTGACAGATCATAAAAAGTTACTCAAATGACTAACAGTCCGATCCCCTATATGTTTATTTTAATTGTAATCTGTCTTCTTGTAATCTGTGTGACTACGTTTTATTTTAATATTATTTTTTTGATGACTTATTTGAATTTATTGAGTTTAATTTATTTTATTTCATTGTGAGCTGAATTTCCTGTTTGTGGGCCCGTGGTTGCCTGAATAAAGATTTTTTTTTGTCCAGCAGTGGACGTTTTTCGGCTGATATAACGATGATGATGTATTACAAAAGTTTTTTAGTATGATGAGTAGAAGCCTCAGCTAACGGGACCTACATCAATTTTGTTACATTCAGTATAGGTAGGTACAGACGAAAGAAACGGCTCCGGCTGCCAAAGCTTAGGGGGAGTCTTAGTGGCTAGTGTGGTCTTGGGCCTTTTTTTTCCCCCTTGGACTGCGGTGGAGGGGAGGAGGAGAATGCGTTTATGCATACCAATACAGCCGGCTGTACTGGTTATGTGGGACTCACAGCCATGCACCTATATGCATACATACCCATTATATACATAAGGTATTATATGAATAAATATGCACACTTGCACAGGCCCAAGATCACACTACCCACTAAACTCCCCCTAAGGCTTTGGCAGCATAGGCCACCTTAAAAGCCCATCTGAGCGACCCATACCCTTAGGGAAGGGTGTGGGTGCGAAAGGGTCTTGAGCCTGTGCATATTTATTTATATATACCTATGTGCAGTACAGCCGGCTGTTATTGCGTATGCGTAAATGCATTCTCCTCCCCCCTCCTCCGCAGTCCGAGGGGTTGAAAAAAGGCAAAGGAAGCAGATAAGCGTTTATCGGTCCTATGTCCGCTTTTGTTTGTTTGTTTGTTCGTTATCATATCATGCAGCAGTGGGGTCAACAAGAGTATCGAGACCTTTGTTGACCCGGCTGATACATTACGCATGATGACGCCTAGTAGCTCATTAATAAACAATGGATAAGTATTAACTCAACACGATAACGGGACAAAGTTTAAGTGTACATTATTATTAAGTTGTAATAATTAGGTAATTAGGAACATCTGGAGTTCATTGAATTACTTACTTATTGTACGTACCTTAGTTGATAATTAAATTTTGTATATGTATTTATTTATTTTGATGTACAATGAAGAGTTATTTGCACTAACATGAATAATATGGAGAAGTCCGCTTAAGGTCTTTTTTTTAAAGATAAATTTTACCCCTATACCCGTTATAGAGATTTGGTAAGATGTGCAGGACCACCTCTCTCCTTCGCGTGAGATTTCTACATAATTAAATGCCCAGGCATTATTGATGTTATCCAGGCATAGATACAAATACTCATGATTTATTTGCCAATTCAAATCACAGAGCATGAAATATATCTGGTGAAATGAAATGAAATTATTTTTTGGTAACAAATTGTTTAAAGTCAAATGAGATTTTATAAAATCATAAAATTTAAATATAAATAGCATTACTAAAGTATTAATGTAATAAAATACTAATTACGCTATATGTAATTTAATAGATTTAAAAAAATTATACGATTTAAAAAAATCTTCTTAATTATGAAACACTTTTTCATGCAGCCAGTCTTTTAAAGTTTTTTTAAACACATTAAAATTTGTAGAAGTTGATTTTTTTGTGGCTCCACCCACACTAGGCAATGCGTAATGTATCGTGGTAGTTGTGGAGTTGTATTGATACAATACAATATATACAATAAAGTAAGTATAAGTCGTAAGATCACGGATCAGCCTAATTCTGTACAGAAAATAGCAGTTGTTGACTTCACTTTAGTGAGCACAGTCAACGAAAACTATTTGTAGTATCCTGTATTAAGGGTCTCCAGGAGGCTCGAGTTTCCATACAAACGTAGTTCAGCTTTAATATAAAAACTACATACTTGATTGAATCCAAACTTTGCAAATATATTGAGGAGACACATATCGATGTTTTTATAAAACGGAAAAAAATAAGAGCAGTTTCAAACTTTCAGTACAAAACTAATTTAATCCTTTGTTTAGTTATGTTTTAATTTACTACGATAAAAACTAATTTCAAACATCGATATGTGCCTACTTAATATATTCGCAAAGTTTGGATTCAATCCGGCATGAAGTCTTTGTATGAAAGCGGAACTACGCTTGTATGGAAACGCGAGCCTTCTGGAGGCTCTTAAGGCGCTAAGATAAGATCACTCAATCCGAGCAGGTTGATACGTGTTTCAATAATAACGAACGTAAGTCTATTCATTTCACGCAAAGTCCGTTTTTAGGGTTCCGTTACTCAATAGGTAAAAACGGAACCATTATAGGATCACTTGTGTGTCTGTATGTCCGTCCGTCTGTCACAGCCAATTTACTCAGAAATTACTGAACCGATTGTGTTGAAATTTGGTACACACGCATATGTAAGTCAGTGACCCAAAGACGGGCGTGTAACGTAAATAAACAAATTATATAATGATAGAAAAATGTTTATTTTTACCCAACTAGGAAAAAGAAGGGTTATTACGCAACTAGGAGAAAAGGAGGGTTATGTTTTTGACAGTCTATATGTATGTATGTATGTATGGATGTTCATCTGTTCCCTTGTATTTCCTAAACTACTTAACCGATCTTGACAAATGTGGTGTCTCTGGATTTGTGCCATCACTCCGCGTGTCATAAGATATAAAGCATATAAACATGGGGGATTTTATAGGTGAATTTTTTTGATGTGTAACATCTTTGCTCTCGCTTTCCTGCAATTTGTGGGAGTGATTTCGTGAAATGGGACGGAAATGTGTAACAGGAAGTCGCGAAAACCCGCGCTCATTCGTCAGATCGAATACTGGCACTGGTCAATAACATAGGTACATTCTGTTTATAAAAAACCCGGCCAAGTGCGGGTCGGACTCGCGCACAGCAATTTGTGGGAGTGATTTCGTGAAATGGGACGGAAATGTGTAACAGGAAATGTGAACGTTTTTTAATTCTCGAAAACTAAGGTTGTCATAGCCATGCCGCCTAGTGTGATGGCAAAGGCAAAGATGACATACTACTATTCGAAGGGTCGGCCCGTGAATGTACGACCCGATAATTAATTAATTTCATAAGTATTTTGTCACATGTTACACATCATATGCGAGTACTGTAGGTCTCGTTTTTTTTTTGTATTCATATCATGTTTGGTATCAAAAGATAGTTCTTGACGAGCTCAATTTAAAAATATGTACATTACATATGTAAATATTTTAAATTTCTTATCAAATGGTCTTACAAGCGATATTTATAGTGACACGGCTCAATGCACGCGCGCTACAATCAAGCGACACGACACGCGGCCGCGGGTAGCGGGGTGGGGGGGCGTTATACTCTGAGCACAAAAATATGGAAAAAAATAAGTTAAAAAAACTAAAACCCGACTACGGAAAATTATGACTTCATATTTTTCCGTGTTTTAGTTTTTTAACTTTTATTTCTCGTTTAGTTTGAATTCCTAGCGAGCGTAGTGAGTACGGTTTTTATTTTTAGTTTAGGATTAGTAATGTAAATACACCAAGTTTCACGACTATCTATACCGTTTTTAATATTTTTAATGTTTTTTATATGACCTGGTGAAGGTCGCGGGAAGCCGATGGATGCGGGCAGCGCAGGACCGGTCGTCGTGGAAATCCTTGGGGGAGGCCTTTGTCCAGCAGTGGACGATTTGTGGCTGATATGATGATGATGATACCGTTTTTATGATAGAGCCATTAGCACGGTTAATAGGGATGACGAATGCTAGTCATCTGATTTACATTTTATCATCTGTCAAAAACGACATTTTGTTCTAAAAGTGTTTGAAATACCTATGCGTGACGTCATAGTTTTGCAGCGTCGTTTATGTACTCATTTTGTGATTTTGGTGAATTAAAAATCGAAGACTTGATGGAAAACAAAACGAGTAAGGTTTTCCGCAGTTGAGGTAGGAGGGCAATTTAGTGATAAAGCGTTCATAATTTATTTCTGATGCTGTCGTCATCCCTATTGTGCCACACGATAAGAAGATAGAGCAAAAACAAAAAACCGGCCAAGTGTGAGTCGGACTGGCACTCCGAGGGTTCCGTACCTCCACACCTCTCCCCACAACTACATAGTAATAATGACAATGATACCTATTCACATTACAAACAAAAGATCAACGCGAGCTACAATAATATGCTTCTTTTGACTTCAGTTCGGACTCCTTAGCGCGAGTGCGACTCACACTTGGCCAATTTTTGGTATTTTGTTGTTTTGTTAGTACTATAATCACACTATGTTTGATGCTTGTTTGTATAGAGCTAAATAAAATATTTCTAAAGACATATAAAAACACGTTTTTCTATGCGCCCCCCTTATTTTTTCACTTATTCAAATTTTTAGTATTTTTTGTTATAGCTGCAATAGACATACTTATTTTGTGAAAATTTCAACTGTCTACCTATTAAGTGTAGTTTTAGCGTATCTGGTAGATATACGAGAGGGAATGTCTACCTACTACGGTTCATGAAATACAGCCCGCTGACAGATTGACAGACGGACAGACAGACAGCGGAGGCTTAGTTAGGGTCCCGTTGATCAACCCGTTAGGTGTACGGAACCCTAAAAAAACCTGTATAAACACGTTTATTGTACTTATCTCCTTTTCAAACTTTTATTATTAGTTAGTAAATTCCCCACAATAATACTAGTTTTCTAAAAAAATCAGCCGGCTACCTGTTTTAAGTTCAAAAGTAAAGCCTCTAAAGTTACATAGACGGACGTACGGACAGACAGCGTAGGCTTAGTAATAGCTGTGCTATATATCCGATATCTGGTACGCAAACGTAAATAATTGAAAACGTTAGTTAAGTTTCTAATAAAGTACTACACCGATTTTGATAAAATTTATATGAGACCACACGGAATGCACTGGCTTTCAAATAAAAAAAGAATCATAAAAATCGGTTAACCTAGTCAAAAGTTATGAGGTAACAAACAAAAAAAAACATACAGACGAATTCAGAACCTCCTCCTTTTTGGAAGTCGCTTGAAAATAATAGGTTTGGTTCGATGTTCAAGCCTGGACTGGGCTGTAAGTGGGTGGACTGCCTGGCAGGCTTCGCGGTCAAGGGTGCGGTTGGAATGGTTTTTTTTAGTATTTTGTTAGTTGTAACGGTCATTAGCTTTACATTTATGTGTTCCGGCTTGAAGATAAGATAGCCAGATCCCCCATTGCGTTGGGAAATCTTGGTAAGCCCGCTTCAGGTGAGATGATGCCAAGGGCTTATCAATTGTGGATATAAAAAACAGGAGGTCGCGGGTTCGATTCCCGGCGGAGTCTCTTGTATGGCTCGGTTTGGTTGGTGGAAGGGCATTTTCTAAGCCCGCCTTGCTAGCTACCACCATCTTATCTAAGTCTTGCCGCCAAGCATCAATGTTAACAGCATTGATGTGTTCCGGCTTGTAGATAAGATAGCCAGTTCCCCATTGCGTTGGGGAATCTTAGTAAGCCGGCTTCCATCTTCGGCATTATCGTCACTTATCATCAGGTGAGGTGATGTCAAGGGCTCACCATTTGCAGATAAAATAATATTTTTGCGGAATGCTTAAAATTATATGACAAGAACTAGCTGTTTCCTAAAATCCTTTCTTAGCAGATGCCTTCGTCATAATTTCTATCTGCATGCCAAATTTCAGCCCGATCCATCCAGTAGTTTGAGCTGTGCGTTTATAAATCAGTCAGTCACTGTTTCATTGTATTTAACAAAATTAGTGTACTGTAACTGGGGTTCTCTCACCATACTAAACTACTTTCCCTAAAAACCCATAGTCAATTCAAAAAAAAAAGTTGACCCTCCATACAAATATGCACAAAATTAGTCGATCTGAATGGTATGAAAAAAAAAATCGATTTCAGCTAAGTCAGAACAAAAGTTGTTCAGTATGATGAATAGGAGCTCCAGTTAATGGGACCTACATCAATTTTGCTACACCCTGTAAACAGAAGACTAAAATACTCATACCCATAAATGGATTTAGAAAAAGGAGCAACAAGAAAAACATGTTTACAGTAAGCGCATATTATAAAACATGCTTCATTCATTAATAGATAGATTTTACAAACCTTATCACGATTACGTAATATCTTACATATATATCGATGCGTAATATAGATAGATTGTAAGAACAGGAGATCGCTGCCAGCATCATTTTGGCTGCAAAAAATCACAGCAGCCTTCGGAAATTAAATTTAGATCCTTGGAATTCGGAGACCGGTTTGTGCGAGGCTCCCATCTGCATCCTACGATGTAGGTGTGCAGGGGCCAGAAGTGAATTTTGATTTTTGCACTAACAGTGTGCGTGTCCGTTTCGAATCCGCAGGCAAGAGTTCCAAATGGTAGAAAATAGAAACTTTTGTGCTTTAAGGCTTATACCGCCGCCAACGACCAACTTTGTAACCACTTTTCAAGCGACTTCCAGAAAGGAGGAGGTTCTCAATTCGTCTGTATGTTTTTTTTTATGTGTGTTACCTCATAACTTTGGACTAGGTGAACCGATTTTTATGTTTCTATTTTTATTCAAAAGCTAGTGCTTTCCGTGTGGTCCCACATAAATTTTATCAAAATTGGTGTAGTACTTTATTAGAAAATTAATAAAAACCAAAAAGCGCTTCGAGGTTTCCGTTCCACCACACTTGTCCACACAAATATGACAATGATACATATTCACATTACTGACAAAAGATATTACGCGAGTGACAGAAAAATGTTTTTTTTAAACGACTTCAAATAAGGAGGAGTTTCTCAATTCGACCGTATATACATTTTTTTTTTAATGTTTGATCGCGGATAACTTCGTCTTTTATGAACCGATTTTGATGATTCTTTTTTTGTTGGAAAGAAGATATCCCAAGGGTGGTACCATGATAAGAAAACCAGGATCTGATGATGGAATCCCAGGGATATCGAGGGCAACCCTCAAATTTTATAGGCAAGTATTACGTGTTTCATACGTTTTCTAAAGCTATTAAAGTATTTGCATTTGGCAGTCATTATCTCATGATGATGAGCTGATTTAGAAAGGTACAACTCATTAACGGGTATGAGTTAGTGGATAATTCTTTAAATATAGATAGATACGTAGGTACGCATAGTATTCTTTCAGGTTATTCAGATGAGCTGATGATGGAAGATTTAACTTTGAGATGATGATGGAAGCCACAGGACTCTGTATCTTTTAATGAAACACATGCATTATGATTTGATGATTCCTATTGGCGAGTAGTTGATTGGGTTTAACATTGTTACATAGACAGCATTATCACTAAAAATAAAGGAAAATAAAGTTTAAAAAACTGAAAAACGACTTCAAAATAAAATTTACTTAAAAGTATGAAATAATACCCTGAATCAGGGCGAGCCCCTCGGTGGGGACGTATATGAGCTGTAATGATGATGATGAAATAATATTATTCATTATACTTAAATACACGACATTAACCAACACTAACGAAATCAAAGGGAACGAATTAAATTAGGGGGTTACATTTTTTTGAGGTCGGTGTCAGCACACAACTAGGACAAAAAAAATATTTGAACTCTCATACGAAGTTGGCTAATCTATTATCTATTATCTTCTATTAATATAATAAAACTGTAACGGGGCCGTGTCTGTACATGAAATATTTTTGGAAAATAATAACTGTGGTGGACATTACTAACAATACAGAGGCCAAAACAACAACTTTTGGAATTTTGTCTGTCTGTCTGTCTGTCTGTCTGTCTGTCTGTCTGTCTGTATGTTCGCGCATCACGCAAAAACTACCAGGCCGATTTTGATGAAATTTTGTATGGTGGTTCCTTATAGCCCGGGTTAACATATAGGATACTTTTTATCCCAGAAAATTGAAGAGTTCCCGTGGGAAAATCAAAAGTATTCATTTATAGAATGGCTCACCACGCAAATGTGGCTTAACCTATTACAATCAAATTTTACACGTTGATACCCTTATCGCGAACTAAAACTGGGACATTGTGAATCCCAAAAAAATTAGGCTTCCTACAGGAATGCAAAAATATGTATCTTTAGATTGGCTCAAAGTAACAATATGAAACCTTTACATTGAGATGGGGTGTTTTGACCATCATTGTATAGTCGGGTATTCTTTATCCCGGAAAACTAAAGAGGTCCCGTGGGAAATTATCTATCGATACTTACAATAATAACAATAGAGTACTTTTTTCTATTTATTAGCTACACATACCAAACATTATAATCATAGTAGCAGAATGTCAATAGATGGGCGCTGCAGGGATAATAAAACGCGCTTAAGTTGTATTAAAACATAAAAATATTTTTTCATACTTTTGAGTGGATTTCTTTTATGTATTTTTCAGCATACGCTACTTTAAACTCTGGAACTATGGTACGTAGCGATGTGTTTCATAGACGAACAGAGAGATATTTTTTACAGATTCCAATCGTGTAAAAAAATAAAAACACGTAAATCGAGTTTAGCATCTTTTAACAGGAGGCACAGATATGGGAACTCTTCTGACGGCGACTATTTGCGTATGGCAGTTGCTCTCCGCCTGCAATATCAATATCTGTGAACCTCATCAATGTATTTGCGGGTCCACGGTGGAGGCAATTGTCCATCACTCACTGAGTTGCAGTCGTGTTTGTGAAGATTCCCACGTCACCAATTCCTTAATGACCTCACTCGGAGGGCACTGGTCTCGGCCAGATGGAATATTCCATCTTTGATGCAGCCGCCAGCCGGGCTTTAGTCGATCTGATAGCAAAAGGCCGGAGGTTTTAAACAGGTGCTATGGCAGAGAGGAACGTGTCTGCTTTGGGAAGCCACTTTTTTTGCCTTACTCCTCACCCGTACGGTACTGCTGCTCAATTTGCGGCGAGAAAGAAGCATAATAAGTACTCGGTCTTGGAGGCAAATTACTGCTTTGTGCCGCTGGTCTGTGAGACAACCGGCTGCTGAACCCTCAGAGGCCTTTGCCTTCACAAAGGAGATTGGCCTCCGCCTTCGAGAGAGGAGATGTGACGTGAGGTCCTACCTGCTGCTAAGGTTGTCTATTGCCATCCAGCGCGGCAACGAGAAGTGCGTCTTGGGCTCCTTTGGAGCTGATACGACTCGAGGATTTGACCCATATTAATATTGTTAGGAAATTTTATTACTAGATTGATACCTATAATGATTTGAATTAGTTTTTTGATAATATAGGTAATGTGTTATTTCATCATATCAGTTTATATAGGTCCCCACCAAGGGGCTCGACCTGCCCTGAGTTAGAGCGATCTGGCCTTAGACGACCGCGTGGGCCCATTGCGGGTTGATTGACTTCACACATAAGCTTCGAATTTCTTCGCAGGCGTGTGCAGGTTTCCTCACGATGTTTTTCTCACCGTAAGAGTGTCGGATAAACGTACATACCAGTATGAAATCGATATTCGTATAGATATTGGTAAGTGGAAGATTCGAACCACGGCCTTCTGGACAGGAGGTAGTGGCCCTAACTGTTTTGCCACCGACGCTCTATATTTTATTTAAGATTTAGAAATCCTTACTGAATATTATAAATGTGAAAATTTGTTTGTTTGTTTGTTACCTATTCACACTTCAACACCTCTACCAATCTTGATGAAATTTGGCATGCCGGTAGTCTGTATCACTGGGAATGAAATAGTAAACCTTTTATTTGTGGAAATTATCATAGCTCGATGCAGTTCCTGAGGAAACTAAAACAAATACTCTTTGTTCGCAACTTTATTTAAAATCGTAACGAAAAAATGGATTGGTGTGATTTTTAGCACAGAGATGAGGTGGAAAATATAATTTACTAATAAGTATATCCTGACATAGTTCCCGAGGGACCTGGGGACAACTGTTTTCTACGCTCGCGCACGTCAGTGGCGTCGCAACGGAGCAACGGATTAAAGTGATTTTTTGTATAGAATTTGTTGGGGGGGGTGGGAAGTGACAAAGACTGCTGATCCGAATAGCCCGATACAGTTCCTGAGGAGAAAACTCATGTCCACGCTTGCGAGCTGATTGCGGCTCGCGCACCACTCACCCTCAAAAAGAGTCATAAAAGCTATGACCACGTGGGCGAAGCCGCGGGCAAAAGCTAGTCTTTACTAATAATATTATAAATGTGAAAATGTGTTTGTTTGTACCTTTTCACGCTTCAACACCTTGACCAATCTTGATGAAATTTGGCATGCAGGTAGCCTATGTAACGGGTAAGGACATTAGGCTACTTTTTATCCCACTCCGTGAAAATAGGGATACAATACAATATATTTATTTGCTAGGAGCATACGTTATTTAACAGATATTGTCCTTATTTATAATTACAGTCTCAGTATATTGTACCACAAAATGGCGTGCACACATTTGGTTACCCGTTACGTCACTCATTACATTACTATTATCCAGAATCCATAAAAAATCACTGAGTGAGTAATAACATTTATTATTTAGCCATTCACGTTACCTGTTGATGAACATTTTTGTTGATAGCTGCCTAAATACAGTAGGGATTGTGTTTTTTTTTGGATAGGATAGAATAAGTTTATTGAGACACTAGACACATAGTATACAGTTAATGGTACATAGTTACTGTTGTGTTAAAAATAAACATTTAACTTACACTAGACAAACACATCAAATAAACGAGAAGAATTAAATACATATAACAGGTAATTTAGGTATAAGCCCGGCGACATCAAAAGGTCCCAGCTTAGCATATGTAGCAGAGACAAAGCTTCAGCTACGCTTAGGGTTGCCAGAAAAATTCAAGAAGAATATAGGAGATTTCCATTTTTGGGGTCAAAAGAAAACAGTATCCAGTTAAAATATATAGTAGACTATATTTTTTCATGTAATTATATTTTTGGGAACTTTGGGCCATTTTAATGAGTTTATTATTAATCGCTTTTTCCGCCGGGTAGGCCCAGTTAACTTTGATTCCCTATCTGTATCTTCTTCACTTCCACTTTCAGCATTTAAATCACTCATTTTATATCATTGTATATTTCACACAAAAGAGGCGAACCGAACAATAAATGTACAAAGAACGGGTGCTAGGACATCATACAGACAGAATGATATTTGACATTGACACTTGACAGTGGCATGACATGACTCTTAAAAGTTCAGAAACACAAACAATGTGATTTTTACTTATGATATGATCTGCTCAGTTTTGTTTAGGATTTCGGGGTTCGTTTCTGAACGCGTGTTTTTTAACTCGATTTAAGTATGTATGACAGACACGTCGCTGTATGGCTAAAATATAGTAGATTTGTCTACTATATATTTTTTCAACAGTATATAGTATCTTGGCCCAAAATATAGTAAGATACTATATTATATAGTAGATCTGGCAACCCTAGCTACGCTGGTGATTCTACTGTAACCTTTTTTTCATAGAGCGTAGTTCATAACTTCATACCATACAATTTTTGTGAGATCTCTATTTCTCAATCTATGATATGGTACAGGATGACAGAAATATCCAGGGTCGTCATATCATCATATCAGCCGAAGGAAGTCCACTGCTGGACATATGCCTCCCTCAAGGATCTCCACGACGACCGGTTCTGCGCTGCCCGCATCCAGCGGCTTCCCGCGACCTTCACCAGGTCATCGGTCATCATCCAGGGTATTTCCTTACAAAAATGCCAACTTCAAGAATGTAAAGACTTGTAAGTGTTAATAGTTTGAGTTCTCGGAAAAGAGGTAGACATGCATGAATCTCTTGGGCCTATTCCGGACACTGCCCTTACACATTTTTTTTGTACAGTACACACTCTCTTGATATCGGTTGAATTGTCTCATATCAGCAGACCGTACCTAAGGACTGAGACAACATACCCGTGGTAAGCAGTTAACGCAGTGCTCCTTCCGACCTCTCTTCTTAGCCTCCCTCATGCATACACGAACCGATCCAGTTTACTGCAAACTAGTTGAACATGTTGTTTCCATGTACAGTATTCGTCTAGCATGATACCCAAGAACTATCCTTTTTTTTATACGCTTAATAGCTTGTCCTTCAATTTCTAGTGATATGTTTCCCTTTTTTGTTTGTAGAGAATTGAAAATAATGGGTTTTCGAAATGTTTAGTTTTAGGTTATTATCTGTAAGCCATTTATTTACAGAATTTATAGATCTATTAACTTTATTTTTAATGGGAACTGATTTATCGTTATCTGGCATTACCAGGGATATATCGTCCGCGAATAGTATCATTATAGTTTGTTACTTGATTGATTAATGTATATATAAAAAAAAAGTTTAAAAAACTAAAAAACGACTTCAAAAAGAAAATACTCAAAAGTATGAAATCATATTTTTATACATATAAATACACGAAATTCACCAACAATAGTGAAATCAAAGGTAGGTACGAATCAAATTAGAGGACTACAATTTTTTTGAGGTCGCTACCAGCACACAGCTACTTACCTTTCAATCCAATATTTAAGATTCGATCGCTTTGCTGGCACCGATCTCTAAAAAATTTGAAGTCCTCTAATTTGATTCGTACCTACCTTTGATTTCACTATTGTTGGTGAATTTCGTGTATTTATATGTGTAAAAATATTATTTCATACTTTTGAGTATTTTCTTTTTGAAGTCGTTTTTTAGTTTTTTAAACTTTATTTTTATTTTTTTATTTTTAGTGATAATGTTATAACCTACTTGCCAATAGGAATCATCAAATCATAATGCATTTGTTTCAATAACTGATACAGAGTCCTCAGCGGCATGCAAGTTAAAGTGTTACACCTTCCATCATCAGCTCACCTGAATAACCTGAAAGAATACAACATTTTGTCTATATGTATACTTACTTATATACGTATAATATTTAAAGAATTATCCTCTAACTCCTAACCGTTAAGGAGTTGTACCTTCCATCATAAGCTCTGCTACATGGGATGATGAGCTACCAGACGCAAATGCTTGAATACATTTAGAAAATACACAAAAAAAATAAAAACGTACTAGTTGCCACTACGATTTTTGAAGGTTCCCCTCGATTTCTACTGGATGCCATCATCAGATCCTGGTTACCTTATCATGGTACCACCCTTGGGATAACTCCTTTCCAACAAAAAAAGAATCATCAAAATCGGTTCAGAAACGAAGAAGTTATCCGCGAACACTTATACTCGTATATATACGGTCGAATTGGGTATGCTAAATTTTTTATAAGCCATGAAAATAAAAAAACCATTTCGAGATATTTTTATTTAAAGCCATATTTTTTAATTTTCCACTCGAAAAAGTAAAAGATTGCGTAAAAAAATCGGAAAAGGACAATAACCTTCATTTGACCCCTATGACGTCACGAGTTTACAATAAAACCTTATTTCACCACTGAACGGAACGTGCACTCTTACTTGTCATATCAATTACGGACCTTGCATTTGAGGACGAGCTTTCGTCGAGCACTGAAAAAGGCACTATTTATTTATCATCCACCAAAAACTACGTTTGAAACAATCAAATATTATTAGAACGTCATTCAAATTAAATACTTAAATGGGTAAGATATTCATTAGAGGTCCAATTTTTATTGTGGTTCTAAAAAACATTTAAACTCTGAAGGCCTTGTCCATACATAGATTATGATGTTTGATGACAAGTAAATTTTGACTTTGACGTTTCGTTGTTGGCTTTGTGATAGTTTCGTTTCGGAAAAGGCAAAGGTTACTAAGACCATACAGCCAGGTCTGACGTATTTAGGCTTCCTTAGCTGTTGGATTTGTAATGCTAGTGCCGGTGCAATGAAAAAACAACAAAATAAAACTACGAATGCGTCTACCACAAATCCCGCCAAAAAACCTTTGGGAATGATTGACTTGAGTGACTTGACAGTTGACGTCAAGGCCTATTCATTTCATCGTCATAGAAATAGGGCTGTTCGTTTCATAGTAATGTGAACCGATGACGTCATCAAGGTTTCAAAATTTTAAAAAATATTTAAAAATATCTAGAGGCTTAAAAAATGAAATATTCAAATTAGTTTTTCAAAATGGTCTAAACCATCAGAAAAAAAATTAAAAAAAATACATTGAGAAACCTCCTCAATTTTTTGAAGTCGTTTAAAAATGAATAACAGAGGAACGATTATACTTCCCTGGGGGACTCCTGACTTATTACATTGATAAGAAGAGTGGTAAATTACCTTTTGTATTTTTGCTTTTATTAAAAATTTTAGTACGTTTGACTATATCTCACCCGACGGTAAGTGACGATGTAGTTAAGATCGTTAATTTCTTCAATTCCCACGCATTGTAGACGGTTGTACAAATAACTTGTAATCCACTCTAAAGGTTTTCCTCTGATCCCAATCCTCTGGCACTTATAAATAGTCGTTTTTTGGTTCACTTCTTTAACATCGCAGTTCGCAACGGAACAATGGATTGTTGTGATTTTTTGACAGATATGGTTGAGGGAGTTGGAAATTACATAGACTGCTTATCAGAATAGCCCGATTTGGGATAGGAACTCGTGACGATGGTAAACCCTCGTCTGCGGTTCGGGCTTACAAATGTCACTCGTTTATTATTTACCTTTTTACCATCCTATTTATCTATCATCATAAATAACTACAGAGAAGCTCAGTAGTTCGCATCTAGGTAGATATAGATAGGTATACTTTTTTTTTGTATTTGTTTACTTTTCCTAATTTTTAGTATTAGCTGTAATAGCGGCAACAGAAATACATCATGTGTGAAAATTTCAACTGTGTAGCTATCACGATTCATGAAATACAGCCTGGTGACAGACGGACAGACAGACACAGACAGACAGACAGACGGACAGCGAAGTCTTAGTAATAGGGTCCCGTTTTTACCCTTTTGGGTACGGAACCCTAAAATCAGAATTAAAAAGCGCGATTGCATAGAATATGAAACAAAAGGATGTGTTTGGTATTATTTTTAGTTATTATTTAAGTAGGCATTTCAATAGGTTATTAGTTATTTATGTTTGGCTTTTTATTGCTACGCAGAAAAAGAATAGCAGAATACCAATTCACCTCTGGAATAAAGCCTGTCTTCCTCTTGGGCGGCACGAAATTAACCCTCGCTTCACTCACGACTCTACATGATTCTACTTCTTACGCTCAGGGTTTTGGATAGCACGGTCAATTGTGCCACAGGCTAAGAGAGAGAAAGAGAGAGAGAGAGAGAGAGTAGCCCAAAAAGGAGGGTAATGTTTTTCGGGTGTATGTATGTATTCATTCATTCATATCAGCTCATATACGTCCCCACCGAGGGGCTCGAGCCTACCCTGAATTAGGGCGATCGGGCCTTAGTCAACCACGCGGGCCCAGTGCGGGTTGGTCGACTTCACACACAACCTGCGAGTTTCCACGCAGGCGTGTCCAGGTTTCCTCACGATGTTTTCCTTCACCGTAAGAGCGTCGGATAAACGTACATATGAAATCTAAATTCGAAATCACATTGGTACGTGGCAGGTTCGAACCACGACCTCCCGGACAGGAGGCGGCGGCACTAGCCATTACGCCACCGACGCTCTATGTATGTATATATGTATGTATATGTCTTTTTCTTTGGCTGACCCTGTAGTCCTAACGGCTTGATAGATTTTGGGTGCGACGAGCCGTTAGATTCGTCTTGATCCCGTGAGTGACATAGAATATTATCTTTACCATTTTACCCAACTGCTCCGAAAAAACAATAGCAAAACAGAAGCGTCGGTGGCTCAACCGGTAACGACTCGGTCCTCCTAACCAGAGGTACCGGGTTCAAATCCGGACGGCCAATGTACCAATGAGGTTTTCGAAACGTACGTACATATACTCACCGATTGCTTTAACGGTGAAGGAAAACATCGAGAGGAAACCTGCACACACCTGCGAAGAAACTCGAAGATTGTGTGTGAAGTTGATCAACCCGCACTGGGCCCGCGTGGTCTACTAAGGCCCGATCGCCCTAATTCAGGGTAGGCTCGAGCCCCTCTGTGGGGACCTATATGAGCTGATATGATGACCCGACTGCTCAAAAATGAGATTGGTTAAGTTATTAATTATACTGATGGTGTTAACATTGCATACCGTAAAACATAGCTATAGGTACCTAGTACACTTGTAGGCACGATTCCAAATGCCTTTGAGAGTCACTACAACGGAAAATGGTAATTTAGTAGGATTGCAGTATTAATTACGTCTTGTTTTAAAAGCTCTATAGTACCTATGTAATGTTATTGTAGACATGACTCTAGGATTTACCTGTTAATCCTTACTATAATATTAATAAATAAATAAATAAATAAATAAATATTCTGGGACAAATCACACATCGTCATCTGGCCCCAAAGTAGGATTCCCTGTGTTATGGGAACCAGAGACTGATATACATACTTATATACGTTTAAATACATACATATATAGATATTTAACACCCAGACACAGAGCAAACAAATCTGCTCATCACACAAATGTTTGCCCTGGGTGGGGATCGAACCCACAACTCTCGGATCAGTAGTCAAGAGCACTAACCACTGAGCCACCGAGTCAGTCAAATTATAAATATGAAAATGTGTTTGTTTGTTTGTTACCTTTTCACGCTTCAACGCCTTGACCAATCTTAATGAAATTTGGCATGCAGGTAGCCTGTGTCACGACTTCACGAGGAAGTACATAGGCTACTTTTTATCCCGTGAAAATAGCATAGCCCGATGCAGTTCCTTTGAAAATACTCTTTTTTGGTAAAATTTCTTTAAAATTGTAACGGAACAATAGATTGTGTGATTTTTTGCACAGAGATGGTTGAGGGGGTGGGAAATGACATGATTTACTAATAAGCATAACCTGACATAATTCCCGAGGGATCTGGAGAAAATAAATACCGTACCGCGCACCCTCTACGACAGTCATAAAAACGATGCCCACGCGGGCGAAGCCGCGGGCAAAAGCTAGTATTATTATACATCAGCAATCTACGACTAGTAGGACCAAAACTGAATAGGAGTAATCGCAATAGTTATTTGTATAGCAAGGGGACAATAGTTATTTATGAAACAAGGGTAGTAAAAAGGTCAATACCAAACGAGTTATATTTGTGAGCCCGAGCCGTAAATGAGTTTGTTACTCGTATCATACGAAGTTTTTCAATACAGTTGTGAGAAAAAAGGTAAAATAAACAACAACCGTGACAGAAAAACAAAATACGTGGGTACATACCTATCAAGGTTTCGGCAACCAAAGTTCAGTTTACGCAAATTGTGGCTCATTTTGAATGTCCGGGAATTAATCTCACTTTGTTATTTCTTATAAATACACATAAGTATAGTTTTTATTATGTTTTACGAAAATTGCGCTATATTTTAGCTAGCACACGTACGCATGCGTAAGTTTTTTTAAGTATTATCATAAATTATTACAATAAGTCATGAGATAATATTATTATAAGCATTATAACCTCCTTGGAAAAGATGACCTATTCCTTGGTGTAACCTATATGCGCTTCATTCTAATATATTCTCCTTTCTTCACAAAGATATAAGCCAAAGAGAATCTAATCATCTAGCGTTATGTACTAACATCACGGAGGAACAACCAATCTCTTTTAAAATTCTCCTATAAGAAGTCTTAAAGAAGATTCTGTATCTTTGGTAATCATATTTTCTATTTGCTAGAAATGTTTTGTTACTTCGAACTAGAAATTTAAAAAAAAGTGGTAAACTAAAGGCACGAGTGCGGTAAAATCAATTTTGCGCACACTTGACTGGCATTTAAAGGAACACTTTTCGAGCAACTGTATTGAAAAGTAATATTATTGTTCCGAGGATGTCAGTTTGATTCAAAGTAGGTACGTCGCCCGAGAATAAAATATTTTAGCCCCGATTGAGACACACAAAATTTCATCACAACCAATGAGAAAAAGATACGAAAAGAAACAAGAATGCTTAGGACCGTTCTTTATTACAACCTAACATAACCGACTAGTAACTTATACCTCTTTGGTTAACACATACTATCCAACCAAGAGTTAGTATTTTAATACAAACTCCTTGCTAACCAATCACAAAAGTGATTTAATCACCATAGAAAATTTTATGTTAGTTTTTGATATTTACATTTTTTTACATTCACGAACGCAGACCAATCAGAAGAGAGAAACGAAACTCCCTACAAGGAGCAAAGTAGAATTTTGTTCGCACTTAATAGGGCACCAATCGTCGTTTTTCGAATAGATGCTATGAAAAGATATGTTTGTATTGTTTGTGACCTCCTTATTATTAAGAAAAATGTACAGTTAAAGTGCAGTGCAGTGCATCGTCGATGTTTGCTGAGGCACATATTGATGACTTTTTTGCAATTATGAGGAAAAGGGTTGCCTCCTTGATGCACCGTGTTCGCGGCAGCGCCAACAGTCTCCTAACTACTGTTGGGGACAGGATTGATAGCCCTATGGTAAGGCACTGGGTAACTGTCCATCTTGCCCCAAACCGCAAGCTTTAAAAACTGTTATTTGCATTAGTGTTACTAACCTTTAATTTTTGTGTCTTTTACTAACCCATTTAAATATGAATTTCTCATGATTCGAAATAAAAAGTATTCTATTCTATTCTATTCTAAAGGTACTTATTAGAAATAACGTGTACAAAAGCGGCCTTATCCCAAACATGTTATGTGAACATTAAAATAAGGAAGAAGACTGTTTTCAGACAGAATACAAATGACTATAAATATGACAATATTTCTTATCCGGATGGTCGTGGTTCGAATCTTACCACGTACCTTTGTGATTTCGAATTTAGATTTTATATGTACGTTTATCCGACGCTCTTACGGTGAAGGAAAACATCGGGAGGAACCCTGCACGCGCCTGCGAAAAATCTCGCAGTTTGTGTGTGAAGTCAATCAACCCGCACTGGGCCCGCGTGGTCGAATAAGGCACGATCCGATCGTGACGATCGCCATAATTCAGGGTAGGCTCGAGCCCCTCGGTGGGGACGTATATGAGCTGATATGTTGATGATAATGACAATATTAAAAAATACAATATATCCGTGCAGGTTGTTACCAATATAACCATCGTTTGTGGTTGTGGTTGAGAAACCTTAGGTAGTAGGTAACATGATCACACACACACTCAAACACGCATAAACACGCACCTAATTTGTGTAACATCTTTGCTCTCGCTTTCCTGCAATTTGTGGGAGTGATTTCGTGAAATGGGACGGAAATGTGTAACATGGGACGGAAATGTGTAACAGGAAGTCGCGAAAGCGCGCGCTATTCGATCTGACCAAGTGCGGGTCGGACTCGCGCACAGCAATTTGTGGGAGTGATTTCGTGAAATGGGACGGAAATGTGTAACATGGGACGAAAATGTGTAACAGGAAGTCGCGAAAGCGCGCGCTATTCGATCTGACCAAGTGCGGGTCGGACTCGCGCACAGCAATTTGTGGGAGTGATTTCGTGAAATGGGACGGAAATGTGTAACAGGAAATGCGAACGTTTTTTAATCCTCGAAAACTAAGGTTGTCATAGCCATGCCGCCTAGTGTGATGGCAAAGGCAAAGATGACATACTACTATTCGAAGGGTCGGCCCGTGAATGTACGACCCGATAATTAATTAATTTCATAAGTATTTTGTCACATGTTACACTCGTCTTTTTTTTAATGAGTTTTAGTATTTTTACTACCTTATTTTTTAGTATGTTTTGTTTTTATTGATCTTGTATGATCAGCTTAGGTATAGTTTCTATAGCATGTAAAGATAAGGAAGAGTGGTGCCTCCTGACACACGCATTTTTAGCTTAAAAGGAGACTCCAGCCATAATCATGTTAATGAATAACCTAGAGACTTTTTTTATTTTTATTCATTAGTTTAAATTGTTATGCCCGTGCCCCGTAAATATGGCTTTGCCCCCGTGGACATAGTTTGTATCACTGTCATCGAATGTGCGTGGTGCGCGAGCCGCGAGCGCCTCGCGACCGTGGCCATTCGTTTTCTCTAAGTCCCTCGGGGACTACCTACGTCAGGCTATGCTGATTAGTACGAGTATCCTGTGTCACTTTCCACCCTCTCGACTATCTCTGTGCAAAATATCACATTAATCTTTCGCTTTAATGTGATGTGAAAGAAGTTAACAATAAAGCGAGAGTGAAACAAATATCCTCCGGGAACCACTTAAGATATGGGGATAAGAGATAGCCTATGTCGTTCTCTATGCCACAGGCTACGTGCGTGATAAATTTCGTCAATATTGGTTGAGATTTTCAAGCGTGAAGAGGTAACAAACACATTTTCATATTACTACTAGTACTAATATACAGGGTGTAACAAAATTGGAGTAGGTCCCGTTAACTGGGGCTTCTACTCATCATACCGAACAACTTTTGTTCTACGACTTTTAAGAAATCGTAAATTTTTTTTTCACTCTTCATACAAATCGATTAGCTGATCGACAGACTTTGTGTATTTTAGTATGAAGAGTCCAAATTTTCTTTTGAGAATTGACTATGGGTTCATTGGAGAAAGTTGTTCAGTATAACGAGTAGAACCCCCATTTAACGGGACCTACAACAATTTTGTTACATCCTGTATATATACTTAAGTTCTACATACTAAAAAACTACTGTCCATCTGTCTGTATGCAAATGAAGGTGTTCAAAAGAAAGTTACAAACCATTAGGTCGATCTAAATCCTTACTAATATTATAAATGTAAAAATGTGTTTGTTTGTTTGTTACCTTTTCACGCTTCAACACTTTAACCAATCTTGATGAAATTTGGCATACAGGTAGCCTGTGTCACTGGGAAGGACATAGGCTACTTTTTATCCCGTAAAAATAGCATAGTCCGATGCAGTTCCTGAGGGAACTGAAAAAATACTCTTTTTTGGTTAATTTCTCTAACATCGCAACGGACCAATGGCTTGCTGTGATTTTTTGCACAGATATGGTTGAGGGGGTATGACATAATTTACTAATTAGCATATCCCGATATAGTTCCCGTGGGATCTGGGGAAAATTCATTTCCACGCTCGCGCACGTCAGCGTCTTTAAAACGGAGCGACGGATTGAAGTGATTTTTGTATAGAATTGGTTGAGAGGGTGGGAAGTACCACTCACCCTCGAAGACAGTCATAAATACGATGTCCACGCGGGTAAAGCCGCGGGCATAAGCTAGTTGTTTAACTTTCTGAGAAAACTTTCCACTCGTTATAATTATATGTAACACTGAAAAAATCTAAACAGATACGAATACTAAGGAAGATAAGAAGATGATTATTTTAAAAGACAGTGTGCGTCACACACAAACAAAACGCCGCGAAAACAAGTAAAGTTGATCGTGTTACTATGAAATACATATATTCATTTTATCAATCACTAATTCATTTACTAGAACATATAAGTAGATATATCGTAAACCATGAGACAACCTATGTATCTTTCAAGATCCTATAGTTTTATTATTAGTAGATTAACCACAAAACAAAATCTTTAATACGCAAAACCAATATATACGTATTCCGTATGGCCGCCGCCGTCTCAGACCACTAACAACTACGGACCTTGCGAAAACGCGATTAAAAAATTGTAAATAAACTTTCACAACACTCACTTAACGCTCGTTTGGACCGTGGCCGACATCTCGCTGTATTCAAACTCGCGGGCGCCGCGTAAGACGGCGTGTGCGCAGCGACTGAGCCAGCCAGGCCAGCCAGAGCCATCCACGACTTCCATGACCCGTGCAGTGCCGGCAGTGGGTCGGTCGGTAGGCTCGGCCAGTGTTGTTATTGCTACGGCAATTACCGTATTCAACGGCAATCGGGGCCAAAATCAAACTGGCTACGGCAGTCTAGAGCAGAAGTTTTCTTACAAATACGGCAATTTCAAATGTTGTAATTCTTTTGTGTATGTAGTAATTATATCGAAACACGGCAATTTTCAGGCGACTTCCAAAAAGGAGGAGGTTCTCAATTCGTCTTATATTTTTTTTAATGTATGTTACCTCATAACTTTGGACTGGGTGAACCGATTTTCATGATTCTTTTTTTATTTGAAAGCTAGTGCTTCCCGTGTGGTCCCATATAAATTTTATCAAAATCGGTGTAGTACTTTAAGAAAATTAACAAAAACCAAAAATAATAATGCAAAAATGTACTAAGTTGTTGCGATGGAGGTCGGTTTTTTAACGTGTTTAGCGTTTTCAATTATTGCGAGTTTTCTCCGATATACGGCAATTTCGCTGACCAAATACGGCAACTGAAAAAAATACAACAACAACACTGCGCCGAAGCGATACCAGTTCTCAGTTTTTACTTAGATACATAGTACGTGCATAGAGCTGCTAATACCAATCAATTCTATTTAATGTTATACCGCAGCTGTGTCACTTTTACTGATTATGTTAAGTAGGTAACCGCCTTTGTTTCCGATTTGTTAGTTTAAAACGACGTGACAATTTCACTATTTTATACACATTATAAGTAACAGTGACAATGGCGCCTCTAAGATTATCTACATGAATAGGGATAACTTCAAGTTATACATACATAGTCTTAGAGCTGTCTGAATGAAGGTAGAGCTGTATATTTCTTGTGTATAAATACTTTTAGAATAATGACTAGTTTTTGCCTACGGCTTCGCCCGCATGTTGATTGTTTTTATGACTGTAATCGGGGATACCACATTGCGCGGGCGCGATTTTCGCTAGGGTCGAATAAAAAATAGCCTGTGTGTTAATCCAGTGCTTCATCTATCTAATAAATTTCATCTAAAACTGTAAAGCCGTTTAGACATGAAAGTGGATACATACTTTCGCGTTTTCGCGTTAATGATTGTGGTTATTGAAGAGTTGACTTTAGTCTTTTGTGCTCCTTGCTGGCATTAGAAGCAGGGTTTTTCTTATATTCACTTATAATAAAATTTAGAACAAGCAAGAGAATCAAAAATCTTACGAGGTAATTCGATCTTTAAATTTGGGCAGTTCCTATCATAAAAAAATAACAAAAAGAAATTGTTGGTGAGGTGAGAGAAAAGAAAAGAGTAAAGAAGTAGGTACTGGCTTTAAAATCTACTTTGAATGTAATCTTCTTTAACCTTCTCTTCTTTGCTGTATACGGGGTATATTAGGTTAAATAGAGCATGGGTATATTTTGAGAGGGGCTTCAAAACTTGTCAACTTTGTTCTACAAGTTTTTTGAAATCGTCAAAAGTTTTTTTTTCTTTCCATAAAAGCTGGCTAAATCAGTTGATCTAATTTTAAGAAGTCTAATTTTTAAAAAAATGCTACATTTTCCCGACTACCCAAAAAGGAGGGTAATGGTTTTCGGGTGTATGTATGTATATGTGTATGTATGTATATGTGTATGTATGTATTAGTGTATGTATGTATATGTGTATGTAATGTATATCTGTTTCATTTGCTGAGCCTGTAGCCTAAATTGGATTTTGGAATGCGAGGTAATGGTGTTGATGCGGTTTCGCACAAATTAACTAAACTAAAATTAGGTTAAGATGTGTCAAAATTACGTTTGCTATTCGGAAAAACTCGACTTAACTTATATGACAGATCTAAATTAAAATCGAACTAAATTAAGTTTAGAACACCATTTTGCTATTCGGAACGCCCATATTTTAGATGAGTCAAACTAAAATTAAGCGAATTTTAATAGCGACCTATTTTGGTGATCACTAAATTTTAACTGCTCTTGGAAAACCACAAAAGTGGAAATTCTATGATGATTACCTGAGTAAAGTGATGGTATTAGCCCTGATAAGTACACCAGGACACTGCACTTTGACCTGAGGGTCTCATGATGACCAGGCCAACTGGTGGCCAACAGCTCTATAAAACAGTCAGAGCTAAAAGTTTGGCGTTTGAACCAAGCTGTATCAGCACACTGCGCGACTCTGACCGGAAGAATTCTAATCTGATGGTTTGACTTTGTCGATGGTGACCAGGTCAATAAACCAGTTTGGAAGATGTCTGGTCTCATATCTTTCCAACTTTCAGCTTCGGCAGTTTTTGAAAGCCATCGATTGCCAACCTGGTTATCACCAAACCTTCAATTTCTCCAGATTCTGACAATTTACAATGCCCTGACGCACCTTTAGGCAAATTTAAACTCCTAAAATACTTCATTCAAAATTCCTTGATGCCAAGCCGAAAAATAAACTCAGCTGTTTATATTTAACGTTTCATAGATTATATTCGTAGCATAAATGACATATGCAACAGAGACATCGCTATAGAAAATGATATCTTGTTTTCTCTTTCACTTACAGTAAACAGGTTACGTCAATCATATTGTTCATTATTTCGTTCATCCTTTAACATAGTCTCGCTCATTTGGTACTACAATGACGAAAATGCACTTTTTGTAACTTTACAGGAGAGCGATTTAAAAAAAAATTCAACTTTCATCATCCAGTTAATGACCTTTAAATATATCACTATTGTATGATTTTAGACTTAAAACATGGCATAAGTATTATAGTTTTATGAATAGTCTATGTCAACTGTTTATCTATATAAATATCTCTTTTATTAAAAAAAAAACTAGAGCGACACCCCCAATTTTGTCATTGTTCCACCAGGATTCTTTTAATTATATGTAATGCTTTCATACAAAACTCAATATAAGGTTACAGAAGGAGACAGTTTTTTTTATCATTTTTTTTATTTATTCATTTGGTAACTTCTACAATACTTAGATAACCAGAAAATCACATTTTGAAAAACGCAGTCGCTTGAATGTATTCAACTTTCAGTCGTATAAATAACAACTTCTCAATAGGGACTAATTTTTAAGCCTAGTACTAAATCTTTACTCATTAAAAATATCATCATCATATCAGCCACAAATCGTCCACTGCTGGACAAAGGCCTCCCCCAAGGATTTCCAGGACGACCGGTCCTGCGCTGACCGCATCCAAAATATAAGTAATTCAATTCTGCCAACTAAAAAACAGATTCAATTACAACTAAAATTCTTAACACACGTTGACAAAATCTAACCATTATTTTTAATCATCCGTCACTGTTAATATTTTTTGGTACCTCGTATAAAACTTATATAAAATTTGCCGTCACTTTCACTTAATCAACTTGCAGTCGTATTACTAAGATTATTTCACTTAAGCTTAAACAATCTCAACTTCTCGATTAGAAGAAATTTTCAAGAGTTTGACTTACATACATTATCAACCGACTTCAAAAAGGAGGAGGTTCTCAATTCGACTGTATGTTTTTTTTTTGTATGTTTGTTACGCGATATCTCTGCCGATTGTGAACCGATTTTCAAAATATTTTTTTTATTCGAAAGAGTATACTCTCGAGGGGGTCCCATTGTCACCAAGTCAGAATCTGAGGATTGGATCTCAGGGAAATCGAGAACAACCCTCAAATTTTATAGGCACATATTACGTGTTGCATGTGTTAGCTATGTTTTGTAAATTTCAACTTTTCTGCAATTTTATCACAAGCAAAACAAGAGGTGACGTAATCGCGTCATCACGCGATTACCTCACTTGTTTACGCCACAGTATAAATAGACAGACTGCGCAGGCAGACGGCCATTCGAGTGTGAGTCTTAAAAATGTAAGGACGCCCTGCTGCCCGTATAAATATCTTAAAATTGTGAGTACCTACCTATTTTTCTTATTTTAGTTACTTTTACGTACCTGAGCTATATTGTGTTGGTTTTATCTAATTTAAATAAGGTTGTAATTGAGTTAGAATAACTGCCTACCTAATTAAATTAAACTATTATTTTACTATACCACTGTTGTTGATATTTATTACAAATCCTCCCCTACAACGTAAGCTAGAAATACCTAATTAGCTCGATTATCCTACATATCAGAAGCGGGATGCAGTTAACCTGTTGTCGGCTTTTAAATATTTTTTTTTGTAAAACTTTGTGCATTAACATGATGCAGTGACCTTATTGACTGTGACGTTGAAGTATTATAATATATGTTTACCTTTTTAAAATATTTAGTTTTATATACAAAGACACATGTTAGAAATACGCTCAGTTTGTACATTATACCCTTTGTTGAGAACAGATTATCTGCGTATATTTTTCTTGCTCAGGTAATATGGACAGCCTTTTCTATACACCGGAATGGCGAGCAAAATTTTAAGCGGCGTCGAGCAAACAGTTGTGAGGGAGCGGCCTCCAAGCATCGTTGATCGGCGGTCCCGCAGCCGCCGGAATCAGTGCGCTCGCTGGACATGGAGTGGCGGTCACGCAGCCACATGAATCGGCGTTTACGCAGTAGGCAGCTAGCGGGTCGGTGAGGTAACCAGCGAGGCAGTCGGCGAGCTGGCGTGGCAGTCAGCGGGCCGGCGATACAGTCAGCGAGGCAGACAGCGAGCCAGCGTGGCAGCCAGCGCGCCAGCGGGTCGCCGAGGCAGCCGGCGAGCTCTCGTGGCAGCCACCGGGCCGGCAAGACACCCAACGAGCCAGCAAGGCAGCGAGACAGCCAACGCGCCGGCGGGACAGCCAGTGAACCAGCGAGTCAACTAGCCAGTCAGCGGAAGCTGCGTTCACCGAATCGGTTCTGTCAACATGCGAACCTTGGCGCCACGCGGTACTCTGCTAGGTTTTCTACTTTGGCACTGGAGATTGCAACGCTCGCAAGTCTCCGACTTGCACAGAATATTACACTTGGAAAGTAAGTACACACTGCGTCATCATTGGGTATTTGCAAGCCATAATACTTTCGCTCACTGATAACTTCCTTTTAAATTTATTTTTTACTACAAATTTGAGTGTGTTTGACTACATCTCACCTGATGGTAAGTGACGATGTAGTCGAGGATGGTACATGCAAACTCAAATAACGCCTATTCTCTCTCTCCTTAAAGATCCCTAAATCGAAAAACACAGATGCAGGCAAGGAGTTCCACTCAATCGCTGCCCGTTAAATAAATGAATGTTGTTGTTTCTTGTTGGTGGTTCAATGAATGAATGAATGAATGAATGATTTATTTATTGTATTGCTTAAGTACACAAACAAAATAAAAAAAAGGAGAAGAGAAGATGAACAAAAAAAAAATCAATCCCTCGTTACGTAAACGTGCCATCCAGCGGCGTCGCTCCACGTCCCGCTCGCGATCTGAGCTCCCTTGTCCATAGAGCCATAACAACCTGGTTACAATAGCATACAACCTGCTGCTGTGACATCATTATTACTTATGTACTTATGTCATTATTTTGTCACCATACCCGAGGAGCAGTGTGTCCCTGTAGTTTAATAAGTAACCAAGAAACTGGCAGCACCAGGAATCATCCTCTAATCTAAAATCGTTTTTGTGCTGCTGTGTGACCTCCTTGTAAGATATCTGCCACGTAGTCACCTGACGGTTAGAGTTATACAGCTAAACATCACCCTGTCTCAGTCTAATATATGTGATATCCCATATCTTTCCTTTGCTGGCTACTGCTAAGTTACAATGTGTTTAACAAATGGGTTCAACGTGTCGAAATAGTCTATTCCTTCTTTCTGAGTGTATCCCTCCAACTTTGAATATGTCGAGAATTCACCTGCATTAGTTTTGGCCCTATAGACCCATTTACAGGAGATTGACTTTTGACCTTTGACGTCTGCCAAGGTCCAGGTCTTTGTTTCAATCAGGAACGTAATCTCGCTACCCATAGCTTTGTATTGTTGTTGAATCTCGTTACCCATAATTTTGTATTGTTGTTCTCATTGTGGACTTTCAAATACATCTAACGCAAAGGACATCCGATTGTTATTCATTATTTATATTAGTTTTGCTACAATTTTTGGAACAGTACACAAAGAAAACGTTTGCTTTAATACAAAACTGACTTAAAACAATAGATTAATGCTAAAGCAGTACATTTTACGGGACCAGATAAATTGTTAGTTAATTTAAGAACGTTAAAACTACAAAATGGGGTGATAACTTAAGACTTAGGTTGGATCACAAAGCTTCAGAAACTTAATAAAAGGCACAATGATGTGTTTTAGCTGCGGTGAACAAGGGCATCTCCATTTTAAGTGTATATATACAGAAAATATTCTAGATTTTAGCTATGTAACTTTCCAATGTAGTACTAAAAATAACAAGAAGCCAAGAGTGTCTAAAATAATTATAAAGTTCAAGTAGAGAAACGAATTTAAAACGCTAAAAGGAAGCTTTGGATAAATGAAATTCCACGAATTCCTTAACTGATTTGGGTAGTCGGGGTACTATAGTTAAATATTCAAATATCTAAGAATATTGTTGCTGAATGGAGTACAGAAAGTTTAGCTGTATGAAGGGGTCAATGAAATGGTCAATTTTTAAATCTATATATGATTACGTAGGGGGGTAGTTTTCGAGAAAATGAATTTTGAAAATTTGTAATTTTACATACTCTTTGGTCGGAAAACCGCCACTGCTAAACGATGCTTACGTTTACGCGTGGTGAAAAATCGCTACCGCTTATTAAAAAAAGGTCGTCTACTTCTGTGACGGCGTAAATCGCTACCGCTTATTAAAAAAAAGGTCATCCACTTTTATGACGGCGAAAATCGCTGCCGCTCATTACAAAAACGTAGAAGTCAATTCGTTACCCGACATTCGTAATATGGGGTCACCTTTCATTAGTAGGATTATGAAGACTTGTTATATACGTGATTTTTAACATAGATATTGATTTTGTTTTTACATCACAGATTCGACTGAACTATAAAATGTCTAATAATTTAAATTTGCTAATGAAAAAAGAATCTGCTGTTAGAACTTACGAATTCCACCTATCAAAGGAGTAACTCGGCCTTTCATTTCATTCCCCTTTCGTTTTTGAGCGACTCTCTTGATACAGTTGAAGACTATCCAGCACCTTTATTTCTGTCCTCCTGTCTTCACAATCAGCTCGTAAACTTCCCATTTTTCAACCGTTTACCAATTAGCACACTGTTAAAAAGCAGTATTTCCCTCCAGTACTAAAATATGCTTCTTTTGTGTATGACCTTTTATTGACTGTCCATTTATACGTGTGATGAGGCCTGGTTCAAACTATTATCCGAACGGAGGCACTGGAAACATCAATCTGTCTCTAATTCATCTATCGGAAACTTCTCCTGTCAGTCCTGCGGTAGATTGTGCCGGTCTCCCTTCGGACTGCACGGTCACCAAAAACACTGTATCCGAGTCGCTGACTAAATCGTCTGTTACAGACGCATAAGGCCACTGATGACGACGATGATGATGTGATGATATATACCTGGGACCAAGGATGACCTATCATTGACTGTCTAATAATTGTCTATGGCAAAGAAAAGAAAAAAGATGATCTGTTTAAAGGTTTACACGGATAATTTCTTTTGATTAAATATTTTGTCACGTGTTACACATCGTATGCGACTATTGTAATTTTACTGTAAGTAGGTACATACCATACATAATTAAGTATAAAGCTTTGCTTTTTATTACCTAAATATGCCACCAAGTAAACGCTTAGTTTGCCAATAGATATCAATAGCCTTGATTTCTGTACCATTTGCTGTTTTGGGTTTTTTATCGCTCGTATAGTATTCGAAACTGTTGACAGCGACTGGTGAGACACTTGGTTACTCCGAGCTCCGTTATCAAGTTACTAACCCCTAACTGCTTCAAATACAGTGTTAATTACTTCGATGTGTTACTGTACATATGAGAGTAACAATAACATTAGGACTGGCTTGAGGCTTAGATGGCTTACCATAAAATATCTACTTTTTGCATTTCTTAACACCATGACCTATCATGCGGCAATAGCCATACTTCGTTTTGGTGAAATTTCTCTTTGTTGGTGTCTTTGTGTGAATAGTATTTCAGTTAACGCAAATTGTATCTTGGTTCTTGCAGAGTAGTAGAACTTCCGGTAGATCATTTGTAACCCTTTCTTAGTTTGAATTTCAAACTGTTCCATAAGTTCTTTATTTCAAAGACGTATATGTGTCGCCATATCATGTGAAGTATACTTACAATAACGAAAATACTCGAGCGAGGAGGCGTAGGCTTTTCTTTCAATGACGATCAAAAAACTTGTACAGTTCTTCCCATTTATCTTGAGCTGAAGCATTTGATTAGTCATGTTATAGGGCATTCATATTAGTTTCTTTGAATGTCTAACAATAACGTAAGGTATTCAGAACGCGAGGCTCGTCTTTGTTTTGGAATATGAGGTCTGTTGCCTATGACTTGTGGTATTCGGAATATAAGGCCGTTGCCATATTGACAGTTGATAAAAATCTGAGACAAATAACCTGAAACTTATATGGCATTTGGGAACCAATGTTATATTCAAATTTAAATCTTTCTTTTCATTGTAAGGTTTTTATGATGGTGGCAAAACTTTGTGACCTTTATGATCAAACTTTCGACTTGAAAATTTAAAACATAAGGCAATGTAAGGTAAAGCAGATTAAATGCTTGTTATTATTGAGAGCGGAGAATTGAGACCGTTAGACAGCAAATCCTTGAAGATGAATATTGTAGATGCTAAACTTGGTTAAAGATGAACGCGTCTAATGGAAATGGAAGTCATGGATGACTATTTTTGTTGAAACATTAAAATTCAAAGTTTATGAACTTAGAGATACACGTCGAATAAGCCGTGGCACCTTGTGTATGCAGGTGGGAGTCATAAACCGTAGCACCTTGTGTGTGCAGGCGGTATTGAGATTAAACCGTAGCACCTTGTGTGTGCAGGCGGTATTGAGATTAAACCGTAGCACCTTGTGTGTGCAGGCGGTATTGAGATTAAACCGTAGCACCTAGTGTGTGCAGGCGGTACTGAGATTAAACCGTAGCACCTTGTGTGTGCAGGCGGTATTGATATTAAGCCGTAACACCTTGTGTGTAGGCGGTAGTTATAAGCCGTGGCACGTTAAAGTGGTACCTAGTAGATATTCCTGTGATTAGTGAATAAGAAGGTTATGAGTACCAGTATTTTAGATATTTTTATTTCCTCTTACATCTGTTAGAAAGTTTAATGTTTTCTCTTTTAGCAGAGCAAAATAAGTAGAAACCTGATTTTAAAATTTAAATTTTGATAATCTTAATTGCATAATATATCGGAAAGACTTGATTAAATTTACTAATACCTATAATATTAATTACAAATGCGAAGTATCGATCTTACTTTTTACTATCACAAGCTCTGAAGGTTGGTTTAAAACGTGTGTTTATTGCATCCACACTAGACTAAATAAATAAAATCGTGATTTAAAATAAATACTTACTTACTGTCCCTTGCACAACTTAACAATGATTTTAGTTTGAGGTTTAATGTCAATTTAATTTAAATAATTCTTATTGTTGTAATATTTATGTGCTAGTATGTACATACCTAGTTATTATAGAACAATTATTTTAATAACTTGTACAGATGTAATGTAAAATTTAGAGATAATTTGTATTGTTTCTACTAGGTTATGAGCAAGTACTGTAACTGTAAGAGGTAAATATTATTAAATTTAATTATGACAACAAAATGTTAATGGTAATATTATGGTCTTCCGGACGAATGGGGCCTGTTGCCAAAATTGGATACTGGTATTCAGGACGAATGGAGACTGTTGCCATTTATGTTACTGGTATTTAGGTCAAATGGGGGCCTTTTACCAATTTTAATTTGAAATCGGAATTTAATCAAATAATTTGGTTTCCATTATCAATAAATTTGATGTATTTAAGTTTTATTTTGTGAGTATTTTCTTTGTTAGCTAGAAAACATTTAAGTACGTCAGTATCTTATTAGATTTAATTTTAATATAGGTTACAAACGTAAATATTTTTAATTATCACTTAGAATAAATTGTTAATTATCATATTATTTCTATTAGTACAGCAACATAGTGAGTTTAAAATATTTAAAATGCAAATACTTAGCTGTAGGTTTTCATCCTAATTCTCAATACCGTTGCATAATGTGAACGTACGAGGTCGTCCGATTGAAACGGATGGCCGACTGTTAGCTATGTTTTGTAAATTTCAACTTTTCTGCAATTTTATCACAAGCAAAACAAGAGGTGACGTAATCGCGTCATCACGCGATTACCTCACTTGTTTACGCCACAGTATAAATAGACAGACTGCGCAGGCAGACGGCCATTCGAGTGTGAGTCTTAAAAATGTAAGGACGCCCTGCTGCCCGTATAAATATCTTAAAATTGTGAGTACCTACCTATTTTTCTTATTTTAGTTACTTTTACGTACCTGAGCTATATTGTGTTGGTTTTATCTAATTTAAATAAGGTTGTAATTGAGTTAGAATAACTGCCTACCTAATTAAATTAAACTATTATTTTACTATACCACTGTTGTTGATATTTATTACAAATCCTCCCCTACAACGTAAGCTAGAAATACCTAATTAGCTCGATTATCCTACACATGTATTTCCTAAGACTGTTCAAGTTTTAGTGTCTATTAGTCATCATCTCATGTTGATGACCTGATGAAGGAAGGTACAACTCCTTAACGGTTAGGAGATGGAGGATAATTCTTCAAATATTTTGCGTAGATACGGTAAGTATAGACCGATAGTTGTATTCTTTCAGATTATTCAGATGAGCTGATGATGGAAGATTTAACTCCTTAACTTTCATTCTGTTAAGATCATGATGGAAGCTACAGGAATCTGTATCTTTTAATGAAACACATGCTTTATGATTTAATGGTTCCTATGGGCGAGTGGGTGATTGGGTATAACGTTTTTAGATAGATAGAATTATCACTAAAAATAAATAAAATAAAAGTTTAAAAAACTTAAAAACCGACTTCAAAATGAAATTCACTCAAAAGTATGAAATAATATCATTTACTTAGATACACGACATTAACCAACAATAACGAAATCAAAGGTAGGTACGAATTAAATTAGGGGCCTAAAATTTAAGATAAAAAAACTGTCACATTTATCTTTTGGTCATTGCTGCACACAAAATAACTTTATGGAAACAACGACGAAACTAAGCATTGTCGTCGCTGTTCCGCCAAGTGCAGATAAAACAAATGTCACATTTATATTCTCGCCATTGTTGCACACAAAATAAGTCCTCACTTTACGGAAACAACGACAAAATTAAGCATTGTCGTCGTTGTTCCGCCAGGAGGGGATAAAAGTGATGTCATATTTACCTTGCCGTTGTTGTTGCACCAAAATGACACCTCACTTCAAGGAACTCCCCCGCACAACTGACTAAATCGCCGTTGTAGCTGTAGAATGCTTGCGTTTTGGTATAAAAGTAACAATGACGTCAACGCCATCTAGCCGTAGTTTGTGAAAATACATTACCGTCGATTTTACCCCGAAAGTAACCAACCTAAATATATCGTTTGACATACTTAACTCATTTTTGATAAAAACCTTAATTACGTCATTGTAGTACCAAATGAGCGGTCTGTGAATTCAATTTGAGCGTGTTTAGTCCTGTCAAACTAGGCAACTAAATTTAGTTCGTGCATAAAACCGAATAGCACATGAACACGACTAAATTTATTTTAATCGTATTTTAGTTTAGTTAAAGTTTAGATGAAACTAATAATAGTGTCGATTCGAACAAAACGCTCGACGTTTTGTTCGAATCGACACCATTATTAGTTTCATCTTGATCCCGAAAGTGACTTAGGATACGTTTTAACTCAACTGCCCTAAAAAGGGGTAATGTTTTTGCAGTCGGATTTTTAATTTTTAGCTCTAGATTTTTCTTTAGTTATTAAAATTTTATTACTTACACAACTTGATCTATTTCGCTATTATCAGCTCTATGTATACGTCAGATCAGATCACATAACACATGATGGTGAGTTCTGCATTTGCCATTTGCGAGTAAACACAGGCAGAGCCGTGGGAAGCAGTCTGTTTAGACTGCAACGATTCCTTGTTTCCATCTCTTTCTGACATCCATAGTTATTTATTACGTCGTATAGTATCGTAGGAATAGGCATCTAGGACAGAAACGAACAAAAGTTTTGATTGTGTTCGTCTGTCTGTGCGTTGGTATGTCACAGACGTTTTGCTCTAATAATATTACAACTATAAACGTGCGACCTCCTTAAAGTTGTGATCTGTAAAAAAATATTTTTAGTGTGACCATAGTGGGGGTAATTTTTTAGGGTTCCGTAACCAAAGAGTAAAAACGGGACCCTATTACTAAGACTTCGCTGTCCATCCGTCTGTCCGTCTGTCACCAAGCTGTATTTCATAAACCGTGATAGCTAGACAGTTGAAATTTTCACAGACAATGTATTTCTGTTGCCGCTATAACAACAAATACAAAAAATTTCTAAAAATGAAAAAATAAGGGGGTCTCCATACAAAAAACTTGTTTTTTAAACGTGAAGAAACTAGCGCCAACACTTTGTACTAGCGCCGCCTAGTATGATGGTACGGAACCCTATGTGTGCGGTTCCGACTAGCACTTGGCCGGTTTTTTCTTCGCTAAAAGGTAGGTACTTTTAGAATCATCATCTGTGTTAAAACTACTGAGAGTATGCTACAATATATTTTCCGACAAATGATAAAAAAATAGGTTTATTTATAAGTGTTGACTTTGGGTATGTCATAGCTTTATTTTTATTTTTTTATCACAATTGGTAAACCCTTGGCATCATCTCACCTGGTAGTAAGTGACGATGTTGCCGAACATGGAAGCGGGCTTAGCCGTTTTGCTTGTAGACTGTTACAGCGATAAACGTGTGACGTCATCGTTCGAAAAATCTTTCTAAAGTACTACTTACTAGAATTTTTTGTGTCAAAACTACTAAGAATGCTAGAATATTTTTTCCGACAAATATTTAAAAAAAAGTTTTCAAGTGTTGAGTTTTGTTAGCGTAATATGTTGGGGACATAATTACGCTAACATCTAAATCGCTATTTCAGTAAATGTAAAAAGTGTTGGAAATAGTAGGGAATTACGAGTCATCATCATCATTACAGCTCATATACGTCCCCACCGAGGGGCTCGAGCCTACCCTGAATCAGGGCGATTAGGCCTTAGTCGACCACGCGGGCCCAGTGCGGGTTGTTCGACTTCACACACAACCTTCGAGTTTCTTCGCAGGCGTATGCAGGTTTCCTCACGATGTTTTCCTTCACCGTTAAAGTAATCGGTAAGTATATGTACGTAAGTTTTTTTGAAAAACTCATTGGTACATTGGCCGTCCAGATTTGAACCCGGTATCTCTGGTTAGATGGACCGAGTCGTTACCGGTTGAGCCACCGACGCTTTTTAAACGTGATTACGAGTATCACGACCAAATAGGGGCTTTCTTAGTTAGTATGGATGGACAATTGGACACTCTCTGCCGCTCTCTAGATTGCGAGTATTGCGACCTCACCCCCTTGTCTCCAAGATTGATATAGATTGGTTACAGTTTGGCTGTCGAACGTATAGGATTTCGCCGCCATTTTGATTGTTCCGTCTTTCCTTTTTTGAAATTTTTTGTGACCCGTTATATGAAGTGTTCAGGAGTAAAGGGGAGGACACGTGCTGCTCGGCAGCATTAAAAAAAATGATGATCTATCTGACCCATTTTAGGTCACGGCGACTACTTCGACTCCTAGTCGGTTTGCGGCGTTTAAAATTATTTTTATGTACACCGATGGTGCGCGGTGGACAACCCGCAAGCGGCTCGCCATCGATGTTGCGCTGTGTGCGAGAATGTGCGCGTTGAATGTTCTTAACTAGCTTTCATACATCCTCCGAGCACTATTCGTTTTCTTTTCAACACCCATAAATGAAAGCATAACAACTCCTACTCACAATAGGGATGACGAATGCTAGTCATCTGATTTACATTTTATCATCTGTCAAAAACGACATTTTGTTCTAAAAAATGTTTGAATTACCTAGGCGTGACGTCATAGTTTAGCAGCGTCATTTATGTAGGTACTCATTTTGTGATTTTGGTGAATTAAATATCGAAGACTTGATGGAAAACAATACGAGTAAGGTTTTTCGAAGTTTAAGTAGGAGGGCAATTTAGTGATAAAGAGTTCATAATTTATTTCTGATGCTGTCGTGAGCCCTATTCTCTTTGTTGCACACACTATACAATTTTAATAAAAAACACAATATTAAATAAAATCTTATGTATGTACTATAGAAAAAAGGTTTTATTCTCGTTAGGTATTCCAAAGCAATAATTTAAATCGCATTAAAAAGGTTTTATTCTTGTTAGGTATTTCATAAAAATTTAAATAACTAAACCTTCCTCATGCATAAACCAGTCCGTCCATTGATGAAAACCTTATGGAAATCCGTTTGGTAGGTTAAATTTTCACACCTAGTTTCCCTCCAACTCAACCAATTTAGATGGGCAATAGCTCAAACGAAAGAGCTCATTTCAGTGAGTTTTCTTGGAATCAAAAGGAACCGCGTAGGCACTTCAAGTAGAAACGGAGATATTGAGAAAGAAAGCAATGAAAATCGCGTTTGAGTCTTGGGTTATAACTTGAGAAGAGCGAAAGTTAGGTGATTTTCAATACTTGATGACAAATTTGTTCATCCATACCTTTCATTAAAAAAAATGAGCAAATCGGTTTGATAGACTTACCGGACGGAATTGAAACAGATTTTTTCTATTTTTCTTTTTATTTATTTATTTTAGAAGGGTGAAAGTTGGCGAATTTTATTAATGATTGATGACAATTCTATATGAATAAATACCTTTTAAATAAAAAAAAAAGCAAATCGGTTGGACAGAACGGCCGGACGGACTTATATTGGATTTCATAATTTTGTTTATTATGTTGAGAAGGGCGAAAGTCAGGTGATTTCCAATGCATGATAACAAATATATGCATCCATACCTAGAAGTAACTCTAGAATATCAAGTTAAAAGATAAAGTTAATCTCGTCACTAAAATTTACATTCGTTATTTAGCTAGGTACTGAAGGACTTTGAAGGACGACTGAGGGTCCTTTTGGTTCGGCACAGTACCGGCCGTTGTTCGAAACAACAACCGACCGACAGGGCATCAGCATGTGGTGGCCACATGGACGGCTATGCACGACGCAAGTGGCACCCAGTCCCAGTCACCCACCAGACCGCTGCATTCCGCCGCACCCCGCCGCCGGCCGCCGGCCGCCGTGCGCGCATGCAAATATCTGATAGGTCCTAGAAAAATAAAACCAACGAAAAGTCTGAATTCCGGACAAAAAGCCTGATTTTTATCAAAAAGTCATGACAATTTACTGAAACGGGCGCGCGCGCGGTTTGACGACGCACAGTTAAAGTAATATATACCATTTATGATATTCCTTTTGAATGCCGACTGGTCACTCGCCGACTCACAATCCGCCATAGAGGCTAGTCTTACTCTCCGCACAGTCAAAAATCACCATTACATTGATAGAGACCAAAAAAACATTTATATAAATAATGCAAAAAATCCTGACATTTTCAAAGACCAGCCGGAATCCTGACAGAAGCCTAAAAATCCTGACATGTCAGGACAAATCCTGACGTCTGGTAAGCCTAGCCAAAAGCGAGTCAGACTAGCGCAAAGTATGGCTCCGAGGTCTATTCTAAAAATAGATATTTTTTAAAAAACAACGTTATTTTTACAACTGGTAAAAGAAAATCTATGAACTGTTTACAAATACAACTGACATCGTAAATTGGTTGACTATTAACTACTCCTTAACCAAGAAAGCTATGATTAGCCTTGATAGTTTTCCTTTTAAATTGATTATATGCTACTATTAATTTTTTTTTACGATGTCATGAATAAGCGGTTTAGCTGGTAGGGGGGAGGGGCACTTAAATCTAAATAAAATTAGCACTTTGATTAAAGCTTAATATTTCGCAAACGGATCCTTGAATCGAAAAATGGTTGTTATGCATCATTATAATCATTAGGTATATCAGCTCATATACATACGTCCCCACTGAGGGGCTCTAGCTTACCCTGAATTAGGGCGATCTGCTCTTAGTCGACCACGCGGGCCCAGTGCGGGCTGGTCGACTTCACACACAACATTCAAGTTTCTTCGCAGGCGTGTGCAGGTTTCCTCACGTAGTTTGCCTTCAACATAAGAGCGTCAGATAAACGTACATATAAAATTGAAATTCGAATAAACACATTGGTACGTAGCAGGATTCGAACCACGACCTCCCGGACAGGAGGTAGCGTCCAGGATTCGAACCACGACCTCCCGGACAGGAGGTAGCGTCCCTTGCCATTACGCCACCGACCCTCTTGTTGTTATACAGATACACCCTCTTAGATTAAACTAAAATTACACCCTCAATATTTTTTAAAGGCCTATCGAACGACAGATAGACGAAAAAAAAAAGTCACCCCTTCTTTTACGTGTAGGGGAGGTACTTACCCTATTTTTTTTGTTCAAGACTTTTTTTTCTCGTCTATCTGTCGTTCGATAGGCCTTTAAAAATATTGAGGGTGTAATTTTAGTTTAATCTAAGAGGGTGTATCTGTATAACAACAAGTAAGTAAGTACTTCCCCTACACGTAAAAGAAGGGGTGACTTTATTTTACCACTTTGTCGGCGTGATTAATAAGTAGGTACTGGTATACCCAATACCCGTTCCAAATTACAGTAACCTTGTAGTACTAACTAAGAGTCTCTGAGCTAAGCCGCAGACAGACAGACAGACACACAGACGGGCATGGCCAAATTATAAGGGTTCCTTGTTGACTACGGAATCCTAAAAAAAATTCTAAAAATCTTAAAACTTTTAGATGAGTACAAGCTTTTATTTGAAAATAATTAAAATAGCAACCTTTTTCCAAATCGAACACTACTATTACTACGACGGAGAATAACAAAACTTTTATATTATCTGACAAGTCACTCAAAATTATATCATCTGACAAGTCACTCAAAATTAAATCTTCTGACAAGTCAATCAAAATTATATCTTCTGACAAGTCGCTCAAAATTATATCATCTGACAAGTCACTCAAAATTATATCATCTGACAAGTCACTCAAAATTATATCTTCTGACAAGTCACTCAAACAAAATTATATCATCTGACAAGTCAGTCAAAATTATATCGTAAAACTGTAAAACTGCGTATGTCCCAATACACATACCTGGTGGCAACCTCACACTTAAACAACAGCAAAACTCTACAATTATCATTAACGATAATTAACTAACTTAAAATCTTTCGTTTCGTATTTCCCTCTAGTTGGGGGACTTTAAAATTATATCGCAAAACTGTAAAAACCCTACACTCGATCGTCCTACTGACACTGCGACCTGCGTATGTCCCAATACACAAGCCTGGTGGCAACCTCACACTTGAACAACAGCAAAACTCTACAATTATCATTAACGATAATTAACTAACTTAAAATCTTTCGTTTCGTATTTCCCTCTAGTTGGGGGACTTTAAAATTATATCGCAAAACTGTAAAAACCCTACACTCGATCGTCCTGACACTGCGACCTGCGTATGTCCCAATACACAAGCCTGGTGGCAACCTCACACTTGAACAACAGCAAAACTCTACAATTATCATTAACGATAATTAACTGACTTAAATCTTTCGTTTCGTATTTTCCTCTAGTCGTAAAAAAGGTAATTTAATCATTTATCAATTACGTTTTAACACTCAGCGTGGGCTTTTTATAAAAAATAGTTTTGCTTTTTGTAGAAGCTTTTTTAGTTTTGTTTCTATTAGCTTGTCATATTAGTTACTTTGTGACAAATTTTGGAAGCTAAATTAGAACTACTTCCCGGTTTCTAATTGTGCTGAAATTTTGCATACCTACACGTTAAGTTTGGAGCACAAGTGACGTCAAACTCAAACTCAAACAACTCTATTGTACATCAAAAATAAATACATAATATGCAAAATTTAAATTAAAACTAAGAGTCGTACAATTTAGGCGGTCTTATCGCTGAGAGCGATTTCTTCCAGACAACCCAGTGCTCGGAGAAAAAGCAAGGAGACAGGTAGTACGCGAGCAACAACAACAGAAAATTTAATGAATAATGATTAATAATTTTAAACTTATACTAAAACATATAAAGCTATTATCGCTTTTTATATACTTACTAACAAATGAAATACCATATACTTAATAAATAAAACCATCGGACTATAAAATAAATAATTACATATACGCATATAATTATATTATACATACCTATATAAATAAATTATAAAATAATTACTACATAAATACAATAATAAATATATTACCAAACCAAAGTAAGATGCAGAATAATAGTGTGTATAGTACGAGTCAGAGCGCAAGGAGATATTCTTTAATTTTAGTTTTGAAGGAATTAAGAGATGGAGCTTGTCTAATGGACACGGGAAGGGAGTTCCATAGACTAATAGCTTGAAGGGTAAATGAATGAGCATAAAATTTCGAGGAGTTAGGGGCACATAAAGGAAGAGGTTGTCAAAAGAACGAAGGGAGCGACTGTGAGTTGAGGAAAGAAAGTTAAAGCGTTCCTTGAGATACGATGGTGATTTTGGAAAGAAAAGAATAGAATAAAGAAGGGCAAGGATATGAGAATTTTGACGAAGACGAATTGGGAGCCACTTTAGATCTTCTCGGTGGTCGGATACATGATCGTACTTGCGTAAGCCATAAATAAAACGTATTCCAAGGTTTTGTAGGCGCTCCAGTTTGTCCAGATACACCACATTCAAATCTGGGTAGCACACGTCAGCGTAGTCTAAGATAGGTAACAGGAGCGATTGTGCTAGCAAGACTTTAGTGGCCGTGGGCAGAAAGTTGCGCAAGCGATTAAGAGATTTGAAGGAGGCAAATGTTTTTCTGTTGACCTCACCAACCTGAACCTCCCAAGATAGAGTTTGATCAATATAAATACCAAGATTTTTAACCTTTTTGCTGTATGGTATGCAAATACCGTCAAAAACCACAGAAGGAAGACAGTTGAAATCGAGCCTGGATACAATAAAAGGGCTGCCAATTATAATGGTCTGAGTCTTAGTGGGATTAACCTTTAAGTAGTAGTTCTTGCTCCAGTCTAAGATTATATTCAGGTCTTTGTTAGTTGTTTTGAAGGCATCCGCGATGTTAGAGAGTTCTGCCTGAGAATAAATTTGTAGATCATCAGCATATAGGTGATAAGAAGAAGAAAGGTTTACTGATATTGAATTTATGAAGATAGCAAAAAGAAGTGGTGACAGTACACCCCCCTGAGGTACGCCAGCCGATGTTGAACACCACGAAGAATAAGAACTCTCAGTTCGTATGACGTCATTCAAAATCCAACATGGCAGACTCTCAAAGATGGCGGATCAGTATTTTTTATAGACCCCCAAAATATGGGTATCAAATGAAAGGGTTTGCTGAGAAGGATACAAAATACTTAAAATAATTTTCAAAGAAAAACACTTACTTACTTAAAAGTTTAAAGATTCCGTAGTCACAAGGAACCCTTATAATTTCGCAATGCACGTCTGTCTGTCTGTCTGCGGCTTAGCTCACTGACTCTTAGTATTGGAAGGCTGTAATTTGGCATTATAGGGTTATGGGTATACCAGTACCCTACATATTAATCACGCCGACAAAGAGGTAAAAGTCTTGAAATTTTTTTTAGGATAAGTACCTCCTCTACACGTAAAAACAGGGGTGATATTTTTTTTCTCGTCATCCCTCATAGTTTCGATATGTCCGTCTGTCTGTTAGTCAGTAGGTATGTCACAAATAAGGAGATGGTGCCAAGGGCTTACCAATTGTGACTAAATAAAAAAAAAACAACTTGAATTGCACTAGACAGTTTCGTTTTAAAACCTCCTAGAGAACGATTTAAAGACATTTCCCATATCCAACTAAAACACTGAAATGCTTCTATTCGAAAATGATTTTATTGTATTGTAACAACCCTTTAAACATGGTGGGGCGAGGTTGTAAACCTCACTGTCAGAAGTTTTCAAAGCTGCCTATCCGACACGGCATAGCAACCGGCATCAACGGCACAACGTGGCTTGCGAACCACGGAAAAGGTCGAGAAAACTGTCACTAACAGTTAAAACCCATCCAGATAACGACCGCGCTTCAGGTGAGTCGACGCACTTTATTTACTAATACCACTACCACCACTTTTCGAGTGACCGTATTGAAATACCCAGTTGACCGAGCGAGCGCGAAACGTCTCCGTTTGAGCTTGGGTAAAAATGCTTTCGTATGTCCGGCGGATGTCCGGATGCTCGGATCATATTTAAATGCCTACAGAAAAGCACTTTTATTACTTCTAATAAATTCGAAATTCCGGCCAAAATGGATATGTGCTCATCAAATTGTGTTTCAAGAAGTATTGTAGAAATGGTGCTAGTTTCCTTTTTATTGCATACCACAAATATGTGTAAACGCCGTTAAAGTTAATTTCTGACCTAGCAGAATGCTTCGTAGAAGAAGATAGCATTATTATATTTGGTATAAAAAAAATGTAAAATCTATTTAGCGATAATATAAAGTATTTGGTCAGAAATTATATAGGGGGTTCGCGAGGCTCATTGACTCTAGGTATAATCAATCAAACCTGACCAACCTTAACATCGCTCGCTTCGCTCGCTCATTTTAGTTAAACACTATTTAGTGAGTATTCATTAATTTTAGCAAGCAAAAATAATTTAAATACAAAACTTTTTAATTTATTTGGTACTTATTCTAGGGTATTATAAATTAATAATTTAAAAAACCCCCGACAAAAACCTCTAAAAAGTAAACAATAATATGTATTGACCCTTTGAGTTTAATTTAAGTAGTAATATTTTGATCCAAGAGTCGTCGCGTAGGGGGACCGCTAAGTTGTGAAGTTATTACTAATTAGTTGTAGTAAAGTGAATCAGTTGTATTCTGTTTTTATTTTATTTACTTAGCGGTCCCCCTACGCGACGACTCTTGGATCAAAATATTACTACTTAAATTAAACTCAAAGGGTCAATACATATTATTGTTTACTTTTTAGAGGTTTTTGTCGGGGGTTTTTTAAATTTTTAATTTAATTTTTATTTCGTGCTTTTTAAACTTTACATAACTATTACATACAATCGAAACTCTACCCCCACATTCATACAAATAGTTTCCGGGACGAAACACGATACTGCGACACAAAATATAGCCTATTTTGAATCGATCAAGCCTGTGGAAGTTGCTCACCTCCCTTGTTTGAAGCTGCAATTAAATGTGTTATAACTCTAAACTTCAAATCCATGGACCCATGGAAGTTTTTTACTTTTTTAACCGCTGCTTCAGCAGATTCCAGGAGATGCTGCAGCATCAGGTCAAGCTTACCATATTATATCTAACACCTATTCATTGAGACTATTCTAATAATTTCTATTCTAATTCTATTTAAAAGTGTGTGTAACACCTATTTGAAATAAATTGTTTTGAATATTTTTTTTGAGCCCAAACACGATACTTCTACTGAAAGTTTTTGAGGAGTTGGGTATTCTGTAGATTCTAGGAGATGCTGCATCAACAGTTCAAGGTTATCATGGTTTTGCAATATTTTTCCATTAACAGGGCACCAAATTTTGAATCGATCAGACCTGTATAAGTTGCCCAGATCCCTTAGTCACCTAGATAAGAGCTGATAACCCTCAAACGGCTGAACAGATCTTTATCGATTATAGCTAAGAACCACCGCAAGGAAACTTGTTTCACGTAAAAAAAACCGCATCAAAATCGGTCCATCCGTTCGAGAGTTGCGATGCCACAGACAAACAGACACAAACACACAGAAATTGGCGTCAAACTTATAACACCCCTCTTTTTGCGTCGGGGGTTTATATAAGAAATCAAAGCGAAGGTTTATCTCAATAATATTTAGTTCACAGTTAGTCATAGTTTCAGGTACGTAGGTATGTCAAAAATTTAACGGATTTTAACAACATCAGCTCACCGTGTTGCCACCATTGCATTGTATGCAAAATCAAATACTGATCAAAACGAGTCCAAACACGACATATCTGCTATTATTTTTTTAAGAGTGTACTAGTGTGCTGGATATCCTGGCCGCAGCATCAGCTCACCGTGTTGCCACCATTGCATTGTATGCAGAATCAAATACTGATCAAAACGAGTCCAAACACGACATATCTGCTATTATTTTTTTAAGAGTGTGCTAGTGTTCTGGATATCCTGGCCGCAGCATCAGCTCACCGTGTTGCCACCATTGCATTGTATGCAGAATCAAATACTGATCAAAACGAGTCCAAACACGACATATCTGCTATTATTTTTTTAAGAGTGTACTAGTGTGCTGGATATCCTGGCCGCAGCATCAGCTCACCGTGTTGCCACCATTGCATTGTATGCAGAATCAAATACTGATCAAAACGAGTCCAAACACGACATATCTGCTATTATTTTTTTAAGAGTGTGCTAGTGTGCTGGATATCCTGGCCGCAGCATCAGCTCACCGTGTTGCCACCATTGCATTGTATGCAGAATCAAATACTGATCAAAACGAGTCCAAACACGACATATCTGCTATTATTTTTTTAAGAGTGTGCTAGTGTTCTGGATATCCTGGCTGCAGCATCAGACCAAGAGTTCCATAATCCTGCATAGTTATTAAGCATACATGAGTGTTTCAAGTTTTTGGTCACATGTATGTTTGAAAGTAAAGTAAATACACATTAAGAGTCTAAGAACCCTACCGCAGCTAACAAAAGAGCTGATGACCTTGAAACGGCTGAACCGATTTTGATAAAACGTATCTAAGAACCATCGCCAAAAAACCTGCTTGTAAATAAAAAAACCGCATCCAAATCGGTTAACCCGTTTGAGAGCTACGGTGCCACAGACAGACACACAGACATACACACAGACAGACACACAGACACACACACAGACACACACACACACACACACATAGCGGTCAAACTTATAACACCCCTCTTTTTGCGTCGGGGGTTAATGATTTTGGTAAGAACTTAAATTGTATCCGTTTTCCTCTACAGGTCGCATTTCTCAACTGATTCTCGTGTAATTTAGTAAGCAGTTTCGATAGTTACATGGATATTTCCGTCGATTAAATTTTTGGATTTTTTTCGAAATGTCAGAGACATGAAGGTTGAGAACGTAAATTATTTATAAAAAACCTATTTTTTTTAGGTACAAGCTTTTATTATTGCATTATCAGGCAATATACATATGCGTGCATTTAGTACAATTACGAGGGTGGCATACTTAAATGCCCTCAGTGCGGGAGGAGTTTCGCTGCGAAGATTGGCTACATAAACCATCTTCGAGCGCACAGGAGTCGAAGTGGTCGCTATAACCGAAATCGGTCGGATAGATCATCATCATCATGCATACAAAATTTCAGCTCAATCGCAAACCGGGAAGTGGGTCAAATTTAACTTAAGATTTCATTACAGACACCGCGGGACAGGTGAAACTAAACAAAAGCTAAAAAATATCATATTTCAGCCATTTCGAAAACAAAGCCACTAGTTATTTCTGATTAGGGCTTGCATTATCCGTATTTTTTATATATCTGGATAATAATTCAAGGGCTCACTACGAGCCTTACTATTCGCATATTTTGGATAACACGGATAACTTTAAAAGGAACTTATAGTTAAAATTCATCACTATTTTAATGAATTCTTAATTCTGTAAATACTTTATTTTTATTTTGTAAATTTGTATGCCTTATTAGACCTGGTGAAGGTCGCGGGAAGCCGCTGGACGCGGCCCGCTTCCGTGATGGTCGTTGTGGAAATCCTTAGGGTAGGCCTGTGTCCAGCAGTTGAGGTCTTTAGGCTGATATGATGATTAACTTGACGTAGCGATACAATATGTTATCGATCTTAAATATCAATGTAATTACCTATGATTTACATGCAATTTGAATTACCTATGATTAACATACAATTTGAATTTGTTGTGGTTATTAAGTAGTTGAGCTTCAAAAGGGATGAAGATATTTGCGCTCGCGAAGATGTGGGTCTCAATCCTTACTGTACAGAATTGGTTGAGGCGGTGGGAAGTGAAATATACTGCTATAATAATCAGAATAGCCCGATCTAGGATAGGGATCTAGAGAAAACTCATGTCAAAGCTTGCAATCCGTTTGCGGCTTGCGCACCTCTCATCCTCAAAGACAGTAATAAAAAAGATGTACACGAGGGCGAAGTCGCGGGCAAAAGTTAGTAATTCGATAAAGTGGATCATAGCATACTCTGTATCAAATTTGAGCATCTTGGTATTCATGGCTTACTTTTGAGATGGATTTAGTCTTATCTTAATAATCGTACCCAATAGTACCCAATTAGTTACGTTTAGTGGCTATGAATCGGTCCCGTTTATTGCATTTTCTGGAGTACCACAAGGTTCAAATCTTGGCCCTCTATTATTTATTATATTATTCATTAACGATCTGCTAGAATCTCTAAGTTGTGAATGCTTAGCTTATGCTGATGACATAAAGATATTCACTAAAATTTCTTCTATACAGGACTGCTTATCACTGCAATCAGATGCTAACTTACTAGGTGCATGGTGTTTTAAAAATAACATGAATACAAACGTTAAAAAATATCAATGTATAACTTTTACGAGGAAAACAATTAATCATATTACATATCCCTATACTATAAATGGCATTCAACTAGAACGTGTTCAAACAATAAGAGATCTTGGAGTTTGGTACGATTCCACACTTTCTTTTCGTGCACATTATGACACAGTTGTTTTAAAAGCTAAAAAATCATTAGGTTTTATTACTCGAGTTTCAAGACCATTTAAAAGACCACACTCTGTACTAACCCTTTATGTTGCACTTGTAAGAAGCGTAATTGAGTATTGTAGTGTTATATGGTCACCTTTTCATGATATACTTACTAAATAGATTAGAGGCCATTCAGAAACGATTTCTCCGCCATATGTCGTACAAGTTCGGTCTACGTAAATCGTTACTTGAATATAAGGAAAGATTGTCCTATTTTAAACTGAATTCTCTTAAAATGAGAAGAGAAATAGCTGATATGATCGTGCTATATAAAATATTGAACAGTGTACTGGATACAGAATCTCTTTGCCACGTTTCACTTAAAACGATTATAAGATCGCATCGAAGACAAACATTATTTAGTTTGCCTTTAACTTGTAACAATGTATCATTTTATAGTCCTTTAATACGAATGTGCAGATGCTAGAATGAGTACTGCCACGATCTAGATATCTTTTCTCAAAGTCTTCATCAACATATACTAATATATACTAATGTTCCTGCAACCAAAACAACCTTTGCTCAAAGACAGTCTGGGTTTCTAGGTCTGTTTCTTTGCAAAGAGTTATCAAAGTTCAACAAAACTTTACTTTCCCAAGCTGTGATAAGAAGTTCTTTCAAAAAATCTACCACAGAGTGGCTTATTAGTCTAAACTACAAAGAAACTGAACTGTTGCTAAAACCCATCTAATGACGTCCTTACAATTTTTACACAATCTGTTACCAACTCATACACGCACACTCGTACACACCCTCCCATACGCACACGCACACACACACACACACACACACACACACACACACAGACACACACACACACACACACACACATATGCACCCAAACCTTCACTCACACGCCCAAGCATATAAGATATACACGCACGAACATTGCTTAGTTCTGATTAGTGACACTGACTCCCACTAACCCACAGTATAATGTTGTACCGAAGGGGTCTGGTTTCTGAAATACAGGGTTACCCTAGCTTAGAAACCAGCGCAACAAATTGATGCAAGCAAGTATTTTATTTTTAAAATTTCATATCTACCCTAAGTGTTATCCTATTCAATGTGTAAAGTACTTAGAGATTTATATAACTCAATAAATATATTCTTATTCTTGTATGTTAACAGTATACAAAACATTTTATCTTCTAATAATTAGACAGCTTTGTATTGCTTCGTAAATACTTACAGTAAGTTTTTTTTTATATTAAGTCTCATACTCTAGTTATAAGTTGTGTGCAGTCGTCATCGAAATGCAAATTTATATATTTATTCCTAAGAATTTTGTTATGTAAGTGAATTAGTTTGTATTTTGTTTCTGCATCAAATAAAATAAAATAAATAAAATTTATAAAGTAATCACTCTTCTTGTATTTTTTTAAAAATTGAACTCTTCCTTACTATTATAAAGTTGAAAATGTGTTTGTTTGTTTGTTACCTTTTCTCGCTTCAACGCCTTAACCAATCTTAATGAAATTTAGCATGCAGGTAGACTGTGTCATGAGGAAGGACTAAGGACATAGGCTACTTTTTATCCCGTGAACTACGAAGAACTTATCCCGTGAAAGCCCGATGCAGTTCCCGAGGGAACTGAAAATAATATACTCTTTTTTTGGTTAATTTCTTTAACATCGCAACGGAACAATGGATTGTGTGATTTTTGCACAGAGATGGTTAAGGGGGTGGGAAAGGACATGATTTACTAAAAAGCATATCCTGACATAGTTCCCGATGGTTTTGGAGAAAATTTATGTCCACGCTCGCGAGCCGCTTGCGGCTTGCGCACCGCGCACCCTCTAAGACAGTCATCAAAACTATGTCCACGTGGGCGAAGCCGCAGTCAAAAGCTAGTATATCTTATTTATGGTCGTTTGTTACGATTTGACATGCTTTGTTACGATTATTTGGAGACTAGCACCCTCGTGGACATCGTTTTTATGGCTATCTTTGAGGGTAAGTGATGCCGGAGCCGCAAGTGGCTTGCGGGTGTGGAAATTAGTTTTGTCCAGATCCCTCGGAAATAATATTGGGCTATGCTGATTAGCAATATAGTATGTCACTTCCCACCCCCTCCACCAACCGTCTGTGCAGAAAATCACGACAATGCCTTGGACTGTTGCGTCCAGATCCCTATGTTGGGCTGTGATAATTAGTAGTCTATGCCATTTCCTACCCCCCTAACCATTTGATTCACAATAATACATTGCTACGTTACAATGTTAAAGAACAAAAAAAAAACAAGCGGTTTTTTTTTTCAATTCTGTCAGAAGCTGTATCGGACTAGGCTTCTTTCACGGGATAAAATAAATATCTTTTGTCACTTCCCACCTCTTAGATTCTCTCTGTGCAAAAAATCACGGTGACCCGTTGCTCTGTTGTGACGTGACAGAAGGACAAACAAACAGCTATCCCCAGGAACTCTAAAGATAAATAAAATAAATAAATAAATATTCTCAGATAAATCACACATGGTCATCTGGGTCCCAAAGTAGGATTCCCTGTGTTATGGGTTACCAGAGACTGATATACATACTTATATACGTTTAAATACATACATATATAGATATATTTAACACCCAGACACAGAGCAAACAAATCTGCTCATCACACAAATGCTTGCCCTGGGTGGGGATCGAACCCACAACCCTCGGATCAGTAGTCAAGGGCATTAACCACTGAGCCACCGAGTCAGTCAAATCACAATAGATATCACATATTAATAGATGCCCTATGTCCTTCTCCATGTCACGGGCCAAATTTTCAACCGACTTCAAATAGTAGGAGGTTCTCAATTCGACTGTGTGTTTTTTTTTGTATGTTTGTTACGCGATATCTCCGCCGATTATGAACCGATTTTCAAAATTATTTTTTTATTTGAAAGAGTATAATCCCGAGGGAGTCCCATTGTCACCAAATCAGGATCTGATAATGGGATACCAGGGAAATCGAGAACAACCCTCAAATTTTATAGACACATATTACGTGTTTCATGTATTTCCTAAAACTATCCAAGTTTTGGCATCTGGTAGTCATCATCTCATCATCATCATCATCAGATGAGCTGATGAAGGAAGTTACAACTCCTTAACGGTTAGGAGTTGGAGGATAATTCTTTAAAAATTTTACGTAGACCGATAGTTGTATTCTTTCAGGTTATTCAAATGAGCTGATGATGGAAGATTTAACTCCTTAACTTTCATGCTGTTGAGGTGATGATGATGGAAGCCACAGGAATCTGTTAATGAAACACATGCATTATGAATTATGATTTGATGGTTCCTATTGGCGAGTGGGTAATTTGATATAACGTTGTTAGATAGATAACATTATCACTAAAAATAAATAAAATAAAAATAAAAGTTTAAAAAACTTAAAAACCGACTTCAAAATGAGATTCACTCAAAAGTATGAAATAATATTACTATATTTAGATACACGACATTAACCAACAATAACGAAATCAAAGGTGGCTACACTGGGTGGCTAGGAATTAAATTAGGGGCAGATTAGGGGCCTAAAAATTTTTTTTAAGGTCGGTGTCAGCAATGCCTTCGAATCTAAACATTTGATACGTAAGTAGCTGTATTCTGATACAGACCTCAAAAAAAAATTATGCCCCTAATTTAATTCCTAGCCACCTTTGATTTCGTTATTGTTGGTTAATGTCGTGTATCTAAGTATAATAATATTATTTCATACTTTTGAGTGAATTTCATTTTGAAGACGGTTTTTAAGTTTTTAAAACTTTTATTTTTTGTGAAGATTAATTGAGGTGTTGAAGCGTGAAGAGATCAGAAACAAACAAACACATTTTCATATTATAATATGACTATATTTTGCCCGCGGCTTCGCCCGCGTGTACATCGTTTTTATTACTGCCTTTATTCTTCTTATATTCCTAGTCTTATATTCGGGGGGTTGAAAGGTTCATACTTTGTATTTAGAACTAATGCAGAAATCAATAGGTAGTTGAAAGTGGTAGGCTGTAGTTGGAAGTGTATTTACAATATTAAACTTAGGCAGCAAAGTATCAGTTGTAATAAGCTATGTAAACATGTCGAAACATGAAAACTTGGAATTGCTCAGTAACATGTCGGATAATCCACTAGTTAACACCTTGTAGCTCAATAATAGGTCCCTTTGCAATAAGTGGTGCGCGAGCCGCAAGCGGTAAAATGGCATGTACAGTACCACTTTTCAAAAAATTGTATTAAAAAGTTTATTTACGAAGTGCATCGTCAATCGTCATTATTTTCAACAAAATGTTTGTACGAAACGTTTTCGATGAACCGACGGCGCCTTACATTTTGAATGGAGCAATTGCCACACCCGGAGAATTGTGACATTGGAACAGGTAGGCTGTGATAAAGTATGTAAATATATAATTGGTGTCTGTCTGAAAAAAAAATTGGCACTGATTGCGAGCCGCACGATATGAACGTAGAGTCGGACTCACGCTCCGGGAGTACCTTGCTACTGCACCACTCCACACAATTACTATAACAATTATACCCATTCACATTATAAAAGAAGATCAACTTATTCTATCGCTGTTTCTCTACCCAAAGGTTGCCTGGAAGTATTTGCTACCTAGCAATAAGGCCGCCTATTGTATAGGCTTTCTTCTATATTGTTAATTTCTTTTTTTTAAGTTGTGATGCAATAAAGAATATTGTATTGTATTTTATCAACACGAGCGACAGAAAAATGCTTTTTTTACTTAATTAGAATTCCATGCGAGTACAACGGATACTCGGCAGTTTTTTATTATTTGTTGTTTTATGAAGCGTCGGTGGCTCAACCGGTAACGACTCGGTCCATCTAACCAGAGGTACCGGGTTCAAATCTGGACGGCCAATGTACCAATGAGTTTTTCAAAGACTTACGTACATATACTTACCGATTGCTTCGGTGAAGGAAAAACATCGTGAGGAAACCTGCACACGCCTGCGAAGAAACTCGAAGGTATTGTGTGTGAAGTCGACCAACCCGCACTGGGCCCGTGTGGTCGACTAAGGCCTAATCGCCCTGATTCAGGGTAGGCTCGAGCCCCTCGGTGGGGACGTATATGAGTTGTAATGATGATGATGATGTTGTTTTATTTCCGTATTAGTACTATAATCACACCCAGTTTCACGCTTGTAGGTATACGTATTACAGATTTTACGATAGAGCTAAATAAAAAATCCTCTAAAATACCTACAAAAACATTTAACTTTTCACTTTTATCATATCAGGTCATATACGTCCCCACCGAGAGGCTCGAGCCTACCCTGAATTAAGGCGATCGGGGGTTGGAGTGCACTTAACAGGGCTGCCGTACTAAAACCTTTTTTTTTACTCAGCTGTTTTATAGTATGGCAGCCCTGTCATGTGCAACCCAACCCAGGGATGTTTTTCTTTACCGTAAGAGCGTCGGATAAACGTACATATGAAATCAATTTTCGAAAACACATCGGTACGTCGAACCACGAATTTTTCACTTTATCTAATATTTATATAGAAAAATACACACTCTAGCTCTGTGTAAATTCCAACTACTTATGTAATACAGCCCGCTCATAGACGGAAAAAATCTAACTACTTATGTAATACAGCCCGCTCATAGACGGAAAAATTCCAACTACTTATGTAATACAGCCCGCTCATAGACGGAAAAAATCCAACTACTTGTAATACAGCCCGCTCATAGACGGAAAAATTCCAACTACTTATGTAATACAGCCCGCTCATAGACGGAAAAATTCCAACTACTTATGTAATACAGCCCGCTCATAGACGGAAAAAATCCAACTACTTGTAATACAGCCCGCTCATAGACGGAAAAATTCCAACTACTTATGTAATACAGCCCGCTCATAGACGGAAAAATTCCAACTACTTATGTAATACAGATTCAATCCGGCATGTAGTTTTTGTATTAAAGCGGATGGAACCTTGAGCCTCCTGGGAACCCTTACGGAGCGAATCGTTCAAAACTTTACCACAGATATGAGATACTAGTTACTTCGTAAACTTTACCACAGATATGAGATACTAGTTACTTCGTTGTGGCCATTCAATCAACGGGCGGATTTAACTAGATGGCTGCGACATACCTATACATCCTGAAATTCCATTCTACCTATTGGTATTTATTTTTTTAATCGGACAAGTAGTTTTGAAAATACATAGAAAGTTTACCTTTTAGGTTTTTGTATGTATGGTCGATATAACAGCATATACGAGTCGATAAAACCGTAAGGTACCATAGTTCATTTTAATATCATGGTTGTTATATTAAGTAGACACCTGACGTATGTTTCTGTTACTCTTCTCTAAAATAAATATATTGACTTAAGTATACATTGACGTAAGTATATAAAACTGTAGTCAATATCTCTTCTTCTACAATCTTCTCTCAATGGCGACGTGGTGGCCGGAGACGGGCTTCATCATCAGGTGGAACTGAAACTGCATCTTCGTGTGGTCGGCGGTGAACCGGAACGACCGCACCAGATAAGCTAGGGTCGTTTTCATTGTCATCATGGCGTAAGCTTTACCTGGTGGCAAAGCAATTAATCTACAGTGAGAAAGATTCACTTCTTGTGGAATGTTTTTAGTTTCACTAGTCAGTGGTAACACTCATCATCACATCAGCCGAAGGACGTCCACTGCTGGACATAGGTTTCCTTAAGGATTTCCACCACGACCGGTTCTGCGCTACCCGCATCCAGCGGCTTCCCGCGACCTTCACCAGGTCATCGGTCCACCGATTGGGGGGCCTGTCTACGCTACGTTTTCCGGTGCGCGGTCGCCACTACCAGTAAAAAAACCATCATCATTATTATATCAGCCACAAGACGTCTACCTGCTGGACATAGGCTCTCCAAATTATTTCCACGACGACTGGTCCGACGTTGGTCCCATCCATTAACGACTTCCCGTGACCTTTACCAGATCATCGGTCGTCGGAGTGGGATGCCGTTCTACGTTACATGTTTCGGTGCTCGGTCAACACTCGGCAACTTTAAAGTGTGGCAGTTACACGGAAATCGAGTGAACAAGGTAGGCAGTTAGGATCGCCAACACTTTTTGCGCTTGTCACAAAAGGTATTCCCGCCGAGAGCGGCTATTTTAAACCAAAGACATTTATTCTAAGTAAAAAAATATAGATGTTTTAAACCGAAAGGATATGTCGGCTGCATGTAGGATGTTGTGTGACTGTTTCTTTGGCTGAGCCTGTAGCCGTAAAGGCTTGATGGATTTTGTAGTCCAAGGTGTCTTTAGATTCGCCTTGATCCCTTCAGTGTCATACACTGCTTCACAAAAATTCATGCAAAACATGCTGGTGTCTTGAAAAGCTACAAAAAATTACTTATGTGCAGTACAGAGTACAAAAACTTTCAAGATGGCCAAGTGCTATATTTACGAGTACCTTCTCAGTTCTTATAAACATGGGTTCCACTAATTTCAAACAATCTGTGCCATCCTTATAAGATATCGATCTATTTTAACCGGTGGAGAAGCGGAGAAACCCTTTTGCTAGATCAATTTTTTTGGGTAATTACTACTAAATATCGGTCTTGCAAAAAATATTGGACATACTTAAGGACATTGTCTGAGGAATGTGCTAATATGTTACACGATAGTGTGTACTTTACTCGATCATAAAAAATCTTAAAAACAGATCTAAAACGTCTAAAAAAAGTCTAAAATTGTTTAATAATAAAATTTCTAAATTTGCACATAGTTTTTATATGGAGATATTTCTTTTCAAGTACTACAGAGAACCTGCTAGATTTTAGTTTTTAAATTGAAGTTTTAAGAGAAATGACAACCTAAAACATTGAAAAAGTGCGAAAGTGTGATTATTGTCTCGACTCTTTACACGTAAAGGTAAAAACAGAGACAACTGTTTTAAAAATGCCTCGCCTTAAGTACTTGACTGGCACTGTACTAAATTAAATAAATAAATATAAATAATAAATAAATAAATATACTGGGACAAATCACACATTGTCATCTGGCCCCAAAGTAGGATTCCCTGTGTTATGGGAACCAGAGACTGATATACATACTTTATACGTTTAAATAGTATGTATATTTCTTTAGCACACTCTGTAACCGAAACGGCTTAATGGACTTTGGGGTGTGTACATACATATATAGATATTTAACACCCAGACACAGAGCAAACGTCGTATGGTTCCCGGCTAAGCGTCCGTATGGTTCCCGGCTAAGAATAGGACCATCCCATCTCTTCCAATGGGTGTCGTAAGAGGCGACTAAGGGACTTAAAACCGGAGGATGGGCAGCAGCGTCTTTCCGTGCATTGCAACACACCTGCAATCAAACTGCGATCGCCAACCCGCCTGCCAAGCGTGGCGATTACGGCAAAACCCCCCAATGAATCTCACACCCAGAAAACGGCCCCTAGTCCCCGGCAGCTCCGCTATTCCTGGCTCCGGTAGCAGTCATGGTAACGGCGGGGTAGGGGGTGCGAAGAATCCCCGGCAGATGCCAGGCTACCAAACCCAACGACCTTTGGCCCTGGCAACCTACAACACGCGCACACTGCGGACTGACGAGAAACTTGCAGAACTCGAAGAAGTATTGAGCAGGTTACGGTGGGATATCGTAGGTTTATGTGAAGTCCGAAGAGAGGGAGAGGACACCATGATCCTTAAATCCGGAAACCTGCTCTATTTCCGGGAGGGCGACCAACAGTCCCAGGGTGGTGTCGGGTTTCTCGTCCACAAGTCCCTCATTAACAATGTGGTCCAAATCGTGAGCGTTTCGACAAGGGTAGCATACCTTATACTCAGAATCACCAAACGGTATTCGATGAAGGTCATACAGGTATACGCGCCGACTACGGAACACTCCGACGACGAGGTAGAGAGTATGTACGAGGACATCTCTACAGCCTTACATAGCACCAGGACCCATTATACCGTTGTTATGGGGGACTTTAACGCGAAACTGGGCAAACGAAGCGATGGTGAGCTGAGAGTGGGGCAATTTGGATATGGAGTAAGAAATGCACGTGGCCAGATGCTGGCCGACTTTATGGAGAAGGAGAGCCTCTTTATGATGAACTCCTTCTTTAAAAAGTCAAAACAGCGGAAGTGGACATGGTTGCATCCCAATGGCGTAACAAAAAACGAGATAGACTTCATCTTGTCGACAAGGAGGCAAATATTCAATGATGTCTCCGTGATCAATTCAGTCAAAACAGGAAGTGATCACCGGATGGTCAGAGGCACATTGAATCTAAATACCAAGCTAGAAAGATGTCGACTGATGAAGTCTACGCTCCGACCAGCGCCCATCCAGCTCCAAAACCCCGAGAGCTTTCAGCTCGAGCTGCACAATCGTTTCGAATGCCTAGAAGACTGCGAGAATGTGGACGATTATAATGACAGGTTCGTGGAAATTGTTCAAACGGTCGGGTCTAAGTTTTTTAAAACTCGCCGTTCAAACAGAACCAAAAAAATCTCCGACTTCACCAGCAACCTCATGGAACAAAGACGCAGACTGGTTTTGCAGTCCTCTGAAGACGCTACTCAGTATCGGCAACTAAACAGGCAGATCTCTAAGTCCCTAACTCGCGATTTACGCCAATATAATACAAATTGTATTAAAAAGGCGATTGAGCACAATAAAGGCTCAAAAGTGTTCGCGAGAGATCTGTCTGTTGGACAAAGCCAACTGACCAAGCTGAAGACTGAGGACGGCAGGACCATATCGTCTAAGACTGAGTTGCTGGAAGAAGTTGAGAAGTTCTATGGACAATTGTACACGACCACACGTTTGCCTGTCAGTGATCTGGCTGAAGACCCAAGAGCCAGACTAACCCGACACTATACCGAAGATATCCCGGACGTCAGCCTGTACGAGATTAGAATGGCTCTCAAACAGCTCAAGAACAACAAGGCACCGGGTGATGATGGAATTACGGCTGAACTTCTGAAAGCAGGTGGATCACCGGTACTAAAAGCTCTTCAGAAGTTATTTAATTCCGTTATACTCGAGGGACAAACGCCTAAGGCATGGCACAGAAGTGTGGTCGTGCTTTTCTTCAAAAAGGGCGACAACACCCTGCTGAAGAACTACAGACCCATCTCACTTCTGAGCCATGTCTACAAGCTGTTTTCGAGAGTCATTACGAATCGTCTCGCACGCAGGTTTGACGACTTCCAGCCTCCCGAACAAGCCGGTTTCCGAAAAGGCTTTAGTACCATAGACCACATACATACGCTGCGGCAGATTATACAGAAGACCGAAGAGTACAATCAGCCACTATGCTTGGCGTTTGTGGACTATGAGAAGGCCTTTGATTCAGTCGAAACCTGGGCTGTGCTACAGTCTCTCCAGCGGTGCCAAATTGACCATCGATACATCGAGGTGTTGAAATGTCTGTATGAAAACGCCACCATGTCGGTTCGCCTCCAAGACCAGAACTCGAAACCTATCCAGTTGCAGCGAGGGGTGAGACAGGGAGACGTTATATCTCCGAAACTGTTCACCGCCGCCCTGGAAGATGTTTTTAAGCTTCTGGACTGGGGTGGACTCGGCATCAATATCAACGGCGAGTACATATCCCACCTCCGATTCGCTGATGATATCGTGGTCATGGCTGAGACTATGGAAGACCTAAGCACAATGCTCGATGGCCTCAGTAAGGTCTCTCAACAAGTGGGTCTTAAAATGAACATGGACAAGACGAAAATAATGTTAAATGTCCGTGTCGCACCCACTCCTCTAAAGGTTGGAGACTCTACACTGGAAGTTGTTGACGAATATGTATACCTGGGACAAACAGTCCAGTTAGGTAGGTCCAACTTCAAGAAAGAGATCAATCGACGAATCCAACTCGGCTGGGCAGCGTTCGGGAAGCTTCGCAATATCTTCACGTCCCAAATACCGCAGTGTCTCAAGACTAAGGTCTTTGACCAGTGTGTGTTGCCAGTGATGACTTACGGAACTGAGACATGGTCGCTTACTATGGGCCTCATAAGAAGGCTCAAGGTCACCCAAAGGGCAATGGAGCGTGCTATGCTCGGAGTTTCTCTGCGTGATCGAATCAGAAACGAGGAGATCCGCAGGAGAACTAAAGTAACCGACATAGCTCACAGAATCGCTAAACTGAAGTGGCAGTGGGCAGGGCACATAGCTCGTAGAACAGATGGCCGATGGGGCAGTAAAGTTCTCGAGTGGCGACCGCGCACCGGAAAACGTAGCGTAGGCAGGCCTCCCACGCGGTGGACCGATGACCTGGTGAAGGTCGCGGGAAGCCGATGGATGCGGGCAGCGCAGGACCGGTCGTCGTGGAAATCCTTGGGGGAGGCCTTTGTCCAGCAGTGGACGATTTGTGGCTGATATGATGATGATGACAGAGCAAACAAATCTGCTCATCACACAAATGTTTGCCCTAGGTGGGGATCGAACCCATAACCCTCGGATCAGTAGTCAAGGGCACTAACCACTGAGCCACCGAGTCAGTCAAGTCAGTAATTGGACCTTAATACTCTTACCGATGCACCCTCGCCTGCCCCAGCTGAAAGGCATATATGCGCCGGCACACACGGGGGGGCCGGCCAACCAGCGCTCCGGGCGGAACTGCTCCGCATCAGGCCCCCACATCGGGTGGCGGTGCAGCGAGTACACGGCCACGCCTCCCGTATTGCCAGGTCTCAGGGTGCAGCTCTCTACCAAATTTCAAGACAGAATTCCTCAATGCGTCTTGGTCCAAGATCGTTCTCTACTCTATAGCACCAAATATATTCCTTGAGGCATCAAGCTTAGGGCAAAGTATACAGGGTGTTTTTTTAATACCGAGCAAGCCTTAAGGGGGTGTTATGTAGACACGAGAAAAAAATAAGAATTTTTTTTCAAATAAAAATCTTTACTAGTTTTCCCACAATCATTATTTAAGTTTGTCTAAAAAAGTCCACATCGCAAAGCTACCGTCGTACAGCTGGCTGGGGTCAGTAAACTTGCGCGTGACGTTCGGATCTTGCAACAAGACGGCAACGTCGCATGATTTCTACCTACGTACCTCGTCACGATCGTGAATAACTTTGGATTTCAGTAAATAAGTGTTTTTTAATAAAATAAAAAACAAAATCATTCTGCGTCATTTCGATAGATTGAGTCAGTTTTCCCATCGTAATGTACGGGCTTAGGACCGTCAAAATACCTAATTAAGCTGACTGGCAACAACACGATAAAAAAAACGAAGCGCGAGTCAGAGTTTCACATGAAGGTGGTTCGATGAAGCTCCTCAATGCTCAATTCTCGCTAGATGGCGCCTGCTCCACAAATTTTTAGTTTAAACTTTTTTTTGAAGTCGTGGTTCCACATTTTTACCTTAAAAACGTTAAGCGCACTCTTTACATAAATATTTAACTGTCGAAAAACAAATTGCACAATTAATTGCATTGTAGTATCCAAAAATCGCGATTATATGTTCCTTCACGCAGTTTTGAACTCGACACTCACACATCCATTGAATATTGCAATCGGCAATCATCGCATTTCCGAATACAAACGAATGCTAATTCCATGTCCATCAATTACAAGATTTATCGTGTAACAGAATTTGAATTCAGAACTAAGTACTTTATTGTTGTTTTGTTTAGATTCCCGCACGAACTATATAGAGCTCTAAAATTATCATTATGTATAATATACTAACGAAATTAATAAAAATATAAAAAAACAAAATAAATTCTTCAACCGACTTCCAATAAAGGGAAGGTTAAATGTTCGACAAATGTTTTTTTGGTCTCCTTTTTTTCGGAGTGCTGACCTTAATTAGTAATTACACTGGAATGTGTTTCAGTCCTAACTTCATTTAGGATATTGCTCATAGTTCTTCTTGAAATTCCAGTGGCATTAGCAACTCTCTTAAACCTTCTTAAAATAATTACTTTCATTAACATACTAATTTTTTTAAATCTGTTGGCTTCGGTTACATAATATTTATAAACATTGAAGATAATTTCGCGTGACTGGCATTGTAAAAGTTTCCCTTTTTTTATAGATATTATCTGAAAACTTTAAATTCGTTCAATTTTAAATTTGGGGTTTTAACAACTCTTTATATATATCGATTAACATATTTACTTTTTTGAACTGAAAATTTCTCTAGGCGCGTTGGAAAATTTTGAGATGGGAAAAACCAACGTCGCAGATACCTTGAAGTGAAAACTTTTTTGAGATTGAAAAACTATTGAACTTGCGACACCGTCACCGTCACCTTGAAGTGAAAACTTTTAAGATGGGAAAAACCATTGAACGCGCAACACCGTCACCGAAACCGTCACCGACAGCTTGAAGTAAAAAAAAATTAAGATGGGAAAAACCATTGAAACCGCGACACTGTCACCGACACCTAGGTGAAAACTTTTGACATGGGAAAAAAACCATTAAACTAGCGTCACCGTTACCGACACCGACACCGTCACCGACACCGTTACCGACACTGTTACCGACACCGTCAACGGCACCGTTACCGACAGCTTGAAGTTAAAAAAATTAAGATGGGAAAAACCATTGAAACCGTACACTGTCACCGACACCTAGGTGAAAACTTTTGACATGGGAAAAAAACCATTAAACTAGCGTCACCGACACCGTCACCGACACCGTTACCGACACTGTTACCGACACCGTCAACGGCACCGTTACCGACAGCTTGAAGTTAAAAAAAATTAAGATGGGAAAAAAACCATTGAAACCGCGACACCGTCACCGACACCTAGGTGAAAACTTTTGACATTAGAAAAAAACCATTAAAGTAGCGTCACCGTTACCGACACCGACACCGTCACCGACACCGTTACCGACACTGTTACCGACACCGTCAACGGCACCGTTACCGACAGCTTGAAGTAAAAAAAAATTAAGATGAGAAAAAAACCATTGAAACCGCGACACCGTCACCGACACCTAGGTGAAAACTTTTGACATTAGAAAAAAACCATTAAACTAGCGTCACCGTTACCGACACCGACACCGTCACCGACACCGTTACCGACACCGATACCGACACTGTTACCGACACCTTGAAGTAAAAACTTTTTTGAGATAGGAAAAATGGCGTTTCAAATTATGTATATTATTATTTATTTATTTATTTACACTTATAGTACACTAAAACAGTTTCGTAAAGCTAATACATAAAGTTATTATAATGAAGTGTACAGTAGGCGGTATATAGTATACTAGCTGTTTCCCGCGGTTTCACCCGCGTGGACAACGTTTCTATGACTTTTCGAGGGTGCGCAGTGCGTGGTAAAAAGTAGCCTATGTCTGAATCCAGGTCCTAATCTGTCTACCTACCAAATTTCAGCCAAATCCGTTCAGTAGTTTTTGCGGGAAAGCGTAACAGACAGACAGAGTTACTTTCGCATTTATAATATTAGTAGGGACTAGCTGTTTCTCGCGGCTTCACCCGCGTGGACCACGTTTCTATGACTTTTCGAGGGTGCGCAGTGCGCGAGCCGCAAGCGGCTCGCGAGCGTGGTAAAAAGTAACCTATGTCTTAATCCAGGTCCTAATCTGTCTACCTACCAAATTTCAGCCAAATCCGTTCAGTAGTTTTTGCGGGAAAGCGTAACAGACAGACAGAGTTACTTTCACATTTATAATATTAGTAGGGATTAGTAGGGATTAGTAATAATTCTTCAATCCATGAAAATGAAAAACAAACAAGACAGTTTGTTATATTCTCTTTGCAAACGATTGACTTGATGCAGTGACAGAACGTAAGAGCGGCAACATGCACGCGCGTCGGTCGGTTGCATGGAGCGGCAACGTCGCGCATCTTGTGTATTTACACGACATTTTGTCTCGCACACATTCGTAAATTTAAAATTACGTAATTATATATTCGTAAATTTTAAATTAAAAATTGAGCGTTGGTTTATTCCATAATTTTAAATGAAAGTATGTTTTTTTATTAATCTTGCGCAAACAAATACTTGATAAAAGTTTGTAGCACACATAATTTACGCTTTATTCTGTATCCTGAACCAGATTATTGCAATTGTTTTTTGTATGATAATCGAACCACCTTAAGGGTTCCTTACCTTCCTACTTAGATTTTTTTTTGTAAATAACTTCAAATTTACGTTTTATTTTATTTTTGTCTTCACGTGTACTTGCCAAATTTTATGATTCTAGGTCACCAGGAAATTTATACCCTTGTGAACGTCAAAACGGCTATTTTTAAATAACGTTAACTTAGAAGTTTGATTTTTTCACAGCTTCAAGGGATTACAGATTTGATTCATTTCAATTTGACACCTCCACACGTTCCTGACAAAAAGGGCAGACATACAGACGGACAACAAAGTAATTAAAAAAAAGGACCCTTTTTTCTTTTAAAGTACGGAACCCTAAAATTAGGAAGGTAATTTTTTTGTTACGTATAAATTAGGTGTTTTACTTAAAAAAACTTGTTAGGGGTCCTTAGTTAGGGGACCAGTTGCTTAAGGTTGCGAGGAATGTTCAATGAAAAGGATAGATTTCAGTTCACGAATGTTTCGCTTATATTGGTTGCAAAATAGGATTTACAAACTTAAGTGTTTGTACGTATGTCTATATCTGGACGCGAGTTCGGGACGACTGACGAACAAAGCCGAGTCGAGCCACGATCGCTTACGCTGCGATATATGTGGCAGGTAGGTATGTACCCCTACATCACACCCCTCCTAAAATTTGGTAAACTGAAAAGTATACAAACCAAATTTTACAAATAAAATTCGAACAGAAGTTATACAGTATTACTAACGCATTAGGTACATTACGAAACAATCTCAAACAAAGTATGCAGTACAATAACATTGATGATACTTGATCCGCTGACTATGCGAGCGCTTTTATCAACATGAGCGGTAAGTATATTACCTTTTTATAGGTAGTAGGTACATAGCTCTTACACTACTAAACTGATACAGAATAATACTTGGATAAGGTTCGATCTAACAAGTAAGTGAGTATACATATTAAGTTAACAAGTCTGTTACATTACTTATACAAAATGAACGTTATCGATTTGAAATTAAAACTAAATTTAGGTTATTACATTTGGTATTTTGATTTACAGATACAAGGAAGTAGTTAAGTTAGGCTAGCTATACAGTCAAAACAAACGAATTTGCCAAAAAAATAATTTGATATTACATTCGCGAACAGTAACTACATAATATGAAAATTAAGCTAAAACTACTTTTGTAGGTACCGAGGTGGTACTGTGTTAGGTTTTTGAGTGTACCGAAACGTTGCTGAGCTTTAGAGCAGGATTGGAGAAATACCTGGGCGCATCCACACACTATGGTCTAGATAATGTAGAACTGCCCTGAGCACGAGTCTGGTGCGTCGGTATGCAGCGATCATTGATACAGGTATGTACGGCAACTGCGTTCTCCCGTTTCTCTTGATGATTCAGCATCCGCTGACCACGCGGTGCGTTGTGTCGATTGGTGCGGCGTGTTGGTACTTGCATGTGGCTTGACACGTGGAGATATGTGTTGACAGGTGGTGATATGTGTTGACACGTGGTGACACTGACACGTGGCTGAACTCCGTGGCGGGTACTGCAGGTTCCGCTACGTAACTCCCCTTCCGAGCCGGAGGTTGGTCCATGGTGAGTTGGCAGTCCAATGGTGCGATGCGGCATGTGTGTCGGGTGGAGACGCTGCTGGGCCGATGTGCTCACTCGGGTCCATGACAAGGGTCGAGACGATAGGCGGTGAGTCGAGACGAGGAGCAGGTGCTTCAGGCGTACGGAGCAAGGGAAACAGGTTGACGTGGAGCGCGTGCTCGGTGCGTGAGCTGCCGACAACTTGCTGCCTGGAGCGTGAAGCTGTAGGTTCGTCAGTCCGATTTTTCGTCGATAACTGCGAACCTGATGTGGCTTCGTTGCGTTTGACTGCTGACTGCTGCGGCTTACTTTACCGGCTGGAGGGTCGTTGTGGAGTTGCTGACGATGGTGTGTCGATGTCTTGCCAGGGTTTGCACAAATGGGTCCTAATTACCGAGTAAGTATATATAGGTGAGCTGTGTTGCGCCGTGTTTTAAGTCTCACTACAGACGGAATTGAGTCGTCCGTATAGGTATGTATAGTCCAGATATAGACGAAGTGAGTCGTCCCGGTGAAGCGGAAATTAAGTCTATGTGCACAACACGAATATCACTTTTCACTCACAAGGGTGTCACCAATGTTAGGTGTCCTCGGTTAGGGGACCAGTTGCTTAAGGTTGCGAGGAATGTTCAATGAAAAGGATAGATTTCAGTTCACGAATGTTTCGCTTATATTGGTTGCAAAATAGGATTTACAAACTTAAGTGTTTGTACGTATGTCTATATCTGGACGCGAGTTCGGGACGACTGACGAACAAAACCGAGTCGAGCCAAGATCGCTTACGCTGCGATATATGTGGTAGGTAGGTATGTACCCCTACAAACTGAATCAACTTATTTACAATTTACAAATGATTAAACGAATTTAAGATTTACAATGATTTAAAAAAAAATGTTCACTTACGTCAGTCGCATTAAATGTTCAAAGTGTTTGCTCGTTTTGAAAGTATTCAAGAATTCTTTCTTCGAGATGTAATGAAATTCCGGGCTGGCCTTGACCTCTGGCATGTCGAGGTGTCTCGAATTGTCCGTGATCTCGTAGATTCTGTACAGTGAGAGAGATTCTGGCTCCTGCTGGTACACGGCGGTTTGGATATCGGCGCATCCACTCTTTTCGGGTCATTGGCACGTTACCATTACACTCGTGGTACAAACAAACCAAGTCCAAGAAATCCGCATTCGAAAATAAACTGCGACGTGGCATTTTCGCGTAGCGCGCCGGGCGTGTTACGAAAGCACAAACACAACCTGCACCAAACGCGAGCGGGACGTTACTGTCGATTGTCGGTCGGTGGGGCCGAGCGGGTGGCCGGGCGGGCCGCGGGCGGGAGCGCCCGCGCGGGAGTTTCCCTTCTTTGCGGCGGCATGGCAACGTCGCGTGCGTCACGTGGAACGGACGGTGCATTCAACTTTTCAAGTCGTGCATTATTTTTAAAAATGAAAGATTTTTTTATAAAAATTTAAGGTACACTTTTTTTTGTGAAATGTGTTTAGAATCATGTCAGGATTCACCCCCTTAAGGCTTGCTCGGTATTAAAAAAACATCCTGTAGTATTAGTACTAACATACATTATGGACACTCCCTGCCGCTCTATAGATTGCGACCTCATCCCCTCGTCACCCAGATTGATACAGATTGGTTACAGTTTGGTTGTCGAACGTATAGGATTTCGACGCCATTTTGTTTGGTCCTACATTTTTTTTTCTGGCCCGTTGTATGAAGTGTCCAGGGTGTGCTTAGGGCTTGCGCACAAATCTCGCGAGGTTTTTAGGCAACTTTTAGACCCCCCCTCCCCCTGGTGATATTTGGTGAGGTTATTGGCTACCCCCCCCCCTCCCCCTCACAACCTCATGTGTATTTTTTTAATTCAACCTAATTTTAAGATTAATAGTCTTGTATATAGCGGGCGGGGTCAAGCGCTGTAAAGGCCGCGCGCGTCAAAATTTCGTAAAATAGACTCATCATTTTGAAATACTTACCTATTTAACAAGTGAAGATCTATTTTTAATGAAACCGAGAAAAACTATCTACTGATGTGGTAGATTTTTTTCTTTGTTCGATTACTGTAGGGTAAAAGCCGGATAGTTGCCACACTTTTTGAAATCACTCTATATCTCTCAGTACAAAAAGTAAAATACTTTATTTGAAAAATGGCCGGTATTTTGGTTTTTTATCTACAAGAAACATTATCTTTAATAGTTCTTTAGTATTAGCGATTTTTGCGGACCTCTATATTTTGGGACATCTATCCCACATAGGGGATAGTTGCCTAATCCATGTAAATTACGTTTAGGATAGATGCCCCGCCGAGAAACAGGACATCTACCCCGTAAAAACTTTGATCGCATTTTGCCTTCCCATGCAATCGCACAAAGACATGAGACATGGTCCACTTAGTGGTAATTTGGAGAATCTTTCGATAGATTAGTAAAATAGCATGCGATTAATCCGAGAAACTAGACTAATTACAATCGGGGCAACTATACCTCTGGGGCAACTATCCTGGTTTTACCCTAGAAAAATACACGTGAGATCGCCTTATACTCGCTTGGTCGCATTAAACACGCCAAGTTACACCATATATGTAGTAGCACAGAACACATTTTCTTTTAAGCAACTGAAAACCGTTGTACATAAATTCTCTATTACTTGGAGAAGTTTAAGATAAATATATCAATTTGAAGTCCCGTAGCCATGATTTAAGAAATCACTATAGAACTTGGTACCATTTAGATCTTTGTATTTTTAAACGACTTAAAAAAAGGGAGGAGGTTTCTCAATTCGACCGTATATATATATTTATTTTTTTATGTGTGTTCGCGGATAACTTCGTCGTTTATGAACCGATTTTGATGATTCTTTTTGTGTTGAAAAGGAGATATCCCAATGGTGCTTTGATAAGGAAACCAGGATCTGATGATGACATCCCAGAGAAATCGAGGGGAACCTTACTTTCCTGTTCGAAGTCGGTTTTTTTGTTCATTTTGTATCGAACTTGGCTCACACATATGATGTTACATTTATATTTTGTTGGGATTAAATTCAGTTCGGACTCCTTAGCCCGAGTACGACTCACACTTGGCCGGTTTTAATTTTCTTTTGTTTTGCGTTAGTATTATTAGTATAATAATCACACCAAGTATCACGCTCGCTTGTATGTACGTATTATACTTTTTACGAGGGATCAATAAAAAAAAAACCTTTAAAAATCAGTTTATTGGCTCTTGATTTTTACACTTTTTAAATTTCTTTTTATATTTTAGTGATTCTGCCATAATAAAACATATTCCGAGAAAAATTCAGTCGGCGGCTACCTATTACCGTTCAGAAGATATAGCCCTTTAAAAGTCGGACATACGAACGGATGGACAAACAACGTAGGCGGAGTAATAGGGTCACGTTAAGGTACGCAACTCTAGAAACGAGTTTTCAAGTAGGGCACCGCCTTCAAGTATCTAAGGGCATGCTTACCAAACCTCATGTGCTTGTGCAGGTTCCTCCCCACCATCGGAACCGGGGGGTAGAGCCGCATGCTCTCCTTGAGCACAGCCTCCGCGTACACCAGCCTGGTCAGGTCCTGCTTAGTGACGTCAATGTCAGCGTCGGGCACCACATCTTTTATTCTGAAAACAAGCAATTTAAAATAAGATAAGATAAGATCTTTATTGGTTCAAAATGGTACACAATAAGTTTTTAAATCCACAATTGGTAAGCCCTTGGCATCATTTCACTTGATGGTATAAAGTGGCGGACGATTATGCCGAAGATGAAAGCGAACTTACCAATATTCCCCAACGCAAAGGGGAACTGGCTACCTTATCATGATTGTATGATGTATGGGACATGGGTAGACAGTGTTTCTTCTATCAACGATACTAATCCTGTTAAATAGTAATAAAATGAAGATCAAACTAAGAATTTACGTGGAAGCGACAAGACATGACAAGTATAAGTAGTACTTCTTTTAATTAATATTTTTATCTTAGCATTGACATGAGTACATGCTCGCTTTAATGTTCGTGCGGATGGTGGCGCTTCGGGAGCCGGGTCGTTCCTTTCCCTTTAATATGGTTGAGAGGAGCTATGGCTGACTCTCGCGTAAAACTCGTGACCGGGTGCTGTCCGTGTGAACTGGCCTACACTTGTCAAAGGCGTTCATGACATTCAATAATTTTAATGTAGAACTTCTCGTGTCATATTGTTTTCATGTTCTAATGACATTATTTGTTTTTTTTTATATCACGGATTGGATTTTGACGTTATTAACTAATGATTGTTTATTTGTTGATTTTTTACAAATGAAATTATGTACGAAAGAGTGTAATTTGCACCTATTTTGAATGAATATCTTGAATCTTGAATCTTTATTATTCACGATGCCAGAACACTAAGTGCCCTCTCGTGTCGGGTATCGCTAAATAAGTATAGGTAAAAACCAGGATACACAAAAAAGAGGGGGAATGTTCTTTTATTCAGTCGGGTTATATTTAGGTAAATTTTTTTTCGTGTCGGGTGCCGTTGAAATCCTCTAACGGGCAACGAGTGCCCTTGGGGCGTCGATAACTTCTTACGTCAAACGTTGCGAGTAACCTGCGACAGGCGTTTCAAATAAGTATGCATCATCATCATACCAGCCGACGTCCACTGCTGGACAAAGGCCTCCCCAAAGGATTTCCAGCCTCCCGAACAAGCCGGTTTCCGAAAAGGATTTAGTACCATAGACCACATACATACGCTGCGGCAGATTATACAGAAGACCGAAAAGTACAATCAGCCACTATGCTTGGCGTTCGTGGACTATGAGAAAGCCTTCGATTCGGTCGAAACTTGGGCTGTGTTACAGTCTCTCCAGATGTGCCAAATTGACTATCGATATATCAAAGTGCTGAAGTGTTTGTATGAAAACGCCACCATGTCGGTTCGCCTCCAGGATCAAAACTTGGAACCTATCCAGCTGCAGCGAGGGGTGAGACAGGGAGACGTTATATCTCCGAAACTGTTCACCTCCGCCCTGGAAGATGTTTTTAAGCTTTTGGACTGGAGTGGACTGGGCATCAATATCAACGGCGAGTACATCACCCACCTTCGATTCGCTGACGATATCATGGTCATGGCTGAGTCTATGAACGACTTAGCTACAATGCTCGATGGCCTCAGTAGAGCGTCTCAACAAGTAGGTGTTAGAATGAACATGGACAAGACGAAAATAATGTCAAACGTCCGTGTCATACCTACTCCTCCGAAGGTTGGAGGCTCTATACTCGAAGTTGTTACCGAATATGTATACCTGGGACAAACAGTCCAGTTAGGTAGGTCCAACTTCGAGAAAGAGATCAATCGTCGAATACAACTCGGCTGGGCAGCGTTCGGGAAGCGTTACGTCCCAGATACCGCAGTGTCTTGAGACCAAGGTCTAGGACCAGTGTGTGTTGCCAGTGATGACATATGGAACTGAGACATGGTCGCTTACTATGGGCCTCATAAGAAGGCTCAAGGTCACCCAAAGGGCAATGGAGCGTGCTATGCTCGGAGTTTCTCTGTGTGATCGAATCACGAACGAGGAGATCCGTAGGAGAACCAAAGTAACCGACATAGCTCTCAGAATTGATAAACTTAAGTGGCAGTGGGCGGGGCACATTGCTCGTAGAACAGATGGCCGTTGGGGCAGTAAAGTTCTCGAGTGGCGACCACGCACCGGAAAACATAGTGTAGGCAGGCCTCCCACTCGGTGGACCGATGACCTGGTGAAGGTCGCGGGAAGCCGCTAGATGCGGGCAGCGCAGAACCGGTCGTCGTGGAAATCCTTGGGGAGGCCTATGTCCAGCAGTGGACGTCCTTCGGCTGATATGATGATATTTTATTTGTTTTTAAACCAAGACATGTAAAATAAATAGTTTTAGAATGGAAATTTATTCGGCTTTCTAGGTCAGTAACTAGTTTTACAAGTTTATTACAAAAAAAATCCGAAATCTGTAGTGTGGCGGAACCAACCTCGAATGGCGAAATCACCCTCTGAGCTTGCGCACCTGGTGAACCTTTTGATCTGCGCGATGGAAGGACACTGACGTAATGTTTTCTAAATTCTATCACATGTAGCGTTTACAAGATAAAGGCTGCCAACCCCAAAAACATAACCTTCTTTCTGGAGTCACGTCACATCAGCTCATATATACGTCCCCACCGAGGGGCTCGAGCCTACCCTGAATTAGGGCGATCGGGCCTGAGTCGACCACGCGGGCCGAGTGCGGGTTGGTCGACTTCACACACAAACTTCGAGTTTCTTCGCAGATGTGTGCAGGTTTCCTCACGATGTTTTTCTTCACCGTATGATTGAGATCGAAATTCGAAAACACATTGGTACGTGGCAGGACTCGAACCACGACTTCCCGGATAGGAGGTAGCGGCCCTTGCCGATGCGCCACATACGCGCTTTCTGGGGTAGTCAGGTAAAAACGGTAAGCTAAAATAGAGAAAATTCTTAAGAAGGGCTAAAAACCATTATACTGAACAACTTTTGTATTATAATATCCTTAAACAGGGTACAGCTCATGAAACTGAAGAACTTAGGAACCTATACTGAATTCGAAAAAAAGCTTCTGGACCTGCCATACACAGTTCGTTATCAGCTGATTAATTTAGTATGACGAGAGCAAAAAATATTTTGCGAATCAACTACGGAAACGCTTGGGGAAAGTTGTTCAGTTTCATGAGCTGCATACCCCTTAAATTATTTTGAGGTATTTCGGAAGGACCTTTTTAAGTGTAACCCAGAAATCGAGAACAAAAAAATAAAGACCTCACACAAATCGATCAGCTGATTAGCGAAGGAAGTCCTGCTTTTTTACGGTTTCAGCAAAGTCTTAGTAAGTAAGTAAAACTTTATTTGCAGAATATTGGTAACAAAAGTTGTAATCTTAAATAATAGTGCCTTAAAATATTCCGCCGTAAAACGGCATGCAAATCTTTAGTAACATGGTGATGAATAAAACAAATTTAAATGATTACATAAAAAGAAAAACACTAGTATAGTCTAAAAATTAAAAGGAGTTAAAACATTTCAAATTATTAACTAGAGAAATTCACTTTAATAATGAAATAATAAGTTCATTGATTAACAAGAGGTCAATTAAATTAAAGTTGTTTAGTTTAATGAGTTGAAGCCCTTTAAAAAATTTTTTTTACTCTATTTTACCCAACACCCTGTAATCCTTGTATAGTAATTAAGTTTCATCAACAATTTTTTTATCACAGCGATCGTAGCTCAGTGGTTTGGTCGATCACACAGGTTAACTGACCTGAAGCACGGTCATAGTCTGGATGGGTTTGACTGTTAGTGTCATTTTTCTCACACGTTTTCGTGCTTCGCAAGGCACGTTAAGACGTTCGTTAAGTCGTCTCAGACCGATTTTTTTTAAATTCACAATTGGTAAGCCCTTTGCATCATCTCACCTGATGGTAAGTGACGATGATGCCGAAGATGGAAGCGGGCTTACCAAGATTCCCCAACGCAATGGAGAACTGGCTATCTTATCTTCATGCCGGAACACATCAATTGTTTTTAACGGGCTTAGAAAATGCCCTACCAGCAACCAAACCGAGTCTTACAAGTTGACCCCACCGGGAATCGAACCCGCGACCTCCTGGTGTGAAGCAAATGGACTAACCATTACGCCACGGAGGCGGTTTAAAGTGGGGTTGCCATAAGCCCTACAACTTCCAACAACCCGATCTTGGCCCCCATGTGTGGAGTATTGGGTATTGCCAAACGTTCCCGGGTTTGGGAAGAGACCCGTGAACCCGTGCCTCAGCAGCAATGTTATTTGCATTGTTAAAGAACTACTTTTTGTTTTTTCCGATTTTCCATACAGTTATCTATATACAGCTGAAGTTCAACATCTCCAAAACCTTACTCTTGGAACAGCTTTTCTTGCGCCTCCGGGTGTGAGCCCAGTAGAATCAGGGTGTACAACAGAGCTGTAGCCGAGGTATCGTGGCCAGCAAAAAGCATCAAGTCTACTTCTGCCCTCAACTCTTCCTCTGTAAAATCCTGTCTTTCAGCTAGCTCCAGGGAAAGATCTAGGAACGGTTTTGAGTTTACTGAAAAATAATTTAAAATACACTAGACTAGAAATGATAATAGGAATGATAGGAATTCTTGAAAACAATAAAGCAACCTTCTTACCGTCTATTGGACGATCCTTTTTATTCTGATTTTTTTTGCTTTTGATAATCTGTGAAAATAAGTTTTAGTACACTTGGATTAGTTGTATTTACACAGGTGTATAAATTAGATGGTAGTTTCTTGTAGTTTAGTAATGTTTTGTCGTAGTTTATTACTTCCATGTCAACTGATTATTAATAAAACCATACCTCAGGCATTTTCCTTTATGGTTACTTATATTAAGTGTGAGCCCAGTAAAAGTGTACCTCGATAACATCAGAGCGTTGCCCACCACCATCTTGAGACCGACTGGCCGCAGCTACTCTTTCTTAAGGAGACGCAAATCAGACGTCCGGCTGACGCGTCTTACTTGCATTACCCGGGTATACCCCGGAGCACAACTTCGAAGCGCACTCCGATGTCTGTGTCTACGTCAGCGACTACATCTGCTGCCGGCGTCTCCGTAACCTTGAAGACTCCTCTTTTTCGACGCTCTGGATGCTGGTCGATACTAGCGTAGACAAAATAGTCTGCGCTTGTGTATACCGTTCGCACAGCGGAGATCAGGAGACAACCAGGCTATTTGTGTGAGGCCGCCGATGAGGCTCAACTAAGGTACCCGTCTGCCCAACTGGTCATTCTGGGGGACTTTAATGTCCACCATAAGGAGTGGCTGCTCCCGTTCAAAAAGACAGACCACGCTGGGAGAGAGGCACTCTTCCAGCTGGTAGAACAGGCGACGCGTGTGCCTGACGTTGATGGCCAAACGGAAAATTGTTTGGACTTTCTGCTGACAACAGAACTAAACCGTTATAATGTGTCAGTATGCTCACCTTTGGGTACGTCTGACCATTGTCTGGTGAAAACTGTACTGTCTTGTTTACCTTCAGTTCTCAGCCCTAAGAGCACCAGGCGGCTATGGCGGTACAAGTCAGCAGATTGGGATAACATGCGCCACTTTATTACATCTTATCCTTGGCGGCAGGCGTGTTTTTCTTCTAGCGATCCGTCGAGTTGTGCGACCGAAATCTCAAAGGTAATATATCTGGCGGTGGAATATTATATTCCATTTTCTGACATTCCTTTAGAGAATAAAGCTCGCCCGTGGTTAGTTGCTAAGGTACAAAAGCATTCGGCTTACCAGGCGTGGGCCGATACTCGGAGACTTAAAGCTCCGGACACGCGAAACAAGAAGAAGGCATTTAACAAAGCCGCCAAATCCTACAAAAAGACGCTACGCAGGGCACGTTTCGACCATGTTAGCCGAATCGGATCAAAACTTGCTTCGTACACTTCTGGGAGTAAGGCGCTTTGGTCCTTGGCTAAATCGGTCGAGGTGAACTTTTGCCGCTCGTCTTTCCCTCCACTGCTGAAACCAGATGGAACACTGGCTCACACGGCAACTGACAAGGCAAACCTGTTTGCCTCCATGTTTGCCAAAAACTCACGTCTAGATACTGCGAATAGTATACCACCACTGTAACATCCTTGCGGTTACTGCCCCTTATTCGTATCCACCATAAGGAGGTACTCAAAACACTTCGTCATCTAGACGTGAATAAAGGCAGTGGACCTGACGGTATACCAGCTGTAGTACTAAAGAACTGTGCTTCTGAGTTTTCTTCTGTTCTGACACGTCTGTACCGCCTCTTTTTTAAAACAGGCATAGTCCCAAAGTCATGGAAGATCGCCAACGTGCAACCTTTGCCCAAAAAAGGCAGTCGTGCAGACCCGTTCAATCACCGCCCCATAGCAATCGCCTCTGTAATCTATAAGATTATGGAGCGTGTATTGAACACCCGCATTCTGGCATACCTAGAACTGGAGATCTTCTAGTGAATGCTACGTATATATGGGGTGAAGCCATCGAGAAACACGGTGAGGCTCTTGCCGTGTCTCTTGATATCTCGAAGGCTTTTGACCGAGTCTGGCACGCTAGCTATATTGGCAACCTCCCTTCATACGGACTACCTGTGGGCTTGTGTAACTGGGTTACTGATTTCCTGAGGGAACAGTCTATTCGAGTAGTAATTGATGGCTGCTCCATTGACCTATTGGCAATCGATGCCGGGGTACCTCAGGGGTCTGTTCTTTCTTGCTGACACCGGGTATTATTGGGTATGCAGAAGCACATTTGTGGAAAGGTACCTATCCAGTGCAAGAGCAAACGGCGCTGAGATGCGTTCTTTGAGAGAGGCCATGATAAAGCGCATGAACCTTTCGCTTCAGGCAGTGTCTGATTGGGGTGATTCCACCCTCGTAAGGTTCAATGCCTCTAAGACACAGATGTGTCTCTTTTCCGCTAAAATGAATCCTTTCAACTGGATTCCTACTTTCCGGAATGAATTCCTTTAGATATCCAACCACCTTGAGCGTCTTGGCGTGAAATTAACACCTAATCTCAATTTCGGTCGATACATTGAGCCCAAGGCAAAAGTTGCTGCAATAAAGCTGGGTATTCTCTCTATGGTGAGACGGTACTTCACACCTGGACAGCTTATTTTTTATATAAAGCACAAGTCCGATCTTGAATGCAGTACTTCTCTCACCTATGGAATGGATCAGTCCGCTATCAGCTGGAAACCTTGAACACCATTGACCGACGCGCCCGGAGACTCATTGGCGACGATGAGCTTATCATAAACAAGCTCCGAAGCCTTGAGCATCGCCGCAAAGTTACCTGTCTTTCAGTATTCTATCGAATTCATTTCGGAGAGTGTACACAACAACTGCACCTTCCCGCAGCTCCATTCCATTTCGGTCAACAGGACGCAGGGAGAGGTTCCACCCCTATGTTGTTGATATTCAGCCTATACGCACGAAGCGTTACTCTTCCTCATTTATTATGCGGACAGCGATGGAGTGGAACTCCTTGTCTGCGTCTGTGTTTCCAGACTTCTAAAATTTGGGGATGTTCAAGGCGAGAGTTAATAGGCATTATTTGAGTTTGTGTGTACCATCCTCGACTACATCATCAATTACCATCAGGTGAGATGTAATCAAACCCACTCTAATTTTTAATAATAAAATAATAGTTAAAAGTCGACTATATAAAAGCCTTATCTTATCATCTTTTTTAGACAGTAGGGTAAAATTATATAGTATAGATATAGTATCCTATACCTATATCTAAAAACGTTGCCCTCCTTTTTGGGCGGCCGGGTAAATATTGCGTTTACAGTGTAAACTCTATATAGCGACACTTAAGGGACCGGGCATTTTGTGACGTTATTGGGAGTTTTCGTTATACAGAGAGAAATTAGCGTTAAAGTAAACCACCTGGAGCCAAAAAATTTTGACAATCAAAGAGTGAATCCTTATATCGAGTGACGTTATACAGAGTTTATACTGTTATTATTTACCTAACAGTAAGTGTACAGGCTGGCCCATAAGTTGACGATAATCAAATAATGGGATATACTCGTAGGTGACCTTATTATGACAAAAGGTTGACCGGGTTTCAATGCTATATAACTTTAATGAACATGCTATATAATTATGAACTTTTTAAGATTTATTAAAAAATAGCTATTTCCGTAAATTCAGCTATTTACTTTTTATTTTTTGTTATATTCCTGAATAGTACATACTGTTAATGATTGCATATCATATTTTTATTAAAAGAAATTACCATGTTGTATATACCAGTCGAGAAACAGAATATTAATAAGTTAGATTAGATCAATAATGAATGTTTATTGTTTTCACACATAATATGATGAGAAATGTCTTATTAATTGTGTCGATAAGTGTTATAAAGATACTATTATAACGTGTAAATTTAGTGTAAACTAGCTGTGCCCGCGACTTCGTCCGCGTGGAGGTATTGAATTTTTTGGGAACTCTTAAATTTTCCGGGATCAAAAGTATCATATATGTTACCCTGGGATATAAGGAACCACACACACAAAATTTACAAAATTTCATCAAAATCGGCCTAGTAGTTTTTGCGTGATGCGCGAATATACAGACTGACAGACAGACAGACAACCGGTAATTCCAAAACTTGTTATTTTGGCCTCTATTTCATTAGTAATGTCCACCGCAGTTATTATTTTCCAAAAATATTTCATGTACAGACACGGCCCCTTTACAGTTTTTCGATCGCCATTTTTTCCTATCGAAAGTGCTTGCGAAACAATTGTTTCGCGTTCGCGCGTCGCCTAAAGTGCCCATGAAACACTTGTTTCAAGTTCGACCAAGCCGTGTTTTGTTTTATATTACCGATTTTGGCTTTGTATGCAATGGAAACAGACCTAAAGTATGATAAATTACCAGCAAGATGGCAGCAATTTTTAAAACTTCTCTGTGGATATAAGCAAAGTATATATTAGTACTGACGTAATATAAGGACAAAGAGTCAGTTACAAACTGTGAAGTCTTTGCGCGAACAGGCTGTTGACCCGTAAAACGATTACGTATTTGCGCGGACAACTGTAACTTAATAGCAATATCTCTTTATTTTGAGGTCTGGATATCGTATTACAAAAACAAGAAGCCACCCCCGTAGAGCCCCAGCGGCACAGTACACTACAAAGAGGCTATTTTAGATGAATCATTTTAAAAAAAAAACAACGTGAAACACGAGTTGCACAAACAATGTAGTCGCTAAGTCAGTAGTATACTTGTGGATAAGACAACAGAAAAAAAGCTAGATAATAAAACGTATAGTAATCTTCTGAGCCATGTCTACAAACTGTTTTCGAGGGTCATTACGAATCGTCTCGCACGCAGGTTTGACGACTTCCAGCCTCCCGAACAAGCCGGTTTCCGAAAAGGATTTAGTACCATAGACCACATACATACGCTGCGGCAGATTATACAGAAGACCGAAGAGTACAATCAGCCACTATGCTTGGCGTTCGTGGACTATGAGAAAGCCTTCGATTCGGTCGAAACCTGGGCTGTGTTACAGTCTCTCCAGAGGTGCCAAATTGACTATCGATATATCGAAGTGCTGAAGTGTTTGTATGAAAACGCCACCATGTCGGTTCGCCTCCAGGATCAAAACTCGGAACCTATCCAGCTGCAGCGAGGGGTGAGACAGGGAGACGTTATATCTCCGAAACTGTTCACCGCCGCCCTGGAAGATGTTTAAATTAAGCTTTTGGACTGGGGTGGACTCGGCATCAATATCAACGGCGAGTACATCACCCACCTTCGATTCGCTGACGATATCGTGGTCATGGCTGAGACTATGGATGACTTAGGCACAATTCTCGATGGCCTCTCAACAAGTGGGTCTTAGAATGAACATGGACAAGACGAAAATTATGTCAAACGTCCGTGTCATACCTACTCCTCTGAAGGTTGGAGGCTCTACACTCGAAGTTGTTACCGAATATGTATACCTGGGACAAACAGTTCAGTTAGGTAGGTCCAACTTCGAGAAAGAGATCAATCGTCGAATCCAACTCGGCTGGGCAGCGTTCGGGAAGCTTCGCAATATCTTTACGTCCCAGATACCGCAGTGTCTTAAGACCAAGGTCTTCGACCAATGTGTGTTGCCAGTGATGACGTACGGAACTGAGACATGGTCGCTTACTATAGGCCTCATAAGAAGGCTCAAGGTCACCCAAAGGGCAATGGAGCGTGCTATGCTCGGAGTTTCTCGCGTGATCGAATCAGAAACGAGGAGATCCGTAAGAGAACCAAAGTAACCGACATAGCTCTCAGAATCGCTAAACTTAAGTGGCAGTGGGCGGGGCACATTGCTCGTAGAACAGATGGCCGTTGGGGCAGTAAAGTTCTCGAGTGGCGACCACGCACCGGAAAGCGTAGTGTAGGCAGGCCTCCCACTCGGTGGACCGATGACCTGGTGAAGGTCGCGGGAAGCCGCTGGATGCGGGCAGCGCAGAACCGGTCGTCGTGGAGATCCTTGGGGGTGGCCTATGTCCAGCTGTGGACTTCCTTCGGCTGATATGAGGAATCTGGTTATTATGTATTACAAGATTTTATTCTATTTCACGACGAGTTTATTTGCCTGCTTTTAGGGTTCCGTATCTCATATGGAAATAACGAAACACTTATAGGATCACTCGTGTGTCTGTCACAGCCGATTTGCTCTGAAACTACTGGACCGATTGAGTTGAAATTTGGTACAAATATGTATGTCGGTGACCCAAAGACGGACATGTAACGTAAACAAATTAATTTTAAACATGGGGGTAAATTGGAAGATATGAAAAATAGTTTTTCAAACTATATCGTGTGATATATGAAATGAAAGGGCTTGTTGTGAGAATAACTAATATATTTTTTATTTAATTAACATAAATCGTTTTGAAGTTATTTAAGAAAATATGCGAAATTGACCATTCCCCCTCATCTTAGAAACTACTAAGCCTAAAATTTTGAAAAAATCACAGCACATGAGGTTGAATGCATAGATTACAGGAAAAAATATATGTACAGGTCAATATCTAAAGTCCTTCCGTTCTTACAGGAAAAAGGAAATTTCCAAAGTCCGTTTGTTTAGAAACTAGCGACACCTAGTGGGATCTAGTAGTATCTTTTACATAGTTAATTTACTTAGCAATACATATATATATATATGTCGAAGGGGGGGTGGTTAGGTTAGGGATGGCCTTGTGGTTCATGTCCTTAACTATTTCGGTATTGGGCGTCGAAATAACAATGCAGCTATATCACAGAGGTCCTTCTTCAATAGTCTTGATCATTTGGTAATCGAAATTGTACAGGATGCCTTGGATAACAATGGATGCAAACGCGGTGATCACAGCGATGGCGTGACACGTCCGTTTTGCTCACAGATCACCACTACTTGTGTTCTGCTCGACGCTCCGTCAAAAAGTGTCTGCTCCGAGACTGACGTCCAGCTAATATAGCTTCTCCACAGATCTAATAAATTCTCAACTCAGTGTCGATCACATCACAAACAGCCTTTCGTTAATACGTCATCTTTGCTACCACAAACGATCGTCTCACGCACGAGTACAAGCGATCGTCACGCCACCACCGGTTTCACCCAGGTACTAATACCTGACGTTTGATCCAAACAAAGTTTAACGATCTATGTAAACTTATCTCGAGCTGTTATTGGTCGTATTTTCAATGACGCTCCGACATATATATATAATATAGATGGCGCTGTAGATGAAAACTAGTTTTTTGGTACGGAAGCCTTAGTGCGCGAGTTTGACTCGCACTTGGCCGGTTTTTAGGGTTCCGAAGTCAACAAGGAACCCTTATAGTTTCGCCATGCCTGTATGTCCGTCCGTCCGTCTGTCTGTCCGTCGGTCCGCGGCTTAGCTCAGAGACGATTAGTACTAGAAAGCTGTAATTTAGGATGGGTACTTATACATATTAATCACGCTGACAAAGTGGTATAATAAAATATTGAAAATTTTTTTTTTGGGATAACTACTCTGTTTTTATTTACCTTTTTACCACCATTGTATCATAAATAACCACTAGAGCGTGGTTATTTCTTAATGATGACTTAATAACAATACTAAAGTTGAACTATAATGTAGTATTTACCTCGTTAGACATCTTATGTAATATTTTCAACAGTTGGTCGTGTTCCACCTTCAGCTCCCCACCCATCAGGTTGAAGACCCAGTCCACATGGAACCAGATCCTCGTCAATCTCTTGATGGCTACTATTTGATAAAGGTCCAGTGCCAAAAGATACTCCTTGATTGTACTGTTTAAATTATCTATTCTGTCTTCGGTAAGGCCTAGTATTGACACTGAAATGAACAATTGAAAGTTAAACCCGGCTCCGGAATTTCTCTTTTCAACCGACTTCAAAAAGGTCGGACTTTTAATTAGATGCGGTAAACTGACGTTTCGTTGGTAGGAAATGATATGTTTAAAATAAATAAGTAAAGACTTTATTTTCCAAACATTCATGCAACATAAAAGATTTGTAAATTAACGTTGATTTCTTAATTTTCACAGTGTAAAATTGTAGAAGAGAGCATCAATAAAAGCTCATGCGACTTTAATTACATTTCATAACATGTTTACTAACTCACAAAACGTCAGCTTACTGCATGTACTCGTTATTAAAGTCTCAGTTTTAGCTCTTGTCACAAATATATTATAGTGGCGCAAATCGCAAGTCAGGGACTTAAAGATCTGCCTGTTTAGTTGCCGATACTGAGTAGCGTCTTCAGAGGACTGCAAAACCAATCTTCGTCTTTTTTCCATGAGGTTATAACCTCAGTTTGTGTTATGTGCTCTTTTAATTTAAAATTAGTACAATAATCACACTAAGTTGCACGCTTGTATTACCATTCTTGTATGGGGTCCCCATTTAAATTTTTATTTTCTCAAATTTTCACTATTTGTTACTCATTCCCCTATTATCTTCTGTATATATAAAAGGAAAGAGTGACTGACTGACTGATTGATCTATCAACGCACGGCTCAAGCCATGGACGGATCGGGCTGAAATTTGTCATACAAATATGAAGATAAAGGGAAATTCCTACGGAAAAGGAAAAAAAACGGGGCACACAGCCGTTGGTTTTAACGTGAATACGTCTCGTAACGGGTAATATGTAGTTTCTATATAAAATACTATTATTTATGTATGTCATAATCATAGATAATATAATATAATCGATAGATTTTGACGAGAGCTGACGATTGAAACTTGAATGAACGTCGTAGCTTCACCGAGTCGAATGTTATACTAAATGGAAATCTCGATACGCAGCAAAATTACCTTCAAAATGGCGGGGCTGCCCCCTCCCCCGCGCGCGATGTGTTACAGTCCTTACTTAGCGCAATAAATTCTTTGATTCTTTAGCTATCAAGTGGTGTAAACGAAATTTGGATGGAGATGATAGATATGTAGCTACAACACTAAACTGTATCCCCCGATTTTGTTATCATTCGTTTTTTTGGATTGCATCCCTATGGAGGTAATTTTAAAGACGTATTCACGTCAAAACGGGATCTGCCTGGGCGAAGTCATGGACAACAGCTAGTAACACATACTTGTGAAAATTTCAGCCACCGACCAAAGTAAAAAAAAGATAAAGTTTAAAAGATAAAGCATTTCAAAAGTCGGTCAGACAGATATACAGCGTAAGCATAGTAGTAGAGTCCCGTTACCTGATACGGAACCATAAAAACGGCATTTTTCTGTCACTCGGAATGATGCCTTTTGTTTGAAAAAAATAGAATAAATTTAAAATAAATAGATATCATTGTCATCCTTGTGGTGGTACGAAACCTTTGGAAAGCAAGTCCTACTCGCACTTGGCCACCTACTCTCAAAAACAATGACCGCGCGGGCGAAGCCGCGGGAAAAATAAGTTATTTATATTCAAATGGCTTACGGTGAAGGAAAACATTGTGAGGAAACCTGCACACGCCTGCGAAGAAACTCGAAGGTTGTGTGTAAAGTCGACCAACCCGCACTGGGCCCGCGTGGTCGACTAAGGCCCGATCGCCCTAATTCAGGGTAGGCTTGAGCCCCTCGGTGGGGAAGTATATGAGCTGAAATGATGATCGGGAGCGGATTCAAATGGCATACTTACTTGCGATAGTCCTCAACGAGAAATGCGCCAGATGATGGAAAATATCTAAAGGCCCTTTTCCAACTTCTTGGCTGAATTCCTTAACGAGTCTTCTGCTTTGACCATTGAACGCATTCAAGAATCCATCCAGGATACGCTGCTTGAAGGCAGGACTAATCAGCTTACGGTGGGACTGCCATTCTGGTACTGCATGAAGAGTAAGCTATGTAAGCTTGTAGGGTCAAGCTGGTTTTCCCGCAATAGACTACAGCTAGTAATTATCGTCGATGTCTTTTCTATCGTCTTCATTATATGAGCCGTAGGAAGTGTACTGCTGGACAAAGCTACGATATTCATTAGTCGTTGATGGATGTCTCTTCTATAAATCTACAATATTCATTAGTCGTTGATGGATGTCTCTTCTATAAAATCTACGATATTCATGAGTCATGTCTCTTGTATAAAGCTACGATATTCATTAGTCGTTGATGGATGTCTCTTCTATAAAATCTACGATATTCATTAGTCTTTGATGGATGTCTCTTCTTTAAAATTTACGACATTCATTAGTCGTTGATGGATGTCTCTTCTATAAAATCTACGATATTCATTAGTCTTTGATGGATATCTCTTCTATAAAGCTACGATATTTATTAGTCGTTGATGGATGTCTCTTATATAAAATCTACGATATTCATTAGTCGTTGATGGATGTCTCTTCTATAAAATCTACGATATTCATTACTCGTTGAATATTGTCATTTGACCCATCTTAAGGCCTTAAAAACAAAAGACGATCCTGGGACCTCGCTCAGAGCAACTTTAAAATACCAAAAGGATCTGTTGTCACCGAGATACGGCGTCATACCAAATTGAGCTCAATTAGAGCCTTGGAAGTCGCTCTCAAATCGATTGCAATTTGCCCTAAACAAACATATTACAAACATCCTCATCATCATATCAGCCTAAGGACGTCCGCTGCTGGACATAAGCCTCCCCCAAGGATTTCCACGATGACCGGTTCTGCGCTGCCCGCATCCAGCGGCTTCCCGCGACCTTCACCAGATACCGCAGTGTCTTAAGACCAAGGTCTTCGACCAGTGTGTTTTACCAGTGATGACATACGGAACTGAGACATGGTCGCTTACTATGGACCTCATAAGAAGGCTCAAGGTCACCCAAAGGGCAATGGAGCATGCTAAGCTCGGAGTTTCTCTGCGTGATCGAATCAGTAACCGGCATAGCTCTCAGAATTGCAATTACAAACATTGCAATTTAAATAAAAGCTTTCCACAGAACGATATTATGTAGCTGGCTAATCCTACTAATATTATTAACGCGAAAGTTTGTATATATGGATGTATGTATTGATGTTTGTTACTCTTTCACGCAAAAAGTACTAAACGTATCTAGATAAAATTTAGTAGGTAAATAGATTAGGGCCAAGATTAACATATAGGCTACTTTGTTTCCACGCTTGCGAGCCGCTTGCGGCTCACGAACTGCGCACCCTCGGAGACAGTCATAGAAACTATGTTCACGCGAGCGAAGCCGCTGATAAAAGCTAGTAAAATAGTAAAAGGCGATGGGTCATGTTTATTGGTTATTCTTGTAAAAACAAAACATAACATTGTGAAATTGTGAATAAAAAATAATTACAAAAAAAACAATTAAATTCTACTTACTATCTGCAAGAATGAGAGACTGTCCGAGCCACGGCCTGAAGAATTTGTAGAATTGGTCTTTTTCCATGCATTCCGTCAAGATTTGTATCCCCGCGTCTGGTTCAGCTACCACTGAAAAAAACCACCGCAATATTTTACAAAAAATGTTTTTGTTTGGCACTAAAAAACTTTTTCATCACACCTTTTCGAAAAACGATGATTGGTTCCTCAATAAGTACGATCAAAATTCTACTTTGCTCCCTGTAGGGAGTTCTATTTCTCACTACTAAATGGTCCGCATTTGTGGTTAAATGTTAAAAAAATATATATTACATACTAACATTTAATTCTCTATGGTGATAAACTCACTTTTGAGATTGATTAGTTAGCAAGGAGTTTGTATTAAAATATTAACTCTTTGTTGGTTATTGTGTGAAGTTAACCAAAGAGGTCGAACACATAATGTTAGGAGAAGTTACTAAGTTAGGTTTTGGCGGCAATGCGCGCTGAAAAAAAATAACGGTAATGTGCATTCTTCTTTCTTTTTATTCTTTTTTTTCATAGGTCTGTGATGAAAAATTGTGTGTGTCACTCGGGGCCAACATATTTTGTATTCGGGCGAGATGTATATTAGTGTTAGACTTACTAATAAATATTTTAATTTTACTAGTCATGAGTAAGGAGTTGTTTATTAAATATTTTAATTTTAATAGTCATGAGTACGATAGTTCAATTTTATGAATACAGTAATTTAACGGTTTACGCAGTTGTATGAATACGGTAGATACTTAATACCATTGAACATGGTACATTGGTTTTTGAAGGAAGGGGTAAGAATTTTGGAGGGAAATGGCCGACACTGATCGGGTAGTCTGTTCATAGCAGTCCAAGAGTGTAGACGTCTTCTAAGTATTGTTACGCTAGAGTAAAAAGTGAATATATTGTCATCCAAAGTCAAAGTTTTCATTTATTTCTCAACCTAATCTCATATTAGATTCTTCGCTAAGCTCAGGATTCAAACTAACGCCCTCGGAACAAAAGATTGCTTTCTCCCCATGTTACACAAATAACTATTTTATTTTTAACTCCGACGCAAAAAGAGGGGTTTTATAAGTTAACCGTGTGTATCTCTGTGTCTGTCTGTGGCATCGTAGTTCTTAAACGAATGGACCGATTTTGATTCGTTTTTTTTGTTTGAAAGTTGATGTGATCGAAGTGGTTCTTAGCTACGAGTATAATTAACGAAGATCTGTTTAGCCATTTCAAAATCATCAGCTTTTATGTATGTGGTTATTACCAGTCTGATCGATTCGAAATTTGGTGCCCTGTGACTGATATAATATTGAAAAACTATGGTAATCTTGATCGAATGCTGTAGCATCTCCTGGAATCTGCAGTATACCCAACTCCTCACCAACTTATCAGCAGAGGCATCGTTCTTCTTTTTCTATTTTCTAGTTGTTAGAGGTTTCTTTGTCGGGGTTTTTAATATTTTTAATTTAAGTTTTATGCACTAGGGAAGAAAACAGGGCACTAAGGGAAAAAGTTTAATTTTCATTATCTCTACGCTACCTTCAACTATCCAACCTGGACAACCATCCTTACTTTCCTTACTAATATTATAAACATAAAAGTTTGTATGTATGGATGTTTGTTATTTTTTCACGCCACAACAGATTAACGGATCTGGATGAAATTTGGTAGGTAGACAGATTAGGATCTGGATTATGAATGAAGACAGTCTTAGAAACTATGTTCACGCGAGCGAAGACGCTGGTAAAAGCTAGTCATATTATAAATATGAAAAAGTGTTTGTTTATTACCTTTTCACGCTTTAACGCCTTGATCAATCTTGATGAAATTTGGCATGCAGGTAGCCTGTGTCACGGGGAAGGATAGTATACATAACAAAGTACGATGCAGTTCCTGATTGAACTGAAAGAAATTACGTTACGCTGCGCAGAGAAGTCCAAAAAAAACCAAAAGACTTCTTAAAGGTACTTTAATTACTGATTTATAGTAATTACAAAGAATAAAATTAACTTATAAGCTAGCTATGCTACTATTCAGTCCGAAGTAAGGAATTAGAATGACCAAAAAAGGGTAGGTTCACAAGCACTTCCAACACGACACGTTTTACATAGTCAGCGCCTCGTGCCTGGCGACTTCGATGCCGAATGTTTATGAAAAATGCTATGTGGGTTGGTTTCCTTAGGTAGGTATATCTAACATCTCCACCCGCAGATCAGCAACTATTTTCCAACGTTTAGTGAAAAAGTTGCTGGAACTGAAGTCCTTGCTTGTAGTGCTGGGGCTCTCGCTTTCTCCGGATCCTCATAGGTGTCTTTCCTGGTACTAGTTGGTTCGGGATTCTGCTTGGTCACGTAGCTGCAAAGTTTGTACCGTCGGCTGGCTACGAAGATAACAAGTGCACATGCACTTAATAGTATGACATAAAATGGTATCGTTGTATGATAAAAGATGTCTGGTTGTGCTCGTTCTAGTTGTACTGGAGCCTCCAACATGATCTTGTCCTGGATATCATGAAGACCTTTTAGATTGATGGAATTCAAACTAATATGTGTTGAACCGGTGCTCTGCTTCTCAGCGTCATAGGGTATCTGCATTAATTTTAACGGCTGGCCTTTGATTTCATCGTTATCGTTAGTAAGAGTAAATTCGTTAGTACGTAGGTAACAGTCAACGGGTATAGTGATAAGATAACTTCCCTGTAGTGAAGTGAAGTCTTCCCTTCCGCAGACCAGCTGTACTTTCGTGGGTTGTGGGAAAGATAGCACGTAGTGTTGATCATCCAGTTTCTCCATCGCCTCCTTTGCTAAAGAAACTGTAGTAAAATGACAGGAATTTTCCAAATCTTGATTAACGATGAGTTTTTGAATGCAATCAGGTTTAGTACGAATCTGTTGACCGATTTTTTTCTCACAGAGATACCAGTTACTCAACTTCGGGCATTCAGCCTCTATGTACACGAACATTTTCTCGTTAGTTGCGAGGAAAGGGTGGGATGGGATAAGAGCTTGGTTGTGTTTATTGGGTACTATAGAGAGTCTATATAAATCATATGTATCTTCAGAAACTATTGGAAATCTAAATACTATAACTATTTGCTTGCCAATATAAAAAGAGCCAGGTTTTATTACATCATAGTAATCCCTTAATTCTAAATTTAAGATCTTGTCTTTATTGTAAATTGTCTTTAACTTATTTAGCATGGTTTTTATAGTGTCTACATCTATCATACTATGATGAGTGCTTGATGCACGAATGAAAGCTAGGGAATTTTCTATTCTAATTAACTCTAACATTAAATCTTCTACATTCTCACTTATTATACCTAAAAGTTGAGCAAATTTTGCAAACTTTATAAGACTGTAGTCTTGGTACGCTTCTTTCTCTAATAAAAGTTCTAAGGTAGCGTTTATCTTATTCTGATTCTCAATGAGCTGAGATAAAACGTTACTATGTTGAGACATCCATTCTTTATTTAGACTTACATGATTATTAAATTCTGAGACTAACTTGTCTTGGTTATTTTCTAAAGTTTTGATTGCTTCATTGTATTTTAGAGCATCCAGATAATCTAAATTGCCCGTGATACTCTTTATTACTGAACCGAGGCCATCTACAAGACCTCTTTTAGCACGACTTGGTTCCAAAGATTTTAACTGAATGAATATCTTGCCAAGTTTGTTAGTAAGATATTCGATTTGGAGTTCATAAAGTTGGTAAGTTTCGTTACTAAGTCTCGTCTTAAATGATTGTAGTTGGGTCTGTAAAAAGTTGACTTTGTCTTCGATGTCATTAAGTTGGACATATTGTAAGAAGGTGTGGTGGTGTGTTGTTAGTCTCGTCTCTCCAAGGTTATAAGGTAGAAGTCCAGGTCCGTGCTAAACTCTCAAGTCTTATCTCCAGAGGTTGTGTCACGTGGACGGTCAATAACAGCAGTATCCTGTAACAATTTTGCTGTTTTAGGAACTCGTTTTAGCCGGGACTTCGCTACAGGTCCTCGTTTCTTTGAGGTGTAAATGTGTATTGGCAGATCAGCCAAGACAGTGTCTTGAGTGTATCTGGGAGCAGTTTTGTGTCTGCTTGCAACGGGGTTCTTTATGAATACCTGCTGTTGAGGAGTGTATTCTACTTCAGGTTCGCGGTCTTTGTTCCTACTGTCTATTATTGCTGTACGGTTGGCAAGTGAGGACTCATTTATGATATCGTAGACCTTCCTCATTTGTTCTTTGTGGTTCACGATATACTGCTGCAGCAGGTGCTGGGTGAGATCAAGATCTAGAGCATCTCGAGGGTCAATGTGACCAGTAAGAAGGTCAAAGGGCCTGCATTTAGTGAAGCTATGGATGGAGCTATTGTAAGCTATAATCGCATAAGGCATTAGGTTAATTATGGGTTCGTCTTTGTGTTGCAGTTTCAGGATTCGGAGGTGTTCGAGCAAAGTCGAATGAAAGCGTTCTACATTGCCATTGTCGTTCGGGGAATGAGCTAGAATTCGGTGGTGGTTTATTTTGTGAAGACGGGTGAACTCGGAAAAAAGTTGGTTGGTGAACTCCGTTCCGTTGTCAGTCACTAAGGTCATAGGAACACCGTGATGGGTGCAATAGTGAAGCAGGGCTTGTAGTATGCTAACAGCTGTTCCATCACGCAAATGGTATGCTTGTCCGTACTTCGTGAAGACGTCAATGATGGTCACATACTTCTCATTATGTACTGTAAACAAGTCCATATGCACGATTTCGAATGGTTTTGTCGCTGGGGGCACTACATTAAACTGAGGTCTTATGGGGTTCCTATCATATTTGGCTTGTCCACAAATTGTACATTCGTTAATGAACTTGGTTATGTGGTCTCTCATCTTGGGCCAGTAGTATCTACGCGAGAGGGCCATATAACATTCGTTAATGCCACGGTGGTTAGTTTTACCATCATGATAATGACGAATGATCTCCTGTTGTCGAAGATACTCCTTTACGTTCTCGAGTTCATGTTTACTTAGAACCAGGTTCATTGCAGAACTTTTAAATTTATCTTGTATGATTGGGATGATCTTATACATCGCAAGAGGTGGATTAATCAAGAGGGCGGTTTTTACCTTGGGGTTAACATACTCTTTGATGGTATTGACTACATCGTTCTCTAAATTGGATTCGGATAGTTGAATGGCTATACGTGTATGGGTTTCAAATGGTTTGGTAACTGTCGGTTTTCGTTTAACGTCGTCTACGAGAGTCAAGCAAAGCTGTCTATGGTACTTGTTAAGGGGGTCGTCTGTGATGGGTACTTCTAGTACGGGGTGTTCAATACTTGTGTGCACAGTCTCAGTCGAAGTACCTATAATAGGTTGTTCAGTAGGTGCAGTCTCTGTAATAGAATCAGCTAGAGTAGGTGGTCTCTCTGAAGGGTTTCCAATTAAGGAACTCAACTCATTGATTTGTTTGATAACGTCATCTATCTCCTCGTTGTGGATTTCTATCCTAGAGAGAGCATCTGCGTTAGTATTATTTTTACCTTTCTTATATACTACTGTAAAGTCATATTCACTCAGTCTTAAACGCCATCTGGTCAGACGAGTATTGGGTTCTTTAAGATTCATCATCCATTGTAAGGGCTTATGGTCCGTTACGATCTTAAACTTACGTCCGAAGAGGTAAGGTCGGAAGTACTTAGTTGCCCAGTAGATTGCCAGTAGCTCCTTTTCTATTGTGCTATAGTTTAACTCACTATCGTTAAGCGTACGTGATGCGTATGCTACTGGTTTGTCGGACCCTATAGGTCCCTGAGATAGGACAGCTCCTATTGCTACGTTAGAAGCGTCAGTGGTTAGTATAAACTCTCTGGTAAAGTCGGGGTACTGCAGTATAGGGTCATTTGTCAAAAGCGTCTTGCATTTCTCAAAGGCGTTAACGTATTGTGGGTCTAGGATAACCTTCCTGTCTTTTTTCAGGCACGACGTCATAGGTTTAGTTATACGAGCCAAGTCTGGGATGAATTTTCGGTAATAACCGAGAAGTCCTAAAAATTGTTTGATCTGTTTAGGTGTTTTTGGGATGGGGTATTTTTCTATAGCTGTTATTTTGTCTGGGTTGGGTTTAATACCTTTGTCACTGATAATATGGCCAAGATATGCTGTTTCTAGCTTTAGGAACTCAGACTTGTCCATCTGGATCTTGAAGTTGGACTCTCTAAGTCTTTGGAAAACTTCTTCTAGATTGGTCATGTGTTCTTGGAGTGAGGTACTAAAGACAATAATGTCATCTAGATAGACTAAGCAGATCTTGTTTTGGAGGCCTCTGAGGACATTGTCCATCACACGTTGGAATGTGGAAGGGGAGTTCTTCAAACCCATGGGCATGCGAAGGAACTCGTAATGGCCATGTTCAACATTGAAACCTGTCTTCGGGATATCGTCTGGGTTCATTTCGACTTGATAGAAGCCACTAGCCAGGTCAAGGGTAGTAAAATACTGACACTTGCCTAGCTTGTCTAGTACATCGTTAATGTTCGGTATAGGGTACTTGTCATCGATGGTCTTTTCGTTAACTTTTCGAAAGTCAACTACCAAGCGCCATTTTTGCTTGCCAGAAGCATCAATCTTTTTAGGGACTACCCAGATAGGTGAACTCCAGGCAGAGTCTGAAGGTCTAATGATGCCTTGCTCTAACATCTTATTTATCTGATTGCTAACTTCCTGTCTGTGAATAAATGGGTACCGATAGGTTTTAGTGTACACGGGTACTTCATCAGTGGTCTTTATGCAGTGCTTGATTTTGTTTGTGAAAGTTAGGGGCTCGCCTTCAATATAAAAAAAGTCGGCGTACCGAGAACAAAGTGTTTTTAGGTTCGCTTCTTCTTCTTCATTAAGGTGATCGGTACGTAACCGCGATAGCACGTCATTTACGCGCGATGTGCTGTGAGCATGTTCAGTGCGCATGCACTGGATATTATACAACTCAGTTTGCGCTGGGTGGTCTAGTGAGAATATGACGTCATTCGGGGATGGATTTTCTACTTCTAAGATACCACGGTTATTAAGTACAGTTGTTACACAAGCGTGAATAATACAGTTACAGATAACCTGTTCTCTGATCATCACTTCGCCATCCGGGGCGTTAATGGGAATTCTAACTAACTTAGAGGTTCCGGCGGGTATTATGTCCTCATATAAATTAACATTGCATGAATTATACATTTTGATGGGATTGGAAGCAAATTGGGTGATTAGGGACTGATTTTTAAGGTCTATCTTAGCCTCCCACTGGGTTAACAGGTCTAAGCCTATTAAGCCATCAAAATAATTGTGAAATCGATAGACGAAAAATTTTGTCTCATTTGGGCACTTGAATTCGGGGAAACAAGGCAGCGTGATAGAGTAATCACTGCGAGTAGTCGCGTGTACATTTGTCACTTCAAAGGGGTCATAGTTCAGTGGATATTCGGAAAAAAAAGTTCTAACTGCCTCGGGACTTAAAAAAGACTGGTTTGCACCTGTGTCAATGAGAAGCTTTAATGGAGGGTTAGAGATCTGTATGTAAGGCAGTTGCCGTTGAGTTTGGAGATTAACCTCTATTTTAATTTTTTTAACGTCCGTCTCGACTGAAAATCCTGACTTGCATTAGTTTCGTAGCTGGTGCCAGGTTGCGGTTGAGTCTCAATAGTCGGCTGATCGTCAGATGTTTCATTATAATACGTCGTATCAGGTTGTTCACATTCTAAGTCATAAGCATAAGTACTATAGTCGGTAAAGTCAGTGTAGTAGTTATAATCGGGCTCGTAATAAGAATCAATGGCGTAATATGAGTCGTCGTATGCCGCGCACTCGTTAAGGTTCATTTCGCGACTTTTGAAATAATTAGTCGGCGGAGGGTTCCCTGACTTTTGCCAGTTATGACCTGCACTCATCATGGTTGGGGGTAGAGCTTTAGGGGTGAAATGCTGGACACCACTCATAGGTTTAGGGGTGGTATTGAAGGGTTGGTTATTCCTGGGTGGAATACGGAAAACATTGCTCTGGGGGTTATAATTAGGGGGTGTGATAATGATAATGATAATGATAATGATAATGATAATGATGATGATAATGATAATGATTTATTTGCTTTAAATGTGGTAGGTAATTATAAATTATTGGAAGAAATTCTGAGTATCACACATTTAACCAAAGGTATTGGCATGCAAATTTAATGTTAGTTTAATCTATAGGTATTAAACAAGAATAAAAAAGAATATAACAGAATGAAGACAAGTCAAATAATGTAGGTACTTACTCTATAAACAATACGCTTCTATATAAATTGTAAAATTTAAAACAATGTTAAGTTTTCAAATTATATCAAAATATAAATTATACCTAAAAGTCAAAAAATACGTAATTAACACATTGACTTTTATATTTCACTTATATTCCATGTATTCTTTGATGGAGTAAAACAATTTCTCTAATAGCCATAATTTTAAATATCTGATAAATTTTGAGTATGGCATGTCTTTTAAATCTTTTGGTAGTTTGTTATAAACTGTGATGGCCATTGAGTAACAATTTTTTAAATAGCGTGATGTTTTTGGAGCATATTCATATACAAGTCTTTCTTGGTTTCTGGTGTTTCTTGGAAACATATCCTTAGCTGTCATAAAGAGGTCAGGATGATCTCTTACAAATTTAGATATTTCAAAGATGTAAAGACATGGAAGGGGGAGGATTTTTAGTATCTTAAATAATGGCTTACATGAGTCTAGCGGAGCAGCTCCGTATAGTGCTCGGACACATTTTTTCTGTGCAATAAAAGCTTTGTACATTTCTACGCTATTTCCCCAAACAACAAGACCATACCTAAGGATGGACTCTACATAAGCATGATAAGCAACCTTTGCAGTATCTCTGGAAGAGGTTTTCACTAATTTAAATAAAGCATAAGCAAATCTGTTTATTTTTGAACAAACTTTATTGATTTGATCTTTCCAGTCCAGTAAATTGTTAATAGTTATGCCTAAAAATGTCACACTATTAGCTTTTTTAAGAGGCTGTCCATTGAAATGAATATTTAGTGTATTGTAATGATTAAAATTCATAAAATGAGATTTGTCAATATTAAGATGCAAGTTATTATTGTTAAGCCATGTCATAATTGTATTAATTAGTTTATTTATGTCTCTTTCGTGTGCGTCAATTGTCAAATTCATGTTCGTCGTCACAACTGCGGATAAATCGTCAGCATAAAGGATGGTTCTAAAACTAGATTGTTCAACTAAGTCATTTACATATAGTAGAAAAAGCAGAGGACCCAGCACACTGCCCTGTGGTACTCCAGAATTTTTTAATTTATAGTTAGAACGATAGATTTGGGACACATTTTTTGAATCTACTCTTGTTATTTCCACACACTGTGTTCTATTGTACAGGTATGTTCTCATCCAGTCTAATGCAGGTCCCCTTATCCCATTATGTTCCAGTTTTGAAAGTAAAATATCATGTGAAACGAAATCAAACGCTTTCGACATATCAAAAAATAAGGCAGTTGTTTGCATTTTGGAATTCGTTTTATTGAGTACCTCAGTGACAAGATTAAATGCTGCTAGTGTAGTAGTCTTATTCTTTTGGAAGCCATACTGATCTTCCTTTATAACATTGTATTTTGAAAAGAATGACATTAGCCTTCTATGCATAACCTTTTCAAATATTTTGGAAAATACCGAAATCAAAGTGATAGGGCGGTAGTTTCCCATATTAGTTCTATCTTCTTTTTTGTGCAATGGTTTTACCACTGAAACTTTAAGTTTCTCTGGGAAAACCCCTGTTTCAAGGGAAATATTTACCAAATATGATAGTATTGGACTGAGTTCCTCTTTACAGGCTTTAATTACTTTCGTACAAATGTTATCATAGCCCTCCGAGTTTGTATTATTTAGTGATCCAATAATCTTAATAATTTCATGTACGTCTGTGGGCTCTAAGTAAATACTGTTGTGGCACGGAACATTTGTTGAGTGCGTGTAGGCATTCTAAATAGGGGTTGCAATTGGGGTTGCCCTTGGGGTTGGTTTTGGGGTTGGTTGAATTTAAAAGCCTGGGGTACATGTTGCAAGGGTCTCTGTCCACTTTGGGCAGGCCAGTTGGGTACAGGGGCCTGGAAGGCCTGAGGTCTTGGGGCATTGAAATTAAATGATGGCATCTGGGTTGGAACCCGGATTGAGAATTGAGGTTTAGGGTGTTCATTGCGCTGCTGAAGGTACATGACATTGAGTTCCTCTTGTACAAACTCTAGGGCTTTTTCTATAGTTTCGGGGCGCATACATCTTATTCTAGAACCTAAGGGTTCCTTCAACCCTCTTACAAAGGACTGCATTGTAACTTTTCTATAAAGAGCGCGCTTGGCTTCTACGGTAGTAGGCAAGGTTTCATGTAGCGTCACATATGTCATTATCGTACTAAACATAGTTTGGCATTGGTCATAAAATTCCTGTGGCGTCTTATTACCCTGCCTCGCTAAAGAGAGGTCATTGTACAAAGCGGTTTCATCACGCTGATCAGAAAAATTATTAATTAACGCTGTTCTAATACCTAACCAGTTATCTGGTATGCCGTTGGAGTTTATTGTGGATGCTGCCGGGCCTGTGATCTTATTTAAGATAGCGTTTAAAACGCACAAGTTAGATAGAGCACTACCTTCCCGATCGCTCATGTACTCTTGGACTAGATGGTCACATATGTGAATAAACCTGGTAAGGACGTTCGGGTTCCCATCGAACTCCGGGACAAGGCGCATCGCCTTACAGATAGTGTCCGGATTGAAGGCCATTGCGCTCTCAAATAAAGTACTTAAACTATGATCTAATTCTGACTCTAACGATACGTCTAAATCTCTATTTAAATCTACTGTATGTCGTCGAGCCTGTCGAGATACAGACTCTTCGATCTTGGATTTCCCCGAGTGGAAAATTTTGGCTAAGGAGATAAACTAGGATTAAGAGGAAAGCAACACGAGAACAGTTCAAGTGTACTTACATAAATTTCATCTCTGGTTTCTCTGGCGAATCGATTTCTTGATTCCTCCTCTGAGCTGCAGCGGTCCGTAGATTCTGGATACTCGGTGATGGATGGGTCTTGATAGTCCCCGGGTGATGCGTGAATGCGATTCCGGTTTTGATGAATCCCTAATACTCACACCGTCCCGCGAGTATCCTACCGACTGCGCCAATTACGTTACGCTGCGCAGAGAAGTCCAAAAAAAACCAAAAGACTTCTTAAAGGTACTTTAATTACTGATTTATAGTAATTACAAAGAATAAAATTAACTTATAAGCTAGCTATGCTACTATTCAGTCCGAAGTAAGGAATTAGAATGACCAAAAAAGGGTAGGTTCACAAGCACTTCCAACACGACACGTTTTACATAGTCAGCGCCTCGTGCCTGGCGACTTCGATGCCGAATGTTTATGAAAAATGCTATGTGGGTTGGTTTCCTTAGGTAGGTATATCTAACAAAGAATACTCTTTGTTTGTTTTTTTTTATAATCCACAATTGATAAGCCCTTGGCATCATCTCACCTGATGGTAAGTGACGATGATGCCAAAGATGGAAGCGGGCTTACCAAGATTCCCCAACGCAATGGGGATCTGGCTATCTCATCTTCTATCCGGAACACATCAATGCTGTTAACACTGATGTTTGGCGGCAAGACGTAGATAATGTGGTGGTAGCTAGCCAGGATAAGTTCAGCTAATTTCTTTAACGTCGCAACGGAACAATGGATTGTTGTGATTTTTTGAACAGAGATGGTTGAGGAGGTGGGAAAGAACATGATTTACTAATTTGCATATCCTGACATAGTTCCCGAGGGATCTGGGAAAACCCATTTCCACGTTCGCGCAGGTCGGCGTCGCAACGGAGCAACGAAGTACCACTCCCCCTCGAAGACAGTAATAAAAACGATGCCCACGCGGGCGAAGCCGCGGGAAAAACCTAGTCCGCACACATAAGCAAAACACGAAATCGTATTAATTTTATTTTTAAACACTTTATTCATTAGAAGAGAATTCGAATCTCAATACTTTCGTGATAATATAATTATTCAAAAATCAATGGTACTCGTACTCTCGATTTTTTTGTTCAAATTTTGGTGAAATTTAAATGATTACTTTGCATCCAGAGATATGGGCTATGCACCAACAAACAACATTTGAAAATCGAACCCATTTACACACACACACACACACACATACACACAACATTATAGCTAGTTCGCTTCCGTTGCACGGAATGCTAATATGAAAAGAGATGCCAATTGGCATCATTTTATTTGCTTCACTTTTTTGACGCATGTAACCTATCTACCTCCAATTATTATACAGGGGGTAAAATAATTGGTGTAGGACCCGTTAACTGAGGCTTCTACTCATCATACTGAACAACTTTCCCCAAGGAACATATAGACAATTCTCGAAAAAAAAATTGGACCTTCCATACTAAAATGCACAAAATAGGTCGATCAGCTGATCGATTTGTATGAAGAGTTTTTTTTTTTGAGATTTCAGCAAAGCCTTAGAACAAAAGTTGTTCAGTATGACGAGTTGAAGCCCCAGTTAAAGGGACCTACACCAATTTTGTTACACCTTGTATAATAGCATATCTCTGTTTGCATCGATATATATAAGTATACATTAAATAAATGTCTTTTTTAGTTTGTATGTGTGTGATCCAAGCCTTAAAGATGGTTAGAATATAAAAAAAATCACTCATTAATCAAATCAAGGAGATTATTTCATGTAGGTATCTGTGGCAGGCAAATTGTATGATTAGTCATTTAACATACGGTCGCAAATTGTATAATTCCTCCGCTTGTAAACGGTCAGGCAAAATGTAAAATGTTGTACGCCGATTCAGGAAATTTATAATAATTTGTAATTTACGAGGAGATCCGCAGAACTAAAGTAACCGACATAGCTCACAGAATCGCTAAACTGAAGTGGCAGTGGGCAGGGCACATAGCTCGTAGAACAGATGGCCGATGGAACAGTAAAGTTCTCGAGTGGCGACCGCACACCGGAAAACGTAGCGTAGGCAGGCCTTCCACGCGGTGGACCGACGACCTGGTGAAAATCGCGGGAAACCGATGGATGCGGACAGGACCGGTCGTCGTGGAAATCCTTGGGGGAGGCCTTTGTCCAGCAGTGGACGATTTCCGGCTGATATGATGATGATAATAATTTGTCCGTATGTAAACGGTCAGGCTAAATATATAAAATTCTGTACGCATATTGTAAAATGCCGAGCCAGGCAAATTGTATAATTCGTCCGTATATAAACGGTCAATGCCTAGTCAGCCAAATTGTCAAATTACCGTAAGGCAGATTGTAAATGAGCTCGCTAAGCGAGCGATGTTAGGTTCGGTCAGGTTTGATTGATTTAACTGTCAAAGATTGTAGTCGGTCTTTACGAGTTTAGCGTTCCAATCGTTACTTACTGTACATAGTCTGGTACCCGATCCACGTGCGCCCGAAGCCTCCTATTTCTAATGCGCTGTCCAACATGGGTTTCACTAAGCTCCATATTTCTGAAACATAGTACCTACGATCATCGCCTTTGCAGGTATTGAAATGGCAGCAGCATCAAATAATACTTACAGTCTACATGTTCATTATTCACGTAGCAGGAAGATGCCGCTGACACGTGATATTAAAGGTCCCCAGGAGGCTCGAGTTTCCATACAAACGTAGTTCCGCTTTAATAAAAAAACTGCAGGCCGGATTGAATCCAAACTTTGCCAAAAATATTGAGTAGACACAATATATCGATGATTGTAATTAGTTTTCGATGTACTAATACAAGGTGTCCAAAATGAGTATCGGGTATTTGTTAGTTCACTAAAACAAAAACTACTTGACGTCAACAAAAAAGTTTATTGTTGATTATAAGAATATAAAGTGGAAAATTATTTGAAAAAGACGATGTTATCCAAATGGTGACCATTACGCTGCTGGCACTCTTTTAATCGGGAACGAAGATTGGCGATACCACGCCGACACATAGCTCTCGATATTGCTGCCATTTCTGACCTGATGTTTTGCTTCAATTGGGTCGGGTTCGTCGGATTATTCTCATAGACCTTACTTTAAGGTACTTTTACATTTTTATCCCTATGCTAAATGGTCAAGTGGGCTAAGGACGGGACTTCTGGGAGGCCAGTTGATGTTACCCCTACGCGAAATGACCTTATTAGGGAATAAATCGTTAACAGCTTCCATTGATTGATTTGATGTATGCAAGTGGCCTCATCTTGTTGAAATCACATTCTCGAGTTGGAACCTTGAAACTCCTGCAACTCTGGGACCACAAAAAACAATTAAAATCAATTACAAGGACGGTTTTTTGATGTTCAATTATTGGCTTTGCTTTCGGATGGATAAAGACGGATTTTGACGTACTGACGCCTTCACTTCTCTGATAGTTTCCTCATCGCGGACTGAACGAGGGCGACCAGAGTGTTCATGATCCATTTTCTAATGCTATCGTCACTTGGTACTGGCGTGTACAATATTCCGCACGATACGAACGTTGAGCAGCCACTATTGAATAAACGTTGCGATAATACGCTTGTACGCAAAAAGCGCAATGCGTCTCCGGGTACTGCTCCATCGTAACTAAACCTCCACAAAATGGCGGACGCCATGATGCCCTCCCCGCTCCCCTCCATCGCTCCGTTTCAAATGCAGCGCGAAAACAAATACGCGATACTCTTTTTGGACACCTTGTATAAAACGGAAAAAAAGAGAAGTTTTAAACTTTGAGTACACAACTAAGTAATTTAAGCCTTCGTTTAGTTACGTTTCAATTTACTACGATGAAAACTTATTACAAACATCAATATGTGTCTACTCAATAATATATTCGCAAAGTTTGTATGCAATCCGGCATGTAGGTTTTAAATAAAAAATTTGAGTGCGTTTGGCTGCACCTCACCTGATGGTAAGTGCCGATGCAGCCGAGGATGTGACACGCAAGCTCAAATAGTGCCTATTCACTCTGTAGTTTTTGTATTAAAACGGAACTACGTTTGTATAGAAACTCTAGCCTCCTGGGACTCTTAAGTAAAATTCTTCCCGTTGAATTCATTGTAAACAGTTTCAGCCTATCGTCAAAAAACGTCACAAATATCTTCCTACGTGAAACTGACTGTAGGTAGTACATTAACATTATAGCTCTCCTGTCCACCTAAGAATTCCAGAAAATATAAAAAGCGATATAAGATAAACTCGATAATAGAGCGTCGGTGGCTCAACTGGTAACGACTCGGTCCATCTAACCAGAGGTACCGGGTTCAAATCTGGACGGCCAATGTACCAATGAGTTTTTCAAAAACTTACGTACATATCATTACCGATTGCTTTAACGGTGAAGGAAAACATCGTGAGGAAACCTGCACACGCCTGCGAAGAAACTCGAAGGTTGTGTGTGAAGTCGACCAACCCGCACTAGGCCCGCGTGGTCGACTAAGGCCTAATCACCCTGATTCAGGGTAGGCTCGAGCCCCTCGGTGGGGACGTATATGAGCTGATATAATAAAAAATAAAAATAAGATAAACTCATCATCTGTGGCGCAGTGGCTAGATCATGTAGATCACGGGTCGATTTCCAGCACAGTAAACCGTAAAACCCGGTTTTGTTGGTGGGCGGGCATTTTCGACATCGCTTAGTTGCCTCTGTTTGTGGCTCGCAGTCAAATATCAATGATGTGTTTTGAGAGACTAGGAAATGAAGCGTAATGGCAAGGTAATGGTAAGGGCCGCTACCTCCTGTCCGGGAGGTTGTGGTTCGATCCAGCCACGTACCAATGTGATTTCGACTTCGATTTCATAAGTACGTTTATCCGACGCTCTTATACGGTGAAGGAAAACATCTTGAGGAAACCTGCACAAGCCTGCGAAGAAACTCGAAGGTTGTGTGTGAAGTCGACCAACCCGCACTGGGCCCGCGTGGTCGAGTAAGGCCCGATCGCCCTAATTCAGAATAGGCTCGAGCCCCTCGGTGGGGACGTATATGAGCTGATGTGATGAGGAAGCCGATTTCGCATTGTGTTGGCGGTTCCTGGTGCTCGCGTCCATCTTCAAATCTTCATCACTCACCACCAAGTTAGATGATATCAAGGACTAATCTACCTCAATAATGGATTTAAAAGGCCACCACCACACCAACAACGTTGTCGAAGAACTATGTCGCATTTTCGGATAGTTTTCGTAATAGAAAATTAGGCTTGTCGAGAAAAATATTTCAAAAACTTACTGTCATAAGATACACCTCTAACGAAGTGTGGAACGGTGCCCACCACAGGGTAGAAGATGGGCATCTCAGGGGGATGTTTTCCCCACTTGATACGATCGAACAACCAGTACAATACGATTGAAGCCAGCGCTCCGATTACCAGGATCATTTTCCCGCTTATCACTTCACTTTTATAATTTAAATGCAATTACTTAATTTATTGATTTTTTTCAGTATTTCTTTATTAATTTATGAATGAAGGAGACAAATTATATTTTAAGTTATTTATTAAATATTTGAAATATGTAGGCACCTACTAGTTAATTTCCTTTTTTCGAAGTTCACAGATTTTTTTTGTTAAGTCTTTGTTACAATAAGAGATAGTAAAGTGAAAGTTTTTTAATTCTCAATTGGCATCCCTTGGCATCAAGTCAAGTCAAGTTTTAAGTAGTTTTTAAGAAAAAATATAACACTGACACTTTTTTTGCATTGTTTTTTTCTTGTTTAAGTATTGTATTCGATTTTAAAAGATTTTGCAAGTCGTCTTCTGCCTTGCCCGTTGAATATTACAATACGTGCATCATCATCATCACGTGCTGCAGTATTCTCCTTAGCCCTTGCTAACGCAAAATAAATAAAAATGAAGAGATCTTAAATTACATACTAATTACAGGATTATTATATTTTATAATGAAAAAGGACAGGGCGGTAATTGCTCTTGACACGGAAATGCTTCACGGTAAGGTGTTGTTTTAAAGATGTGCAGATAATTTTAGTAATTAACTCTCCTCTGCGCAATTTTCTACCAACGGCTATTTAAGTAACTAAGTCCTTAATTCTTCCAATTGTCTCTGAGCATCATGAACGGACTAGCCCGTTTGGAAAACCTAACCATACGGTTTTTTTTAGGCTGCAAAAAAAAATATCCAAAACCGGAAGTGTCAACATTGTCAGTCGCATTGTCGAAGGGACTCTTAAAATTAAAAAAAAAACATATACAGGCTGTAACAAAATTGGTGTAGGTCCCGTTAACTGGGGCTTCTACTCATCATACTGAACAACTTTGGTTCTACGACTTTGCTGAAATCGCAAAAAATATATTTTTATCTTCATACAAATCGATCAGCTGATCGACCAATTTTGTGCTTTAGTATGGAGGGTCCAATTTTTTTTTTGGGAATTGACTATAGGTTACTTGAGGAAAGTTGTTCAGTATGATGAGTAGAACCCCCAGTTAACGGGTCCTACACCAATTTTGTTACATCCTGTATACAAAAAAAATATCTTGAAAGCAAAATGAACATTTTAGAAATTATTCAACTGAGACATGCTTAGTTTAAAATAACTTTAAATTAGTTTAAAAAACACGCTTTTAGCAGCAATTACAAAATAGCCAATCCGCCATCTTGGATGTCCGCCATGTTGGATTTAAGTCACGTGACTATTTTTTCGTATTCCTGACAGCAAACTCTTTCATTTGATACCCATATCATGGGGGTGCATTTCAAATAGCCTGTCCGCCATCTTGGACGTCCGCCATATTGAATTTAAGTCACGTGACAATGTTTTTCGTATTTCTGACAGCAAACCCTTTCATTTGATACCCATTTCATGGGGGTGGATTTCAAACAGCCGGTCCGCCATCTTGGGGAGGCCGCCATATTGGATTTGTAATGACGTTTCTTAGCTAGTCATGTATTGTCATCAGAACTCAGAGCGTGTGCAAAATTTCATCCTTATCGAAGACCGGCAAGTGGGTCAAATTAAGATTCCAAGATTTTCTTACATACATAGTTACAAGTGAAGCTAATAAAAGCGTGTTAAAAACATACGACTGATTGAGGAGTGAAAACACGATTTCTCATAATTTCCTCAATAAGGATAACAACTAGTATAAACAAATGCCTTTAAAGGAGACCAAGGGGAACTATTTTTTTAAAAATTTATTTTTGATTTTTGTGGAATTTTCGAGTTATTCTATGAAAACTCGATTTTTTCGGCGCCCGCTGTGTTTTCTAAACGGTTTGGCAAATCAAACATAGTGCGAGAGCAAGGGAGACAAACATTATGCTTAATACCCTATTAATATCAGAAACGAGGATATCCATAGGAGAAGCAAAGTAAACGACATAGCTCACAGAATTGTAGAACAGATGGCCGTTAGGGCAGTAAAGTACTCGAGTGACGACTGCGCACCAGAAAATGTAGCGTAGACAAACCTCCCATTCGGTGGACCGATGACCTGGTGAAGGTCGCGGGAAGCAGCTGGATGCGGACAGCGCAGAACCTGTCGTCTTAGAAATTCTTGGGGGCGGCCTTTGTCCAGCAGTGGACGTTCTCCGGCTGATATGACGATATCTATCACAAATACATAAATAATATAATGATTTCGATCGGTTACGGTTATCGGAATTACGGTCACGGATTATAGTGTTTGCTGGAAGATCTACTACTCTTGTCAAAGGCATTAATGACATTCATAGATTTTATGTGTAACTTTTCGTGTCATTTTGTATTCATGTTCTAATGACATAATGTAATTTATTTCAAGGATTGAATTTTTACGTTATTAACTAAATTAAATGATTGTTTATTTGTGATGTTTCACAAATGACATTATGTTATTATTATTTTATGACTATCAGAAAGAGTGTAATTTGCACCTATTTTGAATAAATACCTTGAACCTTGATCTGTACATACCCATATATCCTTGTTATTTTCATAATGTTTTGTTTGATAATATCATCCAGCAAGAACACATCAGGCATTTCTTAACATGACTGTGTCTTGTACTTGTATTTTTGTGGAAAAATAGTTAGTACGATGACGACTTGCTTACTTATTACCAATCGTCAGGGAGCTGGGTAGTTCAGGGTGAGCTTGCTTCTTAGAAAATTGCAAACTTCGCTGTAACTTTTACAGTTCTTTTATTAACTTTATATATTGCTGTGCCGGCTGGCTTATGATTGGTCAAGATTAAATTTAGTTTAGATTAAAAGCTGTAGTTGTTCTGGAAATGATGTTTTCAATAGAAATAATTGGACTTAAGTCCTAAGCGAAGATCGAATGCAGAATGTCCCTAGAAGGTTTCGGATAACATTCTATTCTCAAAATCTATTTTTTTTTAAAATTTACGTTAAAAGTGGCACGCGGTTAGAACAACAAAGGAGGTGCGTAAAGAGAGTGTAGTGATATCAGATCTCTACAGTACTTATAATCTCAATCTTCTTTGTTCTGGCTCTTTGGAACCCTGGACTTATCCTTCCATATTAAAGAGGATTTTGCTATTGAAAGATACATTTCTTTCTAATTATGTTATCCTTTTTGATCAGCTGACTTCGCATGCCAATTTCTGTTACAGTTGACAAAATTTCTAATTGATTGTTTCCATTTTATGAGCGTTATAAATAAGTAGATTATGCAAAATGAAACAACCCACTTTTTTAATTTCTTTAATATTTGCATAAAGATGATTTGCTCTGCTAGTAAAACCGTAACATTTGGACCTCGTCCGCACTTTTTGAGATTTCTGCCGATGCAACGATGCATAAATTTTATACACCCCTAAAATATTGCTAGTATGTTCCCGGACACACTGTATATTATAATGGATTTCGGTACAGAGATATGAATGTTGATACAAGGCACAGCTTATTTCCTGTGTGTGTATTTATACCTACCCTGTGCTGTGTATTTATTCGTAACGATGGCTGGCTCTAGCGTTATACTCGTGACCGGGTGCTGTCCGTGTGAAGTGACCTACTCTTGTCAAAGGCATTAATGACATTCAATGATTTTTATGTATAACTTTTGTGTCGTATATTTTGTGTTCTAATGAAATAATCTGGTTTATTTGAATTTTGAAGTTATTAACTAATAATTGTTTATTTCTTGATTTTTCACAAATGACGTTATGTTATTATTATTTTGTGATTTTTTTTCATTTTTTTTTATTTTTATTCACAATTGGTAAGCCCTTGACAACATCTCAACTGGTGGTAAGTGACGATGTTGCCGAAGATGGAAGCGGGCTTACCAAGATTCCCCAACGCAATGGGGAACTGGCTATCTTATCTTCATCTTCATGTATTATGACTATCAGAAAGAGTGTATTTTGCACCTAATTTGAAAACTTGAAAACTGTAGTTACTTTACTTACAATGTAACTATATTTTTTCAAGTTACGAATAAATACCTGTTGAACATTTCACCAAACGTGATCCAGACACGTACTTGGCTGGTTATATTTAAAATCTAGAAAAAGCTTAACATAATTACAATTTCAAAGTAGGTAAGCAATCAAACACTTTTATAAAAGCCACATCCAGAAGTATCACAATTCGTTACGAAGTTGATTTTCTTGGTACGCCATGTATTGGACTTCTCTGCTCTCTTCAAAAACTCTTATAGTATTATATACGAGGTAAAATAAGTAGATATTTAAACCTGAAATGCAAAACAAGCTGAAATTAGAAAAAAGTATTTTTAAAACAATCGTTCATTCCGCCCAGTGTGGACCTACTGGCTTCATCATCAGACCATGGAAATCATCTATTGTAGGACATAGACCTTGTCAAGACCAACCAAACGAGCCCAAATTGGTTGCTTCGTTTCATTACAGAGTTCCTATAGCCTCTTTCTGGCTCCATCATTTTAACCGCCTCCGTAGCTCAGAGGCAAAGTTCACTGGCTTTACACAGGAGGTCGCGGGTTCGATTCCCGGCGGGGTCAATTGTAAGACTCGGTTTGGTTGGTGGTAGGGCATTTTCTAAGCCCGTCTGGCTAGCTACCACCATCTTATCTAAGTCTTGCCGCCAAATATCAATGTTAACAACATTGATGTGTTCCGGCTTGAAGATAAGATAGCCAGTTCCCCATTGCGTTGGGAAATATTGGTAAGCCCGCTTCCATCTTCGGCAACATCGTCACTTACCACCAGGTGAGATGTTGTCAAGGGTTTACCAATTGTGAATAAAAAAAAAAAAAAAAAAACATCAGGTCAGGACTGTCATAACAAAATTGCGTTGTCATCCGATATATATATTTATGTATATGCATGGAAATTTCAGCTTAATTGGAAACTGGGAAAAGGATCAAATTTAGCTTGCAAGATTTGATTACAGACAAAGGGTCAAGTAAAACTAAATAAAATCTTGTAAAAATAAATAAGAGCTTGTAAAACTAAATAAAAGCTAATAAAAATAAATAAGAGCTTGTGAAACTAAATAAAAGCTTATAAAAATAAATGAAATCTGTATGTTAATTTACGAAATAATAAATAAAAAAAATACCGATAAAAATAAATGAAAAAAAATATTAAAAAAATCACAAATAAATCATTCAAATTAAAAATTAAAAATTTCACTTTATCAGAAAAAGGAATTGACCTGTTCAACTAAGGTTACACTGTTCATTCGTCTGTCTGACTTTAAAAAGGCTGTATCTTTTGAACCATAGATGGTAGGCTGAAATTTTCACAGAAAATAGCGGATTTACAAAAAAAGAAGAACGGAATGATTTTGGATTTTTTCATAGATTTTCCTATAATCTACGCATTTTACCTCATATACTGTGATTTTCTTCAAAATTTTAGGCCTACTAGTTTCGAAGGTAAGGGGGGGGGGGGGGGGGAAGGGGAAATATCAATATGATATGTAACACAGTATATAGTTAGCAAAACTTTTTTTCATATTTTCAAATTTTTCCCCCAAAATAGGCCCCATGTTTAAAATTTATTTATATATGTTACATGTTCGTCTTTGGGTTACCGACTTACATTTGTGTACCAAATTTCAATCTAATCGGTTTAGTAGTTTCTGAGCGAATTGGCTATGACAGACGGACGCACAGACTCACGAGTGATTCTGTAGGGGTTTCGTTTTCTCCTTTGGATGTACGGATCCTAAAAACGATATCCACGCGGGCGAAGCTGCAGACAAAAGCTAGTAAAATATAAAACCTGTTACCACCAAACCAATTTATTAAAAAATAATAAAAATGGTGAATAAAATCAATAAAAAAACAGCGATGATGATAGGGCAATGACAGAAAGATGAAGACAGTAGAAAAGACAATGAAAATATTTAAAAAGAATAATAAATAGAGGAGAGTAGTTAAATATGGGGCTACAATTTTGTTTTTGGATCAAAAAATAAAAATCTATTTAATAATCAACTTTTTATTGATGTAGTATTAATTAGTCATAATATATTTTTACATTGTACAGTAACTGTCTTATATTTTTATTTATAAACTACATTATCAAAGTTGAGGATTAAACAAAATTGCAAAATGGGCGCTAAATTTAGAACAGTTACTCAAATATGGGCTACACATATGAACTAAAGTATCTTTTAGGAAAATAACAATCATAAAATGCTTATCTTATTAGACATCATATTATAACTTTGGTAATTGTAAGAAATTAATTATTTATTTACAAAAATCACATATCCAAGTGTCAAATTCTGGCCCAGCACATTCATTGTACGCCCAGAGCCCAAACATCAAGCCTAGCCCATATTTAAAATCCTGATTGAAATAAACTTGACCTTGTACTTTATAATATAAGTCATACCATCGCAAACAACTAATAAACGGAAAAACGTTAAACTTAACTCATATCCTACAAGTAAAACATATCTGTATACTATTTAGCTCTAATTATCATAACAAAAACAATATTTTATTACGTACCTCACAAAATTTTTTGGCAGCGATGATTTTACCACGTCTCACCTTAATGGCACCTCGCGCCGAACTGACGAGACAGAGTGATTACGGTGTTAGGGGGGATGAATGCGACAGAAGTTAGCCGTTTGTTGAGTCTTTCAATTATTTGTTCTTGAGAATTGTTACTAGCCCATATTATAACACTAGCCCACATTTACCTACTCTCCTCTAATATAAAACGGATCAAAAATAAATAAAAATGAAAGACTTCGTCACAATAGTACATACAAAGATTTTATGATAATTAGGTACATACATACCAACAATAACGAAGTAGATGGCGTTCGAGACATAATCCAGGGTGTTGGTGGCATCCAGGAACAAGCAGTCAGTGAAGATGGAGATCACCTGCAGCGTCACTCCCAGGTAGAGGTATATTCGCAGGAGGTAGTTATTTTTCTGAAAATTTCGAAAACCTAAAACTTTTAGGTACATACAAGCTTTTAATATTGCATTGTCATGCGATATACATCATCATCATCATATCAGCTGAAAAAAGTCAACTGCTGGACAAAGGCCACCCCTAGGATTTCCACGACGACCTACATATGCATGCAAAATTTTAGTTCAATCGGAAACCGGGAAGTGGGTCAAATTTAACTTGCAAAATTTCATCACAGACACCGGGACAGGTGCAACTAAATAAAAGCTTGTAAAATGGTAGATTTTTATTTTGACACAGCTTGACCGATTTATCGATTCGATTCTGTCTGAAAATACTTTTGAAAATGCGATGGCAAGTAGTAATTTTTCAGAAAATATTATGGCATTAAGCCATACACTACATATAAACAGGGTGTAAAAAATTGTGAAGCACCCATTAACAATATATAAAGGAATCCTCGTGGATTCTACTCATCATACTCAACAACTTTCACCAAGGTTTCTCAAAAAAAAAATGGCCCACCCATACAAAAAAGCACAAATAGGATTGTTTGTTTGTTTGTAAACTCTTTATTGACATGTATGAAAAGTTCAATACAGAATATAAAAAAATAAATGTGGTAGGCCGACTTATAATTATAATAATGCCATTTATTTTCAGACAAAAACCCATATCACTTCTAAAAAAATACAAAATACACAAAGAAATACATAGAAATACAATAAGACACTTGTCAGACAGTTACGGGATGTCTTCTAGACAAACTAGTCAACCTGAAATTGACATTTGAGATTTAAACAAGGAAAAATCGGCCAAGGGCGAGTCAATCTAGCACTCCGAGGATTCCGTACCACACAACTATTTAAGTATAATGAATGACAATGATACCTATTCACATTACAAACAAAAGACATCAACTCGAGCGACAGTTCGGACTCCTTACCGCGAGTACGACTCACACTTGGCCAATTTTTATTATTTGCTGTTTTACTTCAGTATTAGCATTATAATCACAGCAAGTTTCACGCTTGTATGTATTACCGTCTTTACGATAGAGCTAAATCAAAAACCGCATCAAAATCGGTCCATTCGTTTAGGAACTACGATGCCACAGACAGACACACAGATACTCAAATGCACAAACACACAGAAACACACGTCAAACAACTCCCCTCTTTTTGCGTCGGGCGTTAAAAATACTTCTAGAGACCTAAAAAACACGTTTTTTGTATGGCCACCCCCCGTATTTTTCTAGTTTTTAGTATTTTTTGTTATAGCGGCAATAGAAATACATATTTTGTGAAAATTTCTACCTACCTACTGTCTACCTATAACGGTTTATGAAACACAGCCCGCTGACAGACCAACAGCCGGACGGCAAACGGACAGACGGACAGAAAGCGGAGGCTTAGTAATAGGGTCCCATTGGTCACCCGTTGGGTGTACGGAACACTGAAAAAAGGTAAGTGTAAAAGTTACATACATAACTTTACTTTTATTTGTATGAGGAGTTAATTTTTTTGTTATATTAGCAGTCATAGAAAAAAATTGTTCAGTATGATGAGTAGAAGCCCCAGTTAACGGGATCTACACCAATATTGTTACACCTTATATAAGTGGCTTGAAAACTGTCAATTTTCTCCTAACTTTCCGCTAGCTGAAGCTAAAACTTATTGTCAAGACGAGACGGAATTTATAAAATCTTTTGTGGCTTTAACTGTTGTTAAAGAGTTAATTAACGACTAATTCCAAATTATACGTAGATCAGCAAAGATAACGAGTGTGACATGTTAAGATTACAGACCTTCCGTATTCAGTCCACAATATTAGTATAATGACTCGAACTTAACGTCCTGTTGTGATATCACTTAATGGCGATCGTTAACTTCATCCGGTATTTATTCAAAAACTACAGAAGGTAAGGTTCTTTGTTTGCCTAAATTAAAATTGAAGCTGTATTCTCTCAAATAGTATCAAGTCTGTTAGTAAGGGCTACTTAGTGATTTTTTGAAGTCAGATAAGGTAATCAATCTTTACTAATATTATAAATGTGAAAATGTTCAGAAGCGACTTATGAAGGGATGCAACATAGAACCCTCTCAATGGGAGAGTTTGGCAGCAGAACGGCCAGAATGGCGCAGGATTGTGAAAGGCAAGTGCGCGAGCTCTAGGATCAGCGTAAAGCCATGTAAAGCTGACCTTGATACCAAACGCGACCAGTTAAAGGCCCGACCACCTGCGACCATTTCATACAATTACGAGGGTGGCATACTTAAATGCCCTCAGTGCGCGAGGAGTTTCCCTGCGAAGATTGGCTACATAAACCATCTTCGAGCGCACGCGCGGCAAACCGACTAGGAGTCGAAGTGGTTGCCATGACCGAAATCGGTCGGATAGATCATCATTATCAAATGTCAAAATGTGTTTGTTCTTTGTTTATTACCTCTTCACGCTTCAACTACTTAACCAATCATGACGACATGCACATAGGCTATATTTTTATCCTGATGTCTTATGCTGTTTGCTTGTTTGTCCTTCTTTCACGTCGGAACGGAGCAACGGATCAACATGAGTTTTTCTGAGACAGAATTGCAGATGGCAAGTGACACAAGTTATTTTTTATAAATCCTGAGGGAACTGAGAGAAACTCTTTTTTGGTTTATTTCTTTAACATCGCAACGTAGCAACAGATTGTGGCGACTTTTTGCTCAGAGATGGTTGAGGGCGTAGGAAATGACGTAGACTTCTAATTAGCATAGGCCGATGGAGTTCCCGAGGGATCTGGGGAAAACTCTTATCCAAAGAGATAGTTGAGCAGATGGGAAGTGACATAAGTTAATTTTTATCCCGTGAATATAGCATCATCATCATCATATCAGCCGAAGGACGTCCACTGCTGGACATAGGCCTCCCTCAAGGGTTTTTACGGCGACCGATTCTGCCCATAGTTCTGAAAATAGCATAGTCCGATGCAATTCCTGAGGGAACTGGAAAAACCCCTCTTTTTTGGTTGTTTTCAATAACATCGCAACGGAGCAACGGATTGTTGTGAATTTTTGCACAGAAATGGTTGAAGGGGGTGGTAAGTGACATAGACTATTTAATTTCAAAGCTCAATATAGTTTCCGAGGGATCTGGGGAAAACTCATTGCAACTCTCGCGCAAGTCGGCGTCGCAACGGAGCAATGATTTGACGTGTTTTTTTGCGTAAAAAAATTGAGAGGATGGGAAGTGACATAGACTGCTATTCAGCATAGTCCAATGATTCCCTAGGATTCTGAAGAAAAGTAATTTCTGCGCTTTGTAATATTTTCCACCGAGATTATTGAGCGGGTGGGAAGTAAAATAGACTACTTATTAGCACTTAGGAAATACGCAATAAATGCTTTAAGTGCCTATAAAATTTGAGGGGCACCCTCGATTCCTTGGGAGTATACTCTTTCGAACAAAATAAGTTTTTTGAAAATTGATCCACAATTGACAGAGAAATCGGTAATCATACATAAAAAATACATCCTCCCTTTCTATGTTTACGCATGCGAAGCCGCGGGCAAAAGCTACTACAAATGATAAATATCGCCGTGGAATGATTTACTAGGAAACGAACGGACATCCATAAATGTAGGTACCTTATGAACTCCAACCAGCAACAGCGTAATCAAGACCACATCTAGGATCGCGAAGACTACAGTCAGGACCATATTAATGAGGGGATCAGGACCCAGCTCCTCATCGTTCCTGCCGGCTGTCACCCGCTCTACCAGCATGAAGGTCAGTACGGGAAAGGAGAGCAGTGTAAGGACCTGTAAGACCAAAATGAGTGCCACATCACCGTCTTAAAAAAAGACATCCACTGACGATCATATGCTACCCCCCTTGATGATTGATCTCCACTTATTTCTATTTTAGGTTTAATGCAAGCTCCATTAGAGTCCGTACGATCCTTCCTTGCAACAAGCGAAAATGTTCCTGAAGGGAAGGAATCGCAGGAGGAGCAGAACACTACTATCGCTAGGCCGGAAAAGCCTGGCAATGGTCATGGGCATAGTAACAGGACATTGTAGGCTAAATAGACATATGTCCCTAATAGACAGGACCATAGTCCCCTCCTGCCCCAACTGCGGAGAACCGGAGACCAGCCAGCACATTTGGCTGAGTGCGTACTCTACAGCAGGCTAAGGGGGGAGACGTTTGGCGTCGATAGGATCAGGGAAGAGGTACTATGCGACCTGGAAATCAGTCACATAGCGAAGTACTGTAGAAGGAGCTCAAGGTTTGAGGGGGGGACGCCACCAGGGTCACAGTAACCATTGTACCACCATGGGAATAGGGTGTAGTGAGTCCACATAGAGACTTGAACACCCGCCTGTACCCCGCGCCCCGCAGCCGTCCCACCCAATAATAATAATAGTCCTTCCTTGCAGCCGCAGCATTAAAACTACTAGGCCGAGATGAGCTCAGTGGCGGCTGGTGTCTTGGAAAACCGGTGGTCCACTGTACCGGTTCAGTGATTAGTGTACATTCTTGTCATACTTATTTCAATTGAGGAAAGGTCAAAAGGCCGTGGCAAGTCCAGCTGATGTGACGTTCAGTTGTTTTTGGTTAGTCTAGTTGTAATTGTTAAAGAAACAGGCACAGCGCTCTTATTTTTCGTTTTTTTTTTCTATATTCTGTACTATTCTCTATATATTTTTTTATTCACTGTACAATAAAGCATACTTGATCGATTGATGGATTTTATTTACCAGGATATACACACAGGGGTTCACATGGTTGATGCACCACAGCAAAGAGGAAGTACAACACATTTTTGACTGTAAAATTTTGACATTAATAGTTTTAATTATTTTTTTATACTTTAACAGTAAAAGCAAAATCCTAGCTATTCAAATTATGCACCCACGTACTTGTTACTAGGTATCTTATTTTACTTTCACTTTGACTTACAAAATCTTTATTTTTTCAGATGAACAGCGTTTTCTCAGATTATTAATAGGGAGGTACCTAATTAAATTAATTACGTAGGTATGAAGCAATAACATTAGCCGTCGGTAAGCGCTCGCGAATAGTGCAATTATTAATAGTTGCATAAGGTGTATCAGACGTTAAAAAGAACCGGCCAAGTGCGAGTCTGACTCGCGTAATGTAGGGTTCCGTAGTCTTTTCAAATGTGTACAATGATATATAATAACTTACCTAATGATTTAAAAATATTACAACAGAATTTAAGAAAAAACTAACAAAACGGCTAATGAATTATTGTTTTTATAGTATTAAGAATTTTATGGACTACAAAAATTACATATAGTGACATTTTTAACAAATCTTATTGCTTGCTTTTCCCTACTTTAATCATTATTAATATTTACAATTTATTTTTAATTTGTTTATAATTTGCATGTCTTCATAAGACTGAATACGTTTACTAGCATTGTACTTTTTAAGATCTGTATATTTATGACTTAAGTATTCTTGCAAATAAATGATTCTGATTCTTAAAAAAATAAATGTATATTTTAAAAAACAAAATTGTTTTTGCAGTTGCTAATTGAACATTTTACATGTAAAATCTATGAACTTTTTAAAAATCCAATAGCACGTCTTAAGTTGGTCGACTATACTCCTAAAACACTGGACACTTCATACAACGGGCGAGAAATGATATTTCTAAAAACAAATGACGAAACAATTAAAATCACGGCGAAATTCTATACGATCGAGCACTAAAGTTAAACCAATCTGTATCAACATGGGCGACGAGGGGGTGAGGTCGGAATGTAGAGAGCGGCATGGGAGTGTCTATAGTGTATGTTAGTACTAATATGTTAACTTTGCCTAAACTAAGAAAGTCTACTTAGCCGTGATAGGTTTCCTTTAAAATTGATTTAATGTCCTACTATATAGGGTGACTTTTAATTAGTTCTTGATAGCAAAGGATATGAATATACTCGTGATAATAAACAACTTTCCCAAAGAAACTATATGTCAAATATGAAAAAAAAAATTTGGTCCTTCATACATTTTTGCCGATTTGATAATTTGTTATGTACCGAGGACCTAAAATTTTTTTCTGATTCGACATATAGTTTCTTTGGGAAAGTTGTTTGTAATCACGAGTACATAGTATAGTTTAGAGAGACCTATTTGACTAACCCCCCCCCCCCCCTACACACGATAGGGTACGTCAACAAAAAATCACTCCCTCTTTACATTTACCTTAATGATTATTTTTTAAGATTATGTTTTACCACTTTGTCGGCGTGATTAATATGTGTACGCATGGAAAATTACAGCTCTCTATTACTAATAGCTAAGCTGTGGACAGACGGACAGACGGACACACAGTAAGAGGCTCCGGCGCGGCGTGTACTTGTAATACGGCAACCGCCGAGATATGAGGCAATACTTTAGAGCAGTGATGGGCAAACTTTTTTTAATGGGGGGCCAGAAAGTTAAAAAAATTCTGTGGAGGGCCATAATTAAAGCATTCAAGCACTTACAGTCCATGTAAGTATGGATGTTCATCTGTTCCCTCGTATTTCATAAACCACTTAACCGATCTTGACAAATGTGGTGTCTTTGAATTCGTGCATTCACTCCGCGTATCACAGGATATATAGCATTTAAAAAAAAATAACATGGCTGGTATTATAGGTGAATTAAGCAACCAAAAAAATATTTTTTTTCGTAATACCATTTTTGGTATTAAAAAGAAAGGTCTAGACGATTAAATTCTAAATATGTGCAAAACACACAAGCGATATTAATGAGACGGCTCAATGCACGCGCGCTACAATCAAGCGACACGACACGCGGCCGCGGGTAGCGGGGTGGGGTGGCGTTATACTCTGAGCACAAAAAAATATAGAAATAAAATAAAAGTTAAAAAAACTAAAACCCGACTACGGAAAAGTATGAAAACAAGAGTTTCCCGTCTGGAAACAAAGCCTTTATTTTTCCCTTCATCTAGGGTAATAGCCGTAGTCGCAAGCCCTATCGTAATATTTTTTTATCATAAGTACCTATCATTATAGCTTGCGATCACGGCTATCACCTCAAATGAAGAGAAAAATAAAGGTTACGATTTCAGGCGAGAAACTGTTGTTTGCATACTTATCCGTAGTCAGGTTGTTTTTTTACTTTTAATTGATTTATTTCTTTACCATCATAATAGAGCAGTGGAGAGTTGTAATTTTTTGCACAGATTTGGTCGAGGGGGTGGGAAATGGCAAGACAATTCTTTAGCATAGCCCGAGATAGTTCCCGAGGAATCTGGGAAAAAAACTCATTTCCAGGTTCACGTCGGTATAGCGGATCTGGGAAAAACTCATTTCCAGGTTCACGTCGGTATAGCGGATCTGGGAAAAACTCATTTCCAGGTTCACGTCGGTATAGCGGATCTGGGAAAAACTCATTTCCAGGTTCACGTCGGTATAGCGGATCTGGGAAAAACTCATTTCCAGGTTCACGTCGGTATAGCGGATCTGGGAAAAACTCATTTCCAGGTTCACGTCGGTATAGCGGATCTGGGAAAAACTCATTTCCAGGTTCACGTCGGTATAGCGGATCTGGGAAAAACTCATTTCCAGGTTCACGTCGGTATAGCGGATCTGGGAAAAACTCATTTCCAGGTTCACGTCGGTATAGCGGATCTGGGAAAAACTCATTTCCAGGTTCACGTCGGTATAGCGGATCTGGGAAAAACTCATTTCCAGGTTCACGTCGGTATAGCGGATCTGGGAAAAACTCATTTCCAGGTTCACGTCGGTATAGCGGATCTGGGAAAAACTCATTTCCAGGTTCACGTCGGTATAGCGGATCTGGGAAAAACTCATTTCCAGGTTCACGTCGGTATAGCGGATCTGGGAAAAACTCATTTCCAGGTTCACGTCGGTATAGCGGATCTGGGAAAAACTCATTTCCAGGTTCACGTCGGTATAGCGGATCTGGGAAAAACTCATTTCCAGGTTCACGTCGGTATAGCGGATCTGGGAAAAACTCATTTCCAGGTTCACGTCGGTATAGCGGATCTGGGAAAAACTCATTTCCAGGTTCACGTCGGTATAGCGGATCTGGGAAAAACTCATTTCCAGGTGCACGTCGGTATAGCAACGGAGCAACGGATTGACGTGATTGTTTGCAAATAGTGTAGGGGTGGAAAGTGACATATATACTGATAATCAGAATAACCCTATATAGTTCCCGAGGGATTTGGAGTATACTGCTGATTGCGGCCCGCGCACCACTTACCCTCAAAATAAAAAAGATACCCACGCGAGCGAAGCCGCGAGCAAAAGATAGTAAATAAATATTCAGCCCTCTTGAAAAGGCATTACCAGCGTGGATAACAGTCGAAGCTCATGAAGTAAAATTCAAATGTACATTTAAAAAATCTAAAGGGGTTTGAAAGTTTTTGTATGAAGACTAGCATACTGGAGTCCGCCATTTTTTTTGTCAAAATGACGTCGCACATTGAGACCTATATATTTGAATAGGGGACATACAGACAACCAAAAAATGTCATGTAACATAGTGTCCTGAACGTCACGTTACGGAGATAATTGAATATATTCCATAATAATTTTGATTATTTTTAACTTCTATAGTTATTATCTCAGAAACGTGACACTTTAGGAAAATAAATTATATGACATTTTTTGTTCTTATGTAGGTTCTCTCAAAAACACAGGTTATATTGCGCGACGCCATTTTGAAAAATAAATCGAAATGGCCGGCCGAAGGGGCGAATTCTCAGTGTGCCAATAACTTTATAATTATTTTATAATTATTTTTTTTATGATATTTAGTCTAATACTTTATTTAAAATTACATTTCTAGGTTGTTAACATTCAGAATATTGCGAACACGTAAATGTGTTCAGTGTGCACAAGTATCAGCAAGGTTAAAACAACAATATGTAGGTACCTAATGTCGTCACTCGTATTAATATTTATCTTCACTATATCGCATTTCTTTAATATTAATTTACTTAATAAAATTTGGCACCCCTGGAGAGACTGTACGCAGCCCAAGTTTCAAAAGCTTTCTCATAGTCCACGAACGCCAAGAATAGTGGCTGATTGTACTCTTCGGTCTTCTGTATAATCTGCCGCAGCGTATGTACGTGGTCTATGGTACCAAAGCCTTTTCGGAAACAGGCTTGTTCGGGAGGCTGGAAGTCGTCAAACTTTGCATGCAAGACGATTTTAATGACTCTCGAAAACAGCTTGTAGACATGGCTCAAAAGTGAGATGGGTCTGTAGTTCTTCAGCAGAGTATTGTCAACTTTTTTGAAGAAAAGCACTACCACACTTCTGTGCCATGCCTTAGGCATTTGTCGCTCGAGTATAACGGAATTAAATAACTTCTGAAGAGCTTTATGTACGGGTGTTCCACCTGCTTTCAGAAGTTCAGCCGTAATTCCATCATTACCCGATTGTTCTTAAGCTGTTTGGATGCACTGAAAACCTAGGGTTGCCAGCTTCTGTTTTATGTTTGAGAGGATTTAATAATGTTGAATACAGCACATGGTATGAAGATAAAGGACATCATATTGTTTCCAATAAAATACTATAATTTTGTCAAACGCAATATTTATTGGTAAAAAGAGCAATTTTTATATGCAATGTCGTTAATCCGGCGTAAGATAATATAGCCAGTTCTCCATTGCGTTGGGGAATCTTGGTAAGCCCGCTTCCATCTTCAGCATCATCGTTACTTACCATAAGGTGAGATGATGCCGTGCTATGCTCGGAGTTTCTCTGCGTGATCGAATCAGAAACGAGGAGATCCGTAGGAGAACCAAAGTAACCAACATAGCTCTCAGAATTGCTAAAATTGAGTGGCAGTGGGCGGGGCACTCGTAGAACGGATGACCGTTGGGGTAGTAAAGTTCTCGAGTGGCGACCGCGCACCGGAAAACGTAGCGTAGGCAGGCCTCCCACTCGGTGTACCGATGACCTGGTGAAGGTTGCGGGAAGCTGCTGGATGCGGGCAGCGCAGAACCGGTCGTCGTGAAAATCCTTGGGGGAGACCTATGTCCAGCAGTGGACGTCCTTCGGCTGATATGATGAGATGATGCCAAGGGCTTACCAATTGTGAATAATAAAAAAAAACACTGAAAACTTCAACTGTCTATAACGGTTCATTAAATACAGCCCGCTGACAGACAGATGGATAGACGGACTGGAGGCTTAGTTCGTTATCGTTTTCGTACGGAACCTAAAAAAGTAACAAAATTGTATACTAAGTTTTGGAGTCGGTTTTTAACGTGTTGGGCGTTGTCAATTATATTGAAAAAAAATGGTTCAGGACCCGTTTATGGGAGTTCTAATCATCATACGGAACAACTTTTCTCACAAAGAACCCATAGTCAATTCTCAAAAAAAAAACGATCGCATCATACAAACAGGCACAAAATTGGTCGATCAGCTGATCGATTTGTATGAAGTTTTAAAAATAAAAGTTGTTCAGTATGATGAGAAGAAGCCCCAGTTGACGGGGCATACAAGAAGTTTTGTTACACCCTGAATAGCCTCAATAGTATACCGTCGACCTTAGCGTCCTCACTGAAATTGAAGAAATCGTTTTTTATTATCTGGAGTTCTAACTTAACATAAAAACTATGCAACTTACTAAATTTACATATCCAAATATAGCCACTCCCCTTCGAATTGGCACAAAAAAACAGCACTTTCTCGCGACAGGCACATTTGGACAACTTTTGCACATTTTATCTACGAAAATAACCACCAAATATGTATAACTAGCGTTCAGACTTAAGAAATCCTGCGAGTGACTGAGGATTGCGTAGGAACTCCGTGTAATATCCTTTGTAGACGTTATTGTCATAATAGGATACTTCCTACATGTTCTTCACGATGTCATCCGTGATTCATTATACATTGCCGCTTTATTTCACATTCTTCTAAAGCCATGCTCACAAATCAGCCAATGAATCGTGTACATGCATGACTTTTGGTACAGGCTTTGTATTATCGTAAAAAGGACAAATAACAAAGATTACATGCCTTTCTGTCAAGATCATTCCCATTTGAACCCATGGAGACTACCTGTCATGGATTTTAAGTTAGGAATCCTATTTAAGATCCTAATCCTAAGTTTTATTAATTTATTTTACGTAATCATTGCTTAGAGCGTCGGTAGCGCAACGGCAAGGGCCGCTTCCTCTTATCCGGGAAGTCGTGGTTCGAGTCCTGCCACGTACCAATGTGTTTTCGAATTTCGATCTCATATGTACGTTTCTCCGTCGCTCTTACGGTGAAGGAAAACATCGTGAGGAAACCTGCACACATCTGCAGAGAAACTTGAAGGTTGTGTGTGAAGTTGACCAACCCGCACTGCGCCCGTGTAGTCGACTAAGGCCCGATCGCCCTAATTTAGGGAAGGCTCGAGCCCCTCGGTGGGGACGTATATATGAGCGGATGTGATTATGGTGATTTGATCATTGCCTCCATTAACACATACACTTAATTACTTAATACAGATGTACATTAAAACTTTAATAATGGATTTGAAGTTTATACGATTTAGAATAGATGAAATATTCGCATACCAATACTCATTAAGTTCACTCTATGAATCGTTAAACAAAGAAATACATGATGTTATATCTATGGAGGTAATCTTTTTCAATATCCATCAGGTAAGTAACTAATACGTTAAATTGCCACTTGCGAAAATATTGTAATAACAAATATTTAAGAACATTAAAAGCTTTGTTTTAGAGTCATATAAAAGTAAGCGCCATTGAAGTCTGCTTCATTAAATAGGTAGTTACTGCCCAGAGTATTTTTCTAAAATGTGGTTTTATACGGCAGTACTCGCGGCGGCCTGTTTAGGCCTTGCTGGAGCTGGTTGTCCCTTCAGCTCTAAAACTACTGAAGTTTTCTCAACATTTTCTGGCGAACACATCAGCGATGCAGAGTATCAAGAGATGATAAAGAAAAACATTTCATTGTAAGACTGTCTTTTTTTACATGGCGTTTACAATTTTATTGCTTTGCTTTGATGCTTCAAAGATTCTGCACCAGTCATCATCATCATGATGATCATCATCAAATCAGCCGAAAGACGTCTGCTACTGAAAAAAACTTCCCCCAGGGATGATATCCACAACCATCCAGCGGCTTTTCGCGATATTCACCAGGTTGTCGGTGCACTGAGTGGGAAGCCTGCCTAACCTACGCCTTGCGGTGTGCGGTCACCACTCGGGAACTTAACTACCCCAACGGCCACCGGATCTACGAGCTTTGTGCTCAGCCCATTACCACCTTATTTTTGCGATTCTGTGAGTTATGTCTGCGCTAGTAAATGACGGAAGACTCAAACAGTACTGTCTAGAAGCACCATTACATTTACAGCCCCTGATCTTATTACAAACTAGCTTTTGTCCACATCTTCGCCCGCGTGGTTATAAATCATTTTCGTTCCAATCGTGACTTATTGGTCTTGAGTTCATACAAAAATATCGAAAAAAAAAACACTTTCGGGTTTTTCTGAGTTTTTCAATTTCCTGGCCAATGTTTCCAGTTTTTTCCCCTAAAAACCTTTTTTAGACTATTGCTAACATTAAACAAACTGGACAAGCTCGACTTAAACTCGCGTGGATAGGGTTCTGTACGTTGATGAAATTTTCTGTTAATTTAATTACTTCTCTTACGTTTTCATGTAACCTATAGGTAAAGAGCTATTGTCTGAATTTCTTTTATAACTTTAGGCTTAGTAGTTTCAAATATAAGGTGGAATGGTTTATTCTCGACTATCTAATATATAAAAATAAGTCGGGTTTTCCTTCCTGACGCTATAACTCCAGAACGCACGAACCGATTTCGCTAATTCTTTTTTTGTCGAGTTCGTTATTGTCAGGAGAAGGTTCTTATGTAGGGTAGAGTAGGGTAGGAGAGTGTAGGGTAAGGTAGGGTAGTGTAGGGTAGGGTAGGGTAGTGTAGGGTAGGGTAGGGTAGTGTAGGGTAGTGTAGTGTAGTGTATGTAGGGTAGGGTAGGGTAGTGTAGGGTAGGGTAGTGTAGGGTAGGGTAGGGTAGGGTAGTGTAGTGTAGGGTAGTGTAGAGTAGTGTAGTGTAGGGTAGTGTAGGGTAGGGTAGTGTAGTGTAGTGTATGTAGGGTAGGGTAGGGTAGTGTAGGGTAGGGTAGTGTAGTGTAGTGTAGTGTAGTGTAGGGTAGGGTAGGGTAGGGCAGTGTAATGTAATGTAAGGCGGTACGAAGTTCGCCGGGACAGCTAGTTTTCTTATAAATTAAAACTATCACCTAAAACATAGGATTAACAGCTTAAAACTAGCTAAATATAAAGAGAGAAGAACGAGGTCAACAACAACAACAAACAGCTAAAGTTAATATAAAAATAAAAATTAAAAATTGCCTGCCTTACTTACAGCCTATCTCCCTCCCTACCTAACCAGTGGAACCACAGTAAATTCCCCCCAGTCCATTTTGACCGCCTCCGTGGCGTAATGGTAACGACCATTATCTTTATATCAGGAGCTCGCGGGTTCGATTCCCCGCGGAGTCTAACTTTGCATAACTCGGTTTGGTTGGTGGAAGGGCATTTTCTAAGCCCGCCTAGCTATAGCTACCACTATCTTATCGAAGTATTCTTATTAGCTCATATACGTCCCCACCGAGGGGCTCGAGCCTACCCTGAATTAGGGCGATCGGGCCTTAGTCGACCACGCGGGCCCAGTGCGGGTTGATCGACATCTAAGTTTTGCCGCTAAGCATCAATGTTAACAGCATTTACCAATAAATGTTAGCAGATAAGATAGCCAGTTCCCCATTGCGTTGGGGAATCTTGGTAAGCCCGCTTCCATCTTCGGCATCATCGTCACTTACCATCAGGTGAGATGATGCCAAAGGTTTATTAAATGTGGATAAAAAAATTTGTTAAGGAGTTGGGATCCTGCGGATACCAGGAGATGCTGTAGTATCAGGTCAAGTTACCATAGTCTATCTAAAACCTATTCATTGAGACTATTCCAATGAGCCCAAATACGAAACATCTGCTTTAAGTTGGCGAGGAGTTGGGTATCCTGCAAATTCCAGAAGATGCTGCAGCATCAGGTTCAAATTACCATGTTCTATCTAAAACCTATTCATTGGGACTATTCTAATCAACCTAAACATGATAACTCTGCTGTAAGTTGGTAAGGAGTTAGGTGTCCTGCAGATTCTAGGAGATGTTGCAGCATCAGGTCAAGGTTACCATGTTCTATCTAACACCTATTCATTGAGACAATTCCTATAAAACCAATTACGATAACTCTGCTGTAAGTTGGCGAGGAGTTGGGTACCCTGCAGATTCCAGGAGATGTTGCAGCATCAGGTCAAGGTAACAATGGTTTTGTAATATTATTACAGCAACAGGGCACCAAATTGTGAATAGATCAGACCTGTATAAGTTGCCCACATCCCTTCATCACCTAGATAAGTAAGACCTGATGATCCTTAAACGGCTGAACAGATCTTTGTACACTATAGCTAAGAACCACCTCGATTACGTCAGCTATCAAACAAAAAAATTAATAATTGCATAACATTATATATCAATATGTACACAAAGAATTCATAAGGATAAACTAGGAGAAACATAAGTTACAGTAAAATAGAATAGGAAAAGTTAAAAAAAATTGAAGCTTTTGAAATAATGATACCGAAGTCTGTTTTTGAAGATGCTTAGACGATGGTGGCCATGAACACTATTCCTCAGTTTAAAATTTGATTTAAGGTATGGAGGAGTTGTTGGGTAATGGAGCACGTTATATAAAAGACAGAGTATGTGCATGTTTCGACGCAGGCGAATGGGAAGCCATTTTAGTTTTGCGCGGAAATTCGGAGACGTGTCGTATTTCCTTAATCAGAAAACAAACCTTATGTACACATACTGTAGGCGCTCAAGTTTATTTAACAACTCTTCCGTAGCATCGAGGAAGCAAACGTCACCATAATCCAGTATAGGGATTAAAAGTGACTGAGCCAAGGTGATTCTGGTCGCCAAAGATAGGAAATTGTGAAGCCTTCTTAAAGAAGACAGGGATGCAAAGATTTTCCTACTGACCTCACCTATATGACTAGACCACGAAAGTGTCTGGTCAAATATAATTCCGAGATTTTTGACCTTCTTACTGTAAGGGATTGGAGTGCCATTCAAAGATACGGGGGGCAGCAATGGTAAGTTGAATTTCGACAATTGACGAGAGCTTGTAAGCATGAATTGAGACTTGTTGGGGTTGACGAGAATGCCGTGAAAGTTGGACCAAGCAGTAATTTTATAAAGATGGTCATTTATTGTCCCAATAGCACAGATTACTAAATAGTTACTTCATCCAATAGCTCGATCGATGTTCTCACGCGTATCAAGGACGTAAATTTGTAGTAGTATACCGGGGTTACTTTGAACAACGGGATTACTTTGATCGAAACTTCCGTTACACATACAAATGCGAATTGCGTAAAACGGAACGACTTTTGGTAGTTTTTTTTTTTGGATGACAACACCGATGAACTGTCAATTCATTTTCTGTAGGTGCGCTGGAGATTCGGCAGTGGATTATTTAAAAAAAGGTAATTCTTCTCTTCATATCATTTTTTGGTTAAAAAAATGTGTTGCAAAACTTCACGTGCAGCTCAGTACGTGTTTGTATCGTGATATTTTGTTATGAAGTCCATGTAGTAGTCTACATTCGGGAATCCCAAGTAAATGTTATCGTTGTTCTAACCTCAAAGCTTACGTAATGGCGTCGGATAATTTAATGCGGGGTGTCATTGATCGGGCACATGGTGTGAGATTGATCAACTGATCAAAGTTACCCCAGCTATTAGCCGAAAAAATTGCTTCATGAAAATGAAGAAAAATGTTATTAGAAGTAAGTTTTTGTTTCTGAATAATTTTGTTGTGATTATAACTTACGTTACATAGGTATATGTTCCTTGATTAAAGTGAAGACTGATTCATTATTGGGAGTTTTATTAGATCAAAGTTACCCCAAGGTTCAAAAACAGTTATAACTTTTTTTCCTGTTGACCGATTTTTTTATTTTTTTTTTATTTAATTAGTGATTGGGGCGACTTTGCAGTTTCGTAATAAAAAAGAAGGGTATCAAAGTAACCCCAAATCAAGTTTAACTTTGATCATGCAATTTTTATTTTTTTAATCAAAATCTACAAGAAAAAACATATATTTTTTTAGTTTTTTCCAAAGATCTAAAAAAACCGATTATAACGTTTTTTTTTTGGTATTCTTTTAATCACTGGATCATAACTTACGGATGATTAAAGTTTAAAATTGATCAAAGTAACCCCGGTTTACTATTGTAGATACAAAATTAAACTTTCATGTTCTTTACAGGTTTTGTGCTATAGAAGTACTTCCGTGCGACCCTGATGAGGGCAGGCGAGTGGACGGCAGCTGCAACAATTTGAACCATCCGACCAGGGGCGCGAGCAACACCGTATTCACTAGAGTGCTGCCTGCGAGCTACGGCGAAAGTACTTCAAATATTTCTTTTTTTTCCCTAAAAATTTAAACAGTAAAGGCCGCTTACACATATTCTTTTCAGAAGAGGTGCCATCATTACTGATTGGGTAACATAAATGTTCGGGACGCCGTTCGACACCCGTAGGCCTAAACAAAGAAGCGTGCTGGGCCCATTGATTTTCGTGTCTCAGGCCCACAGTTGGGGAACTAAACTCGGATACGATACGCAGCGCTAGGGTTTCAGTGCTTAAAGCCGCTAAGCGAATACAAGTTCAAGTCTAGGCTCCGCAAACGGAGACACAAGCTAGGCGTGGTAACACAGGGGAAACGAAATAGACGTAACAACGAGGACACGAAGTCTACGTAACATAGGGGACACGGCGTCACCTACTGGCGTTATTCGCAGCCTTAAGCACTGAGGGGTTGTTTATATGTAATGCAGTTCCCGAGGACTGTTCCTAATACGTCAGGTACAAACAATGTACAAATAAAAGAATTAAGTAGGTAAACAATCAAAGACAGCAATTACATCTAGCTACTCACCACACCAACGTCGATACAATCCGACTTTCTCGCAGTTCGTTTGTTTGGTGGCAAAAGTAGGCAGGTGTCAAATTTTTGTGTTGTGTATGTATGTGTATGTTTAAATGCCACAAGACCTTATCTCTACTCCGAAATGAACCGCAATTCTCCTATACGGGACACCGTGGGCTGGTCGGCAGTAGGTACATACTCGTAACTCACAATAATTTAATAGTCACATTACCCACAGAAGTACGTATATTTATTCACTGTCCGATAAATTCCACACGCGGTCAGAAGCCGGGTCTCATGTAGATAATACAATATTCATATAACACCACATGGCACTTATAGCTGATACAATACACGCGGTTTGCTTGGTTTCTACGCAGTTCTATTAACCGTCTTTGATAGGTAGAAAGGTATTCAGGACACTTTCGCGCGTCGATCGATAGCATCCAGCTAGTAGCAGGCTGACCCATAGTGACCGGATCTGTGCTTGATATAAGATGAGAAGCTGTTCAGTTGTGAAGTACGGCCTCACCTTAGAGAGTAGCAATGCGCCTTCATTGCAGCAACTTTTGCCTTGTATGAGTATCGACAGAAATTGAGATGAGATGTTCATTCCACGCCAGGAAGCTCTACGTGGTCTGATACCTAAATGGATTAATTTGAACTCTTAATTTGCTAGTATGTGACTTATCGTAGCTACTATTACTAAAATCTTTCCTTTTCTTTCCACACGCAGACTTTCAACCACGGCCCACTAAGTCGGGTAAGCCCCGTGCCCTGGCTAGGTACAAGCGCACCAGGCTCGTGCTGCCTGGCAGGGTGCCCGACCAGGATTTTACGCAACTCCTCACTCACTTCCTGATCTATGTCATTTCGGATATCAACGTCATTGAAGACACCAGTAAGTACGAGTACTATTCAATCTTGCAGATTTGGCTAAAATATGACGGTTAATATTATAGGTATAGGTACTTTGATGCGGGGAGCGTTGGTAGTGCAACAGCTAGTGCTGCTACCTCCTGTCCGGGAGATCGTGGTTCGAATCCTACCAGGTACCAATGTGTGTTTGATTTTAGATTTCATATGTACGTTTATCTGACGACACTTCTAAAGTGAAGAAAAACATCGTGAGGAAACCTGCACACGCTTGCGAAGAAACTCGAACGTTGTGTGTGAAGTCGTCCAACCCGCACTCGGCCCGCCTGGTCGATTAAGACTCGATCGCCCTAATTCACGCAGGGTAGGATTCACGAAGGTATATGAGCTGATATGATGATGCAAGGAAACTTCTGCTGCTGAGTGTAGAACAATTTGCCACAAACGCACACCTGCAAAAATCGGCCTGACGCATGACCCGACCTGCAGGGCCTGTGGTGAAGATATAGAATCAATGGAATACTTACCGTGTCACTGCGATGTCCTAACTAGCAAGCGTATGCACCTCCTAGGTGATGACTACCCAAAACCGGAGGACTACAAGCACCTTCCAATCAGCGGAATTGCTGCATTAATGCAGCACATCTTTGAGTAGGTTGGGGTGCAAAGGTTATAGGGGTAGACACAAAAGATCCCATTGGGTCGAAGTGTCGCTGCAACTGCAGCCCCCACTTACAAAGATAAGATAAGAGTGTAGAATTAAAATTTTCTGGATAAGTTTTTCTCTGATGTAACCACAGTACTTGTCCTGGAGAGTAAGCTCCTTCCTCCTACTTTAAGGTTACTATTTTCATATACGTCTGAGTCTACACGACACTCATGTTAGTAAAAGTAAAAAAAAAACTAACTGCTCCTGGAGTGCCGGCAGAAATAAAAACCAACCGCCTCAAAGTCTTGTAACTTGTACACCAATTGTTTTTTTTTAATTCTTCCATAATCGTATCGTATCGTATCGCATCGTATTGCATCGTATCATATCCGGTACGGTATCGTTACGGTAACAGGTAACTGTATAGTAAGGGTGTCGTGAGTTCAATGGTTTCGTCCCATCTCAAATACAGTTTTATTTTTTCAAGTTTTTGTATTACTTTTTATACAAATAAATCAGCCCGACCAGCCGATATTTAAGAGCCTGCTGGAGTTCATAAACCCCATACAAACGTAGTATTTGATTCATTTTTTACCCAAAGAACCGATTTTGAAATAATTTTATGTCGATAATCGGGTGACGTATATCTGTGTCTGTACCGCATTATTTTTTTCAGGAAACAGGAATCCATTATTAATCAATAAACTTGTTTTTAAGGTAAAAGACGGAAAACAAGTTTATTGGAATTAAATGGATTCCTGTTTCGTTTTTCAAAAAAGTAATGCTGTACAGACACAGATATACGTCACCCGATTATCAATATAAAACTATTTCAAAATCGGTTCTTAAGTTAACAAATGAATCAAATACTACGTTTGTATGGGATTTATGAACTCCAGCGGGCTCTTAAGAAAAGGAAAAAAAAAGTGTGGCACTCGGGGACTGCCGCGGTAAAGCTATTGAAAACTTATGCAATTATAATTATTTATTTATTTATTATTTATGTAGTATTTACCAGTACCATATAGTCCTTGGGGCGCGGGATGTTTATGTAATAAATTAACACTAAGAAAGATACACCAGTAAAATTGACTAAGTCCTTTTAGTACCGCAAATCGCTAATAGATGGCACTGTAAGTTTTTTAGAACTCGTATTAGGTTTCGTTACGGAATTTCTTGATTCGGTCGCGCGCTCAAAGCCCGCGATAAAAGCTATGCAATAGCTTAAAAGAATATTTTTTTTGTTGGCATCAGTGTCACTGTCGTGTGTAGGTATTTACCCCAGTTGGGCGTTGCTCACCAACTCATTTGTTGCGAAGCTTGATACAGATTGTTTACTGTATGGTTGTCGAACATATAGGATTTCGTCGACAATTTGTTTGTTCCGTCATTCCTTTTTAAAAAAATTACAAATCTGGCCCGCTGTATGAAATGTCCAGGGTGTGGTTTAGAAGTAATAGTCGGATGTGCAGTTGGATTTGTAAAAAGTTCATAGATTTTCCATTAAAAATGTTCATTTATCAACTGCAACAATAACTTTTTTTTAATGACTGTGTAACCCTACTTTGCGCTAGCCCGACTCGCACTTGGTCGGTTTTTAGTAAACAACTTCATTAATCAGTAAAAGGACGGCAACCTGATCCAATCATCATCATCATCATATCAGCTCATATACGTCCCCACCGAGAGGCTCGAGCCTACCTATTCCAATGCTCAGAAAAATTCAAAGTTACATGCTCCATTCCAGTCAACTATGTGATATGGAAGACTGAGTGCTGCACACCGGCGGGGGCGTCAGATCCGGAGTGCGCGCCGAACTACATCCCAGTCGATGACCCAACCTTACGCTACACCGACATCACCTGCCTAAACATGACCAAGCCTATCACCTACCAGTCCAAGGGATGTCTCCCTAACAACACCATGCCGAGATGGGTAAGATTCTTTTTATACGTACTTACCTACTTATAGTTTGACATTTATGAAATTTTAATTTTATTTAGCTAATTTGCTGAGCCGTGCAAATATTTCGCACAGTATCGTTATCTAAGTATCATAATTAAAAGATTTTTACCTATGAAATTTATGGGGCTTTCTTCGTTATACACCTTCCCTGGTGTGCACACAAAAATTTTCCCCTAGTTTCATCGTAGCCGGTAGAGCCATTTTCAATTGTTAGCGAGACTAACGAACAACAATTTAGCATATTTTATATGTATAATTTAAAAAAAAATATTATAAACCTTAGTTGAACACGCGGGCCCAGTGCGGGTTGGTCGACTTCATACACAAACTTCGAGTTTCTTCGCAGGAGTGTACACTGTACAACCGAACTATAAATAATAATTATGTACAATAATATAATAATAAATCGATCGGTTAATAATTCGGTTTATATTACACTTGTCACATCATGTCAGCTCACATACGTCCCCACCGAGGGGCTCGAGCCTAACCTGAATTAGGGCGATCGGGCCTTAGTCGACCACGCGGGCCCAGTGCGGGTTGGTCGACTTCACACACAACCACAGTATATATATTAGTACTAAACACAACCTTCGAGTTTCTTCGCAGGTGTGTTGTGCAGGTTTCCTCACGATGTTTTCCTTCACCGTTAAAGCAATCGGAGAGTATATGTACGTAAGTTACAAAAAACTCATTGGTACATTGGCCGTCCGGATTTGAACCCGGCACCTCTGGTTAGGACGACCGAGTCGTTACCGGTTGAGCCACCGACGCTTGTCTTGTTTTTTATTCACAATTTGTGAGAAATTAAAAGAAAAGAATGTAAGTGTAAACAACTCCAACCAACAGGTTTCCCCTTCGGCCGCCACCGCAACCATGTTTCGCAACCAGTTGCAAAGGAAGAATTTCCCTCCTTTGTTGGCAACTAGTTGTGAATGAAGAATATTTTACATTAATACACAACCAGCTGCCAACTAAAAATATTTAAAAATTAAAAATATTTAAAAAATAACAGCATTAAATCCGGGACAACAACAATACTGGACACTTCATACAACAGGCCAGAAATGACATTTCAAAAAACGAATGACGGAACTAGGGTTTGTACCCGGGAATTCCCGGGAAATCGGTTGGTTTCGTTCCCGGGCAATTCAGCTCGAGAAAAGTCGATACATCGAGAAGTTGAAATTAAACTTATCTCCTGGAAAAGTTTTTTTTTACGCTTTCTTTATAAATGCGAGGCGGCGGCGGCATCCTTTGACAGCGCGGCACGTGTCGGTCGGTATTTATCCTTTGTTTTTACCGACAAACGCAAGCGCCCGCGCGGCACTCGGCAGTTTCGTTCATTCGTGTTTCAATTTCAACTCCCGCCGTGTTCGGATCGGGTCATAAAGCCAGGATAGTGTATTCAGTGACGCACGCGTAATAGAATTGCAAAGTAAACAGGAAGTTATTTCTTATTTAAATAGTATTATTGACTGCAAAAGTTCAAGTGTTTGTTTTGTATTATCAAATTTTTATTTTTTTTATTTTAATAGGTAATTTCGAAGAAATTAAACTTCTGTTTTTTTAATAAAAAAATAATAATTTTGTGCACAAATACTAACCAATTTTATTAGTTGCAATAATCATACAAAAGCCTAAAGTCCTACACTTATTATTATTATATAAGATTATGTTGATTTTTACCATTATTAATAAACACATTTGAATTAAAGACTCTCTTTATTATTTAAACAAAAAAAATTGACGTAAATTTATTTTTTCTCTTTAACCCGAGAAGACCCGAGAAATCAGGCTCGAGAATTCTCGAGACCCGAGAGAGAACTGAAAAACCTCGAGAACTCACAAACCCTAGACGGAACAAACAAAATGGCGGCGAAATATTACACGTTCGACAACCAACCGGTAACCAATCTGTATCAATCTTGGTGACGAGATAGATAGATAGATAACTCATTTATTTTTCTAGCGAAACAGCACCATTGAGCAAACAAGCGAGGGGGTGAGGGAGTGTCCATACTGTATGTTATACTGCGGCCGTCCAGAGAATGCTGATTTGACATATGCTAGTTTGACGTAACTAGTGATGTGTCCACATCCATAGTAAATACTTTGTACCTATCATGTAGATGTAACATACAACGAAATAAAATAACCATTGCCAAAATAGTGTTGCCAAACCCGAGGCTAAAGTGTACTTTGTGGACCGTCGATTTTAGGGGTGGTGAATAGCGGTGATGGGTGAAGGGGGGGTGGAAAATAAGAAAAATTGTGTGGCGGGAAACTAATTATTCGTAATATTTAACCAAATTTGTTGTATTGCGGTTGAATATTTATTACTTCCTTGCAATCGAAGCGAAAAGCAGAGTGTAAAACTCGAGCATGAAACCCATTTTACCCTCGACGTGACTATCTACCCTCGCTGTACCGGCTCGGTTTGCTAAATGAACGTCTCGGGTAAAATGGTTTGTTTTTTTCTCTTGTTGTACAATCTACTATTGTTATTACTTAAACATATCACTTTTATGGTTGGTGATTGAAGCAACAAGAAATAATTGTTTGTGTGGTAAATGAATTATTCATTATATACATAACAGTTAAAAATACGTTATCAACGGTTACATGTGGTGACATCACTATTATTAAAAAGAAATGACCATAGAACGTAAACGTTTTACTAACGTTTCATGCAATTACAAAATACACATTCTGCTGTCTTTATACAAAAACATAAAACTATATGTTAACGGAATGTTACTATTATTTATTTTGTATTTTTTAGCTTAGAAACTAAAGATTGATTTGTTTACAATTTCGGAGATTCATCGAATTTTACATTATATCGCTGTCTTGAAGTGTCAAGTCAGCATTCTCTGGACGGCCGCACTATAGTACTAATATATACATATACTTTGCCAATACGCACAATTTGACACTTAAATCATTACGAAAACCCGAATAATTTCAGAGTAATCGCCATGTCACATTCGCTTAGTAGATCTGTGCATTCGCTGTAAAAGGTACCACACCGGAGAAAGCGAAAAACATTTTAAATGTTAAAAACTCCGTGATCTTCAAGATCAACCCCTTCACAGAGAATAAAAACAATAAGGCTTCCTAAGATATGACCTCCAATAAAATAATTATTTTTTACAGATTAGTAGCACTACCTCTCTTTTGGACCTATCAAGTCTGTACGGAGACACTTTGGACGCTCTCCTGACTAAAGGGAGGAAGTTCGAGGGTGGTCTACTAAAGTACGAGATCGACGACAACGGCGTAGTTTGGCCGCCCAGCGTCAAAACCAAGCTGAACTTGTGTTTGCTCAACCAACCGCCACATGAGACTCGCTGCCATGCTACACGTAAGTAAACTTGACACTAATTATTTTATTTGTTTATTTATTTGCCGTTCCGTTGGGACAGTAAAGTCCTTGAGTGACAACCGCGCAACGGACGACGGAGCGCGAGCGTAGGCAGGTTTTCCCACTCCGTGGACCGGCGACCGTCTTTTGGCGGTGAAAGTCTTTTTTTGTAGTGAAAACTTCTTTAGGCGCGTTGAGCATTTTTTGAGATGGGAGAGAACCAATTGACTCGCGACACTGTTACCATTACCGACACTATTACAATACCGACATTGTAACGTTACCGACACCTTACCAGGAACACTCGCAGGGTTAGAGCCGGGCCGTTCCTTTCCCTCTAATATGGCGATGGCTGACTCTCGCGTTATACTCGTGACCGGGTGTTGTCCGTGTGAACGGGCCTACTCTCGTCAAAGGTATCAATGACATTCAATGATTTTTATGTATAAATTTCCGTTTCATATTGATTTCATGGTCTCATTACATAATCTGGTTTATTTCAAGGATTACTTTGACGTTATTAACTAATGACTGTTTATTTCTTGATTTTTCACAAGTGAAATTATGTTATTATTATTTTATGACTATCAGAATGAGTTTAATTTGCATCTATTTTAAATAAATACCTTGAGTTTTGAATCTTGAGTCAAAACTTTGTCAACCTAGTCGTTCATCAGGAACACTCGGAGGGTCAAAACTAATAAAACTGTAAAAAGTTTTCACTTCTATCCGCACTCCCGGAGTGGTTAGGTTTTATTCACAATTGGTAAGCCCTTGCCATCATCTCACCTGATGGTAAGTGACGATGATGCCGAAGATGGAAGCGGGCTTTCCAAGATTCCCCAACGCAATGGGGAGCTCGTATAGTCTATAAACTAATTTCATCTACACACACTAGCAAAATGATGCACTTTTGCTGAAGCTTTCGCGGACTTCTTGTGGGAACTCGAAACACAGTATATACACACTTTTAATTATTATCCTACACAATAAACACGTAAATTGCACACAGCGGATAAATACACCATCAATACTAAAACCACAAAACGTAATTTTTCGGATATTAAAAAAATAAATAAACTGAACGCTACAAAGTCCCGCCAAAAAGTTCAACATTGATTTAAATTATTAATAAAACGACATAGAAAAAACAATAACTAAGAAATTACTTTAAAATTTTAGCAAAGACTTAAAAATATATATAAATATTGGAGAGTTTAGAGTTTACGGAGATTACTATGCACAATCTACTGAAAGGAGAATTCTTACCAATATTTTTCCATGACCAATATAATTTTCGTTTGCTTATTTTAGCAATATTATAGTATCTTATTTTTTTGAATTTCAGTCTCGTAGTTAAAAAGTTAGAGCGGGGGTGTTTTTTAATGCGTTACTGTGGAACTCCATATTTTGTAAATGCTTCTTTATTTAAAAAGAAAGTGTTCAATACAAACCAGTAATTTGTTTCATGAGATTTATTGTACGATACTCCACTTGAGAGAGTACACACAAAAAAAATATCCCCCTCTTACATTAACGGCTTCTAAAAAAAATATTTTCTTTAAAAAATCGACTACATTTTCGTACAGCTGGACGTACAGTACGTACGTACAGTATGGACACTCCCTGCCGCTCTGTAGATTCGACCTCACCCCCCGTTACGCAAATTGGTGACAGTTTGGTTCTCAAACGAAAATTTTTAATAAAAAAAATTAAAAAAAAAGGATGAGCTACGACCGCGCGTTATTTTACTGATGTTTTAGATCACATAGTGATAAAGGCAGTAAAAAAAAGCTTTAACAGATATCCTTTTGATAAAAAGCAACACAAAAAGCCAGTTCATTATTTCGTATTTTGTCACACTAAGTATCTGGAGAAATACTTTTTTTGGCTAATTGCGTGCAGTGACATACAATACTTTTTCTACGACCATGAAATAAATAAAAATATATTGAAATTTAGTCACAATTTTTTGAAGGCAGAGCCATAAAAATATTCAAAAAGTTTCATTGTGGTAAAGTTGTCTCGTTTTGAAATGATCATTGTAAAACGACTTGTAGGAATGCGTACTTTTGTGATATGATTTGAGTCTATGTACGAGTATTATGCAAATTACCAAAGGGGAGTAGAAAAACGCAATAACCTTGCATTTTTTTGTGAAGCGTCTTAAATATTTCCTAAGAATTAAATTAAAAATCATATGATGATTTGCTAGTGTAGAAATAAAACCGGCCAAGTGAAAGTATGACTTGCACACGTAGAATTCCGTACAATCGTATAAGATTCAATTATCGCATTCCAAAAAAATATTGACTGTTACTGTAGGTAACCTAACTTTACGTAATTTTTTAAGTTATCTTATCACCTTATCTTTTATTTAATCCACAGTTGATAAGTCCTTGGCATCATCTCACCTGGTGGAAAGTGACGATGATGCCGAAGATGGAAGCGGGCTTACCATGATTACCCAATTGGGATTGGCTATCTTCTCTTCAAGCCGGAACACATCAATGCTCTTAACACTGATGTTTGGCGGCAATACTTAGATAAGATGGTGGAAGCTAGCCAGGCGGGCTATGAAAATGCCTCACCATCAACACCAAATCGAGTAATACAAAGTTGATCCCGCCTGGAAACGAAACCGCGACCTCCGGTGTGTAGCAAATAGAGTAACCATTACGCCACAGAAGCAGTTAAAAATCTATGGTTAGTCCATTCGCTTTACACGTCGTGGGTTAGATTCCCGGCGGAGTCAACATTGTAAGACTCGGTCCATTCTACGGTAGGTAACTCGAGGTCAATGCTCTCCGGGTTGACGTCAAAGGTTACGTGATTTGATTACGTCTTCATTTTTAAAGTTTATCACATTACCCTTGATAATTATTATCCACGGTCGGTACCTCGAGTCGAGGTCAATGTTCTCCAGGTTACGTCAAAGCGGTGGGCTACCCCTGACCCCGTAGTACCCTGATTCAAACAGCCAGTAGCTCTAGGCAGAGTAAGTAGGACAGACGGACAGACAGACAGACATGGCGAAGCTATAAGTTTTTTTTTATTGACTTTGGAACCCTAAAAACTAACTAACTAAGTAGTAACTGTTCACCGCCGCCCTGGAAGATGTTTTACAGCTTCTGAACTGGGGTGGACTTGGCATAAATATCAACGGCAAGTACCCACCTCCGATTCGCTGACGATATTGTGGTCATGGCTGAGACTATGTAATCATCTAAGCACAAAGTTCGATGGCCTCAACAGAGTCTCTTAAGTGGGTCTTAAAATGAACATGGACAAGACGAAAATATTGTTAAATGTCCGTGTCGCACCCACTCCTGTGAAGGTTGGAGACTCTACATTCGAAGTTGTTGACGCATATTTATACCTGGGACAAACAATCCAGATAGGTAGGTCCAACTTCAAGAAAGATATCAATCGACGAATCCAACTCTGACCGGCAGCGTTCGGAAAGCTTTGCAATATCTTTACGTCCCAAATACCGCTGTGTCTCAAGAATAAGGTCTTTGGCCAGTGTGTGTTGCCAGTGATGACAAGGAACTTAGACATGGTCGCTTACTATGGGCCTTATAGAAAGGCTCAAGGTCACCCAAAGGGCGATGGAGCGAGCTATGCTCGGTGTTTCCCTACGCGATCTAATCAGAAATGAAGAAATCAGTAGGAGAACCAAGGTAACCGATATAGCTCACAGAATCGCTAAACTTAAGTGGTAGTGGGCAGGGCACATATCTCGTAGAAAAGATGGCCATTGGGGCAGTAAAGTTCTAGAGTGGCGACCGCATACCGGAAGACGTATCGTAATCAGGCCTCCCACACTATGGACAGACGACTTGGTGAAGGTCGCGAGAAGCCGCTGGATGCAAGTAGCACATGACCTGTCGTCGTGGAAATCCTTGGGGGAGGCCTTTGTCTAGCAGTGCACGTCTTTCGGCTGGTATGATGATGATGAAACTAGTTAAGAATTATTTTAGTTATTTATGTATAATGTGTATATTTTATGTGCAATATGTGTTTACCTACTCGTTTGTGTATTAAGTAGGTAGTTTTTTTTATGTGTGATTTTACGCTTCCAGCCGTCGACGCCACAAACAGCCTGCTTGGCATCAACCTGTTCTCGATCTGGTTTTGGCGCATGCACAATGTGATCGCCAACGAGCTGAGCACGCGCAACCCTTGCTGGGACGATGACAAGCTCTTCGATACAGCGAGAGACATCAACATCGCCATCTACCATCAATTGATATACTACGAAATTATGTCGCAGTGGATGGGTAAGAAAAGACATCTTGGAGCAATGTTTGCTGGGAGAAGCCTTCCAAGTTGGAGCGAGGGGCGAGGGGTATTTCCAAAGCCGCCACGATTGGTAGGTGGGTTAGCGATCGCAGTGTGCAGTGTGGTGGCACGAGGTTGCTGCTGGCCATCCTTCGGTTCGTCCCCTTAAGGTTGAATCGCACCACCGATGCACGGCGCGGAGATGCCTCCGAGAGCAACTTTGCCGCGCTGCGCCTCTCCGCTGTCGCCAGTGCGTTTACCTTGGCGGCGGCGGCTAGGCGATGCGCGGCGAATTCTCCAATCAGTTCACATTTTACCCACGACCAAGCATGGCCAAGAACGTGTTGTCTGTCTGAGCGTCACATTGCTAATGCGAAGAAAGGGCCGCGCTGCTGCGCTGCAATGTAGCGCCGCGCTTTCATAGTGAGTTAAGCAAAAGCTGCAATGCGCCGCTCCGCTGTAGTGCAGCCCCCTCCGCTGTAGAGTAGCGCCGCTCCGCTGTAGTGCAGCGCCGCTCCGCTGTAGTGCAGCGCCCCTCCACTGTAATGCAGCGCCCCTCCGCTGTAGTGCGGTTTTACCTTAACGACACCCTCAGGAAGAGATGGAATGATGCTATTCTAGAGGCGAAGCTACAGTTCAATAAGCAATTTATACCTTTTTTAAACTGTTTTGGTGAAATGGGGATTAGGGTTGAAAAGTAATTAAGTAACCATAAAATAAAAAAGTTACATTCCATTAATTTTCGTAACTTTCTATATGTTGTTTATTAAAAAATGATAGTCGCTCTAATTGCCACGTGAGATCATTTCCTTATTTGAGTATTGGTACAGTCACCAGTTAAACAGTGTTAAATGGGCGGATGCGCAATCGGACGTGTACAGGTTGGAGTGCGGAGTGAGACAGGGGGGGTTAAGCTCACCTCGGCTCTTCAACCTGTACATGAATCAGCTGATCGGTGAGCTCAGCAGTACCAACATAGGCTGTTCCATAGACGGGATATGTATCAACAACATTAGCTACGCCGATGACATGGTGCTGCTGAGCCCCTCGATTGGTGCTTTGCGTAAGATGGTGAGCATATGCGAGTCGTATGCGGGGGCCCACGGGCTCAGATATAATGCTAAGAAGAGTGAGTTCATGATTTTCAAAGCTGGGACCAAATGCTACTCAAATGTACCCACTATCACTCTTTGTGGTTCACCTAGTAAATCAGTTTAAGTATCTGGGCCACTGGGTTACCGACTGGGGTAATTAATTAATTAATTAATTTTTAATTTTATGTAATAAATGATTTTAAAAAATTTTTCAGGTGAAGATAACTTAGTTTCCAGTGGCGTTATTTCGGACAAACCGGGCTTCAGAGACGAATACAATGAAAATGTTATACCTCAACTGTCTGTAGAGAGTATTTATGCTTTTCGTTGGCTCCACTTATTGCAGAGTAGCGCCTTAAAGTAAGTTGGCTGTTAAGTTTTTTAGTTAAGTAAAAGAAAGAGTATTAACTTTAGGAATTAATTAAAAAATAAAAGCCCGACTGTATAAAATTTGGGTTAAGCTTTTATTTTTTTGGCCAGTCGGGTAAAAATGTATCTTATGTCACTCACGAAATGAAGACGAATTTAACGACACCTCGCACTCCAAAATCCATCAAGCCGTTTAGGCTACATAGCGTGCCAAAGACATAAATAACCTCTGTTCTTGGCGAGTCGGGTAAAAATGTACCCTATGTCGAACTTCAAAATTCATCAAGCCGTTTAGTCTACATAGCGTGCCAAAAACATAAACATACATACTCGTATATATGTGCATACACTTGAAAATAAATAACCCTTCTTTTGGCGCATTCGGGTAAAAAAAGGCATTTCATGAACCAATTTTCTATTGAAACGCACTCATACTTTACGGAAATAGATAAATTAACGCGAGATCATTTAGGGCGTAGGGAATCTGCCGTGCTGGTCCTGGTAGCCACATTAAAACTGTGCTTCTATAGCTCTTTCCATTTGTGACTATATGTAAAATAATTGGTGTAGGACCTGATACCTGGGTCTTCTACTCGTTATACTGATCAACTTTCCCCAAGGAACCTATACTCAAAGCTCAAAAAAAAATTTGAATCCTCCATACTAAAATGCACAAAATTAGTCGATCAGCTGATCGATTTGTATGAAAAATAAAAAATAAAATCTGTGATTTCAGCAAAGACGTAGAACAAAAGTTGTTCAGCATGATGAGTAGCAGACCCAGTTAACGGGACCTATTACACCCTGTATATTTTGGCACGATTCAAAGTTTTTTTAAATTATGGTGGGCACCAGTGGTTTAAGAGCCGCCACAGACGTGAGGTAAAGTTGAGCACTTATTGGTTGCAGATTGGTGGGAGTGCCATCAAAACCTGGCCCAGGAGTTTTTAAGGTATCTGGTGTCAAATCTGTTACTGACTAAATGAAATTAGTCATAGAACGTCAACTTTTTGACTGGTTTAACAATCTTTATCCATGTGGAGTGCGTCAAATGAAAAAATTATGAAACCAACTCCAGCCTGTAGCCACTTGGTTTTAGTTGTGCTTTTAGTACACCATATGTGGCAGCTCTTGGGCCAGTTAACTCCATAAGCTTCACATCAGGAAGTCGCGGGTTCGATACCTGGCTGATTCTAACTTTCTAAAACTTGGTTTGGTTGGTGGAAAGGCATTTTCTAAGCCCGCCTGGCTAGCTATCACCATTTTATGTTATGATTGCTAACAATATTGATATGTTTCGGCTTGACGGTAAGATAGCCATTCCTATTGCGTTTGGAAATCTTGGTAAGCCCGCTTCTATCTTCGGCATCATCATCCATCACTTACCATGAGGTTAGATGTCAAGATAGTATCTCATCCGTGGTCAAGGGCTTACCAATTAAATAAAAAAAAAGCTGACATTAGATAGTTTACAGCGCTATTAAGTATATATATTAGTACTATCGCGCATTGTGCCTTCACAGTTACAGCATTTGATGACATGAGGGGCAATTTTTCGTATGTAAGTTGTCCGCTTTAAAAATGGCAAGTTTAAATTGACCTTGGTTTCGGTTTGTGATTGAGCTGAAATTTTACTTACGAAAATTCAAAATACAATATGGCAGACTCCCGAAGATGGCGGACTAGTTATTTTCTATGCAGCTTCATGGTGCGTTTTTCAGATTAAAGGGTTTGCTAAGAAAAATACGTAATAATTAAAATTATTTTCAAATAAAAGCATGTACCTGAAAATTTTTAGGTTTTTCGAAATGAACGTATTTGTTAAACAGTAAAATTCTATATATACCGGGTTTAAAAAAAATTTGCTGGACCCGTTAACTGGGGGTTCTAACCATTATACTGAACAAAACTTTCCCAAAGAGACCCGTAGTCAATTCTCAAAAAAAAATTGGACCTTCCATACTAAAATGCACAAAATTAGTCGATCAGCTGATCGATTTGTATGAAGAGTAAAATTTTTTTTTTTTTTTGCAATTTCAACAAAGTCCTAGTACAAAAGTTGTTCAGTATGATGAGTAGAAGCCACGGTTTACGGGACCTACACCAATTTTGTTACAACCTGTATATATTATATGTGTGTGTCTAACTTGTTCAAAAATTTTTTTTGTAAATTTTTGTTTTGCCTTGTTGCAGTTTCTATGATACATCAGGAAATTTCTTGAAACAATTCCCGATCGTGAACATGACTCTTAGGACTGGAAATTTGGCGGTAGACGATAACCTTCAAGGCATCACCCAAGGCAGCTTCAGACAGGCTTGCGGCAAGGCCGACAATATTGCGGATCCAGATGTGAGTCTCTTTTTAATAAGCTTTTAGTATTTTCAACCGACTTCAAAAAGGAGGAGGTTCTCAATTCGACTGTATGTTTTTTTTTGTATGTTTGTTACGCGATATCTACGCCGATTGTGAACCGATTTTCAAAATTATTTTTTTATTCGAAAGAGTATACTTCCGAGGGGGCCCCATTGTCACCAAGTCAGGATCTGATGATGGGATCCCAGGGAAATCGAAAACAACCCTCAAATTTTTTAGGTACATATTACGTGTTGCATGTATTTCCTAAAACTATTTAAGTTTTGGCGTCTGTTAGTTATCATCTCATGTTGATGAGTTGATGAAGGAAGGTACAACTTCTTAACAGTTAGGAGTTGGAGGATAATTCTTCAAATATTTTGCGTAGATACGTAGGTAAAGTAAATACCGATATTTGTATTCTTTCAGGTTATTCACATGAGCTGATGATGGAAGATTTAACTCCTTAACTTTCATGCTGTTGAGATGATGATAGAAGCTACAGGAATCTGTATCTGTTAATGAAACACATGCTTTATGATTTGAAGGTTCCTATTGGCGAGTGGGTGATTGGGTATAACGTTGTTAGATAGATAGCATTATCACTAAAAATAAATAAAATAAAAATAAAAGTTAAAAAAACTTAAAAACCGACTGCAAAATGAATTTCATTTAAAAGTATGAAATAATATTATTATTTTTAGATACACGACATTAACCAACAACAAAGAAATCAAAGGTGAGTACGAATTAAATCAGGGGCCCAAATTTTTTTTGAGGTCGGTGTCAGCAATGCCATTTATTCTAAAACATTTGATACGTAAGTAGCTGTGTGCTGGAACCGACCTCAAAAATAAATGTAGGCCCCTAATTTAATTCGTACCCACATTGATTTCGGTATTGTTGGTTAATGTCGTGTATCTAGTATAATAATATTATTTCATACTTTTAAATGAATTTCATTTTGAAGTCGGTTTTTAAGTTTTTTAAACTTTTAGCTTCACCTGTATGTATGTATGTTTGTAACCGACTCCTTTGCACTCGATTTTGATCTACTTTAAACTGACAGATTTAATTTAAACTTTGAACATTTATCAAGAATTAGTGACAATACTATAATTTCATAAGTTTATCTCATTATCCTGAACTAAAAATTAAAATTCAATTTATTCGCTGGATACGGGCAGCGCAGAACCTTTGTTTAATATGATGAACCAAGATTTAAATTTCTGTTTTTGCGCTGTTCATAAAATAAGTTATAATTAATTTACAGATGCTTACAATTGGCTTGGGTTCCCTACAAAGAATGACCGACATACTAACGAATGACCTGTCCAAAGACAGCTACTTTGGCTTCCAACCTTACATCAAATACAGGGAGATCTGCTCTGGAAAACGTTACAAGACCTTCGAAGACCTGGGCGACAATATTTCAAAAGAGGTGAGGCACATAGTTCAAAAGGGCGACAATATTTCAAAAGAGGTGAGGCACATGGTTCAAAAGGGCGACAATATTTCAAAAGAGGTGAGGCACATAGTTCAAAAGGGCGACAATATTTCAAAAGAGGTGAGGCACATAGTTCAAAAGGGCGACAATATTTCAAAAGAGGTGAGGTGAGGTGTTACCGAATATGTATACCTGGGACAAACAGTCCAGTTAGGTAGGTCCAACTTCGAGAAAGAGATCAATCGTCGAATCCAACTCGGCTGTCCAGCAGTGGACGATTTGTAGCTGATATGATGATGATGAGAGTTTTGTGACTTGCTTATAGAGGTGAAAATTTTCATTAGAATTGGCACATGCATTTAAAAAAAGTAGGTACCTAGTAATTTTAAGTTATTTTTTTGAATACGCTCTTATGAGAAAACACGGGCGCCATATCTACATATAAACATAGTCCCTTGTTTCCTCGCTGGATAATTACATTTTTTTTTCCATTTAACCTATTATCTTTAGATGTATCATGGTTGTCTTTAGACATCTCTGAATACTTTTTTTTTATTAAAAATTTGAGTGCGTTTGGCTGCAACTCACCTGATATTAGGGGCCGATGCAGCCGAAGATGTGACACGCAGGCTCAAATAGTGCCTATTCACTCTCGTCTTAAAGCTTCCTAAATTATACGAATCGGGGAATACAGACGCCGGAAGGGAGTTCCACTCCTTGGCCGTTCGCCAATGAAATGGAGAGGGGGTAATGAGGTTGTGAAACTCCAGCTAGCTAGGTACAGATAGTTCACTGTATGAATAAGAATGAACTTGTGCGGACAATTTTTAAGGCTCCTGTGTCCCTAAAATTAGCAACTCTATTCACGATGGTTCAAACATCGAACTAAAGACCTTGAAAATAAAGTCCTTGTCAGCTCGTACTGCAACGTGGCTGTTACGTCAATCGCTGCGGACGAATCGTGCGAAAATTGTGGTTTTTAATTCATTATAAATAAATTAAGAAGAATTTCCAAAAAAATAAAGAAAACAAAATAATTTTAAATATTGTTTTGTTACGAAGTTCATAAATTATCATAATGTTTCGATTAAAATTGCAGCAGTTACAACTAGAAAACTATATCCTATTAGATTTTTTCTTTAGTTCTGTGTATTAAAATAGATTGGTTAAATGCCCGTGTCGCACCCACCCCTCTAAAGGTTGGAGACTCTACACTGGAAAGTGTTGACGAATATGTATATCTGGGACAAACAGTCCAGCTAGGTAGGTTCAACTGCAAGAAAGAGATCAATCGACAAAACCAACTCGGCTGGGCAGCGTTCGGGAAGCTTCGCAATATCTTCATGTCCCAAATACCGCAGTGTCTCAAGACTAAGATTTTTGACCATTGTGTGTTGCCAGTAAACATACGGAACTGAGACATGGTCGCTTACTATGGGCCCTTATAAGAAGGCTCAAGGGCACTCAAAGGGCAATGGAGCGAGCTAAGCTCGGAATTTCCCTACGCAATGGAATCAGAAATGAGCAGATCCGCAGGAAAACCAAAATCACCGACATAGCTCACAGAATCGCTAAACTGAACTGACAGTTGCCAGAGCACATAGCTTGTAGAACAGATGGTTGTAGGGGCAATAAAGTTCTCGAGTGGCGACCGCACACCGGAAAACGTAGCGTAGGTAGGCCTCCCACGCGGTGGAACGACGACCTGGTGAAGATCGCGGGAAGCCGATGAATGCGGGAAGTGCAGGACGGGTCGTCGTGGAAATCTTTGGGGGAGGCCTTTGTTCAGCAGTGGACGTTTTTCGGCTGAAATGATGATGATTATGATGAAAGCAATTTAACAATAGGTACCCAATCACGTTGGGCAAGTGGCCAACACTCTCACCAAGTACAACCACGTACTTGCACGTAGGTACCTCGCAACAACATGCTGACCAAAACACTGTCCTTCTCTTTCACAGTGGCTAGAGGTACTTCAAGACGTATATGACAACGAAGTTGAGAACGTCGAGCTTATGGCTGGTATGTGGCTGGAGAAGCCGATGAAGGGTTCTTATGTGCCACCGACGTTCTACTGCCTGTTATCAGACCAGCTTAAACGCAACATGGTGTCCGATAGGCATTGGTATGAGAGGCCCAGCAGGCCTAATGCTTTCACACACGGTAAGTGGCGGCCCCCACCCGGTGTATTTAAATGTAGTAGTAGATGTATATAGTATGTAAGTGTAGTGCCAGCGGTTTCGCTCGAGTGAACATGGTCAGGCCCCCGTCACTCGGCCGAAAGCGCGAGATAAGTACCTACACAACGGCGCAGCCTACAGGCCGCGCTCGTCAGTCGGTTGTCAACTCGTGCAGAAAGCGGAGCGATTATCGAGCAAGCGAGTGCGCAAGTTGAAACATGTTCGTCGCGCGATCTCACAACCCTGCCGGTTGATCAGTTGCGACAACACTAGACCGACCAGCGCAAAATAATCTCTCACGCGCATTGATTCGGTTCATTCTTGCGTAAAAGCGCGGTTGTTATAGGTGTATGTATAGGTATGTAAGTAAAACTGGAGGCACTAAGCGCGGTCGCGAACTAGACTGTTCTTTATTACCGCGTAGCGAGAGTTGCTATTTATTAAAAGCGTCATTGCGAGTAATTCATCTGTACTCCTACTATTATTATCTTCTGTGCCTGTATGTTAAACTAGGTCCTAATCTGTCCTTTTACCAATTTTCAGCCAAATACGTTCAGTAATTTTAGCGTGAAAGAGTAAAAAACATCCATACGTACAATCTTTCGCGTTTATAATATTAGTAGGATTGGCACTCTCATATCGAGTGGCAATTGACTGTTTCATCCCGAGTGATAGCGGCGGTTGCATGGGTGTTCACGAATAGGACTTTTCACCCGACTGTCGAAAAAGAAGTGTAATGTTTTTCGGATGTATGGAATGTCTGATCCTTTGGCTGAGCCTGTAGCTTACACGGCTTGATGGATTTTGGTTGTGTTAGGATAGACATGGATAATGTTATAGCACAAATGCATAAAAAAGGGGTATCTCAGTCATGTTTTAATTTTTAATTAACTTGCTTATGTGCATCATATCAGCTCATATACGTCCCCAACAAGGGGCTCGAGCCTACTCTGAATTAAAAAGAGGCCTAAAAAGAGGCCTAAAAAGGCGATCTGGCCTTAGTCGACAACGCGGGGCCAGTGCGGGTTGGTCGACTTCACATACAACCTTTGAGTATCTTAGCAGGCGTCTGCAGGTTAGGTTTCCTCACGATGTTTTCGTTCACCGTAAGAGCGTCGGATGAACGTAAACATGAAATCGAAATTCGAAAACACATTGGTACGTGGCAGGATTCGAAAAACGACCTCCCGGACAGGAGGTAGCGGCCCGAGCCGTTACGCCACTGACGCCATAGGATATTTGGTTCAGACCTACAGATGTATGCAACATGATCTTTATAGACATTTGGTTGTTAGAACATATGTGCAGGTTGAATTTGAATACCTTCGTCACGATGTTTTCCTTGACTGCTAAACCAGTACATAAGTATTAAAAATCTCGCCCTTCGGTCAACGTAGCTAGACGTTGGCCGAAGGGCCGCGAGTCGCTACTGTTGACTTACTGACTTTTCATGCATGTTGACGGACATTTACTAAACAGTTTGGTTAAACTTATACTTCATTTCTTTTCAGAGCAACTTCAAGAGATTCGCAAAATAACAATGGCGCGGTTCTTATGTAAAGTGGGTGACAGTGTGACAGAAATTCAACCGAAAGCCTTCTTCAGGGCTGGAAAAGGGTAAAAACTTACATGACATTTTTGAGTAGCTAGTGGTCTCTTCCACGTAGCAGAGTACCAGGACAAGCGTCTTGGCGGCAAGACCTATCGTAGTTGGTCCTTGCTTTTGTCTTATGGTGTTGGCAAGAATAGCGGCCCTCGCTTTATGACAAATGGTCGGTGAGTGAGGACGCTATATCATAAACCTGGTAGTTTATCTTATCTGGTAAATGTACGAGAGGGCATGGTATTCTAGACATAGACAATAGGGTACATTCTCTTTTGAAAAAAAAAAACTTCGAGGAGTGCTGACCTGCTGTGAATGTGGGACGCACATTCACAGCAAAAATTGGCAATCCATGCATGGCAATCGCCGAGGCCGAAATCAGTGTGGACTGATTGATTGGATTAAAAAAAACTGTTATTCAACATTCAGCAGATTTTGATAACTTTCAGTAAGCCCTTTCACTTTTTGTAAAACTGTTAGTTAGGTATATTTTTATCAACTTTATCATACAAGTGAAGTTTTATTTGCTACGTTCCCGCAGCGCTAATAATATGTTTGTAGGTACTATCAAATTTGTCTCTGTGCGTACCTTTTCGCGAAGACTTTTAGCGAGGGAGTCTTGAAAGTATTGGCGTCGTATTACTTTTTAAAATTTTACCCAAAATGTGTTTTATATCACTGATACAAAAAACATGTTTGCCAACACGTCCGCTTGTTTGTCCGTCACACTTTCCTTACCGGCTTTAGCTGCCAAACCAATGGTCCGATTGATATCAATTTTTGATCGTTTGGCGAAGGATTCTGAGCAACTCTTGTAGCTGCCATAGAACAAACAAAGAAAAGTGTTAAAATCTTAATCATCTCACCAAATGGTAAGTGACGATGATGCCGAAGATGGAAGCGGGCTTACCAAGATTCCCCAACGCAATGGGGATCTGGCTATTTTATCTTCACGCCGAAACACATCAATGCTGTTAACACTGATGTTTGGCGGCAAGACTTAGATAAGATGCTGGTAGCTCTAGCCAGGCGGGCTATGAGAATGCCCTACCACCAACCAAACCAAGTCTTACAAAGTTGACCCCGCCGGGAATCGAACCCGCGACCTCCTGGTGTAAAGCGAATGCACTAACCATGACGCCACGGAGGTGTATATCTTTTTATATATAAATATAATTCTACTGTACGTGTGTATGTCACTGAACTCCTCCTAAACGGCTGGACGGATTTGAATGATTTTTTTGTATGCGTTTGGGTGGCGCCCTGGATGGTTTAGATACACAAATCAGCCCGGCAGATGGCGCTCGTAGTGTAGTGTAGTGTAAGGTGGAACGAAGTTCGCCGGGACAGCTAGTTATGGATAGTACCTATGAAATTGAATTTTTGATCGGTTTCGTTCCGTTTGCAATGGAGTAAAGACTTTGTTTTTGTTTTTAATTTTCAGAAACAAGATCGGCTCTTGTGAAAATATCCCGGATATGGACTTCGACGCATGGAAAGACCCCAGCTGCGGTGACTGTGGTGACTCTGGTGTCGTAGAATAGTTATTATTGAAATAAAGTTGTACCGAACTAGAACTTTAAAAATAAACGTTATATTTGATTTTTTAACAAATTAATGAATAATGTAATAGTGTTTTTTTCTCAGTAGATAACGCTATCGAATGCATTCGAAGATAGTGTTGACAACCTTTAACCCCTCCTTTATCACGGTAATCTATATACAGGGTGACTTTTAATTAGTTCTTGATAACAAAGATAATATGCATGTACTCGTGATTACAAACAACTTTCCCAAATAAACTATATGTCAAATCAGAAAAAAATTTTTGGTCCTCCACACATAATTTTAGTATCAAATCGGCAAAAATGTATATAGGACCAATTGGTTTTTTTTTCTGTGCCGAATAGGTCCAAGACTCAGCATAAGCGCTGATATTCTGTCCGGACCCAAAGGTGGGGAGAAAAAGGAAAAGGGGTGGGCCTACGTACAAAGCGGACTCACTTATCACATTGTAGGATTTAATTGGTGCGATTGGGGTCAATCAGTAAATACAATATTATTGTGGTTATAATTACAGTAAAAGGTTATAATCATTATAGGTTGTAATAAAAATAATTATAATAAGTTAGGTAGGTTTACGATAAATAAATAAAAAATGAATAAATATATACTAGAAGGACGACGGACAACAGCTGGAGTAGTTTCATACATCACACGTTATACAGATGTAACAATATTGGTGCAGGTCTCATCAGCTGGGGCTTTTACTCATCATACTGGACAACTTTCCTCAAGAAACCTAGAGTCAATTCTAAAAAAACCTTAACCTCTCTTAGGGAGTGCCGACAGAAGTGAAAACTTTTTTAAATTTTTATAAGTTTTGACCCTCTGAGTGTTCCTGGTAAGGTATCGGTTACGTTACACTGTCGCGAATTCAATGGTTTTTTCCCATTAGAAAAAAATGCCCAACGCACCTAAAGAAGTTTTCACTTCAAAATTGTATTTTAAAATTGGTCGATCAGCTGATCGATTTGCTTGCAGAGTAAATTTTTTTAGCGACTTCGGCCAAATCATAGAACAAAAGTTGTTGGACGGGACCTACACCAATTTGTTAAAGATATGTATATATTATATACATTTAAATACATACATTTAAATATATGTATAGACTTACCTTTCTATTTATATTGTATGCCTTAAATATCAATGTACATTTCCGTTTGTGTTCTCCTAATAAAAAAAAAATAAAAAAAAATGAAAAAAAGAATGAAAACCCAGGCACAGAGCAACGAAACCTGTTGGTCACACGAATGTTTGCCCTGAGTGGGGATCGAACCCACGACTCTCGGTCCAGCAGACACGAGCGCTGCCACTGGACCAACTAGTCAGCACACAAGTTCAACAATATAAGTTGCCCAGTTTCAAGAGTCAAAGCTCTCCTCAATAAATATGTTTTATTTTACCAACATTCTTTAAACAGGTGCAACAAAACATGTTTTATTTTACTTAACTTTAAGTATACAGGTGCAACAAAAAAATGCTTTATTTTACCTAATATTCTGTATACAGGTGCAACAAAATATGTTTTATTTTATCTAATATTCTGTTTACAAGTGCAACAAAATTGGTGTAGGTCCCATTAACTAAACAACTTTTCTTCTATGACTGCAAAAATCGCAAAAAAAATAACTCTCCATACAAATCGATCAGCTGATCGATCAATTTTGTGTATTTTTGTATGGATGATCCATTTTTTTCGAGAATTGACTATGGAAGAGTTGTTCAGTATGATGAGCAGAACCCGCAATTGACGGGTCCTACACCAATTTTGTTACACTCTGTATAGTCACTATGTCAGTCCCCATACAAACATGTCCCAATCCCGATGGGATTGGATTTTAAAATCTAACACAATTGGAGGTTTTTTAAGCGTCGCCTGTTTTCTGTTCGTCTAGTTCGATTTGACTTGTTTCCCCTTAAAGGTGACCAAATTTTTAGGGTTCCGTTCCCAAGAGTGGGATCCTATTACTAAGCTTATGCCACTGTCATGTTAATGGTTTGTTATCAAAGTTATATCACTAAAAAAAAATTAAAAAATAATAATTTTGCTATTACAAACTCAAACTTAAGAGTATATCGATGTTTCGGAAAAACATTTTTTGATTACAGAGTGAAGTGTAAATCCGATTGTTGTACTCGCAGATATTTGTGGTGTTTCGTACTCAAAGGTGATCTACGGAATCCTCAGTGCGCGAATATTTAAAAAAATATTTCTTTGCTATTACACACTCATTTTGCAGACAATTTACCGGGACAAACTTATGAGTATATCGTTGTTTGGAATATTTTTTTGAGTACAGAGTGAAGTGTAAATCCAATTGTTGAACTCGTAGATATTTGTGGGGTTTCGTACTCAAAGGTGTTCTACGGAACCCTCAGTGCGCGAGTACGACTCGCACGTGGTAGGTTTTAGTTTTGATGTATTTTAAAAGCGCCGGTGGCGCAACGGCAAGGGCCGCTACCTCGTATCTGGGAAGTCGTGGTTCGAGTCCTGCCACGTACCAATGTGCTTTCGAATTATGATCTCATAATATATGCACGTTTATCCAACGCTTTTACGGTGAACGAAAACATTGTGAGGAAACCTGCACACGCCTGCGGAGAAACTCGCAGGTTGTGTGTGAAGTTGATCAACCCGCACTGGGCCCGCGTGGTCGACTAAGGCCCGATCGCCCTAATTCAGGGTAGGCTCGAGTATATGAACTGATGCGTATTTTAAAAAGGTCATACAAGCGTTAGTCTTAATTCCTATTAAGATTAAAGTAGAAACTCTTAATTTTTTTTATTTTTTTTTATTCACAATTGGTAAGCCCTTGGCATCATCTCACTCACCTGATGGTAAGTGACGATGATGCCGAAAATGGAAGCGAGCTTACCAAGATTCCCCAATGCAATGGAGAACTGGCTATCTTATCTTCAAGCCGGAACACATCAATGTTGTTAACACTGATGTTTGGCGGCAAGACTTAGATAAGATGGTGGTAGCTAGCCAGGCGGGCTTAGAAAATGCCCTACCACCAACCAAACCGAGTCTTAGAAGTTGACCCCGCCGGATTCGAACCCGCGACCTCCTGGTGTGAAGCGAATGGACTAACCATTACGCCACGGAGGTAATGAAAACTGGTCAAGTGTGAGTCGGACTCGTGCTAATAATGATCCCGAACTGAATGAAAAAAAATTTAACACAACACAGAATGCATTGTGTGGTGGTACGGAACTCCGGTTGCGTTTTAAAGATTCCACAGTTCTTACGACGAACCTGTATAAGATCGTCCTGTCCGTCCGTTAGTCTGTCACAAATAGTCACTGAGTCATACATCATTGTTGTTTAATCGAATTACAAAATGGTGTGGTACAGTACTTACAGCTAGGAGGACAGGTTGACATCTATGGCTACGGGAAAATAATTCCAGTGGGCCACCCAGGGAACCTAGCCATCGGGTAAACAACGGGATAGTTTAGATGTAGATATAAAAATGCTTAAAAAATTATCTGCCTAGATTTTAACTAGCCACCCTATTAGTCACATCTTATCAGCTTATATACGTCCCCACCGAGGGGCTCGAGCCTACCCTGAATTAGGGCGATCGGGCTTTAGTCGACCACGCGGACCCAGTGCGGGTTGGTCGACTTCACACAACCTTCGAGTTTCTTCGCAGGCGTGTGCAGGTTTTACTCACGATGTTTTCCTTCACCGCAGCGTCGGATAAACGTACATATGAAATCGAAATTCGAAAACGCATTGGTACGTGGCAGGATTCGAACCACGACCTCCCGAATAGGAGGTAGCGGCCGTAACCGTTACGCCACCGACGCTCTTACCCTTTTAGTGAGCTCGCTCAAAAGTAGAGAACGGTAAACCAATTTCAGAGGAGGGCGAAACGTATGTAAGTGTGTGTATGTACGTATGTACGTACGTGCGTGTCCGAGTGAAGTCGGATATAACGATCCAGTTCGTAATAAACGATGACCTTGAATGCCACGCGTATTGGAACACAAAACCTTAGAGTTCTTATCTACCATAACTAATTTTTTCCGCATATTTTGACAATTGCAAAACGTAAGGAAATGTTTAATATGAATAATAATTAAACTAATACAGTATATTATTTATTGTAATTAGATACAAAATCGAACAAATTATGTAGGTACTGTACAACATTATAATTTTATGTCCAATTATCCAAAATACCCACTAAAGTATCCACCTACGTGGCGTAATGGTTAATCAGGAGGTCGTGGGTTCGATTCCCGGCGGAGTCTAACACTGTAAGGCTCGGTTTGGTTGGTAGTATATTTTTTGAAGCCCGCCTAGTCTACTACACTAAGTCTTGCCGCCAAACATCTATGTTATCAGCATTGGCTTGTAGTTAAGATAGCCAGTTCCCAGAGGCGTATTTAGACGGCGCCCCGGGCACCAAAAAAAATCCGCCGCTCTAAGTGACAAAAACCGGCCAAGTGCGAGTCGGACTAGCGCCGGTGCGATCGCAAGCTTAGTAACAATGAAAACACTGAAGTACCTACCTACTTGTAAAACTCAAGTAAAATATTTTTCCTCTACTTGATATATTGGTAACTCTCAGTCTATTGAAATTGTTTTTATTAAAGAAAATCTTTTTGGAGTTTACTCCTTAAGAATCGATTTGCATATATAAGGGGCCCGGTATGAGAAAAATGTGAGGAGTAAAATCTATCGATGAATGACAGCGTTACGAAAAAGTTTCGATACAAAAAGGTCGTGTTCAATAGTAGAAATGAAGTGAGTTATAGTTTTTTTTCAAGCGCGAGTAAACTCCAGTCGTGCGTCGGAGCTGACACACACATTTTTTTTTTCATTTTTTTTATTCACAATTGGTTAGCCCTTGGCATCATCTCACCTGATGGTAAGTGATGATGTTGCCGAAGATGGAAGTGGGCTTACTATGATTCCCCAACGCAATGAAGAATCTATAAGAAATTATCGACTAACTAATTCACATTTCGCTCCAATAATTTCTATTGCGACTGGCGAATGACCAACCGAAAAAGGGGCGCCCCTCACCTCTTGCTGCCCCGGGCCAAGTGCCCCCTGGAAGTAGGGTACGTACGCCTCTGCCAGTCCCCCATTGCTCGGATTTACACTTCACTCTGTAGTAAAAAAAAAACCAAACATCGATATAATCATAAGTTTGTCCCTTTTGTTACTTGTGTAACTTTAACTTTAAAATGTGTAACTTTTGTTACTTGTGTGCAATAAACTATAAATAACTAGCTGTTTTCCGCGGTTTCACCCGCGTGGACAACGTTTCCATGACTTTTTAAGGGTGCGCGGCTCGAAAGCGTGGAAAAAAGTAGCCAATGTTTTAATCCAGGTCCTAATCTGTCTACCTACCAAATTTCAGCCAGATTCGTTTAGTAGTTTTTACGTGAAAGAATAACAAACATACATCCATACATTCTTAATTAGAACTGTTAATTGAACTACTGAGAACAGAGGAAATATTCTCTCTATTGGGTTTCCTCTTTGAAATCCTAGAACTTAATAATATTATTGTTTTAAAAACATGAAACATTTCTTAGTAATTAAACTGATAGGAACGGTAACAACTTGGGTAATACTCGTGGATGTGAATTATGCTGACAGGGAGAATAACAGTGATAATAATAAAGTAGTTTAGATAACAGGCTACTTAACGTATAAATGTTGAACTCTGAGATATCACCACTCAATAATCATAATATTTAGTCCGACGCCGACGTGGTCAAATATAAAAAAAAAAACATTTTATTTAAAATTTAAAAAATAAGAAAATGTATACCGATATACCAGTTCTAAGAAGATGCTGCTTCTGCTTCCCTTTGCGACCAGGGTTGATAGCTTGGGTCTACATAAAAATGGTGAGCTCTTACATTTTTTTTTCACTCCCTTTGGTTTTTGTTTCTCCATTTTTGATGTGTAACATCTTTGCTCTCGCTTTCCTGCTATTTGTGGGAGTGATTTCGTGAAATGGGACGAAAATGTGTAACAGGAAATGCGAACGTTTTTTAATTCTCGAAAAATAAGGTTGTCATAGCCATGCTGCCTAGTGTGATGGCAAAGGCAAAGATGACATACTACTATTCGAAGGATCGGCCCGTGAATGTACGACCCGATAATTAATTAATTTCATAAGTATTTTGTCACATGTTACACATCATACGCGAGTACTGTAGGTCTCGTTTTTATTTATCTACTCCTTCTCACTTGATGATAAGGGACGATGATGCCGAAGATGGGAGCGGGCTAACCAAGATTCCCCAACGCAATGGGGAACTGCCTATCTTATCTTCAACCGGAACACATCAATATTGTTAGCATTAATGTTTGCCGGCAAGACTTAAATCAGTTGGGTTTATTTTGTTTTACTGTGAAAACAAAAGAATCACACTAAAAACACGCAATAATTAAAGAAGGGTACTTATTTTTTAAAAGCTTTGTATGTAGTTTGTTTAGTACGAAACTTGCGATTTATTTAAGAGTGATTTCCAGGTGTCCGATTGATCTGAAATTTGGAATGAAGCCGTATTCCCGGTGACAATAGATCCTTTTGGTATTTTGAAGTTGATCTGATGATGAAATTTGGAGGTGGAATCATGGTCCCAGACAGAATCGTCTTTTATTTTTAATAGAATCAATACAGGCTATTTTTGAATTTGGAACCGTGTATATTCATTTGTTTATTCGGCTTTTGAGCATAAAAACTCTTTTCAAATCAAAGCTTGTATCTTAAAGCTTTTAGGTTTTTCGAAAACTATAGACAATATATCTCAGTGCAGTGGTTTCCTGGGTACAAACTTTGTATTCATCAGAGAGAAAGAAATGAAAATGTTCAGTCGTCGTCTTTTACCGAAACTCAAAATACCGCCTTAGATTTGCTTCTAACGATGTCACAAAAGTATTACTCTCCAGGCGCTAGTACAGATGATGATCGTACAAGTGGAATGTTGGAAGTAGTTTGGAGGATGCGATCCTGAAGATTTGTTAGACGGAAACTTGCTACGTTATTAGCAAGAAAAAACACAGTTATCCTTGCCTGTTTAATTTGGTGAGAGCCATAATGTGTATTCCTGCCACCCAGCGAGCGAGTGATTTCGGTTGCAGGACTTACAATTTCAGTCAAAAGGTCAAGGTTAAGTCCAATATCAGTGGACAAAATTATATTTATACATGACATGTAAAAACTACGTACAAGCAAAATAGTGATTTTTGTAGATTTTTTGTTATTCTGTTTAAGATTTGATTTGAATATAATATTAATAATGCTATGTGAACAATCTCGCCATATGGTGCTAGATTGAGTAGGGGTGCTTCTAGTGCTCTATTTTTTATGTTTTTATTTAGATTTTGTTAATCCGTTTTTGTAGTTCATTTATTAAAGATTTGATATTTTGAATAAAAAATCTCTGAAATGTTGTTTGAAGATCGTGTCATATTATGATAGATTGAGTAAAAGTGCTCTATTTTTCTAATTTTAATCAGTTTTTTATTAATCTGTCTTTTTAAGTAATGTTGTGTTAAGGATTGTGCCTTATTATTTTAGACTGTGTATTAGTGCTCTATTTCTTTAATTTTAAGTAGATTTTTGTTAATCAGTTTTTAGTACATTTACTTAAGACTTAAAAAAATTAAAGTAACGTGGTGTGAAGGACCGTGACATGTTATGTTAGATTGAGCAAAATTATTCCATTTTTGTTATTATAATAAATAAAAGGTGGAATAATTTTAACATATCTGTTAATTATACTGCCCACGCCGATGACGCCGAATACGCCGCCGCCGCTGACAAATTTGACGCCGGCGTCCGCCGCCGGTCAAGAAGGCATCGGCGCACACTTCTAGTACAAAGACAAAGGCTGCTAGAGGAATTTTCGCCTTAAAATTATATTCTATCTCACACTTTTTTTATGCCGCTTTCCCTTGTATGGGAAACACGCCTTATTTTTATTTTCTACACTTCTTTTTAGGGTTCCGTGCATCCAACGGGAGACCAACGGGACTCTATAACTAAGCCTCCGCTGTCTGTCCGTCTGTCAGCGGGCTGTATTTCATGAACCGTAATAGGTAGACAGTTGAAATTTTTACAGAATATGTATTTCTGTTGCCGCTATACAAATACTGAAAATTAGTAAAAGTGCAAAACTAAAACTTGTTTTTTTGTAGGTTCTTAGAAGTATTTTTAATTTAGCTCTATCGTTAAAACGGTAATACATACAACCGTGAAATTTGGTTTGATTATAGTAATAATACTAAGTTAATAATAACAAATAATAAAACCGGCAAAGTGCTTACAACTTATCGTACTCGCGCTAAGGAATCCGAACTTCAGTCATTCATGACAAAAAAAACATATTTTTGTAGCTCGCGTTGATGTCTTTTGTTTGTAATGCGAATAGGTATCATTGTCATTAATCATTATACTACGTAGTTGTGTGAAGAGGTGTGGTGGTGCGGAACCATCGGAGCGCTAGTCCGACACGCACTTGGCCGGTAATTTAAGGTTGCGTATAGTTAAAAATGTACCTACATAATTTAATAACTGTAGATCTTATAGATGACGAGGTACAGTTAAAAATAAATTTAACTTGTATGGGAGGGTAGGTAAATGCTTTATAATTAAAATAATTTTCGTTCGCTTATTGTAGCAATATGTAGCATCCATTTTTTAGAATTTTAAGGCACTTAAATAATTAAAAAAATAAATACACGAAAAGCGTCACTGTGGAGGTCAATACATATAAAAAGCTTTTAAAAATATTATGAATTTATTAAAAGAAATTCCACTATAAAAAAAAATTACAGAAGGGGAGACTATAAGTACGGACATGACGAAATTACAGGGGTTTTACCATTTTGGCTCCGGTACCCAAAAATGGAGGTTGAGATTTTGATGAGGATCGATTGGCTTATATTAATAGAGTCTAAAAAAACTGTGTGTATCTGTGCGTACGTTCAGTGCTCTAGCGCCTCATCTAGTGAACAGATTTGGGTAAGGCCAATATTATTTTTATATCTACAGCCGTTTTTCAAATTCCTCCAACCTTGATTGCTATTACAATGGTAAAATAAAAACACTTTTTTTTCTCAAAAAATACTTTAACTATTACAATAAAACTTTGTGAATAACGACGAATACACTGATTAGTTGATTATTCCAGGAAAAATCTGAACAGTTTACCTACATCCCAATACATACCCACATTTCATAAAGTCTGGTGTAAATTTATTCTTTGCTACTAAATAAGATGTTTATGGTTGACTAGCTATTGCCTGTTGCTTCATTCGCGTAGGCATCGTTCTTATGATTGTCTTTGAGGGTTAGTAGTGCGCGTGCCGTAAGCGGCTCGCGAGCGTAGACAGGAGTTTCCTTCAGATCCCTCGAGAACTATATCAAAGTATATATGTTAGTACTAACATACAGTATGGACACTCCCTGCCACTCTCTAGATTGCGACCTCACCCCCTCGTCACTTAGATTGATACAAATTGGTTACAGTTGGGTTGTCGAACGTATAGGATTTCACCGCCATTTTGTTTGTTCCGTCATTCCTTTTTTGAAATGTCATTTCTGGCCCGTTGTATGAAGTGTCCAGGGTGTGACTATATCTAGCTTTTCTTTTTAGCAGTCTATGTCACTTCCCGCCCTCTTAACTATTATATTTGCAGAAATTCACGTCAATCCGTTACCCCGTCATGACATCGACTTGAACAAGCCTGGATCCCCATATCCCCAGTTCCCTTGGGAACTATCTCGGGCTATGCTAATTAGTAGTCTATGTCATTTCTCAACCCGTCAACCATCTATGTGCAAAAAATTAACCCGTTCCTTCGTTGCGATGTTCAAGAAATCAACCAAAAAAGACTCTTTTATTTCATTTCCTTCAGGTACTGCATCGGTCTGTGCTATTATCGCGGAGAAATTAAATTAAATTAAATATTTTCCTTCCCCATGACACAGGCTAAGTACCTAATTCTTCAAGATTAGTTGAGTTGTTAAAGCGAGAAAAGGTAAAAAACAAACACATTTTCACTTTTAGTAAGTTACTTTAGTCTCAACACCCGGTAAGGTTGGCTGAAAGAGATCTCTTATAGAGATAAGTCCACCTTTGTACACGTCCTCTGATGATGTCCTATGATGTACACGTCCTCTGTAATTTCTTATCATTTAAATGCTTGTGTACAATAAAGGATATATGTATAAGGATTTGTATACGCCCGACACTACGCCAGACGGTTTCGCGAGAAAGTGTGCACAGTTTTGCAATTGCACATAGTGGCCTTACAATTAATTTTAGGAGACAATCATGATATATTTTGTCTTAATACGGAGACGTGTAAGAGCAAAGAACTGAACAGAAGGTTTTTTTTGACTGTGTATTTTAAGTTATAAACGTAAGTTATATACATTTTTAGCTTTCTGCCAATACTTTTATACGCGCAGTCTGTGGGTCAACTATACGCAGAGGACAATCAACGCCTTGCGCGTTCAGTATACCAACGCATTCAGGATGCTGTTGGGGCTGCCAAGGTACTGCAGCGCATCAGGCATGTTTGCTGAAAATCATGCGGATGGTTTTCATGCCATCTTAAGAAAGAGAGCCGCCTCATTGCTGGACCGTGTTCGTGGCAGCGAACCCTAACTACTAACCACAGAATGTCTTTATAATATTTTCTTGTACTAACACTCTATGGATTATGTTGTCCGAAAAAAATGTTTTGATTTGATTTGGTGAAGGTGAAATGATATCAAGGGCTTGCCAATTGTGGATAAAAAACCTTCTTAAGGAACTACGGAATACGGATCCCTTAAATTATGCATTTGAGGTGAAACAGTTGCTCTTCTATCGTTTTACTTAGATAGATAATAACGGGATTATATAATTTAAGTTCTCACCAAAATAGTTTTTATTACCTTGACTGAGTACCAAATAAAATAAAACGTTTTGTATATATGCTTGCCATAACGGATAAATGCTCACCAAATATAGTTTTACTGAAATGAGCTACCGAAGCGAGCGATGTTAGGTTCGGTCCGGTTTGATTGATTATACAGTCAAAGAGCATCGCGAAGCGAAACTCACCCCCCTGGGTAGCAGAACGCTTCTGAGAAGAAGAAATCATTAAAAGATCTATTTAGCGATAATATAAAATATTTGGTCTGAAATAAAGTTTAACGGCGGCATTGATATATTTTTGTGGCAAGCAATAATAAGGAAATTAGCTCCATATCTACAATACTTCCTGATACATAATTTCGATAATTCCGAATTTATTGGAAGTAATATAAGTGCATTTCAAACACAAGCCTTTTTAAACGAACCTATTACAACGCTTTTGAAAACTCTTGATCTTTAAGTCTTCTCATTTCTTTCAGGTCACTAACATGCTGTTCCTGGGATTCTTGTCGAATTTCCTACATCATGTTTTACTTGTGTGGTGGTATGCTGGGCATTCGCCGATTCTGTCACTGTGTCTCTTAATATTTTACTTCGTACTGGACTCAGCATCTGGAGTAATATTCTTAGTTAGCGCCCATAAGGTGAGTTTAAAAAACAATATTATGTGCATGATTTAATTACTTTTTTTAATACGCAAAAATGACAAGGAATGGATGCTCACAAGGTCTTTTTGGTCACAAAACAACATAGGTACTTACAATAATTTTAAATAAAAAAAAAAACCGACTTCAAACAGGAAACTAAGGTTCTCCTCGATTTCTCTAGGATGACATCATCAGATCCTAGTTTTCTTATTATGGTACCACCCTTGGGATATCTCCTTTCCAATAAAAAAAGAATCATCAAAATCGGTTCATAAACGACGAAGTTATCCGCGAACACACATAAAAAAATACATACGGTGGAATTGAGAAACCTCCTCCTTTTTTTAAAATTCGGTAAAAAAAGAGCGAGAAATCACCGGGGAAACACCTCTATAGGAGAGGCCTATGTCCCGCAGGCAGGCCTAACAAACTATAAATTTAAAAAAAAACTCTTGGCATCAGACTTTGAGTACTGGCACTAAAGTTATGGTGGTTGCTAGGCAGTTCATAATATCAGCCGAAGGACATCCACTGCTGGACAAAGGCCTCCCCCAAGGATTTCCACGATGACCTGTCCTGCGCTCGCATCCAGCGGCTTAGAAAATGCCAAATTTCATAACTATATTTATGTATGTTTGTTTCTCCAAGTATTTTTCAGAAACTGGTAATCAAATTACAAGTTTTGTGATGGAAGTTTTCACGAGCTTTGCATTAGCTTGTTGTGTTAGTTAGTCTGCCTGTCAGTATGGGACAAATCTTGGTAACTAAATGGGTAATAACCACGTCTCGGTTGCTGATTGAGCTCAAATTTTGCATACACGTTAAATTTAGATAACAATGCATGGTTAAGTTATGTCTTTCTAAAATGAATATGGCGGATAAGTTATTTTTTATACACCCCCTATGATATGGGTATCAAATAAAAGGGTTTGCTGAGAATAACACGAAATAATTCAAATAGGGATGACGAATGCTAATCATCTGATTTACTTTTTATCATCTGTCAAAAATGACATTTTGTTCTAAACATTTTTGAAATACCTAGGCGTGACATCATAGTTTTGCAGCGTCATTTATGTACTAATTTAGTGATTTTGATTAATTAAAAATCGAAGACTTAATGGAAAACAAAACAAGTAAGGTTTTCCGAAGTTTAAGTAGGAGGGCAATTTAGTGATCAAGAGTTCATAATTTATATCTGATGCTGTCGTCATCCCTATTCTTTCGAAATTTTTTATAATTGTAAATAATGCTCTCAATACATTTACCTACATGTTGGCTAAGTTCAGTTCCTTACCTCGGCAGGACGTTTGTTAAATAAAGTCAAAACTTTAGTACCTGTCTTTGGTTTCAAGCCACCTTAAGATTCCTGTGAACTCTTAATTTCTAACTTTTTTTTGTGTTTGTCTTTCAGAAAAAATACAAACTGATGAGGGTTTACTACAAATATTGCGTGTGGATGTTGATCCTCCATGTGCTGTGTGTGTTGTTCCTCCTATTCTACATTGCTATTATTGCTGGTACTCCCAGTTCCACTATTCACAGTGCAATGTACTATGATTTTATGCATTTTTTGTTGGCATTTGTGGGGTCGACACTTTTTATCTGGTTCGACACTAGTAAGTACTTATCTTTATATATATATATAATTCTACTGTACGTATTTATTTATCGTATGGCATTTATATTACACACTGGTTATGATAAAAAAATGAAAAATATTTAATTTATGAAATTAAAAAAAAACTTAAAAGTTGAATTTCCGCAGATATGAACTCGCGGGCTTAGTCAGGGTTTTGAAATCCTCAGAAATAAATAAATAAATACTGTACGTGTGTATGTCACTGAACTGATCCTAAACGGCTAGACCGATTTGAATTATTTGTTTTGTATGCGTTTGGGTGGCGCCCTGGATGGTTTAGATTCACAAATCAGCCCGGCAGATGGCGCTAGTAGTGTAGTGTAGTGTAAGGTGGAACGAAGTTCGCCGGGACAGCTAGAATTTGTCTAAAAAATGTTTTCTAACCAACTGCCAAAAAAGAAGGGTAATGTATGTATGTATCTATGTATGTATACATGTGTGTATGTATGTTTTAGAATATGTATTTTACAGGGTGTTACGAAATTAGTGTAGGACCCGTTTACTGGGGGATGTGCTCATCATACTGAAAAACTTTCCCTAAGGAATCCATAGTCAATTTGCAAAAAAAATAGACCCTCCATAATTGGTCGATCATTTAATCGATTTGCATGAAGTTTTTTTTTTGCGATTTCAGCAGTGATAGAACAACAGTAGTTCAGTATGACGAGTAGAAGCCCCAGTTAGCGGGACCTACACCAATTTTGTTACACCCTGTATATGCATGTACGTATGTTTGTGTGTACGTATGTATATTTCTTTGGGTAAGCCTGCTAGCCTAAACAGCCTGATGGATCAATATTTTTAAGTAGTTCTAAATTGGTAACGTTATTTACCTTAATTCGTTAACAACCCACCAGTATAATTTCCCCTTCGGTGGAGCGCGAGTCTCGTTCCAAACACTGGAAGGTTTAGGCCGTATGGCCGTGGAGTATTCCACACAGGGGGAAAGACCGCATTGGTGGGGGTGGTAGGGCTACTCGAACCCCCTGTCAGAAGTTTTCATACCGCCCATGGGCCTCTGGCACAGCTTAACAACTGTCATCTAGTAATAGCAACCAGCACGAACAGATTAACGTGCCTTGTGAAGCACGTAATAGCAACCAGCACGAACAGATTGACGTGCCTTGTGAAGCACGTAATAGCAACCAGCACGAACAGATTGACGTGCCTTGTGAAGCACGTAATAGCAACCAGCACGAACATATTAACGTGCCTTATGAAGCACGTAATAGCAAGCAGCACGAACAGAATAACCTGCCTTGTGAAGCACGTAATAGCAACCAGCACGAACATATTAACGTGCCTTATGAAGCACGTAATAGCAAGCAGCACGAACAGATTACCGTACCTTGTAAGGCACGTAATAGCAACCAGCACGAACAGATTGACGTGCCTTGTGAAGCAAATAATAGCAACCAGCACGAACGGATTAACGTGCCTTATGAAGCACGTAATAGCAAGCAGCACGAACAGATTAACGTGCCTTGTGAAGCAAATAATAGCAACCAGCACGAACAGATTAAGATACCTTGTAAGGCACGTAATAGCAACCAGCACGAACAGATTGACGTGCCTTGTGAAGCAAATAATAGCAACCAGCACGAACGGATTAACGTGCCTTGTGAAGCACGTAATATAAACCAGCACGAACGGATTAACGTGCCTTGTGAAGCACGTAATATAAACCAGCACGAACGGATTAACGTGCCTTGTGAAGCACGTAATATAAACCAGCACGAACGGATTAATGTGCCTTGTGAAGCACGTAAAAGGTTGAGATATCTGCCACTATCAGTCAGACCTGGTAATGGTCAGTTAATCTTCGTGATCTTTGCAACCACGTTAGACGCACTGAGTTACGACCGCTCTTGTCTTAGTTAGTTAATTTCAAATTTGAGATGCAAAGACAACGTCAACCCCAAGCCCCGGATATGGAGAGAAAGTTGATGGATGTAACATGGATAGACAGTTGATGGATGTAACATTGATAGAAAATTGATGTGTGAAACATTAACAGAAAGTTGATGGATGAAACATTGATAGAAAGTTGATGGATGAAACATTGATAGAATGTTGATGGATGAAATATGGATAGAAAGTTGATGAATTAAAAATTTAAAGAAAGTTTATGGATGTAACATTGATAGAATGTTGATGGATGAAACATTGATAGAAAGTTGATGGATGAAACATGGATAGAAAGTTGATAGATGAAACATTGATAGAATGTTGATAGATGAAACATGGATAGAAATTTGATAGATGAAACATTGATAGAAAGTTGATGGATGAAACATGCTGACGGTATTATAATGTTGATGCCGTGGGCAGATCGTTAGAATGTTGCTTCCCAGGCATTTCATCGCGGGTCTCCTAATACTAAGTCGACGAAGCCAAGAAATTCCTAAACGCATACCAATACACTGAGGAGGGCTTTTATATTGCGCTTAAAATTGCTTGAGTTTTGAGAAAGTAGTACCCGACATACCTACCTACTCGTTAACGAATTTAAGCAGTACTGGTAATACAAATTGATCAGCTGATCGACCAATGTTGTGCATTTTTGTATGTAGGGAGGGTCCAATTTTCTTTTGAGTACTGATTGACTATGGGGTCCTTGGGGAAATTATTTTTCGGAGTCCCGTTACGAAATGCCTTGGTCTTTTACGATCTGCCTCGGAATATCAGGGCAGATCGCGATCTGCCACCAACATAGATAAAACCAAACTCGAAAAGACTTAAAAAGGCATAAAAAATCAAGACTATGATGTATGAAGGAAATGTGTTTACGACATGAGTTCTTTCTTATAACTCAACTTTATACAAAGTTAAATGGGGATTCTCCTCATCATACTGACTGACTTATTGACTGACTCGGTGGCTCAGTGATGTCTCTGGTTCCCATAACACAGGGAATCCTACTTTGGGGCCAGTATTTATTTACTAGCTGTTTCCCGCGGCTTCACTCGCGTGGGCAACTTTACATGACTTATCGAGGGTGCGCCGTGCGCAAGCCGAAAGTGGCTAGCGAGCGTGGAAAAATGTAGCCTATGTGTCAATCCAGGTCCTAATCTGTCTACTTACCAAATTTAAGCCAGATCCGTAAAATAGTTTTTGCGTGAAAGAGTAACAAACATACATCCATACATTCTTACAAACTTTCGCGTTTATTAATAGCTTTTCCCGCGGCTTCGCCCGCGTGGACAGCATTTTTATGAGTGTCTTTAAGGGTGATTAGTAAATTATGTCGTTTCCCACCTGTGTCTTTAAGGGTGATTAGTAAATTATGTCGTTTCCCACCTACTCACAACAATCGAGTATTTTTTTAGTTCCCTCAGGAACTGCATCAGATTATGCTATTTTCCCGGGATAAAAAGTACCCTATGTCCTTCCCCGTGACACAGGCTACCTGCATGCCAAATTTCATAAAGATTGGTCAAGGCGTTGAAGCGTGAAGAGGAAACAAACAAACACATTTTCACATTTATAATATTAAGTAAGGATTTATACTGAACTACTTTTCTTCTACGACTTTGTTAAAATGGCAAAAAAATGGATTACCCGTACAATGTTGGCAAATTTTTATTAAGTATAAAAGCAGGCCTGTCGCACTATGCGCTGTAGGTATGAAAATGTATAAAATCTACCCACGCCGCCAAGCCGCGCGGCCCCTTGCAAGGTGCAACTTTAGTAGTTAGAAAAGATAAGAGTTACGCGATAGAAAGAGAGGCAACTTGTAGGTGAATATAACTGTAGGTAATTAGAGCTGTGCGACCTGAATTTGCACTTTATAGTGTGGTAGCAAGAGTCGCCATTCATTCAAATGATTTTACGGAGCTTACCCTTTTTTGCGTAATAAATAGTCTTTTTTTTTTGTTGAAAGTAGTTTGTGATAATCCTAGCGCGGGGTTTGGTTGTTGGATCACTTCTTCATCACCGCACGTTTTTATTATTATTACTTAAATGATAGTAGTTACGCCTATGCGACCTTCTGTATGTTAGATAGATACAGCCTTAATCTGAATAAAATCTCTTTGTACAGGAAATTGCTGTCCTATTTGTGATCATTTTTACAATCATTTATTTAACTTGCAATGTATGTATGTTGGTTCGGGTGGAATCTTGCAAGTTAAATTTGCATGCATATGTATATCGCGTGACAATGCAATATTAAAAGCTTGTCACATCACATCATCTCTTAGATACGTCCCCACCAAAGGGCTCGAGCCTTCCCTGATTTTTTTTTAATTATTTTCTTTGCACAATTGGTAAGCCCTTGGCATCATCTCACCTGATGGTAAGTGACGATGATGCTGAAGATGGAAGCGGGCTTAACAAGATTAGGGCGATCGGACCTCGCGGGCCCAAATGCCAAATGCGGGTTAGTCGACTTCACACACAACCTTCGAGTTTCTTCGCAGATGTGTGCAGGTTTCCTCACGATGTTTTCCTTTAGCGTAAGAGCGTCGGATAAACGTACATATGAGATCTAAATTCAGCTTGTACCTAACAGTTTTAGGTTTTCGTAAATTATTTACGAGTTGTATAGCAAGGCCGACTTTGATTTGTTATCAAAGTAATGACCAAGTTACAAGCATTTCTGAGTAGTACAAATTGTATTGTTATATTCTCCTTTTTTATTGGTATGGACAATCATCACATCAGCTCATATATACGTCCCCATCGAAGGGCTCGAGCCTACCCTGAATTGGACAATACGTTATCATTAATATATTATCTTGTCAAACGTCTGAATAAAATCTTCCGTTTTCAGTTCTGTTGGTTTACATGATTCTCCTGGTGAGGAGTGAGATGTCAAAGTTGGAGGGCAGCTTTGAGGGAACACTCGAGAGGCCCACAGCCGCAAGAGACAACACTGGGACGGCGAAGGAGATGCACATAGCCTTTCATAACCAACTACATGATGAACTCATTAATGTGTAATACTGAAGCGACGTCAACTGAACGATGTATCTGTGATACTAAACTAGGCATAGACTTTGTCATAGTAAATGAAAATGAAAATTTATTCATAACACTTGTTACATGTCATCAAACAATAGTGTGTGGAATGTGGAGTGAGACAGGGTGGGTTGACGTCTCCGAAGCTTTTCAGCCTGTACGTGAATGAGCTGATAGTCGAGCTCAGCAGCATGCATGCGGGATGTTCAATAGATGGCATAAAAGTCAATAACATCAGCTACGCGGACGATATGGTGCTGATGAGCCCGTCTGTTAGCGCGCTCAGGGAGCTGCTGCGTGTTTGTGAGGGCTACGCGGAAGACCATGGTTTGAAATATAACATTAAGAAAAGCGAACTTATGGTCTTCACGGCAGGGAGCGACTCTCCTGAGTTTGTACCACCAGTCAGGCTATATGGAACTGCTTTGAACAGGGTCAGACAGTTCAAATACCTTGGACACATTGTAACTGATGACTTAAAGGATGACGCTGACATCGAGAGGGAGCGTAGGGCGCTGTCCATCAGAAGCAATATGCTCGCCCGCAGGTTTGCTCGTTGTTCAAATCAAGTTAAGATCACCTTGTTTATAGCTTTTTGTCAATCTTTTTACTCGAGTAGCCTGTGTGTGACGTATACGCAGAAGACCTACAGCGCCTTACGAGTCCTGTATAATAATGCCTTCAGGATGCTGTTGGGACTGCCACGCTTCTGCAGCGCGTCCGGCATGTTTGCGGAGGCGCGCATCGACGGTTTTCCCGCGATTATGAGAAGAAAAGTTGTTTCATTGATGTCCAGAGTGCGCGGGAGTACCAAAAGTATTCTGAGGGTGATCGGGGATAAGTACGAGTGCCCAATCATTAGGCACTGGAACTCACTACATGTGACCTGACATTTTGTACTGACATTGGAATATTGTTTGACATTGAATATTATTTAATTGGAATATTATTGTAGTTTGACTGCTTGACATTATTATAATTGATATTTTTGACATTTCTGTTGATACTAACTTAGTTTTATAAGATGTCTGTTACTAACACATTATGGATTGACGATCTGAAATAAATTAATAAATAATCATATCAGCCGAAAATCGTCCACAAAGGATTTCCACGACGACCGGTCCTGCGCTTATCCATCGGCTAACCGCGATCTTCACCAGGTCGTCGGTACACCGCGTGGGAGCCCTGCTTACGCTACGTTTTCCGGTGCGCGGTCGCCACTCGAGAACTTTACTGCCCCATCGGCCACTTCAGTTTAGCGATTCTGTATAGTGAAGTGCGTCAAATGAAATAATTTTATATTGGTGGAACCACCTCCAACATGTGGCCACTTAATAACCCAAATTTTTACTCCACCACACACACGTGGTAGTTCAAGGACAAGGCTACGTAATCATTTAACTTGAGGTTTTGTGTTTCAAACATTAGCATGAAAATTATCATTTTAGTTAATCATATTTAAATTACCTGTCATGTGTGAAATCGAAAGTATATTGATAAAAATAATATATGAATATTTATTAACAGGTGTTAAGCATTTTTATTCCTATGTACCTACCCAGAGATTGCCGGGTTAGCCCACAGATTGACTATTGTTTAAAAAAATACTTTCAGCATGTTTCATACATTAACAATGTTGGCATTGAACATGTTGGTATTGAACATGTTGGCATTGAACATGTTGGCATTGAACATGTTGGCATTAAACATGTTGGTATTGAACATATTGGCATTAAACATGTTGGCATTGAACATGTTTGGCATTAAACATGTTGGCATTGAACATGTTGGCATTAAACATGTTGGCATTGAACATGCTGAACGTATTTTTATGTGACTGCGCCAGAGGGAGGGTTATGTTTTCAAGTGTATGTATGTATGTAGGTATATTTCTTTTCGCTGGGTGCGAAGTACTAGGTGGGGGTAATATAACGGATCGCAGCGCTCATAGTGGCCAAAAGTAAAAATAATGTTGGCGCTGTCATCCGTCATATCTCATAGTAGTTCAGACTTGGTTAACTAACTTTAATAAAACCCGGTCCTTAAAATTATATTTATTTCGATCTGAAAAAGACATTTAATTTTTCACTAGGGATGCAGGAACAATTATATATGTTTATTATTATTGAATGAAACCATTAAAGTAGCTTTATGTTTTTTTTTTACAATAAAACTACAGCTAGAAATGAAGTAAACAAACCCTGGCATGTTCAAAATAAAACACACTTTTTTAATTAATTTTACATAAATACCTCATTTGATTTGAATGTCCAAATATTATTTTACAACCCTTTCTCCACCCAAATCAAGGTAACACAGTTATTTTGGAAATAATTTAATAGATAATTTTGGATTATAATAATATTTGTCACAATGTCGTGATTAAATGTCAAAACGTCAGAGCCAACAAAGTTACGGACGCTAGGTGGCGCTGAATTCGTGCAAGGATGGAATTTGGAGTGCGAGGTGTCGTTAGATTCGGCTTCGTTCGTGAGTGACAGGATACATTTTTACCCGACTAGCCAAAAGTAGGGGTTAAAATTTTATGCAGTCGGGTTTAAAATTTTAAATAAATTACTAATCGTCAATTGATCCTCAAAAGACTTGTCATTTTCCAGAGATTTTATACAATAGCTAATTAGCGTGCTGGCCTATTATTTCAATATTGTATGCTTGATATAGTAGGTTCTTGGTGGAACACTGAACTGAACATATTTACGTTTTTTCTTGCACTATTCCACAATTAATGTAAATAAAACAAAATGTGTTTATACTGCAACCGGTTTCGTGATCATCTTCAGGCAGTAGACTACTTTATTTCAAAGTGAGGGTAGTGTGATACTTACTAAAAATATAGATAACAGTTTCTGAAAAAATCTACCAAAACGGTAGTTTTTGTGTCATACTAGTACCTAAATAAATAAATAAGATAACAATTGTATCTGAATGTCAAATTCAAAATGTCAAATTTAAAATTACTAAAATTACAAATGTCAGCTTAGGTTTTTGAATTTAAATTAAAATAACCTAAAACAGGCGATGTCGAGAGATGTGTCTGATCGTTAAGCAATGGAAATTTGGTATTATTTCAATGTCTAATTTGACCATATATCTCTGCAAACGACATAGATAGATTTGAATGTTAAAAATATATGTCAAACATGAGAACCCTAAGGAGAGCCCCGAAAGGGCTCCATCTAACGTTGCAACTTTTAACCCCTTCTTCAAAGGGATACGCCAACTGTTAAACATGTACTGTTGCCGGCTAGGTATAACTTAACTTCAATTCAATTCAATATATTTATTCAAAAAAGGTGCAAATAACACTCTTTGTGATAGTCATAAAATAATAATAAAAATGTCATTTATGAAGAATCAAGAAATAAACAATAAGACACGAAAAGTTATACATAAAAAAAAATATTGAATGCATATAACAAGAGTAGGCCAGTTCACACGGACAGCACCCGGTCATGAGTATAACGCGAGAGTCAGCCATCGCTCCCATCAACCATATTAGAGGGAAAGGAACGACCCGGCTCCCGATGCGCCACCAACCGCACGAACATTTAAGCGAGCATGCACCATTCATGTCAATGCTAAGATAAAAATATTTATTAAAAGAAGTACTACACTTGTCATGTCTCATCTCTTCCACATCAATTCTTAGGTTGGTCATAATTTTATTACTATTAAACATGATTAGTAGTGTTCAAAGATAATATCATTATAAATCGTGTATCGGTAGCTGTCTTATCAAAGATAATATCATCAATGTTCTTAAATATTTTTTTTACATCTACAAATCTCAGCATTTCTCTTAAAACTAAAATATTTCGGGAATATCTGGCTCTCAGAACCGCCTTTATAATAAAGTGTATATTGCGATTCTACACCAATAATTACTTACATGTGTCTTTGAGGTTGACGCCGTCGGCCGCAAACATCTGCATAACGTGACAGAGGAGTAGCGTGAACTCTTGGTCTTCGATCACTCTTTCAGGGACGAACCTGGTGCGCTTGTATTTAGACAGTGCCCTAGGTTTACCGGACTTGGTCGGTGCGATCATGCTATCTGTGAATATTAATATGGGTTTCATCGCTTCATTAAACGTTAACAAAATCAGGCCTAATCACTTAGTACTTGTTATATAGGGTGTAGAAAAAAGCATAACTGTGGAACGATAAACCTTAATGTTTAAGGGCTGACTCATAATTAAAACACATCTTATAACAACACCTGTTTTATTCACTGATTTTGTTAACGTTTAATGAAGCGATGAAACCCATATTATTATTCACAGATAGCATGATAGCACCGACCAAGTCCGGTAAACCTAGGGCACTGTCTAAATACAAGCGCACCAGGTTCGTCCCTGAAGGAGTGATCGAAGACCAAGAGTTCACGCTACTCCTCAGTCACGTCATGCAGATGTTTACGGCCGACGGCGTCAACCTCAAAGACACATGTAAGTAATTATTGGTGTAGAATCGCAATATACACTTTATTATAAAGGCGGTTCTGAGAGCCAGATATCCCCGAAAGATTTTAGTTTTAAGAGAAATGCTGAGATTTGTAGATGTAAAAAAAATATTTAAGAACATTGATGATATTATCTTTGATAAGACAGCTACCGATACACGATTTGTAATGATATTATCTTTGATAAGATAGCCACAGATACACTATTTGTAATGATATTGTCTTTCATAAGACAGCCACCGATACACGATTTGTAATGTTATTATCTTTGATAAGACAGCCACCGATACACGATTTGTAATGTTATTATTTTTTATAAGACAGCCACCGATACACGATTTGTAATGTTATTATCTTTGATAAGACAGCCACCGATACACGATTTGTAATGTTATTATTTTTTATAAGACAGCCACCGATACACGATTTGTAATGTTATTATCTATGATAAGACAGCCACCGATACACGATTTGTAATGTTATTATCTTTGATAAGACAGCAACTGATACACGATTTGTAATGTTATTATCTTTGATAAGACAGCCACCGATACACGATTTGTAATGTTATTATCTTTGATAAGACAGCCACCGATACACGATTTGTAATGTTATTATCTTTGATAAGACAGCCACCGATATACGATTTGTAATGTTATTATTTTTGATAAGACAGCCACCGATACACGATTTGTAATGTTATTATCTTTGATAAGACAGCCATCGATACACGATTTGTAATGTTATTATCTTTGATAAGACAGCCACCGATACACGATTTGTAATGTTATTATCTTTGATAAGACAGCCACCGATACACGATTTGTAATGTTATTATCTTTGATAAGACAGCCACCGATACACGATTAGAAATGATATATCTTTGATAAGACAGTCACCGATACACTATTTTTAATGATATGTCAGGCTGTATTTTTTGCACCGTATTAAATAGCCAGCTGATTTTTATAGAACATGAGTAATTATAGCATGTTTACTAACAAATAATAAAAAGTAAAAAAATAAGGGGGATCTCCATACAAGAGACGTGGGTTTTTAAGGTTTTAAGTAGGCCTTATTAATTTCATTAAAACCGTTCTATCCACTTTGAGAAAAAATAACAATGAAAATCCTGGATTTGTATGGGAGGTACTCGTACCTTATTCCGATTTTTCCCAGAATAACGAATAGGCCATATAAAGTCATCGTAACGAACAGAGTTTTGTAGACTCTGTTAGTAGTGGTGAATATTTCGTTATGTAGACTCTGTTAGTAGTGGTGAATATTACGTTTTGTAGACTCTGTTAGTAGTGGTGAATATTTCGTTATATACACTCTGTTAGTAGTGGTGAATATTACGTTTTGTAGACTCTGTTAGTAATGGTGAAAATTTCGTTATGTAGACTCTGTTAGTAGTGGTGAATATTACGTTTTGTAGACTCTGTTAGTAGTGGTGAATATTTCGTTATATACACTCTGTTAGTAGTGGTGAATATTACGTTTTGTAGACTCTGTTAGTAGTGGTGAATATTACGTTTTGTAGACTCTGTTAGTAGTGGTGAATATTACGTTTTGTAGACTCTGTTAGTAGTGGTGAATATTACGTTTTGTAGACTCTGTTAGTAGTGGTGAATATTACGTTTTGTAGACTCTGTTAGTAGTGGTGAATATTACGTTTTGTAGACTCTGTTAGTAGTGGTGACAATCAATCCCCATCAAAATCGAAACTTAGATTTTTCGACATCACAATAGTATTATAGTAGGTATTCTAGAGGCCTATGAAGCACTCTAGTTAAAATATATATACTTTGACTCTAGCTCGGGGAATGTAGATCTGGTAGAGATGTATAAGAATAACTTCACTTTTCATTTGATTTTGCATTTTATAATTTTAATTTCTCTGTATGATGCTGTGCCGGTTGGCTATAAATAATAGCCTGAGGACATTCCATCTGATGATGGAGAGGCTCTGAGGAACTTCTCTAAAGTTCTTCTCAGATCATAAACTAAACGATTAATAAATCTAGAAAAATCTTGAAAGAATCCCAAACGCGATTCTGTAAAATTTAAATGAAGTTTTATAAATAACTCACCACTTAATTGAGAAAAAAAACGTGAAGTGATTTTTTTTTCTACCTACACCTTAAACTAACAACTATGCTAAAGTCTCTTGGTACTATGTCGTCATTTACGTGACGCCAGGAGGTTCGTAGTAGGAAGAGCAGGTGCCGTTGAATTAAAACACTTATGTACGAATTAAATATGACTGAAGAGCTTTGTTTATTGAATTCGTAAAATTAATATAAGCTATTACTGGTTCTTTAAATGAAACTATCTAAAATACTCTCTTGCCATAGGAAATACATAAATAGGGATCTCTGCCCTGGCGCGCGGTTTTCAATCAATTACACTCTTGATAATGGACCTCTGTCCTGGCTCACGGTCTACCATAGAATGAATCTCAACTGTTTTGAAAAGCTTTCGAACGACTTACTAATTTGAATTTGAACTTAAGTTTTTAATACGATTCGCGCTGGCAAGTAAGTATTAAAGGAGTCGCGAGTGCGCAAACGTAGAGATATACGATCTCTACAGTACACTTCGCAAATGGGTAATACCGAGAGGGGTCTTTTCGAGTCAGCCCATCTTCCTGGCTCAGAATCCTTACTAATATTATAAATATGAAAATGTGTTTGTTTGTTACCTTTTCACGCTTCGTAATGAAATTTGGCATGCAGGTAGCCTGTGTCACAAGGAAGGACATAGGCTACTTTTTATCCCGTGAAAATAGCATAGCCCGATGCAATTCCCAAGGGAATTGAAAATATACTCTTTTTTGGTTAATTAACGTCGCAACGGAACAATGGATTGTGTGTTTTTTTGCACCGAGATGGTTGAGGGGGTGGGAAATGACACGATTTACTAATAAGCATATCCTGACATAGTTCCCGAGGGATCTGGAGAAAGTTCATGTCCACGCTCGCGAGACGCTTGAGGCTCGCGCACCGCGCACCCTCTAAGTCAGTCACAAAAACGATGTCCACGCGGGCGAAGCCGCGGGCAAAAGCTTGTACAAAATAAACCAGAACACTCGTATTTAACTACTCTAAATTGGTGTAGTTTTAACGTTTTGGCTCTTCTAAATTATGCATGCACGTAATTTATTTCTGTAAGTGAACAAGCAGTGGCTCTTTCTAACTTATCTAACTCAAAAAGTTTTAAAATCCGACCCAAAAGGCGGAGAGTTTTCGGCTTCAGCGAGCGTCACACTATTCTTACGTTTTCGGCTTTAGCTTCGGGGAAGGAAATTAAGACAAGACTTGAGTATTTCAACAACTCATATATGCACACCCAGGAAACACCCCAGACACTGCATACAACGGTCGTGAAATGACATTTCTAAAAACAAAATTAAATGACGGAGCAAACAAAATCACGGCGAAATCCTATACGTTCGAGAACCAAACTATTAAACAATCTAAATCAATCTAGGTGACGAGGGGGTGAGGGCGCAATCTAGAGAGCGGCAGGGAGTGTCCATCCATACTGTATGTCAGTACTAATATATATATATATATATATATATATATACATATATATTTACTTTGCCCAGGGTAAAGTGTTAATTACTGTCCTACATTAAACTTCCCAGTGCCCTAACGAGCTAAACCCATTCAACCCTCGTTACCTCTCTGCCTAACATATAAATTTCAATGTAAATACAAAAGATATCCAAGTGTTATACAGGGTGATTGGGAAGTAGTGCAGAAAACTGAAAAGGGAGCCAGAGGCGGTCATTTGGAATAGATTTGACTTAATACACTTGTAGCCTAAGTCTCACAGTTTTCGAGATATTTGTTCACTTTTCAATTTTCAGAATTTAAAAATTTCAATTTTCAGATTTTGTGAAAAACGCATTTGTTTAAATATTTCGTGATTTTGAAAATTGTTGTAAAATTAGTATGGAATCCCATACGGCACCCTTAGCAACTCATTTGTTTTTTTTTAACTTTTTAACTCTGTTGGAAAGCTGATAAAATGGGGAAGTTTTTACCGTATTTGGCACTTCAACTGTAGTATAACTTTTTTTGGAAAATCACGAAATATTTAAACAAATGCGTTTTTCATACAAAATCTGAAAATTGAAATTTTTAAGAACAATATTCTGTGAAACTCATGAAATATTATAGTTGTATCACATAACTCCTGCCTTAAGATCAAGAAAACTAAAAGAAATATTTCGTTATAATCATTTTTTGTCAAATGCGACCAAAATCGAAGATGTTGAAAAAACGTATCCTAACCTAAGCACCCGGAGTGCCGACAGAAGTGAAAACTTGAACAAAACTTTTTACAGTTTTATAAGTTTGGACCCTCCGAGTGTTCCTGGCAAACCACTAGGTTGACAAAGTTGTAAGCGAGTGTTCCTGGTAAGGTATCGGTAACGGTGTCGCGAGTACAATGGTCTTTCCCATCTCACAAATGCCCAACGCGCCTAAAGAAGTTACCACTTCAAAAAAAAATTTTCAGATGTAATTCAATGGACCTATTTTTGTAGTGTTTCCTACAACAACGAAATAAAATGCAAAAAAAGTTGAAAAAGCTAAAAACCGACTTGAAAATGAAATGAAATAATATTATTATACTTAAATACACGACATTAACCAGCCTAAAATTTGTTTTGAGGTTGGTACCAGCACACAGTTACTTACGTATCAAATGTTTTATAGATTCGATGGTATACTGATACCAAACTCAAAAAAAAAAAATGTTGGCCCCTAATCTAAATAGTACCTACCTTTGATTTCGTTATTGTTGGTTAATGACGTGTATTTAAGTATAATAATATTATTTCATACTTTTAAGTATAATAATATTGTTTCATACTTTTGAGTGAATTTCATTTTGAAGTCGGTTTTTAGTTTTTTTAACTTTCATTTTTAAGTTTTTTATTTTTAGTGACAATGCTATCTATCTAACAACGTTAAAACTAATCACCTAATCGCCAATAGGAATCATCAAATCATAATGCATGTGTTTCATTAACGGAAACATAGTCCCGTGGATTCCATCATCATCTCAGCAGCATGAAAGTTAAGGAGTTAAATCTTAATAACCTGGAAGAATACAACAAGTAACTATTTAGTAATCTGTGATACAACTATCGGTCTCTACGTACCTACGTATCTATGTATAATATTTCTTTTAAATATCCTTGACCTCCTTACCGTTAAGGAGTTGTACCTTCCTTCACGAGCTCACCAACATGAGATGATGACTACCAGACGTATAGCTTTAGAAAACATATTTAACACGTGATACGTTCCTATAAAATTTGAGGGTTGCCCTCGATTACCCTGGGATCCCATCATCAGATCCTGACTTGGTGACAATATGATCCCCTCGGGAGTATAGTCTTACGAATAAAAAAAGAATTTTGAAAATCGTTTCACAATCTGCGGTGATATCGCGTAACAAACATACAAAAAACATACAGTCGAATTGAGAACCTCCTCCTTTTTTGAAGTCGGTGGAAAATTAAACATTACGTCGTACGTCGTGGAGCACTACTAAATTTTATTTTGTACTAACAATGTTGGCCACCAGCTGTGCCTAAGTATTACTAGAGACGCGCAAAGTTAAGCGTTTCAGGTGGGTTCATCATCATCATCATCATCATATCAGCCGAAGGACGTCCACTGCTGGACATAGGCCTCCCCCAAGGATCTCCACAACGACAGGTTCTGCGCTGCCCGCATCCAGCGGCTTCCCGCGATCTTCACCAGGTCATCGGTCCACCGAGTGGGAGGCCTGCCTTCACTACGCTTTCCGCTGCGTGATCGCCACTAGAGAACTTTATTGCCCAAACGGCCATCTGTTCTACGAGCAATGTGCCCCGCCTACTGCCACAGGTTGGTTATCCCCTTGAAACTAATATTTTTGAAAGTATTTGTCAAAAGTGTAATTTAAAAGAAACAGTTTTTAAACTTCCATTTGACACAGTTTCCGGTTATCATAAAGTTTAGGGGCATAGAAAAAACTTAACTCGCGCGGCTTTTACATGCAATCTATTTTGTATTCCACCATAGAGGTGTATGGTTTACGACCTCTTTTAACAAAATCATTACCCGCACAAAAGTATTAAAACGTGTTCATTTATCTGATGCCGAATGGTTTATTTTTGAATCGATTACATCTATGCGTGAGGACATTCCATCTGATAATTGAGAGGCCCTGAGGAACTACTCAAGAGTTCTTCTCAGATCAAAAACCAAACGAGAAATGAATCTAGAAAAATCTTGACAGAATTCCAAACGCGATTTTCACTAAAAATAAATAAACCCACACAAGAAGGTGTGATGATGCGACGGGAGTGATGTCCAATAAGATCATTACAGTCAGAGATTTGTTACCTCCCCTTATATATAGCATATCTCTGATTACAGTACTATAAGTAGGTATGTAAAATTTCCTTGAGTCTATTCTGTCCACAGATTCTGTCTGTATCATATTCACATCATAGTTATATGTCCAAATCCTACTGCCAAACGTTCTACACGTGCTTTTTAACAGCGCGTTCAGGATGAGACACTGTAGTGCATCAACAATGTTTGCTGAGGCGCAGATCGATTGCTTTTTCGCAATAATGCGAAAGCGTTGCGCCTCACTACTGAACCGTGTCCGGTCTAGCGCGAACGGTATCCTGAGCGCGCTGGCAGAGCACTGGGACAAAGTATATGTATATATTAGTACTAACATACAGTATGGACACTCCCTGCCGCTCTCTAGATTGCGACTTCACCCTCTCGTCACCCAGATTCATACAGATTGGTTACAGGTTGGTTTTCGTACATATAGGATTTCGCCGCGATTTTGTTTTATCCGTCATTCCTTTTTTGAAATGTCATTTCTGGCCCGTTGTATGAAGTGTCCAGGGTGTTTGACTGGGACTCGCCGCTGTCGGCGCGCTGGGCGCGGCTGCACGCTCCCGTCTCCGTTGATTTGATTTAAATATACCAGTAGAAACTTATTACAGAAGATGCAGATCAAACAAATACTTTTCTCGCTTCACTGGCAGAGAAGAGAAAGTATTAAAAACAAAGATACTTATAGAAACTTCTTGTTTCCGACTCGAAACCAATTTTCGTCTCCGCACTTTTTACCCAATTGCGCCAGAAGGAAGGTTATGTTTTTCGATATGTGGCCGGCTCTGTAGCTCTGTAGCCTCAACGGCTTGACGGATTTTGGAGTGCGAGGTGTCGTTAGATATGAATCATTTTGAGCCGACTTGACGAGACCCTATAACTAGGCCTGTCGCTATGTCCGTCCGTCCGTCTTCTGTCTCGGAACCGTAACACAAGTAGGTAGGTGGCTGATATTTTCACAAAGTATGTTATTATGGATATTTTCAAACTTGTCTGATGCTCTAGTTCCCAAACTACTGGATAGAAATGGATAAAATTTGGGTTAGGGCGCTATTATTTTTATATGTTTAGGCTTCTTTTTATGTGTGTTCGCGGATAACTTCGTCGTTTATGAACCGATTTTGACGAAAGGAGATATCCCAAGGGTGGTACCATGATAAGGAAACCAGGATCTGATGATGGCATCCCAGAGAAATCGAGGGAACCTTACTTTCCTGTTTGAAGTCGTTTTTTTTGTTCAAAACTATTTTAGGACAAACCCTTATAGGATCACTCCCGTATCAGTCTGTCCACCCGTCTGTCACAGCCGATTTGCTCAGAAACTACTGGAGCGATTGAATTTAAATTTGGTACACATATGTAAGTCGGTGTACCAAAGATGGACATACAATCTAAAAAATATATTATAAACATGGGGCCACTTTTGGGGGTAAATTATAAAACAACAAGTTAAAAAAAGTTCCATTCAATCCCCCCCCCCCTTAAGTCCAAAACTACTGTGCCTAAAACTTTGATAAAATCACAGTATATGAGGCTAACTGCAGAGATTACAGGAAAATCTATGATAAAATCTAAAGTCCTTCCGTTCTTACAGGAAAAATGCAATTTCCAAAGTACGATTGTTTATAACCTAGCGACACCTAGTGGGATCTAGTGGTATCTTCTACATAGTTAATTAACGTAGTAATACGACAACAGCAATTACTTCCCTTTTACCTATATCTATAGTTGGCGCTGTAGATGAAAATTAGTTTTTGGTACGGAACCTTTAGTGCGCGAGTTTAACTCGCACTCAGCTGGTTTTTTTAATTACCTCATCTTGACTTTTTAGGGTTGCCACCATAGTAAAGAATCACTTTTTTTTACTCAAAATGGCACTACCATTTTTGCAGAAACTCGGTATACACTATAACTTTACCTGGCCGACGCAGTAAGCGGTAGTTCGTTATTTCAAGAAAAACCGGCTAAGTGCGAGTCGGACTCGCACACGAAGGGTTCCGTACCATTATCTATAAAAAACCATGTTTCTTGTATGGAAGCTCCTCTTAAATATTATTTTTTTTTAATTTCATTATTTATTTTTAAAGTGAATTAAAAAAACTCAATATTCTGTGAATAATTTAAGCCTCTACCTGTTGCCGTTATCAAATTCGAGCAAAAAAATCACGTTTGTTGTATTGTATGTAAGGGGGGCCCTTAAATATTTGTTTTATTTAAATTTAAATATTTATTTTGAAACTAAATATGTAACTTAATATTCTGTGAATATTTAAAGCGACTACCTATTGCCGTTATTAATATCGATCAAAAACGAGCAAAAAAAATCACGTTAGTTGTAAGGAGACCCCTTTATTTTTTAACATTTTCCAATTTTTCTCCCTTACTGGCCGTTATAAAGCTAAATTATTATTTTTAAATATTTTTTCCAAGTCACTCGTGCAATTATTAAAAAAATTACCCTAACTGTGTAACAGAGAATAAAGAGGTCAGACAAACTAAAAAACAACCATTTCATTACAACTTAATTGTACACTATTTTGTACTTGAACTTAGTGGTTTAATTGCTCTCTACGTGAATTGTCTTATTTTAAATTAAAATCCGGCTCGAAGGACCAAAATGTTTGGACTGGTCCCCGAACGATGTATGTGGATTGTATGAGTGCAGGAAGGCAGGAGAGTTTGTATGTAAAACGTGTGTGCTCTTGTCGAGCGTCTTTATTGCACTAAGTGAATGACGGCGGGCGATGTATGAGTTCGCAATGTCAGCTAAAATACTTATTATAAAATTAGCGGAAAAAAATCCTTAATGTGCGTGCTCGTACATTGTATATTTTAATTTTTCCCTTCGTTCAAAATAATGAATATATGTTTAAACAGCTTACTTACCAACTATAAGAAAAAGAAAAACCTCAGAGTAGAAATTCTTCTTATTATTTAAATTTTTATAATAATAATACGCTATTTAATATTGGGTACCTACACAGGGTGTAACAAAAAACAAATGTTTAAAAAACTTAAAAACCGACTTCAAAATGAAATTCACTCAAAAATATGAAATAATGTTATTATACTTAGATACATGACATAACGAAATCAAAGTTAGGTACGAATTAAATTAGGGGCCTAAAATTTTTTTGTGGTCGGTGTCAGCAATGCCATCGAATCTAAAACATTTGATACGTAAGTAGCTGTGTGCTGGTACCGACCTCAAAAATAAATATAAAATAAATATAAATACTAATTTAATTCGTAGCTACCTTTGATTTCGTTATTGTTGGTTAATGTTGTGTATCTAAATTTAATAATATTATTTCATACTTTTAAGTGAATTTCATTTTGAAGTCGTTTTTTAAGTTTTTTAAACTTGGATTTTTATTTAATTTATTTTTAGTGATAATGCTATCTATCTAACAACGTTATACCCAATCACCCACTCGCCAATAGGAACCATCAAATCATAAAACATGTGTTTCATTAACAGATACAGATTCCTGTAGGTTCCACCATCATCAACAGAATAAAAGTTAAGAAGTTAAATCTTCTATCATCAGCTCATCTAAATAACCTTAAAGAATACAAGTATCGGTCTATACTTACGGATGTATCTACGCAAAATATTTCTAGAATTATCCTCCAACTCCTAACCGTTAAGGAGTAGTACCTTCCTTCATCAGCTCATCAACATGAGATGATGACTAATAAACTTGAATAGTTTTAGGAAATACATGCAACACGTAATATGTGCCTATAAAATTTTAGGGTTGTTCTCGATTTCCCTGGGATCCAATCATCAGATCCTGACTTGGTGACAATGGGACCCACTCGGGAGTATACTCTTTCGAATAAAAAATAACACCTATAACATATAACACTTTTCGCTGCCCGTTTCATACTTAATGTTTTTGTTTCTTTTATTGTACTTTCATTGGTTTATGAATGTTATTTTCTATTATATACAGGGTGGGAAGAGATATACCGACGGATTTTAACCAAAGATTCTAATGCCTATTTAGACAAAAAAAAAGTAATATAAACATGGGCCAGTAAAGCCTAATTTTCGAGATATTATTTTTTTAAATAATTCACAAGTTCAAAAAATCTCAAGGGTAACACGCCCTAATAATATTCTTAATCTTATCTGACGTTTGTTGCCTCAAAATATCATACTGACGTTGACTTCACTTGTCGTTTATCGTATGTTGTCGGAGTCGTTCGTGAAGTGTGAAGTTTTCTTTTTCACTCTTTAGACTAAGGTTTCGTTCAGAAGGGATTACTATCGTTAATTATTTTTTTTGTTCCAGAAATTAAGTAAGTTAATAAGGCAGTTTTAGACCCATGTTGATATAACATTATTTACTCATAATACCACCAGGAATCCATGGTTAAAATCTGTCGGTATACTCCTTCCCACCCTGTATATTGTTACATTATTTTTGTTTGAGCCTACTCCGTCCAAATTCAAATTTTAATTAGTTGAATTTCATAATTTGCTTTATAAAATATAAAAACAGTTATAATATTTATGTGTAATAAGCTGTGAAATTTGCGACACTAAATAAATACAAATCGATCAGCTGATCGACCGTTTTTGTGCATTTCAGTATGGAGGGTCCAATTTTTTTTTTGAGGATTGACTTTGGGTTCGTTGGAGAAAGTTGTTCAGTACGATGAGTAGAAGCCCCAGTTAACCAGTTTTGTAATAGGTATACAGTAAAAACACCTAACCAATTTAAACATTACCCCTATTTTTATAGGAGTTGGGTAAAAATGTATCCTATCACTCACGGGATCAAGACGATTGTAACGACTCATCAAACCGTTTAGGCTACAGGCTCAGCCAAAGAAACTGACATACATACATACATACATACATACATACAAACATTCACTTGAAGAACATTATCTTTCTATTTGGGCAGTAGGGTAAATAACTTCAGTTCCCAATTATAGAAAACATAAAAATATATTTTATTAAACTAATGAAGAAGCGTCGGTGGCTCAACCGGTAACGACTCGGTCCTCCTAACCAGAGGTGCCGGGTTCAAATCCGGACGGCCAATGTACCAATGAGTTTTTCGAAACTTACGTACATATACTCACCGATTGCTTTATCGGTGAAGGAAAACATCGTGAGGAAACCTGCACACACCTGCGAAGAAACTCGAAGGTTGTGTGTGAAGTCGACCAACCCGCACTGGGCCCGCGTGGTCGACTAAGGCCCGATCGCCCTAATTCAGGGTAGGCTCGAGTCCCTCGGTGGGGACGTATATGATCTGATATGATGAATGATAAGAAATTGCTATCTAGCAATAAGGCCGCCTATTGTATAGGCTTTCTCCTTTATTGTTAATTTCTTTTTTTTAATGTTGTGATGCAGTAAAGAATATTGTATTGTATTGTGTAACTGCAGATTTTGCATAATTAATAATTATTGCTTTAAAACAATAAAGTTATTTTTTAAAAAAAGGCCAAGTGCGTGTCGGTCACGCGTACCGAGGGTGGACCACACCTTTATGTACACAAAACAACAACGAATACAAAAATTGGATAAAAGAACTCACCTATAAAAAAAAACCCCATACATCGATATACGTCACGGTCAATTCTCCAACTGCAAATGTAAGTTTGTAATTGAAAAAAAAAAACAATTTGATAACAACGAGCTAGTATATAGTATTTCGACGTTTGATAATAACAGTTAATGAATGTAAATTAACGGTTTTTTTTTCTTTGCTAGTTTTTATGAGACCTTGTTTTTTTGCCAAATTTCATGGTCGATGGTCAACGGGAAGTAACCTACCTCCCCTGCAAGTTTTGATTTATTTGCAATTGCGTTGACTGAGAGGCTTGATTTTTTTTCACAGCTCCAAGGGACCGTAGACCTGAGTGATATTAATTTAAAGTTGATACCTCCATGCGTTCCTAGGAAAAAGACAGACAGATAAGCAGACTTATAATAACTAGTTCATCGGTTATGGGTTCCTTTTTGCTTTTGTGGAACGGTACCCTTCAAAAACTAGACAATGATTTTTTAAATCCATAACCAAAAAGTAATTTAAAAAATAATTAAAATAAAATTGTAGCACCCTAAATAGGTGCTAAAAGCTAGTATAGCTGTGTGTTACGTGAATAATTATGAATAATGCAGGTCAAACAAAATGCACCTGAATCTTTTCAGCTGAAAACCCATTGTTTCCAAACCTATATAAACCTAGAAGAATATCTTCCAACATCACAGCTGGTTGTACGGTAGTAGTGAGAAGATGTATTCAAAGGCGTCGCTTATCATAGCGCTCTCATGCGTGGCTCTGGCGAAGGCGGGCTGTCCTGTCTCCGGCGTCTCCAGCGTCTCCAGCGTGCAGCCGCAGTACTTCAACACTTACACTGCTGAACCGCTGAACGACACCCAGTACCAACGGCTGGTGGAACTAAATAACACGCAGTAAGTTAATCTTAACAACATTTTCTTGCCAAATTTACATTATTATCTCCACTACTTTGGCAATGTTCCATTTAGTGCGTGAAATTGTAGAGAATATAAATGCCAAAATCCCTACTGTAGCTGTATTCTTTGACATGACTCGAGCCTTTGATTTTGTATCACATGACCTTCTGATCGAAAAGCTAAGCAATTTAGGTATAAGAGGCTTAGCGCTTAATTGGTTTGACTCCTATTTGAGCAATAGAATTCAGGCTGTGGAAATAAGACATTTGGATGAAAAAGAAATGTGTTACTTCAACCAAATCTGAATTTATGGTAAATAAATGCGGTGTGCCTCAAGGAAGTGTACTTGGTCCATTGTTGTTTTTGCTATACATTAATGACCTTCCTGAGGTAACACCACAAAAAAGTATTTTATTTGCAGACGATATTTCTATCATAATACCGAATAATATTAAATCTAATAATTATGAAACTGACATAAATAATACAATTAAGGATATAATTGATTGGATGGACCAAAATAACTTAATTGTAAATTTAAATAAAACAAATTATATACAATTCGGCACAAACAGACATAACAAATTAAAACTTAACATACATAGCAATGAATCACATATACAAGAGGTTACTAATACAAAATTTCTGGGTGTTGCGTTGGACGATAGCTGTAGCTGGGAAAAACATACAGAGACTCTGAGAGAAAAACTTAATCGCTATGTGTATGTCTTAAGCAGGTTAAGGAATATTTCAACGGTTAAGACTACGCTTTCGGCTTACCATGGTTACGTAGCCTCTATTCTGAAGTACGGCTTGTTAATATGGGGAAATTTTGTTCACTTTAATAATGTTTTCATTGCACAGAAGAAATGCATACGAGCTATATGTGGCCATTATTTAAGTCATTAGGACTGTTACCCTTGCCCTGCATGTATATTTTGGAGGTCGCTACTTTCGTAAAAAATAACTTACATTTATTTAAAAAGACGAGAGATGTACACAACAGAACTGTAAGAGACCCAAATAAATTGGTTTTAAACAGTATACCCAAACTGACTCATTATAATATACAGTGTATAGTAATGTGTGTTAAAATTTATAACGCTCTACCTACTGACATGAAATCAATACCGAATAGTATATCATTTAAACGCAAACTTGTGACATATCTTAAAGAAAAAAATATTTTTTTCCGTAAATGAATTCCTATATAGACATTTTGACAATTAATATTGACTATGACAAATGCAATTGTATCTGTAACTTTATTTTGTAGTATAGTTGTTAGTATAAGTATTAGCTGTAAATTTTTATAAGTAATAATTATAATAAGATTAACATTTGCATGCCAATCTGGTGAAATATGAGGACTACCTAAATAATGCAACAACTTTAAAACCATATTTTATGCAAATAAACTTTCATTTCATTTCATATCCAGTTTAGCTTTATTTTTAGGTTTTATCCGTCATAAAGTATGTTTTTTTGTTAATACTACTTGTCTTGATTTTAACTACTATGGCCTATTTTACTCGCTGCTTCGCCAGTGTTTTTTTTCTTCTTACCCGACTGCGTCAGAAGAAGGATTATGTTTTTCAAGTGTATGTTGTATAGGTATTTCTATGGCACGCTTCTATAGCCTAACGGCTTAATGGATTTGGGAGAGCTTGGTGTCGTTAGATTAATCTTGAACCCGTGGATGACATAGGATACTTTTATCCGACTGGCCAAAACAGAGGGGTTAAGTTTTTACTCTTTTATTAATTCGTTTAGTTACTGAGTTTTCTGTTTTGTCCGTCCCTTACAGCATTATTATTTTATCTATTCCAAAACATTTTTAATAGGTGTTTACATACACTTTTTAAAAGTAAATAAAAATCGGGGTTATTTTTGAAGAACATTCCAACCATGATTGCGTCCACTTTGGGCGAGTTTTTGCTATCTGCTTTCACAAAATTGTCTGGGTACTAAGTTATTGTAAAGTCACCTGAACTCCATTCCCTTGCAAAGTTTTTGAATCGATATGATAATTAAAAGTAGGTTTGAATCGACCTCCTTAGTTTTTATCCCAATATAAGTATATTGCGTAGACAGGCCTCTTACTCGGTAGATCAATGACCTTGTGTCCTGGTGAAGGTCACGGGAAGCCGCTGGATGCGGGCAGAGTAGGGCCGGTCGTCGTGGATGTCTTTCGGCTGATATGATGATGATGATAAGTGTATTATGGAGGTACCACTTGCGAGCGGTTGATTGATCGTGCGTACGTTTTCTAGGTACTGCTCTATACTTGTGAAACCATGTGACCCTGAAGAAGGCAGGCGCGTAGACAGCACCTGCAACAACCTCAAACACCCGAGCAGAGGGGCTATGCAAACTCCTTACTTCCGGCTCATGCCAGCTGAATTTGGAGAAAGTAAGTATTTCCGTGTACTGTGGCGCCACCCCCACACTACAAAATGCGATCGACAACCCGCCTGCCAAGCGTGGCGATTACGTGTGTGTGTAATATGTCCAGCAGTAGATGTCTTTTGGCTGATGTGGTCATCACCATCACATGCCAAAGCAGACTGATTAGCAAGTATTGTCACATGGCCCTCCGTGAATTCGATAGCTACCCTAGAACTACCTGTATAAAATGTTGCTGTCTCCCTCCCCTAAACCTCTCAGTATAACGCAAGAAAGGGAGAACTGCAGCGCAGACCGATAATAGGCACTATAATTTATTAAAACAGCATTTCTTAGTCCCGAATTTCTTCTCTTAATACATGAGTAATAAATTTGAAGTTCAAATCAATGCGGGCTTCAACGCGGCTGTTACGTTGAAACCAAAAGCCCAATTCTCGATTTTTACATGTTTCTACTACTTTTCTTCACTTTCACATAAGTTTTAAAAAAATGTGTTCAATTAAAATGATAGGTGTTAAAGTCACCGATTTTTGTGTGTTGGTGTTATTCAAAATACACAATTTGTTTTCGATAAATTTTGCAATTAATGCAAAAACAGGGTCTACAGGATATTTTTAAAAGACTTAAAAAAAGGAGGTGGTTCTCAATTCGACTATATGTTTTTTTTTATGTTTTTTACGCGATATCTCCGCAGATTGTAGACCAATTTTCAAAATTATTTTTTTATTCGAAAGATTATACTCCCGAAGGGGTACCATTGTCACCAAATCCGGATCCAATGATGGGATCCCATGGAAATCGAGGGCAACCCTCAAATTTAACAGGCGCGTATTACGTGTTTCATTTATTTTCTAAAATTAATAAAGTATTTGCGTCTGGTAGTCATCATCTCATGTTTATGAGCTGATGAAGGAAGGTACAACTTCTTAACGGTTAGGAGTTGGAGAATAATTATTTAAATATTACACCTAGATACGTAGGTACGTATAGACTGATAGTTTTGTTCTTTTAAGTTATTCAGATGAGCTGATTATGGAAGATTTAACTCCTTAACTTTCATGATGCTGAGATGATGATAGAAACCACAGGACTCTGTATCTATTAATGAAACACATGCATTATGATTTGATAATTTCTATTGGTGAATGGGTGATTTTGTTTAACGTTGTTAGATACATAACATTATCACTAAAAATAAAGATAAAAACAATAAAAGTTAAAAAAAACAAAAAACCGGTATTTACCAGTTTACTAGTATTTTTTATATAGTAGTAGCCTATCTTTTGGTGATGACACTGTGTAAGAAGCTTCTAGTTAGCTAATCTGAGTTAATTTTTATGAACCATCAAAACCATATTTGTTGTACAACAATAAATTTATTCACTTTCATGTGATGGCAACAAAATGGAGAACTGGCTATCTTATCTTTTAACACATCAATGCTGTTAACAGTGATTTTAGACAGCAAGGCTTGGATAGGATGGTGGCAGCAAGCCCAGCGAGCTTAGAAAATGCCCCACCATTAACCAAACCAAGTCATAGAAAGTTAGACCCCGCCGGGAACCGAACCCGTGTCCTCCTGATGTAACGCAAGTGACTTAACCACAACGCTGCAGAGACGGTTATACGCAATTCCAAATAAAATAAATAATAATAATATATAATAGTGAATAAAATAATTTGATCTCTTTCATTAACAATAGGTTACGATATTTCTAACAATCTGTGTTAAGTACATTTGAAGGACCTAAGCAGGGTAGGTATAAATACAGATTAATCTTAGAAGGTGAAGAACTAATAAGATGGTGAAGTAGAACAGTAGTGTGTGTTGCTGTCAGTGTAATGTGAGAGAGTGACTCTTAAACAAGTAGGGTAGCTTGGTTCCTACACTAGGCAATGTCTGTCCTGTAGGTAACCAACTCAGCACGAAGTATACAGAAAATAGATGGTGCGAGATATCAACAGCACTTAATAGAGGTTTTATTCTAAAGTATCCTGTAAGTATCAGGATTAATGAGCAATGTGTGTGTGTGTGTGTGTGTGTGAGTGAGTGCGTGTGTTGTGTGCCTGCGTGTGTGTGCGTGTATATGCGTTTGTGTGTATGTGTTGTGTGTGTATTGTGGAAACTACGGACCCACAAAAAGAAAAATCAAATCACAATAAACTAAAATAAATAAATTTAAATCAATATGAAATGCTACTTCCAAGTTCCTAGCTTTTTCATAAATTTTAAATGGGATTGACACTCCACAGACTTCGAGCCCCGTCTCGCTAAGTCCGGGAAGCCGCTGCCACCGGCGCGCCATGTCCGCAACCTCCTGGTCCTTGGCGGAAAGGTGCCTCACAAGGACTTCACGCACCTCCTCACCTTCTACCTGAACTTCTTGTTTGGTGACGTGTCCGTCGTCTCCGATACCAGTGAGTAAGATTTGATAAATGGGCCTTTTTATTAATACCTTAATTATTTCATTTTAGACTTACCTATTTATTTTATCAAAGAAGGTATTAGGTATCTATCAGCTATAGTTGCTCAGTGCTGCTTACAAGTCTGCGTCGATCGCACAGGTTAACTGAATTTTACCTGGTTGTGTTTGAATGAGTTGCAAAGAGTTTCTATAATATCTCCGGAGGGAAATTCTATGTCACGTAAATGGCCCCACATTTAAATAAGTATACCGAATATCATAATTCTCTCATAGGTTGCTGCAGTGAGAGTATGACAGATATAGTGTAATTTTCATGCAATTCGATTTTCTCAGATACGTCTTTGAATCCGTTACTTATGACTTTACTTTTCCATCAAGCCGTGAAAAGACATTGCGTTTCTCTAGAGATAATATAGTCACTATGTGGTTAGTGAAATTTGTGATTCGCAAGCCACGTTAAGCCATTGGTGTTGGTTGCTATCACTACGTGTCAGATGCCATAAAGGCAGCTGGAAAAACTTCTGACAATGGGGTTCGCCACTCACCCTACAATCTGCAGCAACCCGGAATTAGCCGCGTGGTGGAGTTTGACCTTATCTTCCTGAGCCCCAGCTACGGTGAAGTTCATGGGTTATCAACGACCTCTTATACAGGCAGCCAAGTGTGTATCATACGTTCAGGTTCCGGAGCCCAAAAGTAAAAAATGAAACTTTATAATTTATTCATTTCCGTTCGTTTGTATTTCTGGTCATATGATTTAATTAGCCACTATATGCACTATAATAATTAAACTTTGCTCGTAGTAAGTATCTTATGAACTAAAATAAGAAATGGAATCAAAAGTTTCAAAATGTTTAAGTATAACCTCTCAACCATGTAAAAAGGGGTTAAGTTTTGACTCTGACCATTGCGTGCTTGTTTCAGTAAATTACGTTTTACAAACCACCTACTGTTGCCAACCGGAAGGCAAGGAAGACCACCAGTGCACCCCCATGTCTGTCGCCAACGACGACCCCACGCTCAAATACTCTAGCATCAGATGTCTCAACCTGACCAGACCGTACTCCTTCCAATATTTCGGATGCCGTCCTAATAATACCGAACCAGAAAGGGTGAGAAAGTTTTTTAGCACAAGGATCTTTTTATTCTTTTTCTTAGCGAGTCGATCCTTTGGCACGATTTAATTTAATTTCAGACCAGTACTCTGCCACTGAGATCGAATTGTCTGTTGCATTGTACAGGTCCTCGCGCTTACAGGTGCTAGGATACGCAGGTCAGGACACAAGGTGTGCCATAGTAAGGGGAGAGGCAGCGCACTCGCATGTTTTGTCTCAGCTGTAGCCCCCCACCTGTATATGTTTTTCTTGCACCGGCCAACTTGACTCCGGACTCTGTTTAAAGACTTCCATGTTGGCCAGGCAAGGTGGTGTTCAAGGGGGAAAGATGTGTGTTGCCGCAGAATAACTCTTGACGAAATGTCTTAAGCAAGCTTTGGAGGCGTCACCTACCTTCAGATGCAGCACCTCTTTGATTAAGCTGAGCCGGCTTTTGAGCCTTGTGGGCGTTTGAGGATTGGGAGCCGTGGGTCTTCCTCTTGTTTGGCTTGTTCAATTGAGCTTCGTTCAATTGACATTCTTTTTTTTTAAAGCCATAACTTATAAAGCGGGCTTTCTGAAACTCATACCTCCTTTGATAACTTTACCAGACTATGGCTGAAATGTCTTTAAACATTATTTTATTGTATTCGGAGCTTCGAACAAATATATTAGACTCGCCCCATCCATACATTAATCTCATAAGAATTATTCAAATACAACTACATGAAAATATACTCACACCACTATAGTCTAACGAGTCTAGTTCAAATATAAAGAATGGCAGAGAAAAAGAGACGTACTAAGAATGGAGAACGAATGAGATAATACATTTCACTCTTTTCGACCTTCAACCCATTTGGGGAATACTAATCGACAAAAGCTTCGGAGCCTCTTTTGCAGTGCAACTATAAAATAAAAACACAAATAACAAAACAAACTGTATTATACTTACTCCCCACGCATAACTTGACGCTGCTGACAGACATATTGAAGAGTTGGTCTGTGAAAATGGCACATTAAAAAGGCGAATTTCGAAATTTGAAGTAAAGGTCACTCATCTGAAGGATATTTGCTCGTCAACCAAAAAGAAAACACAAAAGTCTGGTGGGCGGAAAAAGGTCAGTAAAGTTAAATTGAATTTTTCAAATATAAGATTGGAAAATGTGTGTGACACTACAACTGCGTCGGAATGCAAGGCTCAAAACCCTTTTTTGTACGACACAATTGTAACACCGCCATCTAATGAACTGGAAAGGAAGGATGACCAAAGATCTACGGGACAACAGCACGCATTGGAAGTGGAATGTAACCACCCTACGAGTTTACTGATAACCAAACCACATGGCGCCTTGGTACATAAAGACATAATGCCATCTCTCCAATCGGAGAAAAAAGATGATCAAATTTCATTGGGACCACAGTAAGCGCTGGAGTTTGCCTGCGCACACACAAGTTCACCCATAAACAAAAATGAGTGTGCTGCCACTGAAACTAAAGCAAGTAAGCACAAAATTGTAATTTTGGGTGATGAGCAGCTATCAGGGTTATCCGTAATGCTGTTATACACGAGAAAATGAAAATGGAATGACAAGTACCAAACTTTTGCTTTAAAAACCCACACGTTATAAAAAAATCGAATTATGTGTAGCAATAAATAAAATTAAAGCTTTTGTGTACATATTACCTGTAAAGCAAAACTGGCTTCTAAATGAAAAAACCTTAAATAACCATGTAAAACTGTGGGTTCAGAACTTTAGAAATAGGGATGACGACAGCATCAGAAATAAATTATGAACTCTTGATCACTAAATTGCCCTCCTACTTAAACTTCGGAAAACCTTACTCGTTTTGTTTTTCATCAAGTCTTCGATTTTTAACTCATCAAAATCACAAAATGAGTACATAAATGACGCTGCTAAACTATGACGTCACGCCTAGGTATTTCAAACATTTTAAGAACAAAATGTCGTTTTTGACAGATGATCAAAAGTAACTCAGATAGCTAGAATTCATCATCCCTATGTAAATAAGTGGAGTTAGATTGCTATATAATGTATCAAAATAACTTTTATCGCTTCTTAAAATGTGTTTGTCGGAAAATGAACATCATCATATATCAGCTCATATACGTGGAGTTAGATTGCTATATAATGTATCAAAATAACTTTTATCGCTTCTTAAAATGTGTTTGTCGGAAAATGAACATACCCGTCGATAATGCTGAGTACCAGTCTCAGTTTCTTGATGTGTCAAATTGGGTACATAGGTTGAAAAACACAAACGCAAAAGACTCCAGTAGGGGTAACAACAAACCGCAAAAAGGGACCATCCTTTATTATTTTCCAGTGCTATGCAACGGAAAAATGAAAAAGAAAGAAGAACCGTCTTTTCCTCTCTAATTTTACAGATTTACCAAAGCCAACTTTTACTAATTATAACGTAGCCAAGTTCATCAAAATCTCTGTGGTGTGAGCAAAAAAAAAGATGAACTAGAGTTGTACATTAACTTGTTTACGATATAAGGAAAGAGTTAGACTATGTGTGCATTAGCAAACATTTTCTTAATAAATTAAATGCCCCTATGTTCAAATTATCTAATTTTAAGCTATGCTCTTAAAATGCTAGAGTTAACTAAAAACGGGGAGGCACTATGATACTAGTTAAGAAGGGAGAGACACAGAAGAGGTGGCTATGCAGAAAAAACTGTATAAAATGGAGAGTTTTGAAATTTCTTTAACTAAAAATATGAATGTATTTATAGTAATATAAAAAAAAGAAAATTATGACTGCTTCATAGAAAGTTTTGAAAAATTACTCGAATATACTAATGACAAAAAATGTGTCATATATGGTGATTTCAATATAGATTTTGCAGTTGACACAAAAAAGAGAAATGACATGTTAATTTTATTGCACTGTTACAATTTCAGACATCTTCTCATAAATTAAGTTACTTTTAAACGTAATGACTATTTTTCTTGTATTATTATATAATTAACTAACAATGTTGACCATAATGGACAAGCTGATGGACATGCTGGTATAACAAGTAAAATTCAAACTGAACGAAAAAATGAAAACAAAAATTTACATATACTCAAGGAATTACGATCGTTTAGTAAGCAAAATATGCAGAGTTATAGGTACTGTTTGACAACTAAAAATTGGAACTTAATGGGGATAAATAACTTTATGAAGACTTTTGGTGCAATTCACAAACAGAGCTTTCGAAAAAATAAAAAGTGGTTTAAAGTTACAAATTTTAGAGGTATGAAATGGATCACAAAAGGGATAAAAACTTCAAGCCTAATGAGACGGTTTTTATGTACTAGAAGTTCCTAAAATGATGTTTCGGTAATAGAGTATCACAGAATGTACATAATAATACATACAAAATAGCAAGACATGCAAAAAGAATGTCGTCTCAAGAAAGCATAGTAAGGCTAATAACGTTTCAATAGTAATTTGGAAAACTGTAAATCAACATAGAGAAAATAAAGTCAGATCATTAGTTACACAAAACATTTGCCTACAAATGGAAAATAAATTTATCACTAACCCAGATACAGTTTGTCATATTTTCGCAGAACAATTTTGTAGCACCTTGAAAGGTGATTTAAGTGATGTAGAGAATGAAATGTGCCTTGATCCAACTACACCTAAAGAAATAGTGAAAATTATGAAGGCAAAAACTTCTTGTGGTTATGATGAAATACCGGTAAATAAGAGCAAACCTGGACATTTTTGCAGAACCACTCTCGTGTTTTTATAACAGTTTTTTAGAAGAAGGTTTATTTCCTGACCAGTTCAATCTTGCCAAAGTGATCCCCATATACAAAAAACGCGCTGTGACTAATCCGAAAAATTAAAAACATATTTCCTTATAACCGACACTGGGATTTTTTTTAAAGAATTCCAAAAGACCAACTACTACGGTATCTAAACTCTAATCAAATTTTAAACAAACGCCAATTTTACTATCAGAAAAGTGTTGGAACTACAGATACAATAGACACTCTTGTCAATGATTTATTGTTAAAGCTGAACGATAAATTAAAAGTGGCAGGCCTGTTCCCAGAACTGAGCTCTGCTTTTGATATGATTAATCATATACTACTTATTACAAAACTAGATCATTATGGGGTCAAGGGCAAAGCTTTAGAGTTGATAAAACTTATCTAGAAAATCGAAAGATGATTGTAGAACTTAGATCAATTGACGATGATGGACATGAAAAGGTGCATAAATCAAATTTTTGAATTGTAAAATTTTCAACGCAATGTATTTTGCTAAGAAATACGAGTAAATGAACTTGAACTTATAAAACTTTGTAGGGAAAGTCGTTAATTTTTTTGCACTTTTTATTTTCCTAGGAAAGTTGTTCAATTTTTTTGTTATTTTTAATGAAAATAAAAAAGCATCCTACCATTTGCTGCTAATCTTTACATTTAACTAGCGAAGTAAGTTCAAAAATGGTATTCCATACAAACTAATAATTTCAATTTCTCAAAAATTATAAAATCATTTTACATATTTGAGCAAAAACAATCCTAGCAGTGTCATAGAGTAGGGATTATGTATGAATTACTTTTTATGATTTTTTATTTTAGTAGTGTTCGATTTTCTTTTACAAAAATGACAGTTTTTAGAAACATACATTTATTTATTGAAAAGACTACGTACATAACCTACATTTCGTGCTACAGGCATTCAGGCCCGGATTGGCCATATGGGCAAATCGGGCAAATGCCCGATGGGCCGGATGCCCAGTGGGCCGGTGTGGTCAATTGGCGGTCGACTTTATTTTGCTATATAAAAAAATCATCGATGAGAATAACGTCCTCTATCGTCAAGTCGAGGACCTAATTCCATTTACGTTATCTCGTTGGGCTCTATCTCTAGTTATTATTTATTTATTTTGATTTTCTTCCCACAAACATATTTACAAAGTATGGTAAAAAAAAGCGTCGGTGGCGTAATGGCTAGGGCCGCCGCCTTCTGTCCGGGAGGTCGTACTTCGAACCTGCCACGTACCAATGTGATTTCGAATTTAGATTTCATATGTACGCTTATCCGACGCTCTTACGGTGTAGGAAAACATCGTGAGGACACGATATTTTTACACACACGCCTGCGAAGAAACTCGCAGATTGTGTGTGAAGTCGACCAACCCGCACTGGGCCCGCGTGGTCTACAAGGCCCGATCGCCCTAATTCAGGGTAGGCTCGAGCCCCTCGGTGGGGACATTTATTTTATTTTATTATATTTGGAAAACAAACGGTTATTACATAACAGTTAGTGACGACTATTTAAAATAACTATAAACCAATTAAATGTTTTCGCATATAAGAGCCTAAATACTTGCATGTCGTTAAGTGAATATACACAAAATGAATGAAAAAAATAAAAATAATAAAAGAAACACAAAATAAACTCAAGTTACAATCACAAATAAATTACAAGCTTACGCACAGTTAGCGAACCGCTTCAAACCAGCTTTTTGTTTTTTGAATATACAGAAAAATGAATGAAAAAATAAAGAAAAGAAACACAAAAATAAACTCAATTTACAAGCACAAATACATTACAAGCTTACGCACAGTTAGGGAACCGATTCAAACCAGCTTTTTGATAAAATTGATTTAAATGTGTGTGGCTTTGAGTTGAACAGATCTAGCTCCGGAAATTCCACAAGCCTCGTGAACTGAGAGCTGGATCTCATAATAAACCCTAGTGATTTGTTGGCTTTTTTCACAATGTAGTCAATATGTTTGTCATACAATAATTTGCTGTCATGGACCACACCTAGGTCGCGAATGCTGTCCACATAATTTAAACAAATCCCTTTGAGAGTATATCCAAATTTTGCGACTTTGGGCTTGCGTGTGAAAGTTATTGAGTAACATTTCGATACATTAAGGTCTAGAAGGTTAATGTCACAATACTGTTCAAATTTAAATAGGTCTTCTTGTAAGAGATGGCAGTCATCGATAGTATTGATTTGTTTGAAAACTTTCATATCATCAGCATATAATAGAAGCTGATATTATGAGCCGATATGAATGAAAAAAAAATACAAAGATATGTTGGCGAGAGACTGGCGCCTAAAGTAAGATGTAAATCTTTTAGTATGGTCACCTGGCCCACCCTCGGTATACAATAACAAAACATGAAAATTGAAGTAGGAGTAAAAAAATAAACAGAATAAAAAAAAAATAAAGATATTAGAAGGTTAAGCTGCGCTTGCGTGAGTATGTGTGGGTGTGTGTGTGTGGGTGTAAGTAAGTGTGAGAAAAAAACATATATGATTATATTTGGATAAATTTATCCATTTCAGAGTAGTCAAGAGTCAGCAACCAAGCAGTGATAGTAGTTTTACATCTGTAAGAATTTAGGTCACTAATTTTCATGATTTTAGATATTTTGATAGACAAATAGTTTTCTAGAAAACACAAATGTTGTTGAGCTAGGGTGGTCCTAAAGTATTGCAGTCTAAAGATCATATCTACTCCTCTAGTTTCAAGTTGGTCAAGATTAAATGCAGTAGACTTATGTCTAGATAAGATTACTTCATAGATGAACAATTGTCTAACCGTGAGTACTTGGCACTGGATGTCAGTGGGATAATAATGGTTTTTAAGTGTAGCAACTTTAAGGATCAATCTTTGGGCTCTTTTAATCTATAATAGATTGGCTTTGTAAACACCTCCCCATGAAGAGATGTAATAGCTCAAGATTGATCTGCAGAGAGCGTTGTACAACATTTTAACTATTTTACTATCAGCTACCGATCGAATATTTCTGAATAGAGGCGTGAGTTTTCTAACTCTTTGCGTATGTTTGTTAATATGTGGTTTGAAAGTGATATAATTATAGAGAATAACACCCAGATATTTTATATTATAGACCGTTTTTAGTTTAGGGCAGCTACATGAAGAGACATTACAACAGATAGAGGAGTGAGCTCTTATATTAAGGGAATCAGGAGGCTATGTTCTAGGGGTAATTGAAAAGGTTAAATACTTGGATATAAAATACATGCATACAAGGTCAATGTTCATAACATTATTTTTGACACAGTTACGCAAAGCATGGTTTGCCGTTTTCTTACAAATGGAAAACTGTACGCTGATTTCTCGTGTCTAGATCTAAAAAGTTTCCCCGAAATACGTAATAATAAACTTTAATCCGGTGAACTAGATGAGTTAAGTAGTAATTTATTGAAATTTGATAAGACAGCTACAGGTGGAAGTTTTCGGATTTAATTGAAAAATTTGGCATTGCATTGGGATAAACTTAAAACCACTGAATAAAAAGATTATAAAATATTCATGGAAGAGAATAAAAGGGAAGAAGGTCAAGAAGTTAACGGTGAAATGCCTTTACAAATGGAAAACCATGATGAAGAAAGATTTGTACCATGTATGACACGCCATACATGTAAAAATTGCGCCATTTGCTGCTTTAAAATTTTGCATAGATACAATCTTTTGACCAACGCCTACACGTACGTGAAAGATCCTTTTCTACCCTAAAAATTATCAAAAATCGCATGAATAGTACCTTATCTTCTGATAATTTAAATAATAATTTATGTTAATGTCGGTAAAAAGATTCATGAACTTGGATAGCGACGACATTATTGATAAAGTAGCCGAGAGTAGTGAGCTTCTTCGGAAGTCTTTAATTGTTAAAATTGAAAATACATGATTGGAAATTTTCATTAGAAGGTAATTTTCCTTTCTCTTGAGGGTAAAGGGCCGGCCGTCTTTAAAATGCCCGGGCCGGTTTCGGGTCCCAGTCCGGGCCTGCAGGCATTTGTCCACTTTTGCTCAGGAGCGGGTAGATCAACGTGTAATTAATATCAAATAGGTATGGTCAACGCACTACGGAAGCTTCCAGGTGTAAACATTTCATGATTCAAAATGAACGCGAGCAAAAGATACGTCCAGTTATGTCACGAATTTTGCTACTCGCAAACTGACTCATCAAAACCTGTAGGGTACTTCCCGTTGACCTAGAACCATGAAATTTGGCAAAAAGCAAGGTCTAAGAGCGGTCACAATGTTTTTTCTTGTGTGCACGAAAGAACCTAATTACCTATTTACTTAATATACTCGATTCCTACAAAAGGCGTCTTATCAAATGGACTTTCAGCCCGTCTGAGGAACAAAAATGTGATTCCATAAGGGTTCCGTTTTTATTCTTTTGAGGTATGAAACTCTAAAAAACAACCTGTATCTACACTAAGAAGGCTATACCAATTATATTTTTTTCAGATCAACCTGGGCTCACCACTTATGGATTTAGGTACAATTTATGGAGAAACCCTGGCTGCAGTTAACAAAGTGAGGACTTTCGAAGGTGGTCGTTTGATCGCTGAAGAAGAGAATGGAATATTATGGCCACCAAGCACCAAATCTCAAGATAACTTCTGTCATCTTAATGAGGGCCAGCTTGAAACGCGGTGCCATGATACACGTAAGTATAGATAATGCTTAATACCAATCGTGAGTCGTCGTGACTACATTTAATTAAGTATTGTAGTTTTATGAACAAGGAGGATTAATTTCTGAACACTCAGTCACCGGTCAATGAGAAAATTGCATTCCGCCCTAACACTATGTTTAGTTACTATCACAGAAATTGGAATAATATGTGCCAATATTATTCCGATTAATATGGTACATATCTATCTTCCACAATTAAACTCTCTTCAAGCTAATTTAAATATACTTTTAATTGTAGCTGACAACCGCATGAACACTCTTCTTGGGTTCAATCTCTATGGTATCTGGTTCTGGCGCGTGCACAACCATATCGCCACCGAGCTCGCCCAACTGAATTCCTGTTGGGATGACGATAAGCTCTTCTACACCGCCAGAGACATAACCATCGCGATCTCCCAGCAGATGTTTTACTACGAACTACTCCCTAATTGGTTGGGTTACGATAATATGCTCGCCATCGGCATGATTCAGAATTCTACGGGATTCAGAGACATCTACGACGACAATCTATACCCGCAAGCATCTGTGGAATCAGTTTATGCTGCCCGATGGGTACATATGATGCAAAATGGCAATATGAGGTTCTTTGATCAAAAGGGAAATTACCTCAAAAATATGCCGGTGGGAAACCTGACTTTAAGGACCGGATTACTGGCATTGGACAACAACCTTGCAGCCATAACTCAGGGAACCTTCCGTCAACCATGCGCAGCCGCCGCTGATAATATTGCTGACACCGACGTAAGTATATAGTTCATACGAATTTTGTTACACCTTGCATTTCCTTCAATTGTCGTCCATAATATATTGTTTGGTGATTGTGATCACTTATTTTATATAAGTACTAGCTGTTCCGGCGAACTTCGTTCCACCTTACACTACACTAAACTACCCTACCCTACCCTAGCCTACCCTACCCTACCCTACCCTACACTACACTACACTACCCTACCCTACCTTACACTACACTTCACTATACTCCACTACACTACACTACCCTACACTACCCAACCCCAAAACCTTCTCCTGACAATAACGAACTCAACAAAAAAGAGTTAGCGAAATCCGTCTAGCCGTTCTTGATTTATGGTGTAATTACTTTCTTTTATATATATGTATAGATGAAATAGTACTTCAATTTAAAAATGTCAACATTTTTTCCTTTTCAGCTGCTCACACAATCAATGGGCAACCTACAACAAGTATTAGACCTGCCTACTGCCGACCTGGCCAAGAGTAGGTACTTCGGTTTCCCGGGGTACTTCAAGTACCTCGAATACTGCACCGGCAAGTCTTACAAGACCTTTGATGATCTCGCGGACGTCATTGCATCACCGGTAAGAAATGGCTTGTTGCGTTGTGCATTTTTTTTTGTTTACAACCCATGTTTCCCACCACTATGGGGTTCGAGTCTCTTTTAAAAGTCGGAGAGGTAATACTCGAGGGTTCTTTTCCTCAATCGCGTTGACGACAAGTCATATCACTGCTTTTTATTTTTTTATTTATGATTGGTAAGCCCTTAGCATCATCCAACTTAATGGTATGTGACGAATATGCCAAAAATGAAAGCGGGCAAATCAAGATTCCCCAACGCAATGGGGAACTGGATATCTTATCTTCAAGCCGGAACACATCAATGATGTTAACATTGATGTTTGGCGGCAAGATTTAGATAAGATGGTGGAAGCAAGAAAAGCGGGCGTAGAAAATGTACTTTCACCAACCAAACCGAGCCTTACAAAGTTACACTCCGCCGGCGGGAATCGAACCCGCGACCTCCTAATGTGAAGCTAATGGACTTTCCTGCCCAGTATGTGGCCACCTTAACCTATTAGCTTCTTCCGAGTGCAGGTGTTCGGGTACATAAGAGTAAGCACATTGGACATGCAATAACATGGACCTTCGTAGGTCCGACCCGTTCCTGAAACTCCACCTTGCACGTGCTATGGAAGTCGTCGAGATAAAAACAACTAACAGCCAAAGCCATCGTTGTTATGATAATACTTATTGTCAGATAACTTGCGTGATTGATGCGTACTAAAAAAAACAAAGCGATGGTATCATATGTGTGAACAAGTTGCCCTGAGATAGGATCGCTTTGGTTTTGTTTTTACTTTTTCCTAACGTTAGTCAACATAGAAAAAATCCAAAATAATTTTCGAAAAACCCTCGAAACCTAAAATCGAAAGTAATTTTAATTATTTCGTGTTCTTCTCAGCAAACCTTGCATTTGATACCGATTACCATAGAGGGTGGATAAAAAATAACTGGTCCGCAATCTTTAGGTGTCCGCCATATTGGATTTAAAATGACGTCACTTAGCTAACCATGCATTGTTATCCAAACTTAACGCATATGCTAAATTTTAGCTTAATCAGAAACCGGGAGAAGTAATTTATCCTAAACTAACTGACAAACTAACAAACTAATACGGAAAGTTAATATAAAGCTTGCAAAAAATTACTAGCTCTATTTATACTTAATAAGAGAACAAAAGTAACCGACATAGCTTACAGAATTGCTAAACTCAAATGGCAGCAAGTGGGGCACATAACTCGTACATTTGACGCCTGTCGGGTAGTAAAGTTCTCGAGTGGTGACCGCGCGGAAGATAGAAGCAGGGATCTTTCCGGTGGACCGATGATCTAGCCGTTTTATATGAAGGCAGCACAGGACCGATCGTTGTAGAGATCCTTGGCGGAGGACTTTGTTGAGACGTAGACACGTCTTTCGGCTGATATGATGATGATAATGATAAAACTAAAAATCTAACAAAAAATATAACTACCATTAATCAATTCAATGTTATCCACAGTGGATCGAAGTTCTCAAAGATGTGTACGAGCATGAAGAAGACATGGATGTGCTCGCTGGTATGTGGCTTGAGGAGATGATGCCTGGAGCTCAGGCTCCTCCCACTATGTACTGCTTGTTGGCACCGCAGTTCTTGAGGAACATCAAATCTGACAGACACTTCTACGAGAGACCGAATCGCCCCAACGCGTTCTCATATGGTGAGTTTAATTAAAGTTTAGAAGTCACAAACTAACAAACAAAATTCAGTCAATTTCATCCAACTAAATTATCTACGAAAACGAATTGGCGATGAACTTAATTTTGGTCTTGCAAAAATAAAATAGGTAAGTTAAAAGTTAAACGGTTTTATTTCAATTATTCAACACCCTGAATGTTTACACTCTGAAACTAAAGTGAAATCGTCATATTTACAGTTAACGTTGAAAGTAGCTCTGCACTGCAGCATCAGGATTTTAGGGTCAATGGTTGACTAATTTATTTGGGCAGTTTGACTAAAATCGTTCGCGAAAGGGGTACGGACCTCTTCAGCATTACGTGTTAATTTTTCATCGAAAACTTTTGCAAACGTTTTAACTTTACATGTCGATAGGGGGATGCAATACAAACCGAAAATATATTAGAAAACTTTGACCTAAAGCGTCGCGTTGCTAAGATATTTGTGAGAATAGAGAGAGGAAAACAGTTCTTTGACAAATACCTTGGTAACGTGACAAAACGCCCCTATATATTTTCGGTTTGTATTTGCATAGCCCATATACGAGTATGTAGGTTTAATCATGTGCGAAAGATTTCGAAAAAATGTTGAAACCCTGAAGCAAAGATAGAAATATACAGAATGTGAAAGAGTAGCACGCACTCTCCATACAGAAAGAGAAAACGTTTTTCCACCTCTGTATATAATACGATCATAACTATTTATATTTAGTTATGTTATTTACAAAATTAATAAAAAGCTAGGTTTATATATATGGTTTTTCAAATTATTTATTAAAAATAAACATATAATGGCCAACATTAGTTATCTATGAAAAAACTGAATCTGTCTTATAAAAGGAAAATGTGACTGACAACCCGACTGATTTATCAACGCACAGCCGAAACCACCGAACGGATTTCGCTGAAATTTGGAATACAGACAGTCATGAAGACATAGGCAATCGCTAAGAAATAATTTCGGGTTCTTCCCACGGGAACGGCAAAAAACAGGATCTGCGCGGGCGAAGCCGTGGGCACCCACTAGTTGCAAATAAAATTGAACTTATCAATTGTGCTAATGGAAAAATTATAAACCTATTTTTTAATGTCTCAATAACATGTTTAAAAATCATTATGATTAGATAATATTCATAGGTTAAAAACGTTTCTCTTTATGTATGGAGAGTGCGTGCTATTCTTCCCTCTTGCCTGCCTTGGTTAAGGCTTTAAAAAATAGGATGCATTCAAATTGCAAACTTTTATAACTTTCAAGTTTCATCTGTACTTAAAAGACACGTAATACTTCATGTTAAATATTAATTACAGAGCAACTGCAAGAAATTCGCAAACAGACGATGGCGGGATTCCTGTGCGAGTACGCAGACGGTGTCACTGAAATTCAGCCGTCGGCCTTCATGCTCGCCAGGGCAGGGTAAGGGACTCCACGGGCCACTCGACAGGTTTCCAGTCCCGTCACAATTTGACATCTCCCTCCAACACATCCTGACACATGAACGTCAATGGAGTTTCGTATCTATTTATATTATGAATTACATTGAGCTTCACGTATTGGACTGGGAACCTGTTATGCCAGCAAAACCCCTTTTTTTCGGTACAGATTATTTGAATTCGTATGTCACTTAACTCGTGATTCTACTCAAGAAACTGTTTTGCTTTATTTATGCCTATCCTGGGGAGGCCACAAGCAACGCAGCTACGGCGAACCAGAGCAAACTGAACCTTACTCTAAGTCAATATAGATTAATGTTGACATAGCATCGCTGGCAAACATTTTGCCAATACCAGGGAAAAGGTTATTTAGATACGAGTACTACTAGTAATTAGCCTGCTTTGGCAAGTGATGATAATGACCACTTTGAAAAGACGTCCACTGCTGGACATATTGCCTCGCTCCCGTGGGGGGTTTTGCCGTAATCGTCACGCTTGGTGGCGACCGCAATGTGCAGCGTGGTCATGTCATGTGGCAAAATACGCTGAAAGGACGCTGCTGCCCTGCTCCGGTTTTAGTTCCCTTAGTGGCTTCTTACGTCACCCTCGGGAAGAGATGGGAACGTACCATTCTAGCACCGCACCACAGGCCCAAGTACACACAATTTTTTTATCAAAATATAAAACATTGAAAGTATTTCTATTTATTACAGAAACGAGATCACAAGTTGTGAAAACATCCCAAAAATCGACTTCACCGTTTGGAAAGATGACAGTTGCAGTGCCTAAGCCGATGTCTCGAAATATTCGTTCAAATAACATAAGAATGATGAATATATTATAAACATTGCATGCACATCCAATGGTTTCACTTTCTTGTTTCCTTATTGTTCTGTAGAGTTTATTTAGTACGGTAGTTGACTGCTGGTAATTACAGTTACTTTTTATCAACTGTCAAAACAACAGATGGTTAAAAAGATGTGACGTCATAATTAGTCAGCTTCAATGAGGCACAAGTTTTGTGACTTTGACTTTGTTTTAAACAGTTGTCTCTGTCTTTTTCTTTATTTGTAAAGAGTAAAGAAAATAACCACACTTTTTCACTTTTCGATTGTTTTTCATTTCAATCAGAAACTAAAATGAAAGTATTATTATTATTATATTATATCAGCTCATATTCGTCTCCACCGAGGGGCTCGAGCCTACCCTGAATCAGGGTGATTAGGCCTTAGTCGACCACGCGGGCCCAGTGCGGGTTGGTCGACTTCACACACAACCTTCGAGTTTCTTCGCAGGCCTGTGCAGGTTTCCTCACGATGTTTTCCTTCACCGTTAAAGCAATCGGTAATGATATGTACGTAAGTTCTTGAAAAACTCATTGGTACATTGGCCGTCCAGATTTGAACCCGGTACCTCTGGTTAGATGGACCGAGTCGTTACCGGTTGAGCCACCGACGCCTAATGAAAGTATAAAAAATTATAACATTACTCACTTTGTATTATCATAACAAATATTGCTGTATATTTTTTTAAAATTTATACTTTAAAATATTAGTCATAACTAGAGTTAAAAGTAACCGGGTGTCGCCCGTGGTTCACCTGTTTGGTTCACCTGGGTGGGCCACGGGAATTATTTTTTTCCCGTAGCTCACCTTAGTCCACCTGGGTGTACCACGATGTAGACCTATCTTTGGGATTTTTTCCTATCGAGCCAAAACTGCTCAATCGTGTTTCTAATGGCTTTTGAATTTAAGGAATATCATAAATCAACTTTGAGGGTATTTTTTTTTCAACCTTGAGTTTTCTATCGCTTAGAAGTAATTGATGTTAAAAATAAAGAAAAACGAATAAAGATAAGAATTCAAGATACATTTATATATTAAGTTACGACTGTTTGTTTCACAATAAAATGAAAAATAAATAAAACAAAAAATCTGTAATAATACCATTTTTTTATTTTTTTTATTCACAATTGGCAAGCCCTTGGCATCATCTCACCTGATACTAAGTGACGATGATGCCGAAGATGGAAGCGGGCTTACGAAGATTCCCCAACGCAATGGAGAACTGGCTATCTTATCTTCATGCCGGAACACATCAATGTTGTTAACATTGATGTTTGGCGGCAAGACTTAGATAAGATGGTGGTGGCTAGCCATATCGCCTTAATTTAAATTTTCTCAGCCGAAAGACGTTCAAAGCTGGACAAAGGCCTCCCCCAAGGATTTACAAGACGGCCGGACCTGCGCCGCCCTCATCCAGCAGCTTCCCGCAACCTTCACCGGTCGTCGGTCCAACGTGTGGGAGGTCTACCTACGCTACGTCTTCCGGTGCGCGGTCGCCACTACAAAACTTTATTGCCCTGACGGCTATCTGTTCTATGAGCTATGTGCCCTGCCCACTTTCACTTAAGTTTAGCGATTCTGTGAGCTATGTCGGTTACTCTGGTTATCCTGCGGATCCCATTTATTTCTGATTCGACAAAGTAGGTACATTTCGAGCATAGCTCGCTCCTTTGCCCTTTTGGTGACCTTGAGCCCTCTGATGAGGCCCATACAAACATTTCGCTTATTCCGCAACAAATAATGATATATGTCAGACTTGATGAAAAATTTACAGATAATTTGGGTTTGTATGGGAGGTACATTATTCTTTTTTTCTCTCAAATAATGAACTATTCCGATTTTCCCAGAATAACGAACTAGCGAGTACAGTGCTTTAGACCACACGACTGAAGTAAAACTTCTTTAGCTCCATCTTTATGGAGATGTAAAATACCGCCCATAGTCGGGTGAGTTAACTCTTTGGCATTTTCTCACAGAGAATCGACCGCATTGGAACACCTCTTGTAAGATCCTGGAAGCCTAGTACTTTTAATACATTGACACACACAGATACATGTTTTCCTCACGAAGAATCGACCGCATTCGAACACCTTTGTAAGATCCTGGAAACCATGTACTTTTAATCCATTGACACACACAGTTACGTGTTTTACACGCAAAGAGTCGACTGCATTGGAAGTATCTTTACAAGAGGTGTTCCAATTTGGAACACCTCTTGTAAGATACTGGAAGCCTAGTACTTTTGCTCCATTGACACACTTGTAAGACGGTTCGTCCGCCCGCCCGTCCGTCCGTCCAAGTATGTACAAGTAAAACTCTCGCTTGCATGCTCGGCTCAGGCGTAACGCAACAATGACGTCACACTGGCGTAACGTAATAATGACGTCACACTTTTTCGTGAATGCAGCCCGTGTCATCAATTTATAAGACGTTATCACGTCAAAAAAATCCCTTTAATATATTTTTTGATTTTGTACATCGAAAACTGTCACGTAGGAAGTTTTCAAAAAGCCGCTAAAACATCAAATACTAAAATTTACAAGAAAAATGAAAAAAAACATCTCTCTGTACAAAAAACATGTTTTTTATAGGTATTCTAGAAGTATTTTTATTTATTTCTATCGTAAAAGCGGTAATACATACAAGCGTGAAACTTGGTGTGATTATAGTATTTACTAATTGTAAAACAACAAACAATAACAACTGACCAAGTACGAGTCCTAAAGCGTTTTTCGGGGATTTAAAATAGGGGCGGATTTAAAAGTTGGTCAGTCTTTGTTAATGTAAGTATATATCACGGCTAAAGGTGGGTGTGAACATAACAGGAACATAAACTTAATATTACTCGGCTAAAGTTGTTCGGGTAAAGTCCGATTATTAAGTTGGTATTCGGTGTTTAACTGTACACGACAAGGTCTACCCAACACTGGCTGGGTAATGCTTTTTGGGTGGTGAGCGAGCGATATTAGGTTCGTTCAGGTTTGATTGATTTTACAGTCGATGAGCCTTGCAAAGAGAGGCTCCCTCCCTCCCCGGGTGAAGTTTAGCAGGTTAATCTTAAGTTTATGTTCACACCAATATTTAGCCGTAACATATATATCTACTATTGGGTATGATAACGTACATACCATATTTTATAAAAACAACTAATAGATTTAACATACACTCTTAGATAATATCTTAGAGATTTACCTACATCTTCTATATAAGTATGTAAAAGAAAGTCGTGTTTGTTACAACACTTATAACTCGAGAACGGCTGGACCGATTGCAATGGTTTTTGATTTGTTGGATTTGTTTCCGTCCCGAATAGCAGAATACATCTTAAAAACAATGAAAACGGGTTTTCCTTCCTGACGCTATAACTCCAGAACGCACGAACCGATTTCGCTAATTCTTTTTTTGTCGAGTTCGTTATTGTCAGGAGAAGGTTCTTATGTAGGGTAGGGTAGGGTAGGGTAGGGTAGGGTAGTGTAGTGTAGTGTAGGGTAGGGTAGTGTAGGGTAGGGTAGGGTAGTGTAGGGTAGGGTAGGGTAGTGAAGGGTAGGGTAGGGTAGTACAGTGTAGGGTAGTGTAGTGTAGGGTAGTGTAGGGCAGTGTAGGGTAGTGTAGTGTAGTGTATGTAGGGTAGGGTAGTGTATTGTAGGGTAGGGTAGTGTAGGGTAGGGTAGTGTAGAGTAGTGTAGGGTAGTGTAGGGTAGGGTAGTGAAGTGTAGTGTATGTAGGGTAGGGTAGGGTAGTGTAGGGTAGGGTAGTGTAGTGTAGTGTAGGGTAGGGTAGGGTAGGGCAGTGTAATGTAATGTAAGGCGGTACGAAGTTCGCCGGGACTAGGGATTGCAATCCGGTATCATTTTCAATCCGGCCGGATTTCACCGGATTGACGCCAATCTGACCGGATCCGGACGGATCCGGCCGGATTTTAAAGTAACTTAGGGCCTAGTATTTATTGATTTTTAGTTTTGATAATAATACATAAAAAGAAAAATAAAATACGTAGGTATTTATGGAAAATAAAATCACTTTTAATTATATTTTTTGGTATTAATTGTAATTTTTGGTACTATTTGTACTAAATGAAATTATGAAACTATTCTAAATAATAAAGTAAGTACTAAGTATTTAATTTACATAGTCTCAAGATCATAACACTTCCTATTGGCTTTGCTGTAGTCGTGTAAAAAGAATGAAACAGTGACTGAAATTATTATAGGTAAAAGACGCATTGCATTGCATGACAAACAATACAATAAATACCTAGCTAACCTAACCTATTTAACAATTCAAATACAACATAGATTATTCAATGTTTTTTCGTCATATAACCATAACCACTAATTAGGTAAATAAAGTGTTTGTCAACTTAATTACGGTGTATCTCGACAGAATAATCTAATCAATCACTTACACACTTTTCGATTAGTTTCGTTCGATGTCAAAGGTAAAGTGGCGACTGACAAACAAGTGCAGTCAGAGCTGGTGTCGGCGGCGGCAGTGCCGCGGCACGTCTAGCGATCTGGCAACGTTGCGCGCGCGAGCTTCGTTGCATACAGTACAGTTTTTTGCGTATTTTGCTTTACCGGATCCGCCACCGGATCCGGTGCTGACTCACCGGATCCGGTAGGTCTAAAAACACGCCGGATCCACCAGATTACCGGATCCGCCGGACCGGATTGCAATCCCTAGCCGGGACAGCTAGTTTATAATAAAATTAGCAACAAGAATTAGTTAGGTAGCGGGCGGCGATGGCGCAGGCGCGGGCGGAGGTTGCCATGGCAACACAAACAGATTTGTACAGAGGCCAGCACATCAAGCTAGACACTTTGGACTTTGTAGCGTTCTTATGCGGTACGCGTATGGATCCGAATCGTACTATGAGTGTCTAGCTTGATGTGCTGGCTTCTGTACCATTATTATATGATAATAATAATCTAGTATGTGATGGTAGTATGTATATGTAGTATTGTAGTGCCGGAATTCCATAATTTTATCTTAAGGCAGACTGACTTTATTGGTGAAGTACTAATAAATACAGTGTACTTTCCCGGTCATTCTGACAGAGTAGGGTGGATGTTTTTAAGGATCAAGTTTCACGTTTATATGTACGAGTATTACCGGTTTCACGATAGAGCTAAATCAAAAATACCTATAAAAACACATGTTTTGTATAACGACCCAGCTTAGTTTTCACTTTTCATTATTTGTCCTTGTTTGTTTGTTTGTATGTAAACTCTTTATTGTATAAGAAATTATACAATTATTATTATTCCTTTTAGCGGGAACAAAAATACCTACACATTCTGTGAATATTTAAAATGTCTACTGATGACCGTTGTATTATCTCTTGGATTTTTTACTAAAAATAGGATCTTTTCTACCAAGTTTATCTATTTTGAAAAATCTCCATAACAAAACATTTTGTTGCTTTTGATAGTCACGGACTGCTGATTAGCCTATGGTAAGACGTGAAAAAGTTGACAAGTCACAGTTTCCGGTGGAAGCTCACATCGCACATTTTGTACTGAAAGTATGTGAAATCTATATTAATGGCCCTTATCGGGGGTTGTTTTTTGTTTTTCGTGGCACGGCCACACCTTTTTTAACACCCTCAACGTAATTAAAAAATGTATTCCTTGACCGAGAGTCCTTTTCCTCTATTTCTAAAATAAAACACGCCGTCTAACTTATACTATGCTGCGTGCTTAATTCTCCTTGTGTAATTTCGCAGTTGCTCCTGGCAAGCTCATCATTATAGTGCCACGGCCCCAGAGTGGCCGTGATGCCATACCGCTTCGATTCATCTGCTTCGCGAGGCTGCATCGCAGACCAACGAGGTCCTTGTCAATTGTCAACTTTTTGACGTCTAACCATAGGCCCCCCTATGGTTAGCCGCTCCGAGGCCGTGGCACTATAATGATGAGCAGGAGCTCGTTCGCACAAAATCATAGGTTTGCAGGAGCAACCGCGAAATTACACAAGGAGAATTAAGCACGCAGCATGTATTTAGGTTAGACGACGTGTTTTTTTTAGAAATAGAGGAAAAGGACTCTCGGTCAAGAAATACACTTTTAAATTACTTTGAAGGTGTTAAAAAAGGTGTGGCCGTGCTACGAAAAATAAAAACCAACCCCTGATGGGTGCGATAAATATTGTTTTCTCATATTTTACTTTCAGTACAAGATGTGCGATGTGAGCTTCCACCGGAAACTGTGACTTGTCAACTTTTCACGTCTAACCATAGGCAAATCAGTCTTACCCTTACCAGTCCGTGAATTTCAAAAGCAATTTTTTTTGTAAGGATTTTTTTAAATAGATAAACATGGTAGAAAAGATCCTATCGATCGATGTGTAGGTATTTCTGTTCCCGCTAAAAGGACAAATAACAAAAATTAAAAAAGTGAAAACTAAGCTGAGTCGTCATAAAAAAAAGTGTTTTTATAGGTATTTTTGATTTAGCTCTATCGTAAAACCAGTAATACATATGAGCGTGAAACTTGATGTTATTATAGCACTTATCCTGAAGTAAAACAACAAATAACAAATACCTTAAAGAGCATACGTTCTAGTGGTTATGATGACTTCCCTATATTTGTCATTAAAGACAACATTAATATTCTGGCAAAACCATTATAACGTTTTTACAACTCATGTGTCAAAGAACTATTTCCCGACCAACTTAAATTGCCAAGGTAGTACCTATACATAAAAAAGGTTCTAAAGTTGAATTAAAAAACTAGACAGAACAGAAGCAGAAGTCAGTTCAGCATACTACGCACTACGAGTTAAACATTGAACATCTCAAAATTGTTTTACTACGCTATAGTCGAATCACATCTACTGTATAGTATTAAATTTTAGCGGAATAGTTACGCTTATAATGTAAACAAAGCGTTCATTATGCAAAATCGGGCCATACGAACTATGGTACGAATACCGCAGTGGGAATCTTGTAGATGTCATTTTCAAGAACTAGGAATCTTAACAGGACCAGCTCTTTATATACTGGTTATATTGACGGATATTGTAAAAAGACCTAAGATACGAAACACCTAATAAAGGAACCGAAAGAGAAAAACTTACCTTATGCGATTTATCCAAAATTAAATGTGGCAGCGCACAGTGTGCAATATAAGGTATCAAGCAGTTAGGTTATTTAAAAGCCTGTCAAACGAATTTAAAATGATACAAGATCCTAAACAATTCAGGACTCCGCTCAAGGCTTTTTTGTTGGAGAGGTGTTTCTATAGTGTAGTCGAGTTTATTAACTGTAGGGATTAGTAGACGCAATAATATATTTATTAAGAATCATTAATCAAAAATTTTGAAGAATGCATTTAATTTAGACTATTATGAATTTCAACGAAGTGTAAGTATTTTTTTTTTCTCTTGTTTTCAGTGAATTTCCGACACAATTGTAAAATATTGTATGGAATAAATAAAAAAAAAGATACATGTTAATCTGGCTTCACAAAAAATAAGGGTTATGTTTTTTTTTTCAATTGGGTTCTTAATTTTTAATTAAATTGTTCATTTTATTTAAATCTGATTACTTTTAGCCGTTATTACGCCCATTTTTTTTATATATATTTTTTGCAAGTCAGGAAAATTATAACAAAGTACATGCCATCATTTAAAAAAAACATAATTTCAGGGATTACTGGGTAACAGAGAATCGAGACGTCAGACAAACTAAGAACCTATTTCATTACAACTTACTTGTACACTCTTTTGTTCCAAATTCATAAGTATTTTTAAGCTATTGCATAGATTTTATCGCAGGCTTTGAGCGCGGGGACCGAATCCAGAAATTCCGTAACGAAGAAAAACCTGACGCTCGGTTGCCATGGCAACAATATCGGTTGTCAAAACAAACATATAAGAAGATTTGATCATTTTCGGAGAATAATAAAACTCTTTTCATAAACTGTATATACCTCCATATGACAAAAAAGATTTGATTATTTTTTATTTATCAAATGCAAAAAAGATTTTATTTAAGACACAGCTGTTTGTATTTATAGAGATAGGTACAAAAAGATTTTATTCCATATTTGGCTGTATAGTTCCAACTACCATTGCTTAAAAAAAAAGTACAAAAAGATTTTATTCCATATTTGGCTGTATAGTTCCAACTACCATTGCTTAAAAAAAACAAAGATGTAAAAAAGCGCGGTTAAGCGAAAATAAATAATAAATATGAATGAACAAACTGCATTTATTATTAATGAAGAAAGTAATAAAAGCGCGGTTAAGCGAAAATAAATAATAAATATGAATGAACAAAGTGCATTTATTATTAATGAAGAAAGTCACGAAAAAATAGTGAAAGAAAATGAGTGAGTACTCTATATACATACATTTTATTATTATACTGCTATAAAGGTGACCTAAATTTTTGATATTAAAATGAGCGATTTTAAAAGTAGCCCTCTTTTATACACACAAACACACACACGCGTATAGTTTAAATTCTCAATTTAGATTCTCAATATGTATATATATATATATATATATATATATATATATATATATATATATATATATATATATAAATTCATTCTTCATTATGTATATAACAGAAACCATCAAACCAAGCACGTGTACCTACTATTCAGTACCTTTGTTTTTGGTGTATAGATAATGCACATGAATGCCGCGCAGAGAAAGTATATATGATATTATATCTATATAAATGTACATCGCGCGAAATTCGATAATCACTTCTAAATATTGTTATTTATTTAATAAAAGAAAAAATTGTTTTCTTATCGGTCACCACGCTCAAAAAGTGTAACTTGAATTAATATCAAAGAAAAAGAAATACTGCATGAATAAAATAAATAAATAATTATAATAGCATAAGTTGATACAAAATGCTATGCAATAGCTTTACCGCGGCAGTCCCCGAGTGCCACACGTCTTTTTTTTTTTTGTTAACAATTGGTAAACCCTTGACAACATCTCAAAGCAGTTCAACTTGAATGGAATGGATCAATTGCTCTGTATGTAAATGGTCTTTTCTGCGTATTCTTTTTTTAAAATTCCGCCCATGTATCATAAAAATATTCTAATTTCTCCTTTTGTTCAAAACAATGAATCCATGTTTAAACAGCTTACTTACCATTAAGAGCAAAACCTCACAGTACGAATTCTTTTTCTTATTTAAATTTTTATAAAATAATACGCTATTTAGCATTGGGTACCTATATAGAATATGAATTAAAATATTATTTAAACAACTGATACTAAATTTTCTACAGCAAAAAACCTGTCTTTACATGATATACAGGCTGTAAAAAAAATATTAACTGGGGGTTCTACTCATTATACTGAACAAGTATCCCCAAGGAACCCTTAGTGAATTCTCAAAAAAAACTGGACCCTCTACAAAAATGCACAAAATTGGACGATCTCTATAAAGAGTTAATCTGTTTTGCGATTTCAACAAAGTTGTTCAATATGATGAGTAGAAGCCCCAATTACTGGGATCTACACCAGTTTTGTTTTATGTGTACAGTAAAATAACCAATTTAAACATTACCCCTGTGTTTCAGCAGTCGGGTAAAAATGTATCCTATCACATATGTCACTCACGGGATAAAGACGATTCTAACGACACATCAAGCCGTTTAGGCTTCAGAATCAGCTAAAGAAACGGACATACATACATAAAAACATCATTATTGGAGCAGCAGGGTAAATAACTTCAGTTCCCAATTATAGAAAGCATATAGAAATATTTTAGGTAATCAATGATATCTACAGATTTTGCAACAACAACCAGGTTTTTTAAAGGCCAAGTGCGTGTCGGATTTGCGCACCGAGGGTTCTGTACCACTACACATTTGTGTATTCAGAACATCAACAAGTACAAAAATTAGATTAAAGAACACACATATTTATTTATTACTAGCTGTCCTGGTGAAGTTCGTACCGCCTCACACTACACTACACTACCCTTCACTACACTAAACTACACTACCGCTACCGCTACACTACCACTACCACTACCGCTATCACAACCACTACACTACCACTATACTACCAATACCACTACTACCACACTACCACTACCGTACCATTACTACTACCACTAACACTACCCTACCATTACCACTACCATTACTACTACCACTACTACTACTGCCACTACCACTACAATACTACTGCACTACCACTACACTACACTACTTTTTGTAGATATTGCAGGAATTGTTAGGTCATTTTGTACACCTTGGTTTGGTATTATTTAAGTTTAAGTAAGGGTCCCTAATTTTTGAAAATATAAAATAGCTAGCTTTTAACAACCGTGGATAGATTAGCTTCCCAACGATGAAAGAATTTTTCAAATCGGTCCATTAGTTTCGGAGCCTATTCAAGACAAACAAACAAACAAACAATAAAATCTTTCCTCTTTGTAATATAAGTGTAGATGTAGATTAAGCTTATTGTACTCAGGAAACATAAATAATACATTTCACAAAGTAAGATCACACAGACGGTACAGCTTATTTCTAAAGAAATTTCTGCCAGCAGACCCGGGAAAGAAGAAAGTTTTGACTGAGATGGCAGAAAAGACGTTTACACAACTTAAAATACGTAATATTAAATAAATACTAAATTTAAACAAATGTTAACAACAAATGCATACACATATTTAATTTGTGTATATAATTACATAGATAAATATGAATACATACATAAAATATTTCATGGCTAATCAATCAACTCAGGAAGACAGAAAAAAATAGTGTTCTTTCAATTTATTTTTAAAAGATTAAAGCGCTCGTAAAAATGAATGAATGAATTTCGTGAGAAAGATAATTTCACAACCCGACAGCATGAACAGAGAAGGATCAGGAGAAGAAGTCAGTACAATGAGAGGGGACATTAGGAGGGATTTTAATTGGGATCGGGACAGTGGGTCTGGTTAGCGCTTCTAGGTGAAGTGTTCGCGTAGGTAATGTTGAACAGGATGCAAAGGATGTGGGAGTTCCTACGCAAACAAATCGGGAGCCATTTGAGCTGGTTTTAGTACTGGGAGACGTGGTCGTACTTGCGCAATCCAAATATAAATTGGATGCGCAAGTTCTGCAGGCGCTCAAGCTTGATGAAAAGTTCCTTGGTGACAAGATGTGGGAGAAGAATGGATTGAGCAAGGTAAATCTTGGAGACGCTGAAAAACCATTGGAGACGCTTAAGCATATGAAAAGAAAAGTGTCTTTTTCTGCTGATCTCATTGACATGGGAAGTCCATGATAATTTTGAATCAAAGGTACGACCTAGAATTTTTTGCAGCGGAAGTGAACGGAATTATCGCGCCGTGATAAACAACAGCTGGTATGTCTGAGTTATCAATTTGTTTCAGCGTGTAATTGTAACTTGTTTATTGTTATTTCAGCGTGTAATTGTAAATTGTAATGCAATTGTAACTTATTATTGTAGTAAAAAAATGTTCTGCCATACATTGATATACCTCACGGTCAATTCTCCTATTGCAAATGTTTGTATTTGAATAACAATCCAATTTGATAACAGCGAGCTAGTTAAAAAAATTCGATGTTTGATGTACTAATATATATACTTTGGTTTGATAATAACTTTAAATTTACGGTTTTCGGTTTTTTTCTTTTAATAGTGCTGTGATGCCTTGTTTTTGCCGAATTTCATGATCGATGGTCAACGGAAAGTATCTCTCCTGCGAGTTCTGATTTATTTGCAATGGCGTTGTAGTAGTTCTTAGTAGAAGCTTGATTTTTTTACAGCTCCAAGGGATCTTAGATCTAAGTGATATTAATTTTAAGTTGATACCTCCACGCGTTCCTGAGAAAAGACAGACAGATAGGCAGACGGACAATAGCAAAGTGATCCTAGGGTGCTTTTTTGCTTTTAACGAACGGAACCCTTACAATCTTTCTTTTTTTCATATAAAACAAAAAAGCTAAATTTACAAAATTATTAAAATAAAATTTTAGCAGCCTATTTAGGTAAACAACCCTTGTATGGCTGTGTGTTTATTATGAATAATGCATATCAAACAAAATTCATGTGTTTTTTTTTCAGCTGAAACTCTATTGTTTCCAAACCTATATAAACCTAGAAGAATATCTTCCAACATCACAGCTGGTTGTACGGTAGTAGTGAGAAGATGTATTCAAAGGCGTCGCTTATCATAGCGCTCTCATGCGTGGCTCTGGCGAAGGCGGGCTGTCCTGTCTCCAACGTGCAGCCGCAGTACTTCAACACTTACACTGCTGAACTGCTAAACGACACCCAGTACCAACGGCTGGTGCAAGAAAATAACACGCAGTAAGTCAATCTTAAGATCATTTTCTTGCCAAATATTATATCTATCCAGTTTAGCTTTTTTTTGGTTTCAACCGTAATGAAGTATGTTTTTTTGTTAATACTAGTCTTGATTTTAACTACTATGCGCTATTTTACCCTTTGCTTCGCCAGCGTTTTATTTGTTTGCCCGAAAGCACCAAAAGGATGGGTATGTTTTTCAAGTGTACGTAATTTTTTTTTTATGCACAATTGGTAAACCCTTGACAACATCTCACCTGGTGGTAAGTGACGATGTTGCTGAAGATGGAAGCGGGCTTACCAAGATTCCCCAACGCAATGGGGAACTGGCTATCTTATCTTCATGCCGGAACACACCAATGATATCAACATTGATATTTGGCGGCAAACTATTGTGTATGTAACTATGTGTGTATGTATAGGTATTTTATTGGCACGCTCTGTAGCCTAAACGGCTTGATGGATTTGGGAGTGCGAATTGTCGTTAGATTCTTCTTGGTCCAGTGAGTGACTTAGGTAGGGTACTTTGTATCCGACTGGCCAAATAAGAGCGTATAAGGTTTTACTCATTCTGGTTTTTAATTAATTCGTTTAGTTTATCTTTCTGTTTTGTCCGTCCCTTACAGTTTTATTATTTTATCTATTCCAAAATATTTATTTTTATTAGATGTTTGCATAGACTTTCAAATGGTAAAAAAATAATTTAATGTTTCAGATTACAGGCTCATATTATCGGTATTTACTGGAGCATCAATAAATACCCTTATATCCTTGTCATTTATGTAATATATTTCTATGCTATAAGTCTAGTGCACAGGCATATGTGACATCAATCTTGATTTTAGATAGATAGATCTATTAGTCTTCTGTAACAACTTCGGCTTTGTAACAATCCAAATTTGTATCGTCTTATTCTTCCTACGTTCCTATTAACCTAACATCATATAAACTTAACTCTATCGCAGTCTAAAAAATCCTGTCAGTAGTCCAACGGAGACGTCTAGACTTAGGGGTTCCTAAAATTTTAAGATAACGGAACACCCACCAAATACCTTTCATTTTATGGAACCCCATTACAAATCAAAGACACTATAATTTAAATAAAAACTAAAACTTTTAACAGAAATATTTTAAAAGTGAAACACTTTATTCTTTACTTTAACTTTCAATGTGAAGAATGAACTTGTTTCACTGTTTTATCAATAATTGCTTTATAGTTCACTATTATGTCACGGAACGCATTTTGGGAATCGCTGGCTAGACAGGGCAAAGGTGCAAAGGCTGAAGGGCGAGACAGTGACTCGGGAAAATTCATTAGGAGTGCCAGCGCAGCGTTTGGTGCAGATAAGCACGCTCCAGCAGTGACCAGTGTCTAGTGATCTCGGCTTCGACGTAAACATTATAGAGGCGTTGGATCACTACACTGTGACTGTGTGAAGACATAGTTGAGTTTATCATGTTAACCACTGAACAGTAACTGGCGGGTATTTGCGCCAAAATCTATGTGCGCTTTACAGATATAATAACCAATGGCCCAATAGCAAAGGATTACAAATTTACGATTTCATAGATTCGCGCCATTCAAATAGTTCATTTTTTAACTATTATTATTTTACAGATTCTCTTTGTTTAAAGCTTATATTTGCTATTTTTTATTTTACGGAGTGTTTAGTAATTTAGAAATTAAGTAAAAGTATTTTTATAACGTTTGGCTCTCCGCGAATTGAGACCTTGGACGGTCCAGAGCGTCAAGGTCGTGCACGTGTAACTGTTCATTGGTTATCATTCGTCAGTCATTCCACTTGGTCAGTCGCTGATTTGTTCTGTGCCTCCATCTATAGCACCTGCACCGAAACGTATCTGGCTATTATTTAACCTGTGATCTAGTTACTAGGTCAAATAAGTAAGCGTTTTGTTTTTTCGTTCATTATTTGAACGGCCAAAGAGTGGGATAACCTGCCGGCGTCGGTTTCACCGATTCATATAATTTAGAAATCTTCAAGACGAGAGTGAATTGGCACTATTTGTGTTTACGTGTTACATCATCGGCTGGACCGGCACTAACCTTCAGGTGAGGTGCAGTCAAAGGCACTCAACTTTTTAATATTAAAATTAACAAAATAATGGTTGAACGGTTAATAACTAGACTACTAGTTACGTTCTTTATAGTTCTCTTCTACTGATATATCTCACTGTAATCCAGCGCAGAGTATAAAGGCATCTATAAATAATTACGAGATTGTTAGGGATTTCTCCCATTCCCGTCTTATTTAGAGACACATTCGTAACAACGAAAGGACCATCAAATTTTAAACTAATGTGATTACAGTTTAATAAACAAAAAAAAGAATATCACACTTACACACCATTTATGGATAAAGTGAATCCCTTTGGATTTAGGATCCCAACAAACACAAACACGACCAGGATACTTTGTCCCGCTATGGAGTTTCAGTGCATATCTACCCTTCAACTCCATCATCAGATCAAGTGATGGATCTAAATTATTGTACAGTCATCCGAACTCTATTCACTTGCAAAGATACGATAACTAGACGTAGGTTTAAATCGATTTAAATGGTTTTTGTCGCAATTTAAGTATATTGCGTAGCCAGGCCTCCTACTCGGTAGATCAATGACCTAGTGGCCTGGTGAAGGTCACGGGAAGGTGCTGGATGCGGGCTGCGTAGGATCGTAGATGTCTTTCGGCTGATATGATGATAATGAGTATATTATGGAGGTACCACTTGCGAGTTGTTGATTGATCGTGCTTTTTTTTTCTAGGTACTGCGCTATACTAGTGAATCCATGTGACCCTGAAGAAGGCAGGCGCGTAGACAGCACCTGCAACAACCTCAAATACCCGAGCAGAGGGGCTATACAAACTCCTTACTTCCGGGTCCTGCCAGCTGAATTTGGAGAAAGTAAGTATTTTGGTGTACTGTGCCGCCACCCCCACACAGCAAACTGCGATCGCCAACCGCCTGCCGAGCTCAGCGATTACGGCAAAACTCAGGGAGGCGCATGTCCAGCAGTGGACGTCTCTTGCCTGATGTGGTCATCATCATCACATGCCAAAGCAGGCTGATTAGCAATGAGTATTGTCACATGGCTCTCTATGAATTCGGAAGCTACCCTACTCGTACAACTACCTCAGAACCTAAGAATGCGGTATTTTACTACTAGTCAATGCGTTACTTTTGAACAAATCAAAATAAAAAATTGTTCTCATTACTGGCATAGTGACGTCATAAGCTCCATAGTCTGGTTTACAATAAATATAAAATTAAAAATTGATTAGAATTTGAAATTGAGCAAGGTTTTAGCTATTCTAGATGAAATATTATATTTAAATTTGTTATAGATTACGGGTCTTTGTTCAAATTTAAAGTTCAAGTTTGCAAGGAATTTTTGAATTTATTAAATATTGGATTATTTGCCTGGACACTTCCTAAGAGCTGACATACCTACTGATTCTAATTAGTGTAGGTATACAAATTCTTTGTTTATTTTTCATACTATAATAGCCTATCTTTTGGTGAAGACGCTGTGTATAAAGCTTCTAATTAGCTAATCAGAGTAAATTTTTACTAACTATCAAAAACCATATTTGTTGTAGAACTGTATTCACTCACTTATGAGATGCCATCATCTCACTTGATAGTAATAATTCACCTACAGGAGATGTAAGCGGGCTTACCAAGATGCCCCAACACAATGGGGAACTGGCTGTCTTATCTTCATGCTGAAACACATCAATGCTGTTAACACTGGTTTTTGGCAGCAAGACTTGTATAGGATGGTGGTAGCTAGAGCCCAGCGAGCTTAGAAATGCCCCACCACCAACCAAACCGAGTCTTACAAAGTTAGACCCTGCCGGGAATCGAACCCGTGACCTCCTGATGTGAAGCAAGTGAATTAATCACAACGCTGCAGAGACGTTTTTACACAATACCAAATATAATATTATGGTTAGTGTTACTCAATAAAATTAAATTAATTCAAACATATTCATAAAATTAAGGTCCCGATCTGGTACAGATGTGTAAAATAGTTTTTTTATATGTGAACTCTACCGTAGCTCTAACATCGCATCGACCGATTTCATAGAGAGCCACGTAAAGCTTTACAAGAAGGAAAGAAAACTGGATATTTTGAATTTTTACCTATGTCTATGTAAAAACGCAGTTTCAAGTGTAAGGTTGTCCAAAAATCGGCTTTGTTTGGGACTTATAAATACAGCATTATAATTAAACGTTATAACAAAAAAAATGTCTGCATTATAATTAAACGTTATACTTTTTTTTATTAAGTTGTGTACACGTCTGCCATTTCAGTCAAAACTTTCTTCTTTCCCGGGTCTGCTGGAAGAAATTTCTTTAGAAATAAGCTGTACCCTTTGTATAACCGTTATATTTAAAATCTGTATTTTATTTATCCTGTGTACAATAAACTGTTAAATAAATAAATAAATAAAAAACGTCAAAATGTGTGACCAAGTGTGGCCACGCATTGAGAAGGGACTCGCAGTGTTATCGAAATAATTTAAGCTTAAGCTTTAAAAGTAAACAATACTTGTAGCTAATGAATTTATAAACCAAACTTGAACACGATTATTTTAAACTTTAAAAAAACTTATTTTGAAAAACTTAGTTTGGGCATATATCCAAGACGTCGTCAAGATTGCTACGACGACGCCTTGGACATCGCGTGTACTATCCAGAGAAAGCGATGAATAGAATTCAGTTTCACAATATTATGTTTGCTAATTCTACTGTCAGACAAAACTTCGCCTTCACCTTGAGATCTATGAAATGCTACTTCCAAGGTCCTAGCTTTCTCATAAATCTTTAATGAGATTGACACTCCACAGACTTCGAGCCCCGTCTCGCTAAGTCTGGGAAGCCGCTGCCACCGGCGCGCCATGTCCGCAACCGCCTGGTTCTCGGCGGGAAGGTGCCTCACGAGGACTTCACTCATCTCCTCACCTTCTACCTCAACTTCTTGTTTGGTGACGTTTCCGTCGTCTCCGATACCAGTGAGTTAGACCTTGATAAATGGGTCTTTTATTTAATAACTTAATTTATTTTATGTTATTCTTATTTATATTATTAAAGTAGTTATCAGGGGTTATTAGCTATAGTTGCTTAGTGCGGCTTGCGTGGTTGCGTCGATAACGCAGATTTACTCAACTGTAGCACGGTTATTCATAACCTGGATGGTTTTAACTGTTAGTGGCAAAGAGTTTCTATAATATATCCAAAGGGAAATTCTACGTCACGTTAATGACCCCACTTTTGAATAAGTATACCGCATAGCATAATTCTCTCATAGGTTGCTGCAGTGAGAGTGTGACGGATATAGTGTAATTTTCATGCAGTTAGATTTTCTTAGATACGTCTTTGAATCCGTTACTTGATTCCACTTTTCCATCAAGCCGTGAAAAGACATTGCGTCTCTCTAGAGATAATATAGTCACTCTGTGGTTAGTGACATTACTCGACCAATTCAGTGATTCGCAAGCCGCGGTAAGCCATTGGTGTCGGTTGCTACCACTACGCATTAGATGCCATATAGGCAGCTCAAAAACCTCTGACAATGGGGTTCGCCAATCACCCTAAAGCTTACCAAATGTGAATCATCATCATCATCATCATGTCACCTCATATACGTCCCCACCGAGGGGCTCGAGCCTACCCTGAATTAGGGCGATCGGGCCTTAGTCGACCACGCGGGCCCAGTGCGGGTTGGTCGACTTCACACACAACCTTCGAGTTTCTTCGCAGGTTTGAAATGTGAATAAAAAAATAAAAAATAAACCCTACAATCTGCAACAACCTGGAATTAATTGCGTGATGGAGTTTGACCTTACCTTCCTGAGCCTCCGCTACGGGGACGTTTGTGGGTTAATATATTTTGCCAGCGGCTTTGCCCGCGTGGACATCGTTTTTTTTATGACTGTCTTTGAGGGTGAGTGGTGCGCGAGCCGATACCGGCCTCAGGAACTATTTCGGGCTATTCTGATTCTGATTGGACGTCAATGTCACTGAGTTTTGCCTAGATCCCTCGAGAACTATGGAAGGATATGCTAACTAGTAAATTATGTCATTTTCTACCATCTCAAATATCTTTGTGCAAAAAATCACAACAATCCATTTTTTGGTTTCGATGTTAAAGAAATTAACCAAAAAGGAGTATTTTTAGTTTCCACAGGAACTGCATCGGATTGTGCTTTTTTCATAGGATAAAAAAACCTATGTCCTTCCCCGTGACATAGGATACCTGCATGCCAAATTTCATCAAGATTGGCCAAGGTAATGAAGCGTGAAAAGGTAACAAACATACAAATAAACAAACAAACACATTTTCACATTTATAATATACTAGCTTTTGCCCGCGCCTTCGCCCGAGTGTACATCGCTTTTATAACTGTCTTTGAGAGTGAGTGGTGCGCGAGCCGCCAGGGGCTCGCGAGCGTGGACATTAGTTTTCTCCAGGTCATTTCCGATTCCCTCAACCATCTTTGTGTAAAAAATCACAACAATCCATTGTTCCGTTGCGATGTAAAACAATTAAACCAAAAAGAGACTATTTTTTTAGTTCCCTTAGGAACTGCATCGGACTATGCTACTTTTTTGGGATAAAAAGTAGTCTATGTCCTTCCCCGTGACACAGGCTACTTGTATGCCAAATTTCATCAAGATTGGTCAAGGTGTTAAAGAGTGAAAAGGTAACCAACAAACAAACACATTTCCACATTTATAGTACATATTAGTAAGGACTAGCCGTCCGCCCACGGCAACGCGGGCCTTTTCTTTTCGATTTTCCGGTAGGAATAAGACGTTTCCCGGGGTAAAATGTAGCCTTTGTTCTATTCCAGGACCTAACCTATTAGGTGTGCCAAGTTACATCCTGATCCGTCGAATGGTTGAAGCGTGAAAGAGTATCAAACATCCATACATACATCCTTACATTCATATAAACAAACTTTCCCATTTATAATATTAGTAAGATCAAGCTTATCAGGCAGCCAAATGTTACGTTACGTTCAGAGTTCCGGAGCCCAAAAGGAGTAAAAAGAACCTTTACAATATCTACATATCCGTCCGTTCATATAATGTACTTAGCCACTATATGGACTATAATAATATTATAAAATATGTGAAAGTTTGTATGTATGGACGTTTGTTGCTCTTTCACGCTTCAACCACTGGACTAATCGGGATGAAACTTGGCAAACATATACGTTAGGTCCTGGAATAGGACATAGGCTACTATTGTATTTATCTACTATTTAAAACGTCTTATTCCCACGGGAAAATCGAAAACAATGCGGGCAATAATGAAACAATATTTAGTTTTCTTTGATGAAACTTTGCTCGTAGTGGATACCTTGTGAATTAAAGTGAGAAATGGAATCATAAGTTCCAAAATATTTTAAGTGCTACCTACCTACCAGATAAAAAGGGGTTGATTGATTGATTTGATTGACTCTGACCATCGCATGCTTGTTTCAGTAAATTACGTTTTACAAACCACCTACTGCTGCCAACCAGAGGGCAAGGAAGACCACCAGTGCATCCCCAACTATGTCGCCGACGACGACCCCACGCTAAAATACTCCAGCATCAGATGTCTCAACCTGACCAGACCGTATTCCTTCCAATATTTCGGATGCCTTCCTAATAATACCGTACCAGAAAGGGTAATTTTTTAAAATTTTAAACAAGGATCTTTTTATACTTTTTCTTCTTAGCGAGTCGATTCGTCGGCTCAATTTTTTTCAGACCAGTACTCTGCCACTACGTCCGCATTATCTGTTGCATTGTGCAGGTCCTCGCGCTTATACAGGTGGTAGGACGCGCAGGACAGGACACAAGGTGTGCTATAGTATGGGGAGAGACACCGCATTCCCATGAATTATCCCAGCTGTAGCCCCACCTGCACATGTTTTCCTTGCACCAGCCAACTTGACTCTATGTTGGCCAGAGAAGGTGGACTTCCCGTCTTTCTGACAGTGGTGTGAGTGTTGCCGCAGAATACCTCTCCTGCCAGAGACTCAAGCGAGCTTCAGAGGCAACACCTCTTTAATAAAGCTGAGCTGACTTTTGAGCCTTGTGGAGTGGCACAGGAACGTGACGTAGCAAACTACGTCCAGATATGAGTTTACATAGTAATTTATTTGGCCGCTAAACACGACAGATATAACTTTTGCCAGCCACTGCTCGCATATACTCGTATTTGGCTAGTACAGCGATGTCGATTTATCTCGAAGAAGGTTGTCAAAATAATGTTCAAATCTCCTAACATGGTTGAGAAAAGAATCTTAACCTACTTAATTAATTATACCCGTTCCCAATAAGGGAATCTTATCAAAATATGAAGTAACAGCTCGTCAGAGGAACAAAAATGTGATTTTCTATGGTTTTCGTTTTTTTCCTTTTGAGGTACGGAATTCAAAAAACAACCTGTATCTACTCGTACACTTAGAAGGCTATATACCCAATTATATTTTTCAGATCAACATGGGCTCACCACTTATGGATTTAGGTGCAATTTATGGAGAAACCCTGGCTGCAGTTAATAAAGTGAGGACTTTTGAAGGTGGTCGTTTGATCGCTGAAGAAGAGAATGGCATATTATGGCCACCAAGTACCAAAACTCAAGATAACTTCTGTCATCTTAACGAGGGCCAGCTTGAAACTCGGTGCCATGATACACGTAAGTATAGATAATGCATAATACCAATCGTGAGTCGTGACTACATATAATGAAGTATTGTAGTTTCATGGACTAAAAGGATTAATTTCTAATCACTCAGTCACCGATCAATGAAGAACTTTCATACCGCCCTAACATTATGTTATCTTACCATCACAGAATATGGAATAATATGTGCCTATATTATTCCGATTTCTATACTATCTATCTATCTTCCACAATTAAACTCTCTTCAAGCAAATTTAAATATATTTTTTTATTGTAGCTGACAACCGCATGAACACACTGCTTGGGTTTAATCTCTATGGTATCTGGTTCTGGCGCGTGCACAACAAGATCGCCGGTGAACTCGCCCAAATGAACTCCTGCTGGGATGACGATAAGCTCTTCTACACCGCCAGAGACATAAGCATCGCGATCTCCCAGCAGATGTTTTACTACGAAGTACTCCCCACCTGGTTGGGTTACGATAATATGCTCGCCATCGGCATGATTCAGAATTCTACGGGATTCAGAGACATCTACGACGACAATCTATACCCGCGAGCATCTGTGGAATCAGTTTATGCTGCCCGATGGGTACATATGATGCAAAATGGTAACATGAAGTTCTTTGATGAAAAAGGAAATTACCTGAAAAATATGCCGGTGGGAAACCTGACTTTAAGGACCGGATTACTGGCATTGGACAACAACCTTGCAGCCATAACTCAAGGAACCTTCCGTCAACCATGCGCCGCCGCCGCTGATAATATTGCCGACACCGACGTAAGTATAACTACATACGAATTTTGTTACACCACGCATTTTCTTCAATTGTCGTTGATATTCTTTGGTGATTTTGATCACTTATTTTTGTGTATTAGTTATTACTCAAATTTTAAAATGTCAACATTTTTTCCTTTTCAGCTAATCACACAATCAATGGGCGGACTACAAGAAGTATTAGACCTGCATACCGCCGATATGGCTAAGAGTAGGTACTTCGGTTTCCCAGGGTACTTCAAGTACCTCGAATACTGTACCGGCAAGTCTTACAAGACCTTTGATGATCTCGCCGACTTCATTCCATTACCGGTAAGAAGTAGCTGGTTGCGTAGTGTAATTTTTTTGTTTACAACCCATAACCATTCCAACTACTATGGGGTTCGGGTCTCTTTTCAAAGTCGGGGAGGTAAGCCCATTCTCTACAGGTCCACACACGAAGCAAATCGGGATTGGTGAAACTTGTAGGGTTAGTGGCGAACCCCGCCGTCGCAGAAGCTTCCAGTTCCAGCCGATCGCCGACAAGTGATAGCGACCGACATTAACGGCTTTCTTCTTCAATCGCGTCGACCACAAGTCATGTCACTCTTTTTTATTAATTTTTAATTAAGATTGGTAAGCCCATAGCATAATCTCACCTGATGGTAAGTGACGATGATGCCAAAGATGAAAGCGGGATTACCAAGATTCCCAAACGCAATGGGAAACTGGATATCTTATCTTCAAGCCGGAACACGTCAATGATTGACAATCGATGTTTGGCGGCAAGATTTAGATAAGATGGTGGAAGCAAGCCAGGCGGGATTAGAAAATGCGCTTTCACCAACTAAACCGAGTCTTACAAAGGTAGACCTGATGTGTGCTATCGGCGGCGTCCATAAGCTTCTCCCGAGTGCAGGTATTTGGGTATGTAAGCACATTGGACATGCAACCACATGGGCCATTGGTACCCACTCCTACACCGTAGGTCCGACCCGTTCGTGAAACTTTACCTGGCACGTGCTATGTAAGCCGTCGAGATAAAAGACACTTGATAATGCTTAATGTCAGTTAACTTGCGTGATTGATGAGACCACACAAGTTGCCCTGAGATACGGTCGCTTTGGGTTTTTTTTTAACTTTTTCCTAAAGTTACTTATCAGAGAAAGTATCCAAAAATATTTTTTTTAAAACTTAAAGCTTTGAGGTGCAAGCTTTAATTTGAAAGTAATTTTATTATTTCGTGTTCTTCTCAGCAAACCTTTCATTTGATACCGATTACGATTGCGGGTGAATAAAAAATAACTGCTCAGCCATCCTTAGGGGTCCGCCATATTGGCTTTAAAATGACGTCACGTAGCTCATGCATTGTTATCCAAACTTAACGTATATGCAAAATTTCAGCTCAATCGTAAAACCGGAAGAAGTGATTTGTCCCAAACTATATAACTAACTAATACGGAAAATTTATACAAAGCTTGCAAAAAAAATGCTAGCTTTAGTTATAGTAAATTAGAGAACTAAAGAAACCGACATAGCTCACAGCAGCGTAAACTCAAGTGGCAGTAAGTGGAGCACATAAATCGTAGTACTAACGGCTGTTGGGTATATAATAAAGTTCTCGAGTGGTGATCGCGCTTAAGATAGAAGCAGGCCTCTTCTCGGTGGACCGATGACCTAGACGTTTTAGATGCTGGCAGCGCAGGACCGATCGTTGTAGAGATCCCTGGCGGAGGCCTTTGTTCAGACGTAGACACGTCCTTCTGCTGATATGATGATGATGATAAAACTAAAAATCTAACACCAAAATCTTACTACCATTAATCAATTCAATGTTATCCACAGTGGATCAGGGTTCTCAAAGAAGTGTACGAACATGTAGACGATATGGATGTTCTCGCTGGTATGTGGCTTGAGAATATGATGCCTGGAGCTCAGGCTCCTCCCACTATGTACTGCTTGTTGGCACCGCAGTTCTTGAGGAACATAAAATCTGACAGACACTTCTACGAGAGACCGAATCGCCCCAACGCGTTTTCATATGGTGAGTTTAATTAAAGTTTATAAGTCACAAACTAACATACAAAAAAAAAATTCAGTTAATTTCATCCAACTTTGGTCTTGCAAAAACAAAAGAGGTAAGTCAAAAGTTAAACGGTTGTATTTCAATTTTTCAACACCCCTGAATGTTCACACTCACAAACTAAGATGAAATCAACAGATTTACAGTTCAGGATTGGAGGGTCAATGGTTGACTAATTTATTTGGGCAGTTTGACTAAAATCAGACCTCTTTAGCATAACGTGTTATTTTTTCTTTAAATCTTTCGCACACGTTTCAAACTACATGTCGATTGGGGTGCAATACAAACCGAAAAAATATTAAAACACTGACCCAAAGCGTCGCATTACAAAGATGTTTGTGAGAATAGGAAAACACTTATTTGACAAATACCTTAGGAACGTGCAAAAAAAATCAATCTAATATAATTTCGGTTCGTATTTGCATCGCCCATATACGAGTATGTAGGTATAATCATGTGCGAATTGTTTCGAAAAAAATTTTTTAGTCACTATGCCAGCCTCCACACAAAAATGTTGAAACCCTGATGCAAAGATAGAAATATACGGAACGTGAAATAGTAGCATACACTCCCCATACAGAAAGAGAAAACGCTTTTCCACCTCTGAATATTATCCGATCATCATGATTTTTATTTAATTATGTTATTGATACAATAAATCATTATCATAGGATAAAATTGCTGCTTTGCGTGCCATTCTTCCCTCATAACAAAACCTTTCAAAAATAGGATGCATTTAAATTGAAAACTTTTATAACTTATAAGTTTCATCTGTACTTAAAAGATACTAAATACTTCATGTTAAATATTAATTACAGAGCAACTGCAAGAAATTCGCAAACAGACGATGGCGGGATTCCTGTGCGAGTACGCAGACGGGGTCACTGAAATTCAGCCGTCGGCCTTCATGCTCGCCAGGGCAGGGTAAGGGACTCCACGGGCCACTCGACAGGTTTCCAGTCCCGTCACAATTTGACATCTCCCTCCAACACATCCTGACACATGAACGTCAATGGAGTTTCGTATCTATTACATTGAGCTTCACGTATTGGACTGGGAACCTGTTATGCCAGCGAAACCCCTTTTTTTCGGTACAGATTATTTGTATACCTCTTAACTGGTGATTCTACTCGTGAAACTGTTTTGCTTTATTTATTCCTATCCTGGGGAGGCCACAAGCAACGCAGCTACGGCGAACCACAGTAAACTGAACCTTACTCTAAGTAAATACAGATTAATGTTGACATGCCATCGCTGGCAAACATTTTGCCAATACCAGGGAAAGGGTTATGTAGATACGAGTACTACTACTAATCAGCCTGCTTTGGCAAGTGATGATATTGACCACTTCGAAAAGACGTCCACTGCTGGACATATTGCCTCGCTCCAGGGAGGGGGGTTTGCCGTAATCGTCACGCTTGGTGGCGATCGCAATGTACAGCGTGGTCATGTGGTGGCGCATGACGCTGAACCTCGCTGCCCATGCTCCGGTTTTAGTTTCCCTAGTCGCTTCTTACAGGCCCAAGTACGCACAAAATTTTTATCAATAAATAAAGAATTGAAAATATTTCTATTTATTACAGAAACGAGATCACAAGTTGTGGAAACATCCCAAAAATCAACTTCACCGTTTGGAAAGATGACAGTTGCAGTGCCTAAGCCGATGTCCCGAAATAGTAGTTCTAATAACATTAGAATGATGAATATATAAACATTGCATGCACATCCAAGTGTTTCACTTTCTTGTTTCCTTATTGTTCTGTAGAGTTTATTTAGTACGGTAGTTGACTGCTGGTAATTACAGTTCCTTTTTATCAACTGTCAAAACAACAGATGGTTAAAAAGATGTGACGTCATAATTAGTCAGCTTCAATGGTGCACAAGTTTTGTGACCTTGATTAAGGCGAGGTGTTGATTGGAACAGATGTCTCTGCCTTTTTCTTTATTTACATTTTTTTTCAGATATCCTGAAATAGCGGTTTAGTAGGTTGCACTTGACTCTAACGAGAATTAGTACTTTAAAGCTTAATACTTCGCAAATAGAACTCTGAATTGAAAAATAGTTTTAGAAAATCCCAAGTAGTTAAAATACACCCCTCTTTAAAAATAGGGGAGGTGCTCTAATATTTTTTTCAAGTTTTTATTTAACACTTTGTTGACGTGATTTAAAGGTATACTCATGCCATTTTAGAGTAATTTAAAGCTAAACCGCGGACAGAAAGACGGACGAATGGATATATAAAGACATGGTGAAATAGGGATGACAAACGCATCAGAAATAAATTATGTATTCTTGATCACTAAATTGCCCTTCTACTTAAACTTCGGAAAACCTTACTCGTTTTGTTTTCTATCAAGTCTTCGATTTTTAATTCATCAAAATCACAAAATGAGTACATAAATGACGCTGCAAAACTATGACGTCACGCCTAGGTATTTCAAACATTTTTAGAACAAATGTCGTTTTTGACAGATGAAAAAAGTAACTCATATGACTAGCATTTGTCATCCCTATTATAAGGGTCCCTTATTGACTACGGATCTCTAGCAAGATAGACAACTTCCAGGTGACTTAGAAAGTTGAAATTTAGCATTGAGATAGGCAATTCAATTATGAGTTTATAAAGGGAAAAATTCGCAAAGTCTCGTGACTCTTCCGTAAAAATAGATGAGTACTTAGATGGAGTCACGTCTGCCACTACTTTTTTAAAATAAATATTCAGCAAATTGCACCGCAGTTCTCTTTTAAACATACTGAGAAATAATAATACTTAAACTTATGATCGTTACATTTTATGCATATTATTTTGTTGATAAGAACTTTATTGCTTCTCATTTATAAAGATATTTTTCCGAATTGGCAATCACGAAATGTAAGGAGGTTATATTCAACTAGTTTGGTTACCTACCTCTGTAATCTGTGTGTTAAATAAAATACTTTGAAATTGGAAAAACCGAAATGTATCAAAAACTAACAAAATATGTGCCAGCAGTTAAAATTTGCTATGCTACAAGCTATCCCGCGACCCGAGATAAATAGACACCATAGATTGTCCTATACCTGTCAAAAAGGCTTGAGAGTGCTTAAAAACACGAGGACGATGCTTCTACGACAGCTGGAAAGAATTTACATAGGTACAATCTTTTACATACAAATAAATACATTTCGTGATTGCGTAGTCAAAAAAATCTATATAAACAAACTAAACTAAGTCGGGTTAGTTACACCATTTATAACTGAATATCGGCTGGACCGAATTTTATGATTTTTGGTTTGCTGGATTTGTCTTAAACCTGAATAGCAAAATAACTATTAAAACATCTAAAAATTCAAACAACCAGAAAACACCGGAAATTCATTTTCCCATACATGTGTAGCGTAGCGTACTGTAGTGTTGCGTAGTGTAGCATTGCGTAGTGTAGTGTAGTGTATTATAGAGTACAGTTTGTGAAGTGGTACGAAGTTCGCCGGGGCAGCTAGTATCTTTATAAATGAGAGGATATAAAGTTCTAGGCAAATCATCATCATCATCATCATATCAGCCGAAGGACGTCCACTGCTGGACATAGGTCGCTCCCAAGGATTTACTCAGTATGTTCCAAAAAAAACGAGTGTGCAAATCAAATCAATTTAAAATAATTTATTTTAAATAGGTCTTTACACACACTTTCAAATAGTCAAAAAAACTTATTGAATATTACAAATAATGTCATGATTCAGATAACAGTCTCAGATAATGATATTTGTGACAGAATCAACATATATATCTTTGTCATTTACATAATCTATTATTTTATAATATCCTCAAGAGCATAAGCATTTTTTGACATGAGTCTTGAATTTATTCTCTGACAAACTAGTTACATTTTCGGGAATTTTATAGTAGAATCTTATACACTGTCCCACAAATGACTTTTTAACCTTACTCAGTCTCAAAAAGGCTATATCTATTTTATTTACATTTCTTAAATCCAAATTATGCCTGTCACTGTTTTTAGGAAATAAATGCAAATTCTTACGAACGTAAATGATGTTTTCATATATAAACTGACTGGCAACAGTTATAAGATTTTTTTGAACTTATTCTTTAACGACTCACGTGATCGCATCTGATAGATTGCGCTGATAGCTCTTTTCTGCAAGATGAAAATAGTTTCTATATCGGCCACAGTAAGATGCCATAAGACATTAAACCATGAAAGTAACTAAAATAAACTAGTCTCGCAGTACTTACATCTGTTAACTGTTTTATTTTCTTAACGGCATAAGCAGCTGCACTAAGCCTTACCGCTAATGTTTCAATGTGTGGTCCCCATTGAAGTGAAAAATCCAAAGTTATACCAAGGAACACTGTAGTATTTACAATTTCTAAGTTATTCCTGTCTAGTATTAAACTATTGTTGACCTATTTTACATTTGGCAAACCAAATTTTATACATTCTTAGCATTTAATAGTAAGTTGTTCACAGTGAACCAGTTCAGTATCCTTGAGAGAGTGTTGTTTACTTCGTCAATTTCATTTTTTTTCCTATTCACTTTAAAAATATGAGAAGTATCATCCGCAAACAACAAAATATTTTATAGATGTTTCACCATAAAAGGAAAATCATTTACGTAAACAAGAAAAAGAAAAGGCCCTTATATGGAACCCATTTTTACTCTAGATCCAGATGAGTTCGTGCCATTTACTCGTACTTTTTGTGTTCAGTTGTCTAAATACGAATTTAAAAGACTGAGAGCCCATCCTCGACACCGTAATTCTTTAATTTCACATGTAATTTTTGGTGTTTAACAAAATCAAATGCCTTAGAAATCATGAAATTTAGTAAAGTTGTTCCTCTCTTCAAGTCCGGAGAAAAGAAAAAACCCAAGTAATTATAGGCCTGTTTCTGTGCTACCAGTTTTATGTAAGGTTTTTGAAAAAAATATACTAAACCAAATGTTGACTCACTTTAATATCAATAAATTGCTCCATAACCTGCAGTTTGGCTTTACAAAAGGGCGTTCAACAACGGACGCGGGAGTTGAAATAATTAAAAACATATATGATGCTTTTGAGAAATCCCAAAACGCGATAGGGATCTTTTGCGACTTGTCAAAGGCATTCGATTGTATGGAACATTAAACTCTGCTTATAAACATGGACCATTACGATGCTAAAAATAAGGCTCTAGATCTTTTAGAATCGTATTAATTAATAGGATACAAAAATTACAAATAAATAATACGAAATCAATTGGTTCTCGGGTTAAGATGGGTGTGCCTCAAGGTTCTATTTTAGGACCTTTCCCTTTTTTAGTTTATATTAATGATCTACCATTCATGGTTGAATAACTGTCGAAAGTTGTGTTGTTTGCGGATGATACATCACTAGTTCTTAGGGTTGACAGAAAAACTCATATGTCTGACGAAGTAAACGACACTCTTTCAAAAGTATATAATTGGTTACTATAAATAACTTGGTCTTAAACGCAAAAAAGACCAAATATCCTTAGCTGGTTATATATTAGAATTTTTAAATCAAAGCGTGTTTCTAGGTTTAACTGTTGATTCAAAGCTTCAGTGTGGCCTGCATATAGAAACGCTAGCAGGCTGGCTTAACTCAGCCGCAAACGCAGTTAAAAAAATCAGGCTCCTTACAGATATGGACACCGCAAGACTGGTATATTTCAGCTACTTCCATACTATTATATCTTATGGGATACTTTTGTGGGGACATGCAGCTGATATAAATACCATATTTGTTCTGCAAAAAAAAGGGGTTCGCGCGATTTATGGAATGCGTTCTCGTGAGTCGCTCCGAGATAAGTTCAGAGATAATAATATATTGATTTTCCCCTGTCAGTACATTTATGAAAATATAATGTATGTACGTAAAAATCTGCATCTCTTTTCACTGAATAGTAATAGGCACAGTCGTTATCTTCGGAATGGGAATAAACTTCAAGTAACTCATACCAGACTTAGCAAAATCAATAAGTCCTTTGTGGTTCAATGCACACTCATGTATTACAAATTACCCATTGATGTCTTAAATTTGTCAGAAAAACAGTTTTAAAATTGTGCCAAAAGAACTCTTTGTAAAAAAGGTTATTATAAGACATCCGAATATATAAATGACAAAAATGTATGGGCAGACAGTGTTTCTTCTATCAACGCTGCTAATCCTGTTAAATAGTAATAAAATGAAGATCAAACTAAGAATTGACATGGAAGTGACAATACATGACAAGTAGTACTTCTTTTAATTAATATTTTTATCTTAACATTGACATGAATGGTGCATGCTCGCTTTAAAGTTCGTGAGCATGGTGGCGCATCGGCAGCCGGGTCGTTCCTTTTCCTCTAATATGGTTGAGAGGAGCGATGGCTGACTCTCGCGTTATACTCTTGACCGGACACTTGTCAAATGCGTTCATGACATTCAATAGTTTTAATGTATAACTTCTCGTGTCATATTGTTTTCATGTTCTAATGACATTATTTGTTTTTTTTTTCATCACGGATTGGATTTTGCCGTTATTAACTAATGATTGTTTATTTCTTGATTTGTTACAAATGAAATTATGTAATGACTATTTTATGACTATCAGATATAGTGTAATTTGCACCTATTTTGAATAAATATCTTGAATCTTAGATAAATCACAAAACACTCCAATTGCATTTTGCGATTCCTCAAAGGTATCATAAATGCTGCGAATAAGTGCAATTCCTGCATCGGTTGTTGATCGTCCTTTAGTGAAACCGAATTATTGGTTATGCAGTAGTTTCATCATTACAGCTCATATACGTCCCCACCGAGGGGCTCGAGCCTACCCTGAATCAGGGCGACTAGGCCTTAGTCAACCACGCGGGCCCAGTGCGGGTTGGTCGACTTCACACACAACCTTCGAGTTTCTTCGCAGACGTGTGCAGGTTTCCGTAGTGCAGTAGTTTGTTTTCTGTAAAATATTGTAGCATTTGGTTAAGCATAATCTTTTCAAACACTTTACTAAGAACTGGCAGCAAAGAAACTGGTCTGTAGTTGCCCAGATCAGTTTTTGAACCAGATTTATATAAAGGTATCACTTTAGATAAGATAAGATAAGATAATTTTTTTTGATAAAAATTGTTACAAGTCGAAAATAAAATACTAAATTAGATTATTATAATAATCTAAGGTCTAGGCAACCTTATATATAAATTTCATTTTAACATATAATCAAAGTCACTACTACTTAAAATAACTATTTTTTGCATATTAATGCAATTAAATAAAAAGCAAAATAACACAGTAACCGTCGTCGTTAGCATTAATTAGATAAATAAAATTATAATAGTATTGGCAGTTCCTAAAGTGGGGAAATTTTAACTTTTTTAAGTGCACAAGGAAAGACACCGTCATGTAGACATTTATTGAAAAGGTACGCTAGGGGCAGAGAAATTGATGGGCTAACAAACCTTAGGAGGCCATCAGATACGTTGTAGATGTCGGTGCTGTTTTTGGGGGCGATGTAAAAGCGTAAGATATTTATAACTTCGTCATCTGAGAACGGTTTGAGCTACATTGAGGAATCGACGGGGGATGAGATGTCGTAAAGAGACGTCATCGATCGGGAGAGGTTGGCTGGCGGAGCTCCGCAGCGCGTAGCCGCTATCACGAACTCCTCATTCAAGGCGTTCACCAACTCCTGCTTGGTGGAGAATGGTTGCCCGCAGTCGTCTACTATGAGGTCTGTGAAGTCCACGCGATCCCGCCTATGATCTGCCACATACATTTACATTTATTACTACTGTTATTAATTAATTTCGAGTAATATTCAGTTCGTTTACTCTTAAGTTGGATGTTGTATCGTCTTAATGTTTTCTCTGCCATAACTGCTAGTTCATTTGAGGATGGGAATTTCGATTTTGTATTTAATACGTCAAACAAAAGTAATTTTAAATTTATCAAATCTGCGTCTATCCATTGCTTACACTGTGACTTATTAGTAACATTTTTAATCGGAATGCAGTCGTTAAGTTTGTTTACAAAAATTGAAATTATTCTAGAAGCTAACGTCTGACAGTCTTTATTGCGATCAATTATCTCGGGCCAGTCCAAGCTATCAAGGGCAGCTCTAAAATTCATTTTGTTCGTATGGCTAAAGACGCGCGCCGGTACGAACGGAGGGGGAGGGCACGCGTGGCCGGGTACGGCCAGCCGCACTGCGCGGTGATCGCTCAGGTGCGTGTCTACTGGAGTGGCGGACACACGGTCATCGAGGATGTTAGTGTACGCGTGGTCGAGTAATGTTGAGGTGTCGCCATCCATGCGAGTTGGGAAGTTTACGTGTTGTGTAAAATTATGAACGGCAAGTATGTCTCCCAGCTTTCTAGCAAGGTTGGAATTTTCTAACAGATCTATGTTGATATCTCCCATGATTATGGCGTCTAGTTTGTCTTCATTAATTTTACATAAAAGCTTTTCAAAAATAGTAAGGTATTCAGAATGGTTAGTTAAGTTGGAGTGATAGATGGCGACAACTAAAATGTCGGAGTCTAATAACTGAACAGCGCAAGAGTCAAAAATTTGTTCCTGAGATGTATCGCAGTAATCTTTTCGTTTTATGGCTCGGATACCGGACTTTGCGAAGATACAGCTTCCACCATGTTCTATATTGGGTCTACAATAATGTGCAATCAAATCAAAATTATTCAGAGTAACTGAGTCTAACTGAAAATCCTTGAGCCAATGCTCGGACAGCAACAATAAATCACAATTCAGTTCTCCACATAGCAGCAATTCAAGATTTCTTGTCTTATTGTTAATAGACCTTATGTTCTGATGACACAGTACAAGTTGTTTTTCCGATCTAGAGGCCTGTGTGTAGCGCGTTGCCGGTGAGATGTTGCGTGGTGATGATTCTTTACTAAGCTTCATGAGATCTGGAAACACACCATTATCAATACTAATATTAAAAAAACAAGCTAAATATGGCGCTAAAGTATCAATTACATTATTGATCTGATCAAGCTTACCGATAATCCCCAGAGGTCTTCTGTTCTTTTCACTTTAAGAGATTTAAAAGTTTTTACATGAGTTTGTGGTGCAATTACTCTGGAGGAGAATTTTTGATCACAAATACTAACATTTTCCTTTAGCAACCTTTGAGCATACATAGGTGATGAGTTTAGGACTTCAGTAGTCCTAAGTGGAATATTTGTGACAAAAGATTCGAATTCTTTGGCTACATCGGCATTCGAACTAATAATAATTTTACCTTGATCTGTTTGCAAAACATATTCTTTGTCGCGAGGTTTGACTTAATCTGTTTCTTTGCTAATAATATTCCAAACAGTTTTAATTTCATTATGTGTCAATTTTATTTTTCTAGCTAGATAATTAGATTTTGCTACGCGGCAAACCTGCTTAAAAATTTTTGAATATTGTTTCACATAATTTCTAAAGGTCTCATCAAAAGTGTAAGTTTTTTTGTCATAAAGGTCAAACAAAGTTTGGCGACTTTTGTATATACCTTTAGTGGCCCATTCACTGAATTTAAATTTGATGTTACTAATTGTGGATTTAGACTTGTATATTCTTTTAAATTTCCTATCCAGTACTGTAAAAAAATAATTGTAAAAACCGTTGGCTTGCACTTCATTTACAAAATCTAGTATGGGTAGTTTTTCATCTAGTACTTTTTAAAACTTTTCTTTTCGACTAACAGCGACCGGCCTCGTTTGAATTTTGATTTGTTCTGCAGTAATACTTACGGAAAAGCTAGCCATTATTCCGCTATGATCTGACCTCAAACAAAAAATACCTGTTTATTTAAATAACTGCAATTACAAAATATGTTATCTATACATGTGGCAGAGGTCTTTGTTATTTTTGTGGGTTCCAGAAATACACGCAAAGAAATGCTTTAGACTACACGACTGAAGTAAAACTTCTTTAGCTCCATTTATATATGTTTGAAAGTAAATACTTAGTCTTCAGAAAATAATCTAATCTTTTTGTCATAATATAGAGTATATGAAAAGAGTTTTATTATCCTCTGAAAATGATAAAATCTTTTTTACCCTATATGTTTGTTTTGATTGTTTTTACAACCGATATTGTTGCCTTCGCAACCGATATTGTGGGTAAACAAAAATAAATAGTATCTCTCTTTCTATCTTCACTAATTTATATAGCCCTCTTAACTTCCATTCGCCTTGCCCGACCACACTTCCGTAACGCTCTCGTCACGCATCCACCAGCTTACTCCCCAAGTCAAGCGAGCGTAAAGAAGTTTTACTTCAAAAATAACTACGGTGGAATTTGCTGAATATTAATTAAAATAGTTCTGCCAGACTCCTCCTTAGATCTCATTTACGCTTACGTGAGAGTCTCGAGACTTCGCGAATTTTTATATAAAAATGTTTTTGGTTAGATTAAGGTTACGTATTGTAATCAAGGAATGTAATACCGTGTCCGGGCTTTTTATATAAGGCTAGTTTCGAACATTTTTGTTAGGTAGCTATGGCTTTTTGCGTTGCAATACTTGCAATGGTGTCATCTTTTTCTAGTGAACTTTATGACCATATAAAAATATTATTGGACAACAATGATACCACTTATTATTTTAATTTTCCGTTATTCAAATTAATAAATATGTATCTGTTAAATGCCACGTCCATTTTAACATTCAAAACGACTTTTATAAAAGGCCCGATTTTTAGCGAAAGTGCGACATCGCTCTGGTGTTCTGGGATTGGAATGTTAAAAGATGCGTGTTGACGAGGCCAACAAAATGCATAAAAAAACCCACAACTTTTTTTTTTAAATATGGATAAATGAGAAAAATGCGATCGTTTAAGTCCCGTTTCACTCAGAAAAAAAACGAATTGACATATTAAAAAAATAAGAACATCCCCAAAGATATGACTTTGAGCTACATTCAAAAAAAATTTTGGAGGTGTGTATCACTGATGGGTTATTCGGAAGTTGTTATCTTTGTGACGCAGGGTTAACGCGCGGAGAGTGCGTGAGCGCGGCAGTGACGGTGAAAAAATGTTTTGGACAAAGTGATTCTTTGTGAATAAATCAATATGTGTCTAATAGTTATAAAAAAGATAAAGGATCGATTTCGATCAAAACTCTCAAATTGTAATAGTTGTATAGTTAGTTTAATTTAATTAAAGTTTGTATTTTTTTAAATACACATTAAAAAAAATTGTTTATTTTGCAGATTCATTTTCAATATACCAGAAAGTCGTGGCAGACACAAGATCTGTGGATTTTTGTTAATTTTATATTTAGAACATCGAAAACTTAGACAAGATAGAACCTATGTCTAAGGCCTAAAATAAGGTTCTCTTTCATCTCACAATAGTTTTACAGTGGATTAATAAACGTCAACTTTATTTTATTTTAGTTCTACTCTCCATATTAAAAAAAACTTTCTCGTTTGGGTTAGAGTTATATTATTTTTATATCTAGCCGTTCTTATCTCGATTTTTTTAGGGTTGCCACAATAGTTAAAAAACACTTTTTTTCCAAAAATGGCTGTAAGTGTTTTAACAAACCTCTGTATCACACTATATTATACAGGCGAAAGTTTGTGAGCGTGTAAGTGTGTATGTATTTTACTTCTTCACGCAAAAATTACTGAACGGATCTGGCTGAAAGGTAGGTAGACAGATTAGGACCTGGATTAACACACAGGCTACTCTTTCTCACGCTCGCGAACCGCTTGCGGCTCGCGCACTACGCACCCTCGAAGAGTCATAGAAACGTTGTCCACGCGGGTGAAGCCGCGGGAAACAGCTAGTAATATTATACCTTTCTACAGTCTACTATACTCGTAATTCGTTATAATATTCCAGAAATAATCGGAATAAGGTAACTGTCCAGGTTCTCAAAAATGGCTCTACCGATTTTAATTAAACTGAATAACTGGGACTTAACAAGGTCTACTACACTAGTAAGTTGATAATTACAGTAAAAATCTGGATACCTCTCATACAAATTCAAATTTTTTGCAAATATTTCGTCGAGATCTTGGTTCACCTGTATTATTTGCCACTAAGTAAACGCTAGACAATGAAGGCTTCGCGAGAAAGTATGCACAGCGTGGCTGTAGAATTTATGTATTATTTAAGGCTCCACCGTCCCTAAAGTTAGCAATTCGATTTACGATGTTTCAAACATCGAACGAAATTGCTTGGAAATAAAGTTCTTGTCAGCTCCTACTGCAACGTGGCTTTTACGTCAATCGCTGCGGACGAATCGTGCGAAAAATTTTGTTTTTAATTCATACATTATAAAGAAAATAAGAAGAATTACCAAAATGTAAGAAAACAAAATCATTTAATATTGTTTTGTTAAGAAGTTCATAAATTGTCAAAATGTTTCGATTAAAAATGCATCAGTTCTATGGTTACAACTAAAAAAAGAGTGCATTAGGATATTTTTATTTTATTTCTGTGTATTAACCGCCTCCGCAACTCAGAGGCAAAGTTCACTGGCTTTACACAGGAGGTCGCGGGTTCGATTCCCGGCTGGGTCAATTGTAAGACTCGGTTTGGTTGGTGGTAGGGCATTTTCTAAGCCCGCCTGGCTAGCTACCACCATCTTATCTAAGTCTTGCCGCCAAATATCAATGTTGAAATCATTGGTGTGGGCATGAAGATAAGAAAGCCAGTTCCCCATTGCGTTGGGGAATCTTGGTAAGCCCGCTTTCATCTTCGGCAACATCGTCACTTACCACCAGGTGAGATGTTGTCAAGGGTTTACCAAAATCCCTCCTCATATCCTGTTAATTACAAAAGATTTTTTTTTTGATAAAGAGATCCCTAATTGAAGTAAAAAGTGGTTACAAAGTTGGTCGTTGGCGGCGGCGGTATAAACGACTTATTCCGCTTACGTCAGCTGCTTCTTAAGCATAGATTTGAACAGAAGGATCCGCCCGTCTTCATATTTTAGTCAGATTTTCTTCATATAAGCAAAAAGTAGCGCCATCTGACATAACTCGTACGAACTAGCGTGGGCGAGAGTTGACTGACATGCCGCGTTAAAATAACCTTGGTAGAATTGTCGCTTTAAAAATTCGTTTTTTTAATTTGTCTTATTTCGATGATACGACATGCCATGTTTTTTTTACCTTTTCTTATATGATTTTTACAGCCTCTAAAAACACAATAAGGCTTTTTACCACCGCACTGAACAATTTCCCGCAGACGACTCACTACTCGTGAGTGTGCGAAACTTTCGATTTTCGCACCAATTCGCTGGGAGCATTAGTCGCGCGCGTTTACCGGGTCCTTACGCCAGTAATATATAAGTAATTTTTATTAAGTCCGTTTTTTTTTCATACATCATCGATTTCTTTCTGTAAAACAGACGGCGGTGAGTGAACGCTACGCGAGACAGTAAGCATAGCGTCTCTGTACAACTTATATTATTTTGAAGAGGTTTGCGTTCGTCATCGCTCAAAACCAACACCTTTGATTATTTATTTGGGCAACATCATAATCAACTTAGTAAGGCTAGTACTATACGGGCGGTTTTCCCGCCGCGGGAATCCGCTCGACAAAGCTGCCGCAATAGCCAAACTACACGGGACGCGGTTTACCGCTGTCTTTCGTTTATTTCAACATGGATCCGCCAACGATAACTGCGCTTGCATCCTTCATATTATTAGAATTATTAAAAAATAAAGTACAGCGCAATGTGTGGGTGGAACTGTTAAGTAATCGTTACAATAAAACGCTCCGTATCGAACATTTTGACGCGACACCCACGCAAGAGACGACGAACAACGAGCGAGCGCCAAGGTCCCGCGTAGAATGACGTAAAACCGCGGGAAACCGCCCGCCCGTGTAGTTTAAAGCGGCGGTTATCAGCGGCGGTTTGACGCTGCATGCGGCGGTCGTATTTCTCCCGCGTGTAAACCGCGGCGGGAAACCGCGCAGTGTAGTATGCAGCATACAACTTACATAATTAAATTGTGACTAGTGCGGTTCAGAAGCGGATTCCCGCGGCGGCAAAACCGCCCGTATAGTACTAGCCTAAGAAAATCGGAACCATTACCGAATCTGACACACGGTTCTGGGGCGACAAGGTTACTGGGCTATAAAATATTTTTTTCTACTCCCATTTGGTAATTTACTTAAAACATAACCTCAAATCATATCACAAAAGTATTCATTCCTACAAGTCGTTTAACAATGATCATTTCAAAACGAGACAACAGACAACAGTACTACAATGAAACTTTTAAAATATTTTTATGGCTTTGGCTTCAAAAATTCAATAAATGATTATGACAAAATTTCAATATATTTTGTGCAAGATGTCAAGGCCATTTAATAACCGGTAAAATGCGAGTCTGAAGCGCGCACTAAGGTTTTCGTACCATAATACTAGATGGCGCTAGTTTCTTCACGATGAAAAAAACACGTTTTTTGTATGGAGACTTTTACTTTTTCTAGTTATTATTATTTGTTGTAATAGCGGCAACAGAAATACATAATCTGTGCAAATTTCAACTGTCTAGCTATCACGGTTCATGAAATACAGCCTGGTGACAGACGGACAGACAAACAGACGGACAGCGGAGTCTTAGTTACAGGGTCCCGTTTTTACCCTTTGGGTACGGAACCCTAAAAAGCGCGCGTACCTACGCCATGGCTAAACATCGCGTGTGATAATTTCCTTTGATTCCTATTAAAGTTCAACATTGACCGTTTAAAATTTTCTTTTACTTATTATTTTATTACTTATTTATTTTATTTTATGGTCGTAGAAAAAGTATTGTATGCCACTGCACGCAATTAGCCATTGTAACACTCTTGCTGTCTATGACTTCACAAACTTGCACTCATGTTACAATGGCTCTCATTACTGGGCAGTGACATAAATAACTATTACTCAATGAGTACGTAATTACGTACGTACGTAATTATAGCAGCAAATGTGCATGATCTGTGGATAAATTGTGACCTCTACAATCTCTACTATAACTACCAAGAATAAATGCAAAGATCCCAGTTACCTACAATTGTAAAGTATTTCCCTATAAGTAGGAAGGAGATGGTCTATTTATTTATGTTGGTAATCGTATAGCTTGGATACCTACATGAGAAACATTGACTACAGATACACATGATGGCCAGTCCAGGGAAAACGTCACGTCCACGTTTTGGATGCCTTAATCGTATACATACAGGGTTTAACGAAATTGGTGTATGTCCCGTTAACTGGGGGTTCTACTCATCACACTGAACAAATTTTGTTATACGACTTTGCTGAAATCGCAAAAAAAATATTTTAACTGCTTTTTAGTATGGGGGGTCCAAATTTTTTTTTTGAGATTTGACTATGGATTCAATAGGATGAGTAGAACCCCTCAGATAAAGGGTCCTACCTACACCAAGTTTTTTACACCTGTATATCTAGCGGTATCCCAATCACTCCATGTATGTTCCGCGATTATTTGTAGTTTAGGTGATAGGATTTCTTAAATTACTTTTCACAATTTTCATTTGACATTGGTTTTGGTTTTTTTTTCTTTTTCTCTTTCTTTTTAACGTTTATTGATATTTTTAGGTCAACTGTGACATTACCGTAACACATTTTCACATTATAAATTATCAATAAGGTAGGTGTAACTAAGTAAAAGCACAAAAGTTACGGTTTACCTAGGCGTTAGTAACAGCACAAAAGTTACGGTTTACCTAGGCGTTAGTAACAGCACAAAAGTTACGGTTTACCTAGGCGTTAGTAACAGCACAAAAGTTACGGTTTACCTAGGCGTTAGTAACAGCACAAAAGTTACGGTTTACCTAGGCGTTAGTAACAGCACAAAAGTTACGGTTTACCTAGGCGTTAGTAACAACACAAAAGTTACGGTTTACCTAGGCGTTAGTAACAGCACAAAAGTTACGGTTTACCTAGGCGTTAGTAACAGCACAAAAGTTACGGTTTACCTAGGCGTTAGTAACAACACAAAAGTTACGGTTTACCTAGGCGTTAGTAACAGCACAAAAGTTACGGTTTACCTAAGCGTTAGTAACAGCACAAAAGTTACGGTTTACCTAGGCGTTAGTAACAGCCCAAAAGCTACGGTATAATTAGGCGTTACTAACAGCCCAAAAGTTACGGTTTATCTAGGCTTTAGTAACAGCCCAAAAGTTAAGGTTTATCTAGGCTTTAGTAACAGCCCAAAAGTTATGGTTTATCTAGGCGTTAGTAACAGCACAAAAGTTACGGTTTATCAAGGCGTTAGTTACAGCACAAAAGTTACGGTTTATCTAGGCGTTAGTAACAGCCCAAAAGTTACGGTTTATCAAGGCGTTAGTTACAGCACAAAAGTTACGGTTTATCTAGGCGTTAGTAACAGCCCAAAAGTTACGATTTATCAAGGCGTTAGTTACAGCACAAAAGTTACGGTTTATCTAAGCGTTAGTAACAGCCCAAAAGTTACGGTTTATCAAGGCGTTAGTAACAGCACAAAAGTTACGGTTTATCTAGGCGTTAGTAACAGCCCAAAAGGTACGGTTTACCTAGGCGTTAGTAACAGCCCAAAAGTTACGGTTTATCAAGGCGTTAGTTACAGCACAAAAGTTACGGTTTATCTAGGCGTTAGTAACAGCCCAAAAGATACGGTTTACCTAGGCGTTAGTAACAGCCCAAAAGTTACGGTTTATCAAGGCGTTAGTTACAGCACAAAAGTTACGGTTTATCTAGGCGTTAGTAACAGCCCAAAAGGTACGGTTTACCTAGGCGTTAGTAACAGCCCAAAAGTTACGGTTTATCTAGGCGTTAGTAACAGACCAAAAGGTACGGTTTATCTAGGCGTTAGTAACAGCCCAAAAGGTACGGTTTACCTAGGCGTTAGTAACAGCCTAAAAGGTACGGTTTACCTAGGCGTTAGTAACAGCCCAAAAGTTACGGTTTATCTAGGCGTTAGTAACAGCCCAAAAGGTACGGTTTACCTAGGCGTTAGTACGATAGTAATTTCGATTCGCTGACGATATCGTGGTCATGGCTGAGACTATGGAAAGGCTAAGCACAATGATCAATGGCGTCAGTAAAGTCTCTCAACAAGTGGGTCTTAAAATGACCATGGACAAGACGAAAATAATGTTAGATGTCCGTGTCGCACCCGTCTCTCTAAAGGCTGATGACTCTACACTGGAAGTTGTTGACGAATATGTATACCTGGGACCAACAGTCCCGCTAGGTAGGTCCAACTTCAAGAAAGAGATCAAACGACGAACCCAACTCGGCTGGGCAGCGTTCGGGAAGCTTCGCAATACCGCAAAGTCTCAAGACTAAGGTCTTTGATCAGTGTGTGTTGCCAGTAATGACATACGGAACTGAGACATGGTCGATTACTACGGGCCTCATATAAAGGCTCATGGTCAACCAAAGGGCAATGGAGCGAGCTTTGCTAGGAATTTTCCTACGCGATCAAATCAGAAATGAGGAGACCCGAAGGAGTAACAAAGTAACCGACATAACTGAAGTGGCAATGGGCAGAGCACATATCCCGTAGAACAGATGGCCGTTGGGGCAGTAAAGTTCTCGAGTGGCGACCGCGCACCGGAAAACGTAGCGTAGGCAGGCCTCCCTCGCGGTGGACTGACGACCTGGTGAAGATCGCAGGAATACGCTGGATGCGGCGAGCGCAAGACCGGTTGTCGTGGAAATCCTTGGGGGAGACGTATGTTGGCTGATATGATGAGGCGTAAGTAACAGCCCAAAAGTTACGGTTAACCTAGGCGTTAAAATATGGTTTATGTAGGTGTTAGTAACAGCACAAAAGTTACGGTTTACCGCGTTAGTAACAACACAAAAATATGGTTTACTTTGGCGTTATGCAGCGTGACTAAAATTGAGTCGAAAGTTAAAAACTACTGTTCAACTAGCTGTCCCGGCGAACTACGTACCGCCTTATATTACACTGCCCTACCCTACCCTACACTACACTACACTACCCTACCCTACCCTACACTACCCTACCCTACCCTACCCTACATACACTACACTACCCTACCCTACCCTACACTACACTAAACTACCCTACACTACACTACCCTACACTACACTACCCTACCCTACACTACCCTACACTACACTACCCTACCCTACACTACCCTACATACACCACACTACACTACACTACCCTACACTACACTACCCAGCCCTACCCTACACTACCCTACCCTATACTTTCCTACCCTAAACTACATTACTCTACCCTACACTACACTACCCTACCCTACACTACCCTATCCTACACTACCCTACCCTACCCTACACTACCCTACCCTACATACACTACACTACACTACCCTACCCTACACTACCCTACACTACACTACCCTACCCTACACTACCCTACCCTACACTACCCTACCCTACACTACCCTACCCTACCCTACATACACTACACTACCCTACACTACCCTACCCTACACTTCCCTACCCTACATACACTACACTACACTACACTACCCTACACTACACTACCCAACCCTACCCTACCCTACCCTACCCTACCCTACCCTACCCTACCCTACACTACGTTTAAACCTTATCTGGACTTCCACAAATAATTCAATACCTACCCTACCCTACACTACCCTACCCTACCCTACATACACTACACTACCCTACACTACCCTACCCTACACTTCCCTACCCTACATACACTACACTACACTACACTACCCTACACTACACTACCCAACCCTACCCTACCCTACACTACGTTTAAACCTTCTCTGGACTTCCACAAATAATTCAATACCAAAATTAGCCAAATCGGTCCAGCCGTTCTCGAGTTTTAGCGAGACTAACGAACAGCAATTCATTTTTATATATATAGATAGAAGATTTATGGTGTAAGCGTCTTCTCTTTTTTTTACTTTCTTTTTCTCTTTTTTTTACGCAGGGTAGAGGAAGTATTGTCATCGCTAGCCGTTTGGGAACTAGAGTACCGGACAGACGTACGTATGTCGTATACACACAAAGTCACACACACACTTTTTTGTTGCTTTTAGTCTATCAGTGTAAGACAATCAATTCCATCAAAATCTCATTTTCGATTTTTTTTGCCATTAGAATACCTTCTTCGTTCCTTCGTCACTCGAAAGTGATAATATATTGCACAGCCACGCTGTACATACTTTCTCTTGAAGCCTTAACCATCTGTCGCAGTCGGGCATACACAAATTAACTATAAACATTACACTTACTTAGTAGCAAAGAATACAGTAAGGTACAGAGGCCAGCACATCAAGCTAGACACTTTGGACTTTGTGTCGTTCTTATGCCGTTCGCTTACGGATCCAATTCGCACTACGAGTGTAGCTTGATGTGCTGGCCTCTGTACATAAGACTTGATGAAATTTTCTAAATAATTTCGGTTTAGGAGGTACTTTATTCCGATTTTTACTGGAATAATTAAGTACCCAGTGCAGTAGACCTCGTTAAGCCCTAGTTATTTACAAAGTTTCATTGAAATCATTAGAGCCATTTTTAAGAAAAAGTAACAAACTACCTGAATTTGTATGAGAAGTACTTTATTCTGATGTGTTTAGAATAAAAAATATTGCTTGCTGTAGGCCATGTAAAGTTATGGTAACGTATCGAGTTTCATCAAAATCGTTTCGGACATTTTTGAGTTATAAAATACTTACTGTTTTTTTACAAAGGTGGTATTCCTATAAAATCAAGATAGAGGAAATAAAAAAAAAGGCTGAAGATATAAAAATTATATTGCCTTAACCCAAATTTCACGCAAATCCGTCCAGTAGTTTGGGAACTAGAGCACCGGACGGACGTATATACACACACACACACTTTTTTTTGTTTTTTAGACTCTATTAGCACAATATTACAATATAGCGGCTTAATAGTGTAAGACAATCGATCCTTTTAAAATCTTATCTTCGATTTTTTTGCCATCACAAACGCTCGTTCCTCAGTGGCTCGAAAGTAAAAGGGGTAGATTGTGTGAAAGATGATGTGATTAAGAAAGCAGAGAATGTGTAGAAGACTGCAAATAGGGAAGAATGAAAGAGGAAAAGATCTGATGTTGCATGGACCCCATGTAATAATAGGGATGACATATGCAAGTCATCTGATTTACTTTTATCATCTGTCAAAAACGTCATTTTGTTCTAAAAATGTTAGAAATACCTAGGCGTGACGTCACAGTTTAGCAGCGTCATTTATTTACTCATTTTGTGATTTTGGTGAGTTAAAAATCGAAGACTTGATGGAAAACAAAACGAGTAAGGTTTTCCGAAGTTTAAGTAGGAGGGCAATTTAGTGATTAAGAGTTTATAATTTATTTCTGATGCTGTCGTCATCCCTATTCGGGAACAGGGTAGGAAAACGATGTGTTTCCTGTTTGTTCATTTATTAAAAACAGCAGTTTTCCTATTATTAACATAAGTGAGAGAGATATAAGGATACTGGTATATTTTGTCAATGTAAAAAAAAATATTGAATCATAAAGTGCAAACAATTTGTGGAAAAACGTCGGCGTGGATTCCGAGTGCTGGCTGATAGCGAAGAAAAACAAAAATAATTAATGTCCCATTATTATTATATGCAATGTGTTATCTGTATCTCTTGTATATACTTAAGTATATAAACATTGTAACTTTGAGATAGTCGCATGCACTATACAGACCTGAGTAGAGCGCAATAGCTTTTTTAAAAAATAATTATAATTGTACCTTTATTATTTATAAGCAATATTTTTATATTTGTTTTTCTCTGAAATTAGTGTAAAATTTAATTTAGACATGTATATCGACATACCAGTGCTAAAGAGATGCTGTTTTTGCCTTCCACTGAGGCCAGGCTTATTAGCATGGATTTACATAAAATCGGTAAGTTTTTTATAGATACTTTTTAAAATATACTGAATTATATTGAATTCATGCGACACAACATAATAAGTTTTCGAAACGACAAAGAAAAACTTTCATGATCTGTTTAAAATAGATTTATTTCTCAACGTTGTTTCCTTTACTGCGATACATTTAGTCCATCGCTTCTCTAAAGCTGTTATACCATTTTGATAAAATTTTTCCTCCAACCCCTCGAAATACTCGTTTATGGCGACAATGACTTCATCATTTGATGAGTATGTCTAGCCACCTAATCATGTTTCAGATTTGGAAACAAATGGACTCGCTTCTCTAAAACTGTTATACCATTTTGATGAAATGTTTCCTCCAACCCCTCGAAATGTTCGTTTATGGCGACAATGACTTCATCATTTGAACTAAAATTATAAGGAGGTACTCCCATTATGCTATTGAGAAATTTAAGTCTTCCCAGTATGTGTAATTTTTTTTTTTTTTTTTATTCACAATTGGTAAACCCTTGACAATATCTCACAAGTAATGGCACAAGACTTTTGATAAAGGAATTACGAGACAATGTGATTGTAGCAACTATCATCACTGGGCCCGCGGCCGGACAGCTCGCTCACTTTCCGCAAATCCCGATGATTCCGACAGATTTGCCTATATCCTTAGAAGGTTACAGTTTCCTGTGAAGATATCGTTTGCCCTTACGATAAATAAATCACAGGGACAAACTTTTTCGATTGTTGGCATCGACCTCAGAAAAGAGAGCTTCTCTCATGGGCAATTATATGTTGCCCTTTCTCGAGTAGGATCTCCTGAAAATCAATATGTTTTGTTATCACCTACAAATACCACTGCCAACATAGTGTACCGTGAAGCTTAAAGGTAAAAGTTTTGTAAAATTAAAGTAAGAACCAGTAGAATTAAACAAAGCTTTAAAATAAAAATGTACATACAGAAATGTAAAAATTACAATGACTTAGAAAAACTCTTTGAAATAAATACACACACCGAAAACGACAAAAAAAGCGAAAATAAAAATATTTAATAAAAAATAAAAATATTAAATAAAAAATGTAAATATAAAAAAAAAACTTGGAAAATTTAATCAGGTAGGATCAGATAAAATTTTGTAAACATGTAAATAAAAAAAATACTAAGTAATATGTCTCACATATGATTAAATAAGTTACTTAAATAAATAAAACGATGAACAAATTCGGATTGTAAGTATACATAGATACTGTGATATTGCGTTTAAAAAAATATAGAAATGAAACAACAAAAAAATAAAAATAAAAGGTACACATATTTAAAAAATCATGTCCACCCGTGCGAAGCCGGGACGAACCGCTAGTTTAATAGATAAAAAAGTTTGCCCATGTTGTAATGACTTCCTTTTTTCCAGGTTTTTAACATACTAATGTTGGTATTAATGGGTCATTTACTACATATTCTTATACCTGAAATGAAATATACCATAAAACCCGTTGTAATCCTGAGTATTCTAACGTTTTTCACTGCTTTGGACACAGTGGTCGGGGCCCTCTTTATAATTAGTGCCCACATGGTAAGTTTATAATTTATTTTTTTAATTCTGTTTAAGTTTTATTATAGATGCAAACAAATTATTTTTTTTTAATTTATAGTGCGAGCGAACCTAAATACTTATTACATTGTACTATTATTTATTTTCTTTTTCCACGGCTATATGCACAAATAAGAATTTGTAGAGGAATCCAACTATCTATTCATCTTGTGAAACGCGTCATCCAAGGCTTCCAACCCTGCCTTCACGAGTCAGAAGGCTTTCCCCTAAAAATTCCGTCTCTCCACTATACAATCAGTCAATTGGTTGGTGGTAGGGCATTTTCTAAGCCCGCGCCTGGCTAGCTACCACCATCTTATCTAAGTCTTGCCGCCAAACATCAGTGTTAACAACATTGATGTGTTCTCCGGCTTGAAGATAAGAAAGCCAGTTCTTCATTGTATTGGGGAATCTTGGTAAGCCCGCTTCCATCTTCGGCATCATCGTCACTTACCTACCATCAGGTGAGATGATACCAATTGTAAATAAAAAAAAACCATGTGTGGGAGATTTATTTTCTACTACACAGTTTAGTTGGTCCTTCAATCCGATTGCTAGGTACCTACACCTACTCGTTTATGTTGGAAGGGTTCCGTAGGTACCCAAATGTTTTGGCACGGAACCCTCAGAGCTCGACCTCACATGCACTTGGCTGGTTTATTTGTAGGTGCATTTTTTTTTAATTCCACAATTGGTAAGCCCTTAACATCATCTCACCTGATGGTAATTGACGATGATGCCGAAGATGGAAGCGGGCTTACCGAGATTCCCCAACGCAATGGGGAACTGGCTATCTTATCTACAAGTCGGAACACACAAATGCTATTAACATTGTTGCTTGGCGGCAGGACTTAGATGAGATGGTGGTAGCTAGCCAGGCGGGCTTAGAAAATGCCCTTCCACCAACCAAACCGAGTCTTACAAAGTTAGACTCCGTCGGGAATCGAATCCACGACCTCCTGATGTAAAGCTAATGGATGTTAACATTACGCCACGGAGGCGGTTAAAAAGTACCTATGAAGTAGATACCTATTAGTGGGTACCTATGGGTTATGAAAATTTAAGTTCACCTATTATAAAAACCAGCCAAGTGCGAGTCAGAACCACACACAAAGGGTTCCGTACCATCATACTAGATGGCGCTAGTTTCTTTAAGTTTAAAAAACATGTTTTTTTGTATGAAGACCCCCTTATTTTTTACTTTTTCTAATTTTTAGTATTTGAAGTTATAGCGGCCACATTAATAAGCATCAGTGTTTAAACTGTATAGCTATCACGGTTCATGAAATACAGCCTGGTGACAGACGGTTAGACAGACAGACAGACGGACGGATAGCGGAGTCTTAGTAATAGGGTCTTAACCCTTTGGGTACGGAACCCTAAACAAATATACTGGGGAGTTTATATACTTATAGTTCGAAATATCACATACAGGGTAGCCCACGTACTATGGGCTATGGGGCAAAATTACTTTGCATGTCTAAAGTTAGGATTGTTTTATAAAAACTAATAAATTTCATTTCATCATCTATCAGAACATATACGTCCCCACCGAGGGGCTCGAGCCTACCCTGAATTAGGGCGATCGGGCCTTAGTCGAGCACGCGGGCCCAGTGCGGGTTGGTCGACTTCACACACAAGCTTTGAGTTTCTTCGCAGGTGTGTGCAGGTTTCCTCACGATGTTTTCCTTCACCGTTAAAGCAATCGGTGAGTTATGTACGCAAGTTTTGAAAAACTCATTGGTACATTGGCCGTCCGGATTTGAACCTGGCACCTCTGGTTTGGAGGAACGAGTCGTTACCGGTTGAGACACCGACGCTTCATAAATGTCATCGAAAACATAGTTCATTTAACAGTAAGTAAAACCGCATTCAAATATTTTACCTTCAAGCGGCGATCATTATCATTTAAAATACGATTGTATTTCAAATTGTATTCCATTGTATTCCAAATCTATATCACTCAAAGATACTAAAAAAAGTGTTCTCTAAAAAACAATTCAAAATATTAAGGGTGCCTTCGATAATAATAAATAAAAAAACTAACTGAAATAACGCTAAGGAAGTTTTCAAATTTTTTTCATCGAAAACAATTAATAAAACCTAAAATATGCTACACTAGCTTTTGCCCGCGGCTTCGCCCACGTAGACATAGTTTTTATGACTCTTTTTGAGGGTGAGTGGTGCGCGAGCCGCAATCAGCTCGCAAGCGTGGACATGAGTTTTCACCAGGTACTTCAGGAACTATATCGGGCTATTCGGATTAGCAGTCTTTGTCACTTCCCATCCCCTCAACAAATTCTATACAAAAAATCACTTTAATCCGTTGCTCCGTTGCGACGCCACCGACGTGCGCGAGCGTAGAAAACAGTTGTCCCCAGATCCCTCGGGAACTATGTCAGGATATACTTATTAGTAAATTATATCATTTTCCACCTCATCTCTGTGCTAAAAATCACACCAATCCATTTTTTCATTACGATTTTAAATAAAACGAACATAGAGTATAGTTTTAGTTTCCTCAGGAACTGCATCGGACTATGATAATTTCCACAGATAAAAGGTTGACTGTTTCATTCCCAGTGATACAGGCTACCTGCATGCCAAATTTCATCGAGATTGGTAGAGGTGTTGAAGTGTGAATAGGTAACAAACAAACAAACACATTTTCACATTTATAATATAAAAAGTAAAGATTTCTAAATCTTAAATAAAATATAGAGCGTCGGTGGCAAAACGGTTAGGGCCACTACCTCCTGTCCGGAAAGCCGTCGTTCGAATCCTGCCACTTACCAATATCTATACGAATATCGATTTCATACTGGTACGTACGTTCATCCGACGCTCTTACGGTGAGAAAAATATCGTGAGGAAACCTGCACACGCCTGCGAAGAAATTCGAAGCTTATGTGTGAAGTCAATCAACCCGCAATGGGCCCGCGTGATCGTCTAAGGCCAGATCGCCCTAACTCAGGGCAGGTCGAGCCCCTTGGTGGGGACGAATATAAACTGATATGATGAAATATATATCAATCTAGTAATCAAATTTCCTAACAATATTAATATGGGTCAAATCCTCGAGTCGTATCAGCTCCAAAGGAGCCCAAGATGCACTTCTCGTTGCCGCGCTGGATGGCAATAGACAACCTTAGCAGCAGGTAGGACCTCACGTCACATCTCCTCTCTCGAAGGCGAAGGCCAATCTTCTTTGTGAAGGCAAAGGCCTCTGAGGGTTCAGCAGCCGGTTGTCTCACAGACCAGCGGCACAAAGCAGTAATTTGCCTCCAAGACCGAGTACTTATTATGCTTCTTTCTCACCGCAAATTGAGCAGCAGTACCGTACGGGTGAGGAGTGAGGCAGAAAAAGTGGCTTCCCAAAGCAGACACGTTCCTCTCTGCGATAGCACCTGTTTAAACCCTCCGGCCTTTTGCCATCAGATCGACTAAAGCCCGGCCGGCGGCTGCATCAAAGATGGAATATTCCATCTGGCCGAGACCAGTGCCCTCCGAGTGAGGTCATTAAGGAATTGGTGACGTGGTAATTTTCACAAACACGACTGCAACTCAGTGAGTGATGGCCAATTGCCAGCACCGAGGACCCGCAAATACATTGATGAGGTTCACATATATTGATATTGCAGGCGGAGAGCAACTGCCACACGCAAATAGTCGCCGTCAGAAGAGTTCCCATATCTGTGCCTCCTGTTAAAAGATGTTAAACTCGATTTATGTGTTTTTATTTTTTTACACGATTGGAATCTGTAAAAAAATACCTCTCTGTTCGTCTATGAAACACATCGCTACGTACCATAGTTCCAGAGTTTAAAGTAGCGTATGCTGAAAAATACATAAAAGAAATCCGTAAAAAGTATGAAATAATATTTTAATGTTTTAATACAACTTAAGCGCGTTTTATTATCCCTGCAGTGCCATCTATTGACATTCTGCTACTATGATTATAATGTTTGGTACCCGACTATACAATGATGGTCAAAACACCTCATCCCAATGTAAAGGTTTCATATTGTTACGTTGAGTCATTCTAAAGATACAATTTTTTGCATTCCTGTAGGAACCCTAATTTTTTTGGGATTCACAATGTCCCATTTTTAGTTCGCGATAAGGGTATTAACGTGTAAAATTTGATTGTAATGGGTCAAGCAACATTTGCGTGGTGAGCCACTCTATAAATGAATACTTTTGATTTTCCCACGGGAACTCTTGAATTTTCTGGGATAAAAAGTATCCTATATGTTAACCCAGGCTATAAGAAACCACCATACAAAATTTCATCAAAATCGGCCTGGTAGTTTTTGCGTGATGCGCGAACATACAGACAGACAGACAGACAGACAGACAAAAATTCCAAAAGTTGTTGTTTTGGCCTCTGTATCGTTAGTAATGTCCACCACAGTTATTATTTTCCAAAAATATTTCATGTACAGACACGGCCCCGTTACAGTTTTATTATATTATTATATATTATATATATATATATATATATATATATATATATATATATATATATATATATATATATATTATATATATTATATTATATAGAATTATAGATGTGGTATAACTGGGAATACTCTAAAAATGATAACTGTTAAACAAAAAGAAGACGTGTGGCACTCGGGGACTGTCGCGGTAAAGCTATTGCATAGCATTTTTTATCAACTTATGCAATTATAATTATTTATTTATTTTTTATTTATGCATTATTTACTAGTACCATATAGTCCTTGGGGCGCAGGATGTTTATGTAATAAATTAACACTAATATTAAATATTAAATCATCATCGTCATCGTCATCGACCACCATCGCGACCACAATCACGACCACAATCACGACCACCATCGCGACCAACGTCGCGACCACTATCGCGACCACCATCGCGACCACCATCGCGACCACCATCGCGACCACCATCGCGACCACCATCGCGACCACCATCACCACCACCATCACCATCATCATGATGGATAGATAGATGGCACTGTAAGTTTTTTAGAACTTAATATATTTTTATTTTTTTGGGGTGTCAGGTTTTTTTCGTTACGAAATTTCTTGATTCGGTCCCCTCAAAGCACGCGATAAAAGCTATACAATAACTTAAAAAGTTTTGAAAAATATTTCTTCTCCGAAATGGAGCTAAGTTTATTTATCGAATCCGTTCGCCTGCCCATGCGCATGCGCGCGATACCGTAGTTATACCTACTCGTACGTTTCCGTCCTGCCGACTTCCGCTTATTTGCGGTATCTTTATACTGCCCGTTTAAAAACAGTTTTTTATATTTTTTCCTGTACTCTATGCGAGATACGGAACATTACTCGTGATTTTTAACACCTTCATTGTCTTAATTGTTTCAGAAAAATTATAATCTAATGAAGATTTACTACAATTACTGCTTGATAACTTTGGTCCTGCTTATTTTGACAGTAATAGGCTTTTTAATATTTTTAACTGTTTACCTGGCAAGAAGTAGCATACACGATGTAATTTTTATCGAAGATTTGATCTCAGCTTTTATTCAACCTGCAATTGGTGCATGTTTCCAAACAAGTGAGTATTAATTATCAACTTAAGGCAAGGCAAGGCACCGGTGGAGAAGCAGATAAACCCTTTTGCTAGATCAATATTTTTGGGCAATTACTACTAAATATCGGTCTTGCAAAAAATATTGGACATACTTAAGGATATTGTCTGAGGAATGTGCTAATATTTTACACGATAGTGTGTACTTTACACGATCATAAAAAATCCCAAAAACCGGTCTAAAACGTCTTAAAAAAAGGCTAAATCTGTTTTTTTATTAATAAAATTTCTAAATTTGCACATAGTTTTTATATGGAGATATTTATTTTAAGTACTACAGAGAATCTGCTAAATTTTAGTTCCTAAATTGAAGTCTTAAGAGTAATAACAACGTAAAACATTGAAAAAGTGCAAAAGTGTGGTTATTTTCTTGACTCTTTACACTTAAAGGAAAAAACACAGAGACAACTGTTTTACAAATGACTGTGGAGAATTTCTAATTTTGGACAGTCTGCGCCGGGCCATAGGCACAACAGGAGAAGAAACGCATCAGACAAACTACAGTTGGTATAGTCCATGATAGTAACTGCAAGAGTGAAAAGAAAACCCAACAGGCTAGTTATGAGCGAAATTCCCAAGACTACTAATTATCAAAAGAATTGCTATTGGATGGGTCACGTCATATATAACAAAATACCGCAGTCGTTTAAAGACCTGCCTTTCAATAGATTTAAGAAAACCCTACATGAATGGCTTCTTCATAATATGTTTTATTCTCTTGATGAGTTTTTGAGTCACAAATTATGATGTATGTCAAGGATTAAATTTGAAGTTTTTTTTTTGTTTTGTTTCTATCTATTTAATACTGTAATAACATTTGCATGCTGTTGTTTTATATGGCTAAACAAGTGATTCCTACTTTAATTACGAACATCATTTTACTTACTGTACCTTGTTTAAAAGCAAATAAATACTTACTTACTTACTTACTTACTTACTTACTTACTTACGGGACACTGATACGTCAATTTCCAAAAATTGAGTGTATCAAATATAATCACTACATATTATAAAACAAAGTCCTCCGCCGCGTCTGTCTGTCTGTCTGTTCGCGATTAACTCAAAAACTACTAAACGGATTTCCATGCTGTTTTCACCAATAGATTAATGAGAAAAGTTTAGGTTTATAATTTGTCAAGAATTTGTGTAAATTGATTAGAATATAACGATAATTGTTGGATGTGTCGGAAAAGTCAATCCACCTGGGAGCTTTCATCTAAAACGCTGCCTAATCCCTTTGAGATATAACAAAACAATGCATGGTGGGATACTTCTTTTTTATAGATCTACAAAAATGTCCGCGATGGCATATATCTTTTATTAAAGGATAGCTTACTATACCAATTCTATATTAACACACGCATGTTATTGAAAATACGCAGGCATATCTACTACGAATACCCGTGCAAAGCCGGGGCGGGTCGCTTGTTTAAAATAAATATCGATAACCTTCGCCTTGACTGCTTGATTGTAAATATCCTTATCGGTGTTTATCTTTGCAATTTGTTCACCATTTATTATTGTTTTTACAGTCCTATACATCTACATGGTCTTGCTGGTGAGAAGCGAGGTTCTCAAACTGGAGAGCAACATTCAGTGCAAATTTGTGAAGACACCCGCCCGATCAGGTGACGTCGTCGGGACAAGAGAAGAGACAGAGAGATCTATGTACAACCGCCTGACAAGTGACCCTGGCTCTGTTTACTCTCAATGCACAGTTGCAATTGAAGAGTAAATTTTAACTAGAAGAATCAATAGGTACATTTGTGTCCCCTTCCTTAACTCCACATTCTCATATGCGTTGCACGCAGCATAATGATGGATGAGGGGCTGAATGATACAAGAGTACGGTTTACTGCAATAATATCGCTCTGGTTACCTAACTTAATACTGCCCTAGTTACCTAACTTAATATTGCCCTAGTTATTAATATTGCCTAACTTAATAGTTACTTTGGTATAGGTAGGTATTGCTATTTATAATAAATTCATAAGATTTTACATTATTCTTTTTGGCCAGCCTTTTTATTATCCACATTTGATAAGCCTTTGACATCAGGTAAGTTCCGGAGATGCTTTCCCGCCCGTGAACAAACCAACGGTTCCGCTTGAGAGGATTGTGACCCTGCGACTTTTCATACAAACAGCGATAGCGATTTTCCCTCATAACAGTAAACCGATTGATACCAGTGACTTATATATTACTGGCGTAAGGACCCGGCCAAAGTGGGCGACTAATGGTCCCAGCGAATTGGTGCGAAAATCGAAACTTTCGCACACTCGCAACTCAGTCGTCTGCGGGAAATTGTACAGTGCGATGGAAAGACATTCCATATAAAAATGCCATATTGTGTTGTTAGAGGCTGTAAAAATCATGAAAGAAACGCTAAAAAGAAACATGGGATCTTGTTTCATCGTTAAGTAACCTTACATTTTATTTTTTCTTGTAAACAAATTAAATAAACAAATTTTAAAGCGACAATTCTACCAAGGTTCTTTTAACGCGGCACTGACGTCAACTCTCGCCCACGCTAGTTCGTACGAGTTATGTTAGATGGCGCTACTTTTTGCTTGTATCAAGAAAATCTAAGTCAAATATGGTGACGGACGGATCCTTCTATTCAAATCTGTGATTGATACCAATTTTCGCCAGGTTGTCAGTCAGGACAAAAGCTAGGTGTACAGTGTACGTATGGGTTTGGACAGGCCTCCGTCACTCCATGTACTTGCGCGCTATAATTACCTACCGCCCGGCCCAGCGTTCTCGGGCCGTTTGCGGACCCAATTCAGTGCGGTTTTCACAAACGAAGCGCACGCACGTAGTTTAATTTAAATCGTTTTGTTCGTTCGTACGCGTACCTACGATGCCGTCTGGTGCCTTATGTGCTGTAGATGGGTGCAAATCAAGCAAAAGAAGAGATAAACACCTAATTTTTTTCCATTTACCTGTCAATCAAGAAAGGTAAGTGATAAACTATTACTATTTTTTGTCGTTTTAAAATTATTTTTAATACTAGGTATACTAAGCAATAGCTAGTACTCTTTATTACACTGTGGCATTAGCTTGCCTTTCAGACACTGATTTTCATTTTTTTGTTACATAGAAACGTCATACTTACCTTAAACACTATTTTAACACGTTTAAAAAGCTATTTTTATTAAAATAAAATTGTGATAATATGTGAGTCGCAGGCGCGGCGACTTGTCTCAATTTGTCGTGCTGTTAGCGCACACAAAAACTTTTGACATAACTATATTTAGTAATCTGTGCTTGTGATTCGGTTTTATGCGATTTGTAAAAAATATACATGGTGAATTTTTTCTATGAGGAATTTCTAAATTATAAGAGATAGAGCAAAGCGCTCTTAAGAACCGTGATCTCAATTTTAGAGAAAACAAAAATTGCGTGTTAAAAAATATAAAAAAATATAGGTCCTGGAGTATGTACTCCGGAGATATGACTTTTTCTTAAAATTTTTTTTTGTTATTTCGATTTTATATCACTATACAAACTAAAAATTGTACGGAGACCATAGGTCTAAAGTTGCTAGAAGTTGTTGAAATAAACGTTTTAAATAGTATGTGGAAACTGAACTTACAGACCGATTTTCAAATGATAAAAAAAATATAAAAACCAATTTATAAAAAAAAAATATATGTTGCCCGCGGCTTCGCCCGCGTAGGGGTATGAAAAATAGATAAGAACCTATTCTCAGGCCTACCCGATATGCACACAAAATTTCATAAAAATCGGTCCAGCCGTTTCGGAGAAGTATGATTACTAACACTGTGACACGAGGATTATATATATATATATATAGATAGATAGATAAATGATACAATTTTAAACTACCACCTATAAGTCAAAACATATTCACAGTTCTCAATAACATAGACACAAAAAGTTATGTTAATTTAATTTTATCGAAGAGGCAGCCCTGCGATCGCGCGGTGTGAAGCAAGCACTGCGGTTGCTGACGCGATGGAGTAGGCTATTATAGCAGTAGGTATTGGAGATTTACTACTGAGTGAAGTATCTGTTACGTAGTAACTAATTAGTAATCTGTGGTTTGGAGTGGTTTTAATTGGCTTCACATTTAATTTACGAGAGGTTCTATCTGAACTTTATTTTTGATATGAGATCCTATAGTAGTAGCTATTGACATTGGCTGAAACACTGAAAATGCTCACTGATGCTTTTTTTAATCCACAATAGGGTAGGTGATTTGCACCAAAAATATTTCATGAATTATTGTTCGCTAAACTGCCCTTCTACTCAACTATCAGAAAAACTTACTTTCATCGAAGCTGATAAAATATGACGTCATATCTTTTTAACCACTGTTGTTTTTGCAAGTTGATAACGAAAAGTAACTCAAATTACTAGCAGTCAACTACCCTAGCTGGGCCTACATAAACTTTTTACAAAACAAAAAGGGAACAAGAAAGTGAAACCATTGGATGTGCGTGCAATGTTTATATATTCACCATTCCTATGTTATTTGAACGAATATGTCGGGACATCGGCTTAGGCACTGCAACTGTCATCTTTCCAAACGGTGAAGTCGATTTTTGGGATGTTTTCACAACTTGTGATCTCGTTTCTGTAATAAATAGAAATGCTTTCAATTCTTCCTTTATTGATAGAAATTTTGTGTGTGCTTGGGCCTGTGGTGCGGCCCTAGAATAGTACCTTCCCATCTCTTCCCGAGGGTGTCGTAAGAAGCAACTAAGGGAACTAAAACCGGAGCAGGGCAGCAGCGTCCTTTTAGCGTCATGCGCCACCACATGATCACGCTGCACACTGTGGGCGGTCGCCACCAAGCGTGACGATTACGACAAAACCCCCCCCTGGAGCGAGGCAATATGTCCAGCAGTGAACGTCTTTTCATCGTGGTTATTATAATCACTTGCCAAAGCAGACTGATTAGTAGTAGTACTCGTATCTACTTAACCCTTTCCCTGGTATTGGCAAAATGTTTGCCAGCGATGCCATGTCAACATTAATCTGTATTGACTTAGAGTAAGGTTCAGTTTGCTCTGGTGCGCCGTAGTTGCGTTGCTTGTTGCCTCCCCAGGATAGGAATAAATAAAGCAAAACAGTTTTATGAGTAGAATTACCAGTTAAGAGGTACACAAATTCAAATAACCTGTACCGAAAAAAGGGGTTTCGCTGGCATAATCGGTTCCCCGTCAAATAAGTGAAGCACAATACCGTGGAGTCCCTTACCCTGCCCTGGCGCGCACGAAGGCCGACGGCTGAATTTCAGTGACCCCGTCTGCGTACTCGCACAGGAATCCCGCCATCGTCTGTTTGCGAATTTCTTGCAGTTGCTCTGTAATTCATATTTAACATGCGGTATTTAGTATCTTTTAAATACAGATGAAACTTAAAAGTTATAAAAGTTTGCAATTTGAATGTATCCTATTTTTTAAAGGTTTTATTAAGAGGAAAGAAAAACACGCACTCTCCATACAAAAAGAGAAAAGTTTTTCCAATTTTGAATATTATCCTATCATAATGATTTTTAAACATGTTATTAACACAATTAAAACTTGGCTTATACGTCTTTATTTTTCAATAAGTACAATTAAGAAGTTCACTTTTATTTGCCATCAGTGTTTTCATTAGAATCTAATTTTGGTCATTATTTGTATATTTTTACCCGACTACCTCAGAAGGAGGGTTCTTAATCAGTAATTTAAAAAACGAAATATATAAACCTAGCTTTCTTTTTTGTATCAGTAACATAATTCAATAAAAATCATTATGATCGGATAATATTCAGAGGCGGAAACACGTTTTTCTCCATAGAGAGTATATTTCCATCTTTGCTTCGCTTCAGTGTTTCAACATTTTTGTATGGAGTCTGGCATAGTGACTTACATTTTTTTTAAATCTTTCGCACATGATTAAACCTATATGTATATAAATATTTATATATGTATGGGGGATACAAATACAAATCCAAAATATATAGGGACATTTTGTCACGTTACTGAGATATTTGTCAAAGCACTATTTTCCTCCGTCTATTATAAAATATCTTAGTCACGTGACTTTAGGTCAAAGTGTCCTAATATATTTTCGCTTTGTATTTCGAAATGTAAGGTTAAAGATTTGAAACTTCCCAAATTAATTATTCAACCATTGACCCTCAAATCCTGATGCTGCAGTGCAGAGGTACTGTCAAAGTTAACTGCAAATCTGATGATTTCACTTTAGTTTCAGTGTGTAAACATTCAGGGTGTTGAAAAATGGAAATACAACCGTTTAACTTTTAACTTGCCTATTTTATTTGTGCAAGACCAAAGTAAAGTTTACGTAAATTCGTTTGCAAAGATAATTAAATTTAATTAAATTGACTGTTTCTTTTGTTTGTTATTTTGTGACTTCTAAAGTTTAATTAAACTCACCATATGAGAACGCGTTGGGGCGACTCGGTCTCTCGTAGAAGTGTCTGTCAGATTTGATGTTCCTCAAGAACTGCGGTGCCAACAAGCAGTACATAGTGGGAGGAGCCTGAGCTCCAGGCATCATCTCCTCAAGCCACATACCAGCGAGAACATCCATGTCTTCTTCGTGCTCGTACACATCTTTGAGAACTTCGATCCACTGTGGATAACATTAATTTTACAAATGGTAGTTAGATTTTGGTGGTAGATTTTTAGTTCAGCCGAAAGACGTGTCTACATCTGAACAAAGGCCTCCGCTAAGGATATTTAAAACGATCGATCCTGCGCTGCCAGCATCTAAAACGTCTAGATCGAGAAGAGGCCTGCTTCTATCTTCCACGCGGTGGCCACTCAAAAACTTTACTACCCAACAGCCGTTAGTTGTACGAGTTATGTACCACACTTACTGCCACTTGAGTTTAGCAATTCTGTGAGCTATGTTGGTTACTTGTGTTCTCTTATTTAGTATAACTAAAGCTAGTATTTTTTTTGCAAGATTTATATTAAATTTCGGTATAATTTAGTTACTTTGTCAGTTAGTTTAGGATAAATCACTTCTCCCGGTTTCCAATTGAGCTTAAACTTTTTTACACGTTAAGTTTGGAGAACAATGCATAGTTAGTAAGTGACGTCATTTCAAATCCAATATGGCGGACCCATTACTTTTTATCCACCCCCAATTTTAATCGATATCAAATGAAAGGATTGCTGAGAAGAACACGAAATTATTAAAATTACTTAAAAAATTGAAGCTTGTACTTAAAGCTTTTAGGTTTTTCGAAAATTATTTTTGATATTTTTTTCTGTTATCTAACGTTAAGAAAAAGTAAAAAAACTGAAGCGATCGTTTCTCAGGGAAACATCATCAATCACGCAAATTAACTGACAATCGGCATTATCATTACAACGATGGATTTGGCTGTGAGACCTGAACCCCATAGTAGGGGGAATTATTGGTTGTAAACAAAAAAATGCGCAACGCAACCAGATATTTCTTACCGGTGATGGAATGACGTCGGCGAGATCATCAAAGGTCTTGTAAGACTTGCCGGTGCAGTATTCGAGGTACTTGAAGTACCCCGGGAAACCGAAGTACCTACTCTTGGCCAGGTCGGCGGTAGGCAAGTCTAATACTTCTTGTAGGTTGCCCATTGCTTGTGTGAGTAGCTGAAAAGGAAAAAAATGGTTAACATTTTGAAATTGAAGTAATAGCTGACAGGTACAAAATATACAAAAATAAGTGATCATAATCACCAAAGAATATGGAGGACGATTGAAGAAAATGCAAGGTGTTACAAAATTCGTATGAACTTTATACTTACGTCGGTGTCAGCAATATTATCAGCGGCGGCGGCGCATGGTTGACGGAAAGCTCCCTGAGTTACGGCTGCAAGGTTGTTGTCCAATGCCAGTAATCCGGTTCTTAAAGTCAAGTTTCCCACCGGCATATTTTTCAGGTAATTTCCCTTTTGATCATAGAACCTCATGTTGCCATTTTGCATCATATGTACCCATCGGGCAGCATATAAACTGATTCCACAGATGCTTGCGGGTATAGATTGTCGTCGTAGATGTCTCTGAATCCCGTAGAATTCTGAATCATGCCGATGGCGAGCATATTATCGTAACCCAACCAATTGGGGAGTAGTTCGTAGTATAGCATCTGCTGGGAGATCGCGATGGTTATATCTCTGGCGGTGTAGAAGAGCTTATCGTCGTCCCAACAGGAGTTCAGTTGGGCGAGTTCGCTGGCGATATGGTTGTGCACGCGCCAGAACCATATACCGTAGAGGTTAAACCCAAGAAGAGTGTTCATGCGGTTGTCAGCTGAAAAAAAAAATTAGCTTTAAGAGAGTTTAATTGTGGAAGATAGATAGATACCAGAAATATAGAAACAAAGGCACATATTATTCCAAAATTGCTGTGATAGTAACATAACATAGCGTTAGGGCGGTATGCAAGTTCGTCATTGACCGATGACTGAGTCATCAGAAATGTATCCTCCTTGTCCATAAAACTACAATACTTAATTAAATATATTCACGACTTACGATTGTTATCATGCATTATCTATACTTACGTGTATCATGGCACCGCGTTTCAAGCTGGCCCTCGTTAAGATAACAAAAGTTATCTTGAGACTTGGTGCTTGGTGGCCATAATATGCCATTTTCTTCTTCAGCGATCAAACGACCACCTTCGAAAGTCCTCACTTTATTAACTGCAGCCATGGTTTCTCCATAAATTGTACCTAAATCCATAAGTGGTGAGCCCAAGTTGATCTGAAAAATATAATTGCCTTTCAAGTGTAGATACGGGTTGTTTTTTAGAGATCCATACCTCAAAAGGGAAAAACGGAACCCATAGAGAATCATATTTTTGTTCCTATGACGGGCTGTTAGTCCATTTGATAAGACTCCTTCATTGGGAACGGCTATATTAAGTAAATAGGTAAATATTCTTTAGAGCACACCCGAAAAACTTTTGTGACCGCTCTGAGATCTTGCTTCGTGCCAAATTTTATGATTTTAATTAGGTCAACGGGAAGTAGTTAAAATACAGGTTTTGATGAGTCGGTTTGCGAGTGGCAAAATTAGTGACATAAGGCGTGCGGGCGTGCGGACTTGCGGGCATGCGAGCGATCGGGCGTGCGTGCGTGCGTGCGTATGTGCATGCGCATGTGTGTGTGTGTTCTATCTTTAGGCGATTCTGTAGGTACTGGGACGAATGTAGTGTAAAACTCTAAAAAAGTTAAAAAAAACTAAAACCTGACTACGAAAAAGTATGAATTATGTATAAAGTATGAATATTTATTTTTTCCTTCATCTGGGGTAATAGCCGTGATCGCAAGCCATAATTTTTGATTACGGTAGGGTTTAGTTTTATTTTTTTGGGGTTTTTGTACCTGTTTTTTTTTTGTTCTGACGATTTGCACCTTTAGCGACTAAATAAAATACTATATTTGTGTAAAACCATTCTCAATAACCGAAAAAAAAAACTATTAGATTTTGCTACTCCATTTATTTTTCTTTCGAAGTTGAGATTGGAATGGGGATCAATTGTCATGTCGGAAATAAAAGAGGTAGTAATGTAGTATTTAAACGAGTGACTTCTGTCAAAAATACTTAGTAAACAACTAGAATACTAACAAGGAAGGGTACCCAACTGTCCGACTCCGATTTGATTTATTTTGATACATGTTATAGAGTATTCTAAAATAACGGACACGTGTTTTTTTAAGCTGCCCAAACTGGTTGTTAGGAGAAAATGGCCTTCAAAGTACTGAAAATTGACCAAACCTTCTAACTTCTGAGAAGAGATTTGTTCAAAAAAAATTATAATTAATTACTGGTTTCGTTATATGTTGAAGAACATGTATAAAGAATGGGGACGTGTTTTGTCATTTTTTATATTTTTTTTATATACAAACTCATTTTTTATATAAAAAATATTAAATATAAAAATGAGTTTGTGGTGAAATGACAAAACACGTCCCCAGACTCGATAAATTATAGTGGTGAGTGTGTATTTGTATTTAGTTGTGTTTGATTCATTTTTTATAAGATTAATGTATGGATAGGGTCGGTCCATTAAATTTGGTCGTAGCTCTGAATACAATAAAATAAAGTTTTAAAACATTCGGCCATAGTCTGGTCAAGTAATCGTAACATGAGTTTCAGAGAGCCCGCTTTATAAGTAATGGTTTTAAATAAAAAAAGTAGTCGCAATCAAACGAGCCAAACAAGAAGATACCCACGGCACCCAATGCTACGTCACGTTTCTGTGCCCACAAGGCTCAGAAGTCGGCCATTTCGGCCATAGTCTGTTCAAGTTATCGAAGCATGTGTTTCAGAGAGCCCGCTTTATAAGCTAAGGCTTAAACCGGCCAAGTACGAGCCAGAACCGCATACATAGAGTTCCGTACCATCATACTAGGTGGCGCTAGTACAAAGGGTTCCGTACCATCATACTAGATGGCGCTAGTTTCATCACGTTTAAAAAAATTAAAAACGTGTGGCACTCGGGGACTGCCGCGGTTAAGCTATTGCATAGCATTTTTTATCAACTTACGCAATTATAATTATTTATTTATTTTTTATTTATGCAGTATTTACCAGTACCATATAGTCCTTGGGGCGCGGGATGTTTATTTAATAAATTAACACTAAGAAAGTTACACCAGTAAAATTGACTTAGTCCTTTTAGTACCGCAAATCGCTAGTAGATGGCACTGTAACATTTTTAGAACTCGGCCGAGCGTGGGGTGTTAGGTTTTATTTTCGTTACGGAATTTCTTGATTCGGTCGCCGCGCTCAAAGCCCGCGATAAAAGCTATGCAATAGCTTAACAAGTTTTGTATGGAGACCCCCTTTATTTTTTTACTTTTTCTAGTTTTTAGTATTTTTTGTTTTAGCGGCAACAGGAATACATCATGTGTGAAAATTTCAGCTGTCTAGTTGTCACGGTTCATGAAATACAGCCTGGTGACAGAAGAATGAACAGATAGACAGACAAACAGACGGACGGACAGCGAAGTCTTTGTAATAGGGTCCCTTTCTTACCCTTTCGGTACGGAACCTAATAAAAAAAGTGTGTGTGTCAGTTCCGACGCACGACTGGAGTGTAGTCGTTACGAACGATTATAAATGATTACATTGGTTTGTCGTCTCCCCGACTCTTTAGCCTATACATCAATTAGCTGATCGATGGGCTGGGCAGCACCAACGTCGGATGCCATATTGATGGAATTTGTGTCAATAATATTAGCTACGCAGATGACATGGTCCTGCTAAGCCCATCGGTTGGTGCCATGAGGAAACTGCTCACTATATGTGAAACTTATGTGGAGGCCCATGGGCTCAAGTATAATGCGAAGAAAAGCGAACTAATGGTGTTCAAGTCGGGCAACAAAGACTATTCAACAATGCCTGCTTTGAGTTTGTGTGGTACTGCCCTTAACAGAGTCGCTCGCTTTAAATATTTGGGTCACTGGGTCTCCGAGGACCTTAATGATAATTTTGATATTGAGAGGGAGCGCAGGTCGCTGGCAGTTCGATGCAACATGTTGGCCCGCAGATTCTCACGTTGTTCTAAAGAGGTTAAGGTAACGCTTTTTAAAGCATATTGCCAGTCCTTCTACACGTGCAGTCTGTGGGTTAGCTACACGCAGAGAGCATACAGCGACTTGCGAGTCCAATACAATAACGCGTTCAGGGTGTTGATGGGCCTGGCGCGCTTCTGCAGTGCTTCTGGCATGTTTGCGAAGGCAAAGACTGACAGCTTCGGGGCTATTATGCGAAAGCGGTCCGCCTCATTGATGAGTCGAACGCGCGCCAGTACCAACAGCATCCTGTGCACTTTAGTGGACCGATGGGCCTCTCCGATACTGGGGCGCTGGATACGGCTGCACGCAGTCAAGTAGAGACCGGCGTTGCCCCTGTGGCGGACGGCTCCATCGAGACCATCTCAATTATTTGATTTATTCCCATTGTTTTTTACTAACACTAGTTTATAAGTACCAATGTTACTAACCAATTAAGGACTATATCTGAAATCATCATATCAGCTCATATACGTCCCCACCGAGGGGCTCGAGCCTACCCTGAATTAAGGCGATTGGGCCTTAGTCGACCACGCGGGCCCAGTGCGGGTTGGTCGACTTCACACATAACCTTCGAGTTTTTTCGTAGGCGTGTGGGACCGTCCATTAATCACGTGAGGCTTGAAAGGGGGGGGAGGGGTTTGACAAAAATCACGAAATGTCACAACTGGGGAGGGGGGGGTGTAATAAGATATCACGTGTATTTATTTTTTCAAACGCGCGATTTTTAAATCGAAAAGCGGCGTGTAGTGTGACCTTGACTCGCCGTTGCTAGGCAACGAACGAAGTACCTACTCACGCGCCGCCGACGACTTCCCGGCTCGGCACGCCAATCGCCTAAAAATTAAGATTTTTTGTAGATACTAAAAATACACGTGATGTTGGGTGGGGGTTGGGGGGTAGTCTTAAACCTCACCATGTATCACCAAGGGGGAGGGGGGGTTAAAAAATGCTTAAAAAAAGATCACGTGATTAATGGACGGCCCCTGTGCAGGTTTCCTCACGATGTTTTCCTTAACCGTTAAAGCAATCGGTAAGTATGTACGTAAGTTTTGAAAAACTCATTGGTACATTGGCCGTCCAGATTTGAACCCGGTACCTCTGGTTAGAAGAACCGAGTCGTTACCGGTTGAGCCACCGACGCTTTTTTATTTTATCTGAAATAAATACTTATTATTATTATAAATGTGCGGGAGGATGCGCAACATATGTTGTGTACAAAATTAATGATAGCTATACACACACATGGGCACACACGTGAACACATGGGTACACATGTGTAAACATGGGCACACAAGTGAACACACGGGTACACATGTGAACACATGGGCACACATGTGAACAAATGTACACACATATACACCCTTGCATTACATACATGTACACACATGTGCACATTTGTAATCACATGTGCACTCATGTATATATATGTACACACGTGCAAACACTTGTGCACACCTGTACACACATGAACACACACATACATACATACACAAATACATACATACGTACATAAATACTAAAATTTAAATCCTCTTTTAGGCGGAGATGGGTAATAAATGCACACCTGTACACATGTGCACACATACACACATACATACATACTATAATGTAACTCCTCTTTACGGCGGAGCCGGGTATTAATTCTATACAACTATCGCAAACCGTTTTGATTTTACTCCCCATAAATTTTGGTACCCCGGGCCTTTAAATGAAACTCGATTCTTAAGGAGGTAAACTCCAAAAGATTCTCAATTGAAAGAGCCTAACAAGAGGAAGACCTACGGCATCCAATACTGTCGTCACGTTCCTATGCCCCACAAGGTTCAAAAGTCGGCTCCGCTTATTCAAAGTGGTGCTACCTCTAAATGGTGGGTGACGCCTCCAAAGCTCGCTTGAGTATCTGCAGGAGGGGTATTCTGCGGCAACAGACATCCCACTGTCAAAAAGACTACCCCCTGGACACCACCTTCCCTGGCCAACATGGAAGTCTTTAAACAGATTGCAGAGTCAAGTTGGCTGGTACAAGGAAAACATGAGCAGACTGGGCTACAGCTGAAACAAAACATGCGAGTGCGGTGCCTCTCCCCATACTATAGCACACCTTGTGTCCTGCCCTGCGCGTCCTAGCACCTGTAAGCGCGAGGACCTGTACAATGCAACAGATAATGCGATCTCAGTGGCAGAGTGCTGGTCTGAAAAAGATTGAGCCGAAGGATCGACTCGCTAAGAAGAAGGATAAAAGAGATCCTTGTGCAATGAAATGTCTTACCCTTTCTGGTTCGGTATTATTAGGACGGCATCCGAAATATTGGAAGGAATACGGTCTGGTCAGGTTGAGACATCTGATGCTGGAGTATTTGAGCGTGGGGTCGTCGTTGGCGACATAGTTGGGGGTGCACTGGTGGTCTTCCTTGCCCTCCGGTTGGCAGCAGTAGGTGGTTTGTAAAACGTAATTTACTGAAACAAGCTCTCTACTTAACCTCTTTTGCATGGTAGGGAGATAACACTAAAATGATTAGGATCTTTTGATTCCGTTCCTTAGTTAAGTTCACAAGGTACCTCCTACGAGCAAGGTTTTATTATTTTAGTTCATATAGTGGCTAAGTAAATTTACTGTATCATATTATGAACAGACAGATAAACAGACGGCCATTAAGTAATTATAAAGGTTCCGTTTTTTTCAATTTTGGGCTCCGGAGCCCTAAAAGTGTGATACGCAGTTGGCTGCCGGTTTTTATTTACATTTAGAGGCTTGAAGTAAGTCGTCGTTAAGTTCAGGTCATACTCCACCACGCGGCCAATTCCAGGTTGCTGCAGGTTTTAGGGTAAAATGATACTTCTACTGTAAGTTGTTGAGGAGATGGGTATTCTGCTGATTCTAGGAGATGCTGCAGCATCAGGCAAAGGTTACCATGTTCTATCTGACGCCTATTCATTGGGACTAATACAATGATGCCAAACACAATACCTCTGCTGTAGGTTGGCTAGGAGTTGGGTGTCCTGCAGATTCCAGGAGATACTGCAGCATCAGGTCAAGTTTACCATGGTCTGTCTAACAAATTTTCATTGAGACTATTCCAATGAACCCAAATACGATGCCTCAGCTGTAAGTTGGTGAGGAGTTGGGCATCCTGCAGATTCCAGAAGATGCTGCAGCATCAAGTCAAGTTTACCATGTTTTTGCAATATTATTACAGTATAAGTTACCCAGATCCCTTCAACACTTAGATAAGAGCAGATGATCCTCAAACCGTTGAACAGATCTTCATCAAATTATAGCTAAGAACCACCGCAAGGAAACTTGCTTTCACGTAAAAAAACCGCATCAAAATATGTCCATCCCTTCGAGAGCTGCGATGCCACAGACAGACAGACACACAGACATACACAGACATTGGCGTCAAACTTATACTACCCCTCTTTTTGTGTCGGGGGTTAAAAATAAAACTAATTAAGATATTAATTAAAAGAACCATTTATCAAGGTCTTACTCACTGGTATCAGAGACGACGGATACATCACCAAACAAGAAGACGAGGTAGAAGGTGAGGAGGTGTGTGAAATCCTTGTGAGGCACCTTCCCGCCGAGGACCAGGAGGTTGCGGACATGGCGCGCCGGTGGCAGAGGCTTCCCGGACTTAGCGAGACGGGGCTCGAACTCTGTGGAGTGTCAATCCTATTTAAGATTTATGGGAAAGCTAGGAACTTGAAAGTAGCATTTCATAGATCTAAAAGTGAAGGCGAGGTTTTGTCTGACAGTAGCATTGGCCAACATGATGTGGTGAAACTGAATTTTATTAATCGCTTTCTCTGGATACTGCACGCGGTTACATAGATTGCTACGACGACGTTTTGGATATATGCCCAAACTGATTAAAACTGGTTAATTTTGATCAGTTTGGGCATAAAAAAATGAGTTTTAAGTTTAAAATAATTATTTCCATGTTCAGTTTTTCTATTTATTAGCTAAATATATGTTTTTCTTTCTAAGCTCTTGCTTAAATTATTTTATATACTTTGCGATGAACACTGCGAGACAACTGCACGGAACCCTTCCCAATGCATGGCCACACTTGGCCACACATTTTGATGTTTTTTGGTTGTTATAACGTTGGATTATAATGCTGATCTAGTCTTTATATTGGTAAGTCTCAAAAAAGCCGTTTTTGGGACAAACTTACACTGGAAGCTGTCGTTTTACAAAGACATTGGTATGAAAAATATGAAAAATATTATCAAATCGGCCGATGCGATGTTAGAACTAAGGTAGAATTCACAAATAAAAAAACTTCTTTACAGATCTGTACCAGATCGGGACCTTGATTTTATGAATATGTTTGTATGAATTTTATTTTATTGGGTACATAACACTAACGATAATATTATATTGTGCGTTGTGTAAAACCGTCTCTGCAGCGTTGTAGTTGTCACGGGTTCGATTCCCGGCGGGGTCTAAGACTCGGTTTGGTTAATGGTGGGGCATTTCCAAGCGCGCTGGGCTCTAGCTACCACCATCCTATACAAGTCTTGCTGCCAAAAATCAGTGTTAACAGAGTTGATGTGTTTCGACATGAAGACACGATAGCCAGTTCCTCATTGTGTCGGGGAATCTTGTTAAGCCCGCTTCCATCCTCGGAAGGTGACTTACCATCAAGTGAGATGATGCCATCTGATAAAAGTCTTGTTCTACAACAAATGTGGTTTTGAAAGTTGATAAAAATTAACTCACATTAGTTAACTGCAAGCTTCTTTTACACAGCATCTTCACCAAAAGATAGGCTACTACATTATAAAAATAAACAAATAATTTATATACTTTTGTAATGTAGTACATTATAAAAATAAACGAATAATTTATATACTTACACCAAGTAGAAACAGTACGTCAGCTCCGAAGAAGTGGTTTTTTAAAATTCACAATTGATAAGCCTTGGCATCATCTCACCTGGGACCCCTTCGGGAGTATACTCTTTCGAATAAAAAATAATTTTGAAAATCGGTTCACAATCTGCTAAAATATCACATTACAAACATACAAAAAAACATGCAGTCGAATTGAGAACCTCCTCCTTTTTTAAAGTCGGTTAAAAATATCCTGTAAACCCTGTTTTTTTTTGCATTAATTGCAAAATTTCTCGTAAACAAATTGTTTATGTTGAATGAAACCAATATACCAAAATCGGTGACTGACCACATTTTTTTAAAACTTATATGAAAGTGATGGCTGACTCTCGCGTTATATACTCGTGACCGGGTGCTGTCCGTGTGAACTGGCCTACTCTTGTCAAAGGCATTAATCAAATCAAATCAAATTATTTATTTCAGATAGTCAATCCATAATATTGTGTTAGTAACAGACATCTTATAAAACTAAGTTAGTATCAACAGAAATGTCAAAAATATCAATTATAATAATGTCACGCAGTCAACTTACAATAATATTCCAATTGAATGTCAAACAATATTTCAATGTCAGTACAAAATGTCAGGTCACATGTAGTGAGTTCCAGTGCCTAATGATTGGGCACTCGTACTTATCCCCAATCACCCTCAGAATACTGTTGGTACTCCAGTGCACTCTAGACATCAATGAAACCACTTTTTTCCTCATTATTGCGGGAAAACCGTCGATTCGCGCATCCGCAAACATGCCGGACGCGCTGCAGAATCGCGGCAGTCTCAACAGCATCCTGAAGGCATTATTGTACTGGACTCGTAAGGCGCTGTAGGTCTTCTGCATATATGTTACCCACAGGCTACTCGTGTAAAAAGATTGACAAAAAGCTTTAAACAAGGTGATCTTAACTTGATTTGAACAACGAGCGAACCTGCGGGCGAGCATATTGCTTCTGACGGACAGCGCCCTACGCTCCCTCTCGATGTCAGAGTCATCCTTTAAGTCATCAGTTACAATGTGTCCAAGGTATTTGAATTGTCTGACCCTGTTCAGAGCAGTTCCATATAGCCTGACTGGTGGTACAAACTCAGGAGAATAGCTACCTGCCGTGAAGACCATAAGTTCGCTTTTCTTAATGTTAAACAATAACATTAATAATTAATAATAACATTCAATAATTTTTATGTATAACTTTTCGTGTCATATTGTTTTCATGTTCTAATGACTTAATCTGGTTAAATAATTGAATTTTGATGTTATTTACTCATGATTGTTTATTTCTTGATTTTTCACAAATGTTATTATTCTATTACTATTTTATGACTATCAGAAAGAGTGTAATTTGCACCTATTTTGAATCAATACATTGAATCTTGAATCTCAGAGTGAAGAAAAGTAATAAAAACATGTTAAAATCGAGAATTGGGGTTTTTTGTTTCAACGTAACAGCCGCGTCAAAGTATACAGGGTGTAACATAAAGGTGTGGTGATACTTTAAGGTGGGCTTGTACCCATCAAACTGAACAACTTTCTCCATGGAACCCATAGTCAAATCGCAAAAAAAAATTTGAACTTCCCATACTAAGTTGGCTGATCAGCTGATCGAGTTAGTATGGGAGAGCCAAATTTTTTTTTTCGATTTGACTATGGGTTCCATGGAGAAAGTTGTTCAGTTTGATGGGTACAAGCCCACCTTAAAGTATAACCACACCTTTATGTTACACCCTGTATATATATTATATACACGAGTATATTAGCACCGATTGCTTTAACGGTGAAGGAAAACATCGTGAGGAAACCTGCACACGCCTGCGATGAAACTCAAAGGTTGTGTGTGTGAAGTTGACCAACCCGCACTGGGCCCGCGTGGTCGACTAAGGCCTAATCGCCCTGGTTCAGGGTAGGCTCGAGCCCCTCGGTGGGGACGTATATGAGCTGTAATGATGATATTAGCACTAACATACAGTATGGACACTCCCTGCCGCTCTCTAGATTCCGACCTCACCCCTTCGTCATCCAGATTGATACAGATTGGTTATAGTTTGGTTCTCGAACGTATAGGATTTCACCGTGATTTTGTTTGCTCCTTCATTTGTTTTAGAAATGTCATTTCACGAGTTTTACGACCGTTGTATGGAGTGTCCGGAGTGTGGCCGCGTTGAAGCCCGCATTGATTTGATCTAAAAATTAATAGACTTAAGTTTGATATTATTTTATCCCGGATAAAAGATCCACCTACTCGGATTGATTCGTCCTAAAGACTTAATGAGAACCATAATAATATTTGTAATCAGCCTGCTTTGGCATGTGATGATGATGACCACAACAGGCAAGAGACGTCCACTGCTGGACATAGGCCTCCCCTGAGTTTTGCCGTAATCGACAAGCTTGGCAGGCGGGTTGGCGATTGCAGTTTGCAGTGTGGGGGTGGCGGCACAGTACACGGAAATACTTACTTTCTCCAAATTCAGCTGGCAGGAGCCGGAAGTAAGGAGTTTGCATAGCCCCTCTGCTCGGGTATTTGAGGTTGTTGCAGGTGCAGTCTATACGCCTGCCTTCTTCAGGGTCACATGGATTCACTAGTATAGCGCAGTATCTGGAAAACGTACGCACGATCAATCAACCGGTCGCAAGTGCTACCGCCATTATACACTTAGCATCATCATCATATCAGCCGAAAGACGCCCAGGAGTGCCGGTCCTATGCTGCCTGCATGGAGCGACTTCCCGTGACCTTCACCTGGCTACTAGGTCATTGACGGAACGAGTAAGAGGCCTGCCTACCCAATATACTTATATGGGACAAAAATCAAGGAAGTCTAATTATCATCGTATGTTTGCATGTGAATGGAGTTCGGATGACTGTGCCATAACTTAGTACCATAGAAGTGTACGATGATCCTAACCGAGTAAGAGGCCTGCCTGCGCAATATACTTATACTGGGACAAAAATCAAGGAAGTCGATATAAACCTACGTCTAATTATTGTATCTTTGCAAGTGAATGGAGTTCGGATGACTATACAATAAATAAGTATGTGAATGGAGTTCGAATGACTATACCATAACTTAGTACCATCGAAGTGATCTGATGATCCTAACCGAGTAAGAGACAAGAATCATGTCACAAATGCCTGTGCTCTAGAGGATAAAAATACATGAGAACGATATATAGATTTGTATTAATCCTCAAGCAAACACCGATAACCTGAGTCTGTAATCTGAATAATGGAATTATTTTTACTATTTTTTTTACTTTTCAAAAATGTATGTAAACTCTATTAAACAGAGATCTTTTACCATATATGGGTTATGCACTAACGAACAACATTTGAAAATGGAACCCATTTACACGCACAATATAATAGGTATTTCCCTTCCGTTGCACCGAATGCTACTAAGGAAAGAGATGCCAATTGGCATCATTTTATTTGCTTCACTTTTTGTCTCATGTAACCTATCTACCTCCCCTCATATATAACATATCTCTGCTATTAAACGTATATTTTCGCAATAGATAAAATAGTTATGCTGTAAGGGACGGACAAAAAAGAAAGCTCAGTAACTAAACGAATTACCGTTAAACTAGAGTACCTCTAGTGACAAATAGTGCTATTACTAAAAAATAATAGCCAATAGCAACTCCCAATAAAAATGGTCTCTTTTTAAATATATTTCTGGCAACATTAGGTTTTTTCACACTGGCAACATGCACAGTTATGCCAATATGAACGTTAATGTCTGGTAAGCAGATAAACGTATTTTCGGAGTTGGTGTAAAATTTCGTTCATAGTGCCTAAACTATTGGTTGCAGGTGAGTAAAATTTCAATATACTATGGAAAATATATCAGAGATTATTTGCATAGTGCTGAAAAGTGCATAAATATAACCATTTTTAAAATACCTTCTTGGGTAATGTAATTATGGGTTAGGTAAAGTTGCCACTGACAGCTCTTTGGCATCTTTACCTATAGCTAGGGTTGACATAGTAAAAAAAATATTTTGACTTGATTTATTGATGAGTAGGTTTGTTTTTGACATTATGAATACACTGTGTAGGTCTTCACTCTTTATTATTTTAATAATATTATCCAGTATATAGTTTTTTCTCGTATCTACTGGTGTGGAGTTTTTGTGAGCCCTATCTTATGTATTAAAATCATGCCGAATCCTATGGCAACTTTACCTAGTTGCCTGTGTTGCCACTTTTTGTTAGTTATTATTCGCACATTGTTGCTATATATATAATTTTGAATACGTAAAGGCAAAGCAACTTTACCAAGTTTCCAAAATAGACTTGTACTTCTATGAAAAAAGTAAGTAGGTAAAGATGCCAAACGTGTGACAATTTTACCTGAGTTCGTTTTCTCTCTTTAGAATCTTATTTTTTGGATATTTTGAACAAGTAGTTAGAATAATCAAGTCATGGGTCTTAATCGTGTACAATTTATGAAATTATAGGAAAATGCCAAAAAACCTAACACTCCTGACGCAGCGGATAAGGAGAAAAAAAAACAATGGCGAAGCTGCGGGTAAAATAGGACATAGTAGTTAAAGTTAAAACTAGTATTAACTGAAAAACATACTTTATGGGTTATGACGGATAAAACCTAAAAAAAATAGGTATCTAAACTGGATAGATAATAATGTATATTTGGCAAGAAAATGTTGTTAAGATTAACTTACTGCGTGTTATTTAGTTGCACCAGCCGTTGGTACTGGGTGTCGTTCAGCGGTTCAGCAGTGTAAGTGTTGAAATACTGCGGCTGCACGCTGGAGACGCCGGAGACAGGACAGCCCGCCTTCGCCAGAGCCACGCATGAGAGCGCTATAATAAGCGACGCCTTTGAATACATCTTCTCACTACTACCGTACAACCAGCTGTAATGTTGGAGGATATTCTTCTAGGTTTATATAGGTTTGGAAACAATGGGTTTTCAGCTGAAAAGATTCAGGTGCATTTTGTTTGACCTGCATTATTCATATTAATTCACGTAACACACAGCCATACAAGCGTTTGGCACCTATTTAGGGTGCTAAATTATTTTTTTTACTTTTTTGTTATGGATTAAAAAAATCATTATCACTCCCTCCCACATTACTTCTGTGATAGCCCATCACTGAATGTCTTCAAAAGAAGAGTAAAAGAACATTACCTTTCTGTTTAGTCATATTATATTTATTTGTGTAACATAAAATTACTAATAATCTTTCCTAATTACGTAGGTTTATGTATTATTTATAAGTATAAAGGTATATATTATGTATTCCATATTATATTTATATTAGGTATACATTATCTCTGTTATATATTGTGTAATTATCTGTGTACACGCCAATTCAACCCTCACATCTCATTTCTCATCGCCTATGGTATGTAGGAAGAAAACTCTTACAGAGTTATTCATGCCATTTGTACATTTAGTTTGTAAGCAACTGTTTAACTCAACTGTGTGTGAACAATAAAATATATAAATAAATAAATTATCTAGTTTTTGAAGGGTACCGTTTCTCAAAAGTAAAAAGGAACCCTTATAGGATCACTTCGTTATGACCCGTCTGTTTATCTGTCTGTCTTTTCTCAAGAACGCGTGGATGTATCAACTTAAAATTAATATCACTTAGGTCTACGGTTCCTTGGAGCTGCAAAAAAATCTAACTCCTCAGTCAACGCAATCGGAACGAATAAATCGGAACTTGCATTGACCATCGATCATGAAATCGCCAAAAACCAAGGTCTCACAGCACTAGCAAACAAAAAAAAAAAAACTTTGCAAAATCTGTAGTTATCATTAGTTACATAAAATATTTCTATATGCTCTCTATATATATTTTTTAATTTTCTGTTGGTAAGCCCTTGGCATCATCTCACCTGATGGTAAGTGACGAGGATGCCGAAGATTCAAGCGGGTTTACCAAGATTCCCCAACGCAATGGAGACTATCTTATCTTCAAGCCAGAACACATCAATTGGTGTTAACACTGATTTTTGGCTGCAAGACTTAGATAAGATTGTGTTAGCTAGCCAAGCGGGCAGAATGCCCTACCACCAACCAATCCGAGTCTTAAAAGTTGACCCCACTGGGAATCGAACCCACGACCTCGTGGTGTGAAGCCAATGGACTTCTACTCATCATATTGAATAACTTTTGTTCTATAACTTTGTTGAAATCGCAAGAAAAATAACTCTTCATACAGATCGACCAATATGGGTTCATTGGGCATAGTTGTTCAGTTTATTGAGTAGAACACCTAGTTAACAATTTTAAACAACTTGTAATCATGTATAAAGTCGGTTTTCTTCTGTAGAAAATTTAGTATTAGTTGTTTAAATAGTTAATTCATATTTTATATAGGTAAGCAAAATTAAATAGCGTGTTATTATTATAAAAATTTAAATAAGAAGAAGAATTTCTACCAAAGTATACAGGGTGTAACAAAATTAGTGTAGGTCCCGTTAACTGGGGCTTCCACTCATCATACTGAACAACTTTTGTTCTACGACTTTTCTGAAATCGCAAAATAAATATTTTACTCTTCATACAAATCGATTAGCTGATCGACGAATTTTGTGCATTTTAGTATGGAGGGTCCATTTTTTTTTTGAGAATTGACTATGGGTTCCTTGGGGAAAGTTGTTCAGTATGATGAGTAGAACCCCCAGTTAACGGGTCCTACGCCATTTTTTTTAAACCCTGTATATATAAGTACTTTCTACTGTGAGTGTATCTCTTAACTCTTTATTATTAGAAGTTATAACTCGCTTTTGGCAGCGGCTTCGCGAGCGTGAACATAGTTTCTATAACTGTCTTCGAGGGTGCGCAGTGCGCGAGCGGCAAGCGGCTTGCGAGCGTGGAAAACAGTAGCCCATATATTTATCCAGGTCCTAATTTGTCTACCTACCAAATTTCATCCAGATCCGTTTATCTGTTGCGACGTGAAAAAGAAACAAACATCATACATACAAACTTTCGCGTTTTTAATATTAGTAAGGAATCAAAATTTTAGTAGGAAAAAATGTTCTACCGTAAGATTTTTCTCCATATTAAAGTATGACTGTAAGTAAGCTGTTTAAACATGGATTCATTGGTTTGAACAAACGGAGAAATTAAAAGAATACGCAAAGTAAGATGATTTATGTACAGAGCAATTAAACCACTCCGTTCAAGTTCATCTTTTGAATTTGGAACAAAAGAGTGTACCTACAACTAAATTGTAATAAAATTGTGTTTTAAGTTTGTTTGTTTTTTTTGTTGTTTTAGTCTCTTAACGTCTCACGGGTACAAAAGCCCTTCCGAGACAATCCCTATTTAAATAATCTATATTAGTTTTTTGATTTGCAATGCTAGTGCCAGTGCATTACAAATCTTTTCTGAAGTTCTTGACAGCATTTGCAGCAGCTACATTCTGAGGTGGAACACCCAGTTGCTATTGGGCGTCTATAAAACTGCACCCAGAGCAAGTTGGGTTCTAACGTCATCCTTCGTTTTATTTTCTTGTTCTACACATTGCTTACGTGCACTAGACGATTTCCTCCAAAATGCACCACTTCTTGATCCAAATCCCAGCAGAAACAATGAAAAAACAACAAAATAAATCTACGAATGCGTCCACCACAAATCCCGCCAAAAAACTCCTTTAAGTTTATCTCAATTCTGTGTTACCAAGTTACCCCTGAAATTATGTTTTTTTTATAATAATTGCATGTGCTTTGTGATCATCTTCCTGAATTGGAAAAAAAATAATAAAAAAATTGAGCGTTATAACAGCCAGTATAGAGGAATCTGATAAAAGGCGAGGCATGTGTAAAACAGTTGTCTCTGTTTTTTCCTTTACGTGTAAAGAGTCAAGAAAATAACCACACTTTTGCACTTTTTCAATGTTTTACGTTGTGTGACGTTGTAATAAACGCAATGCAATGTCGCCAACGACTACCTCACGCTCAAATACTCTAGCATCAGATGTCTCAACCTGACCAGACCGTACTCCTTCCAATATTTCGGATGCCGTCCTAATAATACCGAACCAGAAAGGGTGAGAAAGTTTTTTAGCACAAGGATCTTTTTATTGTTCTTCTTGGCGAGTCGATCCTTCGGCTCAATTTTTTCAGACCAATACTCTGCCACTGAGACCGCATTATCTGTTGCATTGTACAGGTCCTCGCTCGTACAGGTGCTAGGACGCGCAGGGCAGGACACAAGGTGTGCCATAGTATGGGGAGAGACACCGCATTCGCATGAATTATCCCAGCTGTAGCCCCACCTGCACATGTTTTCCTTGCACTAGCCAACTTGACTCTGGAGTCTCTTTAAAGACTTCCATGTTGTCCAGGGAAAGTGGTGTCCAGGGGGTAGTACTACATTCGTCCCAGTACCTACAGAATCGCCTAAATATAGAATACACAAACACACACACACATGCGCAAGCACACACGCGCGCACGCACGCACGCCCGCACGCCTTATGTCACTAATTTTGCTATTCGCAAACCGACTCATCAAAACCTGTATTTTAACCACTTCCCGTTGACCTAATTTAAATCATGAAATTTGACACGAAGCAAGATCTCAGAGCGGTCACAAACGTTTTTCGGGTGTGGTCTAAATAATATTTACCTATTTACTTAATATAGCCGTTCCCAAAAAAGGAGTCTTATCAAATGGACTAACAGCCCGTCAGAGTAACAAAAATCTGATTCTCCATGGTTTCCGTTTATTCCATTTAAGGTATGGAACTCTAAAAACAACCTGTATCTTCACTTAAAAGGCTATAACCCAATTTAACTTTTCAGATCAACCTGGGCTAACCACTTATGGATTTAGGTGCAATTTATGGAGAAACCATGGCTGCAGTTAACAAAGTGAGGACTTTCGAAGGTGGTCGTTTGATCGCTGAAGAAGAGAATGGCATATTATGGCCACCAAGCACCAAATCTCAAGATAACTTCTGTCAAGGGCCAGCTTGAAACGCGGTGCCATGATACACGTAAGTATAGATAATGCATAATAACAGTCGTGAGTCGTGACTACATTTAATAAAGTATTGTAGTTTTATGGACTAAGAGGATAAATTTCTGATCACTCAGTCATCGGTCAATGACGAACTTGCATGTTATGTTACTATCACAGAAATTTTGGAATAATATGTGCCTATTTTATTCCGATTTCTATGGTATCTATCTATCTTCCACAATTAAACTCTCTTCAAGCTAATTTAAATACATTTTTTATTGTAGCTGACAACCGCATGAACACTCTTATTGGGTTTAATCTCTATGGTATCTGGTTCTGGCGCGTGCACAACCATATCACCAGCGAACTCGCCCAACTGAACTCTTGCTGGGACGACGATAAGCTTTCTACAGCGCCAGAGACATAACCATCGCGATCTCCCAGCAGATGCTTTACTACGAACTACTCCCCAATTGGTTGGGTTACGATAATATGATTGATTCTACGGGATTCAGAGACATGATATAGAAGGCATGATTCAGAATTCTACGGGATTCAGAGACATCTACGACGACAATCTATACCCGCGAGCATCTGTGGAATCAGTTTATGCTGCCCGATGGGTATATATGATGCAAAATGGCAATATGAGGTTCTATAATCAAAAGGGAAATTATCTGAAAAATATGCCGATGGGAAACCTGACTTTAAGGACCGGATTACTGACATTGGACAACAACCTTGCAGCCATAACTCAGGGAACCTTCCGTCAACCATGCGCCGCCGCCGCTGATAATATTGCTGACACCGGCGTAAGTATAAAGTTCATTTGAGTTCACGAACCATATTCTTTGGTGATTGTGATAACTTATTACTTATTATTTTGCACCTGTTAGCTATTACTTCAATTGTAAGATGTCATCATTTTCAGCTATTCACACAAGCAATGGGCAACCTACAAGAAGTATTAGACCTGCCTACCGCCGACCTGACCAAGAGTAGGTACTTTGTTTTCCCTGGGTACTTCAAGTACCTTGAATACTGCACCGGCAAGTCTTACAAGACCTTTGATAATCTTGCCGACGTCATTCCATCACCGGTAAGAAATATCTGGTTGCGTTGCGCATTTTTTTGTTTACAACCAATAATTCCCACTACTAAGGGGTTCGTGTCTCACAGCCAAATCCATCGTTGTAATGATAATGTTTATTGTCAGTTAATTTACGTAATTGATGATGTTTCCTTGAAATACGAAAGCTTCAGTTTTTTTACTTTTTCTTAACAACTAACGTTATCAGAAAAAATTATCATAAATAATTTTTGAAAAACCTAAAAGCTGTTAAGTACAAGCTTCGATTTTAAAGTAATTTTAATTATTGCGTGTTCTTCTCAGCAGTCCTTTCATTTGATTCATTTGATATCAATCATTGGGGGTGGATAAAAAGTTATGGGTCCGCCATATTGGATTTGAAATGACGTCACTTACTAACCATGCATTGTTCTCCAAACTTAACGTGTATGCAAAATTTAAGCTCAATCGGAAACCGGGAGAAGTGATTTATCCTAAACTAACTGACAAAGTAAGTAAATAATACCGAAATTTAATATAAACCTCGCAAAAAAATACTAGCTTTAGTTATACTATATAAGAGAACACAAGTAACCGACATAGCTCACAGAATTGCTAAACTCAAGTGGCAGTAAGTGTGGCTAAGTGTATAACTCGTACAACTAACGGCTGTTGGGTAGTAAAGTTTTTGAGTGGCCAGTGGCCACCGCGTGGAAGATAGAAGCAGGCCTCTTCTCGGTGGACTGATGATCTAGACGTTTTAGATGCTGGCAGCGCAGGACCGATCGTTTTAAAGATCCTTAGCGGAGGCCTTTGTTCAGACGTAGACACGTCTTTCGGCTAAACTAAAAATCTACCACCAAAATCTAACTACCATTTATCAATGTAATGTTATCCATAGTGGATCGAAGTTCTCAAAAATGTGTACGAGCATGAAGACGATATGGATGTTCTCGCTGGTATGTGGCTAGAGGAGATGATGCCTCGAGCTCAGGCTCCACCCACTATGTACTGCTTGTTGGCACCGCAGTTCTTGAGAAACATCAAATCAAGATATCATTATTAAAGTTTAGTTAAGTTATACACCTACTAGTCCAGCAAGCATTTTTTTTCATTTATTGAGCAATAATTTGTCTATACAAGTTAATTGACGGTTTTTTCTTAACACTGCAGTTTTAGCACGTCTCATATCCACGCAAAATCGTAAACCGTCATTATTTTTTAAGATAGGTACCCTAAGTGAAACCCATCGGGAAGGTCCATGCACTTCTTCTATAGTATCTTTGTTAAGTAGTTCTTCAATTTTCTTTTACACTTTCCTCTCGATTGGTATGGGTATGCGTCGGTAAGCTTGGGATACTGGTTTGCATGTTTCATCTAATGGTATTTCAACAAAGGTGTCTTTGAATTTTTACATGTATGGTAGCTTTTTCTGCTCGGCCATTAATTTCGATCACGGTTTCAAAAGATCCTTTGACGTTTGAAGGAGTCGTACTCCCATAAGAATATAAAAGCTAATTAGTTTTTCCTTAGTTGATGAACAGATTACCATAATATTTTGTAGCTTCTTCCAAGTTCTATCTGTGATGAGGTTAAGCGTACAGCCTGAATCTATCAGCATATTCAACTTCACACCTCTTAACTTATATTGCACTGTATCATTATCATTAAAGTTTAAAATGTTCCTCTTCTTCCGCAGTATGTTGTTTCATTAATCGAGTTTAAGTCATTGTTCTTTTTATTTTTTTTGAATTTCATTGCGTTATCATTTTTTTGTTCTTTTGGTCTCTTTTGTGGTCTTGATCCATGTCCGATTTTTCCGCAGTAATTCAAGTAGGTAAGTACACAAGTCCGCTCTCGCTTGTAGCTTTCACAGGACTGCCTACTACCCGTGTGACCTAGACGTTGTACTCAAACACTACACCTTCTGTTTAAAAATTATTTAGGGTATCCTGAGAAAAACAGTTTAAAAGTAATGACGACGGAACCCTATACTAATGTTCTAACATGCACTTGTTCGATTTTCACGTTTTGTAGCTTACATTCGGTCCGTTTCATTCCTATTTCGTTTATGTACTCACTTCTATAGTATTTTTAAAGTTTGAAAGAAAATTTCTAGTGGCCTGCCTGGCCAAGCTTCAATAACCATACTTACAGCTATTGGAGGTAAGTGCCTATGTTATTAGAAGGCTAGTATACTAACTATACTACTAGAAGAGATGAAATAGAAGATCATAAAGATAGTAGAAATCTAATAGTCAGGAGTAACAACAGTCCTGGACAAGGTCTGTGGTATTCGGGTGCAACGCACTATCTGGTCCTACATAGTACACAAAGGAAAGGACTCCGAGTCGACAAAAATTACTGTCATTTAGGGCTTTCATAGTACCGGATCGTGACATTTTTGATGTATAGCAATAGCATAGGTTAAATAAATATGAGAATATGTGTGCTGGTAGCGACCTCAAAAATAAATGTAGGCCCCTAATTTAATTCGTACCCACCTTTAATTTCGTTATAGTTGGTTAATGTCGTGTATCTAAGTATAAAAATATTATTTCATACTTTTGAGTGGATTTCATTTTGAAGTCGATTTTTAGTTTTTTAAACTTTTATTTTAATTTTCTTTATTTTTAGTAATATTGCTATGTATCTAACAACGTTCAACCCAATCCACCCACTCGGCAATAGGAACCATCAAATCATAATGCATGTGTTTCATTAACAGATACAGATTCCTATGGCTTCCATCATAATCTCAACAGCATGAATCTTCCATCATCATTTCATCTGAATAACCTGAAAGAATACAAATATCGGTTTATACGTACCTACGTATCTACGTAAAATATTTGAAGAATTATCTCCAACTCCTAACCGTTAAGGAGTTGTACCTTCCTTCATCAGCTCATCAACATGAGATGACGACTACCAGAGACAAATACTTTAATAATTTTTGAAAATACATGACACACGCAAAACGTGCCTATAAAATATGTGGGTTGCCCTCGATAACCCTAGGATCCCATCATCAGATCCTGATTTGGTGACAATGGGACCCCTTCGAGAGTATACTCTTTCGAATAAAAAAAGAATTTTGAAAATCGATTCACAATCGGCGGAGATATCGCGTAACAAACATACAGTCGAATTGAGAACCTCTTCCTTTTTGAAGTCGGTTGAAAAGAGGTCTCAGTACACAAATGCGCACGCAATGTAAACGACTGATCAGATCAGGTTGGGATGACATTTTAGGTTAAAATGAGATTCTGAGTAAGCCTAATATATACAGGTACGTGGCGGAAAAAAAAACCTATAATTTGTTACCCATTCGAAATCAACAGAAGAAGATTGCTAAGCATCGTACATATTAAAAGTTATAAACAGCAAAAATTATTTACAGTAGCGCAAGTAAAAGTCCGCGGACTACGGTAAATACCTATGAAATATTACGATAGCAAATTATTACGTTTTTTTTGTACGTACAAAGTACATAAAGAATAAAGTAAAGTCCAAGCCAACCAAGTAAATCGAGTATGTAGTCTTGATAAGGAAAATAAAATATATGAATAAAATGAAAGATAACAGAATGAAATTTTAATAAACTCTGATCTGATCACGAATACGTTGTAACTTTTGAAGCATTATGCGCAGTAACTACCATACCTCGCATACCTAATGTTATCTATCGATATTAAAAAATAAAAGTTTAAAAAACTTAAAAACCGACTTCAAAATGAAATTCACTCAAAAGTATGAAATAATATTATTATACTTAGATACACGACATTAACCAACAATAACGAAATCAAAGGTGGCTAGGAATTAAATTAGGGGACTAAATTATTTTTGAGGTCGGTATCAGCATACAGCTACTTAATACGTATCAAATGTTTTATATTCGATGGCATTGCTGACACCGACCTCAAAAATTTTGGGCCCCTAATTTAATTCCTAGCCACCTTTGATTACGTTATTGTTGGTTAATGTCGTGTATCTAAGTATAATAATATTATTTCATACTTTTGAGTGAATTTTATTTTGAAGTCGGTTTTTAAGTTTTTTAAACTTTTATTTTTATTTTATTTATTTTTAGTGATAATGCTTTCTATCTAACAACGTTATACCCAATCACCCACTCGCCAATAGGAACCATCAAATCATAATTCATAATGCATGTGTTTCATTATCAGATATTAATTTATGTGGCTTCCATCATCATCATCTCAACAGCATGAAAGTTAAGAAGTTAAATCTTCCATCATTAGCTCATCTGAATAACCTGAAAGAATACAACTATCGGTCTACGTGAAATTTTTAAAGAATTATCCTCCAACTCCTAACCGTTCACCCACTCGCCAATAGGAACCATCAAATCATAATTCATAATGCATGTGTTTAATTATCAGATATTAATTTATGTGGCTTCCATCATCATCATCTCAACAGCATGAAAGTTAAGGAGTTCAATCTTCCATCATTAGCTCATCTGAATAACCTGAAAGAATACAACTATAGGTCTACGTGAAATTTTTAAAGAATTATCCTCCAACTCCTAACCGTTAAGGAGTTGTACCTTCCTTCATCAGCTCATCAACATGAGATGATGACTACCAGAGACAAATACTTTAATAATTTTAGAAAATACATGACACACGTAATATGTGCCTATAAAATTTGAGGGTTGTTATCGATTTCCCTGGGATCCCATCATCAGATCCTGACTTGTTGATAATGTGACCCCTCCGGGAGTATACTCTTTCAAATAAAAAAATAATATTGAAAATCGGTTTACAATCGGCGGAGATATTGCGTAACAATCAGCATATCGCTCAACAGCATGAAAGTTAAGGAGTTAAATCTTCCATCATCAGCTCATCTGAATAACCTGAAAGAATACAACTATCGGTCTACGTAAAATTTTTAAAGAATTATCCTCCAACTCCTAACCATTAAGGAGTTGTACCTTCCTTCATCTGATGATGATGATGATGAGATGATGATTACCAGACGCCAAAACTTGGATAGTTTTAGGAAATAAATGAAACACGTAATATGTGCCTATAAAATTTGAGGGTTGTTCTCGATTTCCCTGGGATCCCATCATCAGATCCTGACTTGGTGACAATGGGACCCCTTCGGGAGTATACTCTTTCAAATAAAAAAAGAATTTTGAAAATCGGTTCACAAAACGGTTTCAATTGAATAACTTTACTTCTAATCTGACGATCTGAAATTAAATTCGAAATAAATGCTTTTTAATGAATTGCACAACATTACTTATTATTTCTATAGTTCTAAATAATCACATTATTTTAAACAAATAATGCTCAAGTATCACTTTACGATTGTCATTGTGTCAAATTTAACAAACTCAAACTTATAGTAAACAGTTTAAAATCTACTTTTATTTATTGTCGGTTTATTGTTTTTGGGGGAGGTTATTTTATAAAAATACCCAATAGAATCAGCCTGTTTGTAGTGTGCTGTATGTGTAATGACTAATGACTCGCTCGGTGCTAGTACCTACTTCGAGGCCATCTTCAGCGTTCTATAGAATTCTGTGGATGTGTGTGCTGTAACGTAGAAGTCCAGTCAAATTAGCTAAACCTGGACATAAATCGATAACTGTAATTTTCTTTTTCTAGGACATAGGTAAAGTATTGTTAGTTATACCTAGTTAAAATAAAAAGAATTAAACATTTTCAAGCTCCGCGTCAATGTAAAAAACCGAAAAACTAAAATTTGAACACATTTTGATTTCATAAGTACAGCATTAAATAACTTTGTAAAAGTACTTCTGTTATGATGTGATACTTGCATTCTAGATAAACAAATCAAAATTAAACTAATTAATCATTCGGAACTATCATTAATAGAAAAGGTTCAGTTAGTTACAGATTTTTTGGTTTATCTTACCAGAAATTATAGATAATCGTGATTGAACAATTTATTCTGAATAGTTTGTTATATGTGTTAATGAATTATTAAAAATTAAAATTCCCTTTGCGGATCTGCAAAATCTCAAATTATTTGTATTTTCTGGAAAGCCAAAATACATAACTACTTCAAAAGTGTTTAATTTATGCCTTCAAAATATTATTAATACTATAAGAAACAAATTAAACAATAAATGACAACGATTATTAATAAAATTGGTATTTTTTCTTAGTTACGTTTCAATATAAACGTTATTTCTTGCGACCTAAGGTCGAAATTTCTTTGTGTACTAACTCTCGAACGTAGATAGCGTCGTCGCTCGCCCTTTGTAAACACCGACACAGCAGCGCGTGCCGCCGCGTGTCAGAGAACGCCGCTTTACGTCAAAAAATGCCGACACATGTGTATTACTTAGGTACTTGATTTGTATCTGTCATACCTATCCCACCAAAAACATCCTGTAAAAACAAGCCAAGTCTCGATTGAGCTGCTTGTTTTTCTATAAAAAGTAATGAAATCTCTAAGCAAAGCCAAGCCTAGTCTAGGGTTCTTTACTGCGATTTCTTTATTATTATGGTTAGATTTTATGTGACCTGCCGTTGAATATTCTTTATGCATATTTACTCCTTGAGACATCCAAGTCGACGGCCAAGTCACATAAAATCTAACCATAATAATAAAGAAATCGCAGTAAAGAACCCTAGACTAGGCTTGGCTTTGCTTAGAGATTTCATTACTTTTTATAGAAAAACAAGCAGCTCAATCGAGACTTGGCTAGTTTTTACAGGATGTTTTTGGTGGGATTTCACTTATTTTTGTAGGAAACTACATTGATTCATGAACTGCGCCTTAAAAACTAGTAAATCAAGGAGTTCGGTCCTGCGACTGCATAAATAACTTTGTAATCCTATATATTTTATATGGGATTACAAAGTTATTTATGTAGTTTGTGTAACTAGAAAACTGGACCGAAATTGCTAAATGTTTCGAGTTTTTCCTTGCTTTATACACTAAAGACTAATTGTATTCTAAATTTGAATCTTCTATGTCGGCTAGAAGTGCCTTGGAATTTTGATGATCAGTCAGTCAGTGAGTGACAAATTAGGAAACTTTGACTAGTTATAATTCTTAAAGTTCTGGTTCAAATTGAATGAAATTTGGAATATACCGTGCTTATATGATGCCTGCTTGGGTACAGAAAATTCAGGCTTCTAGGTTTATCTACAACGAAGTTGTGGGGGGGTCGAAAATGGCCTGAACTGCTTCGAGAAAAGGATGGTACGGCCGTGCCGCTTTTTTTTCTCGACTTGGCGGGGGCACTGCCGTGCCCCCAGATGTAAGTTGTCGTTTAAAGTAGATTTAATTCTTGCATTTTGTTTAAACGAATGACGCTAAGCGAACGGGCTTTACTTTCGCGAGTCGCGAATAATTTTGTTGTAGGCTTATAACCAATGATTGTCAAACTTCTCAACCGACTTCCAAATAGGAGTGTAAATACGTGGTGCCACGATTGGTAGCGACTCACTCACTCGGACGGGCTCTCGCGAGTCGGGCCGCCACCATTGTCTTGTGTAGGTACTCGTTATGTATGAGTATCATCATTTCAGCTCATATACGTCCCCACCGAGGGGCTCGATATATGAGTATACCTAATAATTATCTAAGATCGAGTTAATATATGTATAGGTACGTTATCATTATTATTGTGTCAGAACCGTGCTAAGTAGAAGTCTATGTATGTGCTAGGTATGTAGGTAATAAAAAATATTAAAAAACAGATCTAATGAAACTGGCTAAGTGCGTGTCGGATCATGAACAAAGTAGGGTTCTGTAGTGATAAAAAAAATTAGAAGAAAAAACTAAGAAAATTTTGCAGTTTAGATTTAAGTAAGACGTTTGTAAGGAGTTGAACTTTTTACAAATAGGTATAACTGCACGTTAAGTTAGTCCACTATCACTCTATCACGTACAATTACATATCCTATAATAAGGAAATTCCATCTTTATAGTGTTTTTTGATACCCGATGCGCTCGTTAAAAAGAACGCCATTGAAATAAATAAACTCGTTAAGGCCTTAGGATTGGTCAAATGACAATATACTTAAAGTAAAAAAATCGATTTAATTGAATACAATTTTCAAAATATTACCACTTTTAGCGTAAAAAAGTAATTAATAATTGCAAAATTTCTCGCAAAATAATTGTTAATGTTTAATGAAACTAACACACAAAAATCGGTGTCTTTAAGAACTTTCATTTTAATTGAACACATTTTTAAACTTATTTGAAAGTGAAGAAAAGTAATAAAAAGGCTTTAGATGACTCAATCCGAGCAGGTTGATATGTGTTAAAATAATATCGAACGTAAGTCTATTCATTCTAAGTTCAAATCAATGCGGAATTCAACGTCGTGGCTGTTACGTTGAAACCGAACGCCATATTCTCGATTTTTACATGTTTTTATTACTTTTCTTCACTTTCAAATAACAATAAAAAATGTGTTTAGTTAAAATGAAAGGTCTTAAAGTCACCGATTTTTGTGTGTTGGTTTCATTGCACTTGGTGGTCAACTGGACCCGCTGAGCACTGAGCCCACGGGCTAAGTTGACCTTTTTTTTTCAACCCAGCCCACGGGCTAAGTCTACCATTACTTACCGCCTGCGAGTCAATTCAGCCCGCGGGATCAGTCTACCATTACTTACCACCTCAGATTCAATTCAGCCCGTGGCCTCAGGGAGAGGGTCGCGAGGCGAGATGAGTTTTCTGTATTTTGATTGGCTTCTTTACATAATAAGATTAGATTTAATTGCTGACACGTAATATTTAAGAATATGTAATATCAATAAACGATTTTAAAAATAATTATTTGCTGGCATCATATTTACATAAAGTATTAATAGTACTGACCCTTGGACATAGTGCCCAATTCAATTTAAATATAACGTTCTTTTGGTCAATTTTTGGCTTAAATATCAGTAATTTTCTTGGAAACACATATAGGTCACATATTAAAATTGTTCTAACAAACTATATGATAATTAAAAAACGAAGTGGGTAACTGAAACTGCGGGCTCAGTGTTTTGCGGGCCCAGTTGACCACCAAGTGTTTCGTTCAACATTATCTTTTTTTCGAGAAATTTCGCAATTAATGTCTACAGTATATTTTTTTACATCAAAAGTGTTAATATTTTTAAAATTGTATTCAATTAAATCGATTTTTTATTACTTTAAGTCTATTATATATTTTTTCCAGGGTGATAACTTTACACAGTCTTTGAATAATTTGAATTGAATATTGTCATTTGACCCATCTTAAGGCCTGTCGCCGCCGCGCGAGCCGGCCGGTCGATACTAGTTATGTAAGTACTTCGTAGTTATGTAAGTACTTCGTAGGTACAAGTGATGGTTTTTACTTATTTGATTAGGTAGTTGAAGTAATAGTCGTACTACTCCTACTAGTAGATCGCCCTTAGGAGGTGCGCGAGCTTGCACCGAATTACAAGTTACTTTAATTGTTGTTTGGTTAAAAAAATGCTCGTTTTTTTTATGCTATTACTATGCACATAAATCGCGATTGAAGCGTTCTGATTGCGACCCGATAGTTTTCTTAATCCACAATTGATAAGCCCTTACTTGCCACCATCTCACCTGATGGTAAGTGACGATCATGCCGAAGGTGGAAGCGGGCTTACCAAAATTCAAAAATCAAAACAATTTATTTCAAATAGGTGTTTACACACACTTTTAAATAGTCAAAACAGAAAAAAAAAATTATATATTACAAATAATGTCATGATTCAGATTACAGTCTCAGGTAATGGTATTTGTTATAGAATGAACATATATATCTTTGTCATTTACATAATCTATTATTTTATAATATCCTCTAGAGCACAAAATTGTTTTGACATGAGTCTTGAATTTATTCTCTGACAAACTAGTTACATTTTCTGGAATTTTATTGTAGAATCTTATACACTGCCCCACAAATGACTTTTTAACCTTACTCAGTCTCGAAAAGGCTATATCTATTTTATTTACATTTCTGAAATTCAAATTATGCCTGTCACTGTTTTTAGGAAACAAATGCAAATTCTTACGAATGTACAAGATGTCTTCATAATTATATAAATTGACTAGCAACAGTTAAAATATTGATTTCTTTGAACTTATTCTGTAACGACTCACGTGATCGCATCTGATAGATTGCGCGGATAGCTCTTTTCTGCAGGATGAAAATAGTTAGACATTATACTATGGAAGTAACTAAAATACACTAGTCTCGCAGTATCTACATCCGTTAACTGTCTTATTTTCTTAACGGCATAAGCAGCTGAACTAAGCCTTCCCGCTGAAGTTTCAATGTGTGGTCCCCATTGAAGTGAAACATCCAAAGTTATACCAAGGAACACCGTGGTATTTACAAATTCTCATTTATTACTGTCTAATATTACACTATTGTTGACCTTTTTTGTAAAATGTATTTGGCAAACAAAATATTATACATTTTGCTTTCTTAGCATTTAATAATAAGTTGTTCACAGTGAACCAGTTCAGTATCTTTGAAAGAGTGTCGTTTACTTCATCAATTTCGTTTTCTTTCCTATTCACTTTAAAAATAAGAGAAGTGTCATCCGCAAACAATACAATATTTGACAGATGTTGCACCATAAAAGGCAAATCATTTACGTAAACAAGGAAAAAAAAGGCCCTAATATGGAACCCTGGGGCACACCCAGTTTCACTTTAGATCCAGACGAGATCGTGCCATTCACTTTACTTTTTGTGTTCTGTTGTCTAAATACGAATTTAAAAGACTGAGAGTCCCTTCCTCTACACCATAATGCTTTAATTTCATAAGTAATGTTTGGTCTTCAACACAATCAAAAGCCTTAGATAAATCACAAAACACTCCAACAGCATTCTGCGATTCCTCGAAGGCATCATATATGTTTCGAATGAGTGCTACTTCTGCATCGGTCGTTGATCGATCTTTCGTGAAACCAAATTGTTGGTTATGCAGTAGTTTGTTTTCTGTAAAATATTGTAGCATTTGGTTAAGCATAATCTTTTCAAACACTTTACTAAGAACTGGCAGCACAGAAACTGGTCTGTAGTTGCCTGGATCAGTTTTTGAACCAGATTTATATAAAGGTATCACTTTACTAAACTTCATGAGATCTGGTAAGACGCCACTATCAATGCTAATATTAAAAAGACAAGCTAAATGACATGAAATAGAACGTGCCCCAGTGCATGAAACGGAACGCACCTTGGCATCATCCACTCTAGTGTGTCCGTGGCTCCACATCATCATTTTGCAATTCGCGTGTTACCTTTATTATAATTCATTCATATACAATAAAGTAAACTACAGTGTCATCTGAGTTATTTATTTGTTAATGTTACAATGTAACATTACATGGTGCCGAAATGCCGAAGGAGGAAAATACGGAACCAGCGACCGGTCATGTAAAACCGCCGAAGTACTTCGCGACTAACAATGGCGCATCTGAAAATATTGCTGTCGCATGGAAACTCTGGCTACAACAGTGGGAATGGTACGCGACCGCCACAAACATTGTCAAAAAGAGTCCTGAAGTGCAAGTAGCGATCTTCATGTCGTGCATAGGCCCGGACGCGGCGATAGTGTACAATACATTTAACCTCTCAGAAACTGAAAGCGTGTCGTTGTCACTCATCAAACAAAGGTTTTCGGACTACTACACGCCGAAAATTAATGAAACCTATGAAAGGTACACGTTCAACACAATTCTCCAAAAAGATGACCAACATTTTGATGAATTCATCACTAATTTGAAAACTAAAGTGAAAAACTGTGGTTATGGTACTTTGGAGGAAAGTATTATACGAGACCGTGTTGTTGTTGGAATTAAGAGTGATGACACAAGAGAAAAATTGCTTGCAGCAGATAACCTAACACTTCAGAAAACTATAGACATCTGCCACTCAGCGGAGCAAGTTAAGAAGCAGGTTAATTCAATGAAACAAGCAGCTACAGTAGAAATGGTGACCTTTAAAAGTAAAAACACAAAATCAAAACAAAATCGAAGAGAAAATAAAAATGAACTGGAAGAAAAGTTTCATTGTGGAAGATGTGGCACTACACATGGACGTCGAGCCTGTCCTGCATTCAGGAAAACCTGTAAAATCTGCAAAAAGAAAGGCCACTTCACAAAATGCTGTAAATCAAAAGTAGTTGATGCAGTCCTAGAAAATGAATCTGATGAAGACGAAAGCAACTTCTATGTATCAGCAATCGACGCAGGAAAAGACGTTGATACCGAAGACTGGTTTGCAGATGCCTTGTTACCTGAAAATCAAAAAATAAAATTAAAACTTGATTCAGGAAGTCAGTGTAATGTGATAAACAAAAATATAGCTGAACGAGCAAAAGCAGAAATAAGACAGTCCACAACAAAATACTTAACCTCATTCTCCAACCATAAAATACCTGTTTTGGGTGAAACAGATATAGAAACGATAATAAAAGGAAAAAGGAGAAAAGTGAGATACATAGTAGTAAATGAAAATGTTACACCAGTGCTAGGAAAAGCAACCTGTGTTAACATGAATCTTGTGAAAAGAGTAGACAGTACAATCAAAAATGAAGATAATATATTTACAGGAATTGGCTGTCTAAAAAACTTCACATATGATATTGATCTGGTGGATAACCCGAAATTGCCTATTTGCCCAGCAAGAAAAATACCACACAGCATCCGAGAACAAGTCAAACAGGAACTGGACAGCATGGTCGAGCAAAAAATTATAAAGCCTGTCACAAAGCCTACCCCAGCCGTGTCACCCATGGTTGTAGTGAGGAAGAACAATAAAATTCGACTGTGCATAGATCCATCAGAAATCAATAAAAATTTAAAGAGAAGATATTATCCTTTAAATACTGTTGAAGAGATTACTGCACGCATCAATGGTTCAAAATGGTTCACACTGCTAGATTGTAGAAAAGGCTTTTGGCAACTGCAGGTAACACCACGTACTTCTGATTATCTCACATTTAGCACACCCTTCGGTAGATATTCATGTCTGAGAATGCCATTTAAATTAGCATCCGCACCGGAAGTTTTTCAGCAAGTTATGAGCTCCCTAATAGCTGATGTAAAAAATACCGAAGTGTCAATGGATGATATATTGATACATGCTCCTACCAAAGAAGAGCTACAACAAATCACAGAAAAAGTACTGATAAAGTTAAACAAAGCAGGATTAAAACTAAATAAAGAAAAATGTGTGTTTAACACACAGGAAGTTAAATTCCTAGGACATGTTGTAACAAGTGAAGGCTTGAAACCAGACCCTGAAAAATTAGAGGCAATTAGCAAAATAAAAAGACCGGAAGATGTTAAGGAACTACAAAGATTCTTGGGACTGGTTACATATCTTTCAAAATTTATTGAAAACATGGCAGATATAACTAGCCCATTGCGACAATTACTGCAAAAAGATACTGAATGGATTTGGGACTATAAACAAGAAGAAGCATTTTCAAAGTTAAAAGAATGTCTCCAAAAACCACCCATTCTTGGTTATTATGATGTAAAAGCTCCTGTCCTACTCTCAGTAGATGCAAGCAGTTATGCCTGTGGAGGAGTGCTCATTCAAAATGGAAAACCAATAGCATATTGCGCAAAATCTTTTACAAAGACTGAACAAGGATATAGCCAGCTTGAAAAGGAAACCAACGCAATACTGGTAGCATGCAAGAAATTCCACACATACATTTGGGGCATTAAGGACCTGACTATTGAGTCCGACCATAAACCCTTAGAGACAATTTTTAAGAAACCCCTCACTGAAGCACCCCCAAGGTTACAAAGAATGATGTATCAAATCCTTCCCTACAACCCTAGAGTTGTATACAAAAAAGGCACAGAAATGTATGTCGCTGACACACTAAGTAGAGACTGTGAATACCTAACAACTGAAGACACTAACACTGAAAATCTACAGATTTGTGTCATAATGCCATTCTCTAAGCAACGAAGAGAAGAACTGACAAAAGAAACTGAAAGTTGTCCTGAATTACGAGAACTGAAAAAACTCATACTAGAGGGATGGCCTGAAAAAATAATGAATGTGCCTGAAAACTTAAAGAAATACTGGTACTACAGGGAAGAACTTAGTTTCTACAATGATATTATTTTTAAGAATAACAGAGTGTTAATACCTACCTCAATGGTACCACTAGTAATGAAGCATTGCCATTTATCTCACAAAGGTATCCAAGGTACTTTACAATTGGCTAGAGACAATGTGTTTTGGCCAACCATGACCAAAGATGTGACAGAATATGTCAAAACATGTAAGGCATGTGCTAAAATACAAAAAGATAACACTATGGAGCCAATTGTCCAGCAAACTGTTCCTGAGCGCCCATGGAGCATCGTAGCTACTGACTTATTTCATCTAAAAGGAAAAGAGTACTTATTAATAGCCGATGCCTATTCTGGTTATTTTGACATACAGGAACTGCCTTTTATAACAAGTTCATCTGTCATACACACCCTAAAAAAGTGGTTTGCAACCTTTGGAATACCAGACCTACTTCAGTCAGACGGAGGCAGACAGTATGACTGTGAAGAGTTCAGGAAATTTACCAAGGAATGGAAGTTTGAACACCGCATATCCAGTCCATACTTCCCAAGATCCAATGGACTAGCCGAACGCTATGTGCAAGAGGCAAAAACACTGCTAAAAAAATGCAAAGAAGATGACACAGATGTCTACTTGGCTCTTTTACACCATAGGAACACACCACGTCTAGACGTAGGATCACCTTGCCAAAGATTAATGAACAGAAGAACCAAAACATTGCTACCTACAAACAAAAAACTACTGACTCCAAAAATATTAAAAAACATCACAAAAAGACTAAGAGAAATTAAAGAACAAGAAAAAGAAAGCTCTGACAAGGGAAAGAAAGAAATAAAGAAATTCATACAAGGAGAAGAGATAAGATATAGGAAAGAACATCAGAACTGGATTCCTGCCAAAATAATAGAACCGAGCACAGACAGACCTCGTTCCTACTTGGTCAAAACAGCTGATGGAGGGATCTATTCAAGAAATGCTTGGCATTTGAAACACACAACCACACCTTCACCAAGTTTGCCAGATAATCTGATGCTCACAGCTTCAACTCCACCAGACATCCCGGTAGCAGAGCAAGTCGGACAATCAAAGCCCCTGACTGCAAACACTGACGATGTAACAGAGCCAGTGGGGAACTCTGAACCTTCACCAAGATCGCCCATGGTTACAGCACCAGCCTTGAAGACAACACGCAGCGGACGTGTGATTCACACTCCAGTTAGATATTGCTGAAAAGGAGGGATGACATGAAATAGAACGTGCCCCAGTGCATGAAACGGAACGCACCTTGGCATCATCCACTCTAGTGTGTCCGTGGCTCCACATCATCATTTTGCAATTCGCGTGTTACCTTTATTATAATTCATTCATATACAATAAAGTAAACTACAGTGTCATCTGAGTTATTTATTTGTTAATGTTACAACGTAACATTACACTAAATATGCCGCTAAAGTATCAATTACATTACTGATCAAGCTTACCGATAATCCCCAGAAGTCTTCGGTTATTTTCACTTTAAGAGATTTAAAAGTTTTTACAATAGATTGTGGTTCAATTACTCTGAAGGAGAATTTTTGATCACAATTACTAACATTATCCTTTAGCAGATAAGATGGTGGTAGCTAGCCAGGCTATGATAATGCCCTACCACCAACCAAACCGAGTCTTGCAAAGTTGACCCCTCCGGGATCGAACCCGCGACCTCCTGGTGTGAAGCGAATGGATCAACCATACGCTACGGAGGCGGGCGGTTAAAATTTACTTAACTTGAACTTAGCTATTTTTATCGGTGATTTTTAAGGTTTTGTAGTCAAACTAAGATCCTTTATAGTTTCGCCATGTCCCAATAAGTGATTAATGATTAGTTTACGAAATATTGAGTTTTTAAGTGCTGATTTTTGTTACATTTTCAAAACCGCTATTTTAAGAAATCTGAATAGTATTCGGAATAGTAGGACACATAATGTATTTACAAGAAAATTTATCACGGCTAAGTAGGCTTTCTTAGTTTAAGAGTGATAGATAGTAGACTAACTAAAGACGTGCAAATACAAACATAACATTTGTAAAAAGTTCAACTCCTTACAAAAATGTCTAAATCTAAACTGCAAAATTAACGTTGTTTTTTTTCTAATTTACATTTTTTATCACTGCGGAACCCTACTTTGTTCATGACACACTCTTAGCCAGTTTTACAAGAAAAAGTTTTTATATTTTTTTATTACCTACCCACCTAAAATGACCCAAGATTTTATTTAATACCTACATATCCTTTTTGGCCTACAATAAAACTAGCACGTCGATAGAATTTCACTTATACTTATCACGGTTCTAACACACGATAAATATAATGATTACCTACATACCTATCTCGAGCTTAGATTATTAATTATTAGTTAACTATCATCATCATCATCATCATATCAGCCGAAGGAAGTCCACTGCTGGACATAGGCCTCCCCCAAGGATCTCCACGACTATACTTACTTACACAAGACACACGAATATTCTCTAGCCGGGGCGGCGCGGGGCGCGGCGGGCCCGACTTGCAAGAGCTCGTTTTTGCGGTAGGTATAGGCGAGTGACGGAGCACTGGCTCGCTCCACTACCTACTTTGCGCGTATTTTCAATTAAATTTTTAATTTCCTATGCGTGACATTAACGTGTTTAATTTTGATGAAAACAAAACTGTAGTGCACAAAAACATACTGTTAAACAAAAAAAATACAGTTACGATTTTTAACTACTGAGAAATACATTATTATTAAAACGTAAAAAATAAATGTTTAATTTTTGTCTTAAATGACTAAAAAGACGCAATATAGCGTAATAAGATACAAACATCATAGTTACCATTTTTGCATATCAAGATATTGCGATCAGATGTATACCGTGAAAAAAAACATACATGCGAAAGTGTTTTCAGTTTAATTTTGCTATTAGTTGATATCATTTGAATTCACCTCAAAATTATACTAACAAGGTATTTGGTTATCTATTTTGCTTTTAGGAAAAAGTTAGGTAGTGTTCGAAATCTCATGGTTTTTATAAAAAACCGTTACCACCGCGAATTTTTACATCACATATTCATATTTGATACTTAATATCAATATCCGATAAAATAATAAAAACAACGAGTTATCGAATTATGTCCAGGTTCAGCTAATTTGATGCGCCTATAGTGATTTTTATACTCATTGAATCATTGAATGATATGTTGTGGGTTCAGTGTTGCCTTAAATACAGATTTATCTAAACCTATACAGATTTTAGTCACAGTACGGATCACAGATTTGGCCTTACTTTTATACAGATTTTTCTACGAGCGCATATAATGTGATAAATTAATCAATCAATATCAATATTTATTTATTTCAGATTTAAAAATCCATAGAATTATTAGTTCAACAACTTAAAAACTATGTTAGTAAAAAATATATCCATTCAAATTATCATATCAATAAAATTACATAACAATAATAGAAATGAAAATTAACGTAAATTAAAATTGTCGAGCGGCTAGAGGCGACGAGGCGCGACTGCGACGGGAGTATGCAACCGCGCCCAGCGCGCCACCAGCGGCGAGTCCCAGTGCTCTGCCAGCGCGCTCAGGATACCGTTCGCGCTACACCGGACACGGTTTAGTAGTGAGGCGCAACGTTTTCGCATTATTGCGAAAAAGCAATCGATCTGCGCCTCAGCAAACATTGTTGATGCACTACAGTGTCTCGGCAGCCCAAACAGCATCCTGAACGCATTGTTATACTGCACGCGCAGAGCGCTATATGCCCGCCGCGTAAAGTCAACCCATAAACTGCACGTGTAGAACGTTTGACAGTAGGATTTGAACAAAGTCACTTTAACCTGTTTACTACATCGTGCGAATCTACGGACCAACATATTGCAGCGTACACACAGCGCCCTGCGCTCACGCTCAATGTCATCATCGTCAGACATAGTATCGGTGACCCAGTGGCCCAAGTACTTAAACTTCTCTACTTTTTTCAAAGGTGTACCACATAGAGTCAAAGAAGACATTTTATAGCTCTTATTGCCTGCCTTAAATAACATGAGCTCACTCTTTGACGCATTGTACTTGAGCCCATGGGCCACTGCATATGCTTCACAAGTTCGTAACAACTTTTGCAGAGCTCCTATCGAGGGGCTCAGCAACACCATGTCGTCTGCATAACTAATATTGTTAATACATACTCCGTCAATATGACACCCAACATTAGTGCCGCTGAGCTCCTCAATCAACCGGTTCATGTAGAGGTTAAACAATTTGGGTGAGCTCAACCCCCCCTGCCTCACCCCGCAATTCAACCCATACGCACTTGAGTAAGCTCCTGCCCACCTTACAATATTCTTTTGATTAGCGTACCAATACTTAAACATTGCTGATATCTCACTTGGCACTTTAGTTTCATTTTGTAGCTTGTTCCACAATATGTCATACGATACCAGATCAAATGCCTTTGACAAGTCCAAAAAACAGGCATAGATTGGCGTCTTACGAGCAGTGTAGTACTGAACAGTCTGCTTGAGACAAAGGATAGCGCTTTCAGTAGACAAACCCGGCCGGAAGCCGAATTGAGCATCATGAAGATCGATGTGTTCACCTAATACGTCATCAAGCAGACGGTCCAGCACCTTGGCTACTATAGTCGCCAAAGATATGGGCCTGTAGTTGGACATGTCAGAAGCATCCCCTGTTTTGTTTTTTACAATCGGTACGACTACAGTGTACATGAGGTCATCGGGCAGATAACTATGACTAATACACAAGTTAAAGAATAAGGCGAGCAGTCTTGGTAAATGTACTCCCGCATACTTGAGATGCTCAATACTAAGTCCGTCATGCCCAGGAGACTTTCCTTTCTTCATTGTTTTAATAATGGAAGCAATTTGCTTGGCTGAAAACCTAACAGATGGAGTCTCGAGACCGTCCTCAGCATTGAGCGACCCTGGCATTTGCGGGAGAGGAGAATCAACTTTGAAATGCTGTTGAAAAGCCTTAGCGATTTCTGTTGGCTCATGAATGCCGGCTACACTCACCGGAAGACTCTGCTTTGGATTCAGTTTATTAGTACTATTCCAAAATTTTGCAAAGTTTTTATCACATTGGTTTTTGGCAATTATAATTGATAAAATAATTTATGTTGTATTATTTTGTAATATAGAAAAATGTTAAGGTATGTTTTATAACTTAACATTTTTTCAGTCGGGTACTGGGTAAACGGTAGTTGACGTCTTGGCAACATTAATGACGTCTTCTCTGTAGAAGATAGGAGAATTCGATCAATTTGATTTCTAAATTGAATAAAAGTAAGTATGTATAAAAAGCAATAAATATTTTTAAGTACGAACTAATGATTCATTTAATTTTGAGAGCTTACCTACATACCGACAAACTACCATTACAGATAGTAATTCAATCAAATGTTGTACAGAATACAGCTTATTGTTCTCGTACAGATTTTAGATTTTAAGAAGTTTCTATCCCGATTTATCGATTTGGCATGTGGCAACACTGCGTAAGTTTTTTTTGTTTGTGGTTGTGGTTTGAGATGAATTATATTAACGTCTTTGGCTACAAGCCCTTTTGAGACAATCCAGTGTATTACAAATCTTCTCTGGAATTCTTGACAGTATTTGCAGCAGTCTCATTCTGAGTTGGAACACCCGGTCACATTAGGGCGTCTATAAAACTGCACCCAGTGCAAATCCGGTTTTCACGTCCTCCTTAATTTTATTTTCTTGTTCTCCAGATTGCTCACGTGCACCAGACAATTTTCTTCAAAACGCTTCACTTTTTGAAACAAAACTCTAGCAGAAAACAATACAAAAAAAACTACGAATGGGTTCACCACAAACCCCGCCAAAAAAAAACCCATGAGAAAGAAAGCAGCAAGTGTTGCCAATGCTACGGCAATTACCATGTCCTACGGCTTTCAGGTCCATAAAATATGTAGTCTACGGCCTAAGGCCCGAACTCCAAGGCTGTAGCAAATTCTGCGGCTGTTTAGCAAATTTGCTCGCAACATGTTAGTAGCATATCTTTGATAAAACTACCACTACATTTATGCACGTGCATGTCCAAATAGCGGCGTTATAAAATTGTCAGTCGATATCAATCACAAATCGCAATCAGCAATACGCAGTTACGTTACGAATATTGTTTCCCACTTTTTCATATCGAAATCAAGGAGGACAAAAAATAAAGTAAGGTGAGATAAGGTAAGACCGGCATACTTTTTAAACCCCTTTAGTCTGACGCGCCATGGGAATTTAAATGTATGAATGATAGTGAACAATGAAAAATATTGTTATCTAACATCATGGTCTGTCAGAGAAGTGAAACAATGGCATTCTTGCGAAATAAATATTAAATGCAGAGCTATCCAAATAAGACCGTACAGACGGAGTTACCTCCACGACGGAGTTCCCAGCTGTCAACTTGGTAAGTATTTCGATTTCGTTTTCAAACTCTTCACCCATCGAAGTTTTGCGCTAGTTTTGTTATTTCCCACGTTGGACCGTGTTCCTAAACAAAAAGATTGTAAGTCTATGACAAGCATCAGAGGATAAAAAATCGCACTTTTTAGCTGATGTTGAAAAGGACTCAGTTTTTATCAGTACCACGGCCAACTGCTGATTTCTTATTATCTTAGGTATTTTGGCACTCTTTCTTCTCTGTGAAAGAAAGTTTGTACCTAGTAGTGATCTGTGAATTACGACCAACAAATAGTGAGTTTTTTGGCGGGATTTGTGGTGAACGCATTCGTAGTTTTATTTTATTGTTTTTCTGTGGTGCGTCTTGTGCACGTCAGCAATGTGGATAACAAGAAAATAACCGGGTGTTCCACCTCAGAATGAGGCTGCTGCAAATACTGTAAAGAACTCCAGAAAAGATTTGTAATCCACTGGCATGAGCATTTAAAATCAAAAAAGAAATGAAAACAACAAATGAACTGTCTCAAAAGGGCTCGTATCCAGAAACGTTAATATTATATTCTAAGCAACACCCCACATATTCACAGATCTACTACACATATTAGTACCGAGCAAAGAGTATAGAAATCAATACTACGATAGTCTATTTAAAAAGTTCTCTACTTAGTCTGTGGTCTTTACAGTACTGAGAACGCTATAGGTATAGGTAAAGGTCTGTGGTACTGAGTGATCGATCTATGTTTACAAGCTGATAAAGTAAAAAATAGAAAATAATAAATTGTTGGGAAATGCGACGTCGACAATTTCCTGATAATGGTTTTGAAGCATGGGGTGGTTACATGCAAGCTAAAATATCGAAATTGGAGGAGCAGTTTTCTGCAAAAGCTGCAAAAGAAGACAACCAAGTCTCCAGCATTTTTAGTGGAGTAAGCATTTTCGTTAACGGTTATACTAGCCCTTCTGCTGATGAACTAAAATCTCTTATGTCGAGTCATGGTGGCATTTACCATACGTACCAACGAAGTGAAGATTATATTATTGCGTCGAACCTCCCCGACACTAAAGTAAAGAATATGACTTTGTCCAGGGTGGTGAAACCGGAATGGATAACAGACAGTATAGCATCCAATAAATTGTTAGACTTTAGAGATTATTTGCTGTACAAAAATTCTAGAAATCAACCAAAATTAAATTTTCACAAGGAAGTTAAACATTGTGGTTTGTTACAAGAGAGTATTCATCCAATAAATACTGAGCCAAGTATTTTAAACATTGCAGAAAATCCCTCTGGTTTTAAGTCTGACCTTCAAAGTTTGGACTTATTCAAGACTTTCTCCAGCCCTAGTAAACTGCCTGGAGTGATGGGAGATTGTTATGATGGAAAAATATCGGACTCTTTGAATAATCAAGGCATTGATTTCAATAAGCCTGAACAGACTGTTACTAAAACAGCGGCGGACCCAAATTTCATATCAGAATTTTATAACAACTCAAGGTTGCATCACATCTCACAACTTGGAGCATGCTTCAAACAACATATTAATGAGCTAAGAGAATCTAGTGACTTCATATTCCCTGCTCGAGCAAAGTTAAAGGAAAATGTATTAAATTTAAAAAATCTAAATTTAACACCAATTAGATTTGAGAAAGGTAAAACAATTATGCATATTGACATGGATTGCTTTTTTGTGTCAGTTGGTTTGAGAAACAGGCCTGAACTAAAAGGCAAACCTGTTGCAGTCACACATTCAAAGGGAGGACAACCAAGGTCAAAACGGCCAGGTGTAGATAGAAATTCAGAGTTTAGCCTTTACAAACAGAAACAAGCTAAGAAGTTAAGTAAAGCTGCTGGTATTCCTGAAGAAAATTTTAAATTAGAGAGTAGAGTTGACAACATTACTGATGAAGATGACATATATGGATCTATGAGTGAGATAGCATCATGCTCATATGAAGCTAGAGCTAAAGGTGTTACTAATGGTATGTTCATGGGAGCAGCTGTTAGATTGTGTCCGGACTTACAAACTATACCCTATGATTTTGAAGGATATAAAGAAGTGGCATTTACATTATACAACACTATAGCACAGTATACATTAGACATTGAGGCAGTTTCCTGCGATGAAATGTATGTCGATTGTACTAATTTACTAAAGGATATCAATGTAAGTGTACAGGATTTTGCAACAGTTTTGAGAAATGAAATAAGGCAAAAAACAGGATGTCCTTGTTCTTCAGGATTTGGAGGCAACCGCCTTCAGGCACGACTAGCAACTAAAAAAGCTAAGCCAGATGGTCAGTTCTTTCTTACTGCAGACCTGGTTGAAGATTTTATGAATGATATTAAACTTAAAGAGTTGCCAGGTGTGGGAAAACAAATTGCACAAAAATTAGAATCTTTAGGTCACAAATCTTGTGGATCATTGCAGAGGCTTACTTTGGCTTCTTTGAAAACTCACTTAGGAAACAAAACTGGTGCCCAACTATTTGATCAGTGCCGTGGTCGCGATCTAAATCCTTTAACATTTCACACTGTGAGGAAGTCAGTTTCAGCAGAAGTGAACTATGGTATAAGATTCGAAAACTATGACCAATGTGTTGAGTTTTTTAAACAATTATCAGCAGAGGTGCATTCACGTATGCAACAATTCAAAGTTGTAGGGAAATGTGTGACTTTAAAACTTATGGTCAGGGCTAAAAATGCTCCAGTAGAAACTGCAAAATTCATGGGACATGGTTTTTGTGACGTTATAAATAAATCTGTTAATTTGAATATTGCTACAAATGATGCTGATGTTATAACTAAAGAAGTGATATCGATTTGTAAAAATCAAATGGTAGATCCCAAAGAAATGAGAGGGGTTGGGATTCAGATAACAAAATTGGAACCAATAAATTGCAAATCTTTAAGAGGTGCTATAAAGAATTTTTTCCCAACTAATATGAAAAATGTGGTAGAAAATCCATCAACAAATTTAAAGAAGCCTGAAACAATCTCAAATTACAGCAATTTAGAAAATTATGCAAAACTTGAAATACCACCTATAAATAGAAAGCCAGTGAAATCTCCACTAAAGAAGTCTCCTATTCTAAATCCTATTAAATCACCAATAGCAAAAAGGCGAGGAAGGCCCCCAAAAACGTTGAAGCCTTCGACTTCTAAAAATCTAATGAACAAATTTCTACAGGGCCAAGTTGTTCTGAAAGATACACCTTATAAAGATCCAATGATTAAACACATCACAAATCTAGAAAAAACTAAACTAGAACCTAAAATGAACGATGATACTCCACAAAGTTTGATAGGTCTTCCTTGGGACAAAGTGCGTGAATTACTCAGAGCTTGGTTGGACAGTGGGCAAATACCTTTGCCTTGCGACATTAACATGTTAGCTGATTATATGCAAGAAATGGTTATAAACAAGAACATAGACAAACTTAATATTCTTCTAAATTTTTTGCAAAGAAGAACACATGAAATGAATAGTGAAAAGTGGATAGAAACATACAACCATATCATCGAGCAAGTGCAAAATGCCATGTTATCAGTGTATGGAAAAAAGCTGTGGATTAATGGTACATATTAAATAAAAAAGCTATGTATCCTCTTACTTCGTTTATTTCTTCATTCTAGTCGCTATTAGAAGGAGAACATTAAGTTGGTACAGTCAAGTTCATTAATATCGGAACATGTTCGTTCATGAATCAAAAATATTTAGACAATGGTAAGTGTCATAAAACTCTATACAGCTTGGCCTCACATTTGCCTTCTAAGTTATAGAACTTTAGGATCGTTTTAACGCTTACAATATTCAGAAACTAAGGCTCTGCCAATGTAGTAATGAACTTGACTACCAAACATGTTTGTGTGTCAATATTTTATTTCATTTTATCACTTGCTTACTACATTGAATATCTGGCATATTGATTACCTATATTTGGCAGCGCAATCTGATTTAAAATTGATAACACTCATTTATAATAGGTAGGTGCTTTTCTAAATATCAGGGAATCATTGAAAATTTTTTGTTGTAAAGTATTTAAATTTGTTTTAACCTAAGTTGTGGTATTATATTATGTAACAACAGCTTTCAAAATGGCAGTTATCATCACTGTAGGTAGGTAGATACCAGATTTCGTTTATTAATACATATTTAGATTAAGATTTATAAATTCTATCTATAAATATAGCTGCTTCTTTTTTTCCAGTCGAATGTAAACTTATACATATAGCTTTGAAGGTGAAAGATTCATTTAACTTATTGATGTCATTTCAGTTCTTAGTTTTTATTAACGTGAGCTGTGTATGTAGTTGTATAGATTATACATATTAGTCTGACTCTGTCAAATAATAAGATCTGCATACAAATATGATACTTTAAAAAAATAATTAACCACCATAATTTTATATAATTGCCATCATTAAGATAAATCTAGTTTAGACTATAATTTATATCACAGATGCTTGTAAAAAAAAGCTAGGCGATTCCAATTTTAGTTCTGTTTTGAAGGTTAAAGTCTAAAACTTTAAACGTTGGTTATTTATTACAGTCATATGTACACTTACATGATTTATCAAATAAAATAAATTTACCCAGAGGTACCCAAATAAATTATACCTATCGAATCGCAAACTTAAAAAAATTAAATATATTACTGTAATGATCTCAAACTAATTTTAAACTGATGATGACTTACTAAACTTAAAAACTAAAAATGTTCCGACAACCATTTGCTATTCTTCTTGTAGAACAGGACAAAAACCTCAAAAACTAAACATCCTCATAGGATGATAAAAACATAATCATTTTTTTTTAAATATAACTACACTGCTCAACATAGTCTAGGGATATTTTGTGATTATTCATACAAAGACATGAACTCGAAGATATAGGCAAGTTGAAAATTTCTACTTTAGCCTCTCAGTTCTTGTAGATGGTGCAACATATAAACAATGAAAATAGGGTTATTTTGTTAACTGCTTAGTCATTTCATTAATTTTTATGTGTCAAAAAAGAAAATTTTGTTCTAAAGATGTTTGAAATAGCGAGGTGTGACGTCATAGATGTGCCTAGGTACTTATGCTTACTAATTTTGTGCTTTTGATTGATTAATTTAAGACAAAGTAAACAAAGCGATTAAGGTTTTTTGAAATTTTCGTAGGAGGGCAATTTGATGAACATAATTTTTTGGTGCAGTCAACTACCCTATTGTGTTAGGTAGGTACACTCATTTCTTCGGCTAAGAAACTAATGGAATTAACTTTTCATTGTCTTTATGATCGATTATACACAATAGGGTCAGAGCACCTTCCCGATGGATAGACACTGTAAAGAACTGTGGAGGGGAACATAGGGCAGTCCACAGCGCCTTCAACCGCAGCCAATGGAGAGACCTCACTTGTGGTCCCGATCCTCAGCATTGAGGGACTGCAGAAAAAGACTCGAGGATACGTCCATTGGGGGAAAACACTGTTACATGTAACACCTAAAACTGAGGGTCGACATGGCACCTTGTATATCTTGAGAGTACCTGACCTACCGTAACATTTTATAGCTTTTAAAAACCATGTGTTTTGTAAAAATAAAATAGACAAATATAGAGCAGTGTAGGTACTTCATACTACAATCAAACAATTTGTTAGTGGGACAACATGAAGCAAAAATAAGTGATGATTCACGATCATAAAATAAATGGCGATTCTATAGAGTAAGCTGTCCGCTCTTATTTAAGTTTGATTTATCCAATCAAATATCACTTTTAACTTGTTGACAAAATAGTAGTAGGATAATCACACTACAGGGGGCATTACAATTGAAGACCTAGTCAATGCTTTATTTTGTGAATATGTAATAAGGTGCTTCAATATTACTAATACACCTGGTATTTCATACAAGCCTTCTTTCTGTTCTGAACAATTTTTCGCAAGGAACCTATAACGAACTCGTAAAAATAATTTCTAAAACCTAAAAACTTTTAAGTAGACGCTTTTAATATTGCATTGTCACGCGATATACATATGCATGCAAAATTTCAGCATAATCGGAAACCAGGAAGTGGGTTAAATTTTACTTGCAAGATTTCATTACAGACACCGGGACAGGTGAAACTAAATAAAATCTTGTAAAAAGAAATTGAACTTCTCAGACAACTGACATACCAATCGGCCAACTTTGTAAATCCTTAGATCACATAATATAGAAAGAGATTCACGTCAAGCGGTCAAAAGTGTCTGAACGTAGCCTCACCATTTTGTTTATGGAGGTGTATTTTCGCTGTTCTTCCTCTCTGTCTAACATAGCTTTTCAAATATTTTTGGTCTTGTCTCCTGTCTAACAGCTGTCCGGGCGTTTTATTGAAGTCCTTTTTGTACGAAATATTTTTGCTATTTGACATAAGTTCCTTGGGGAAATTTGTCCAGACTCACAAGCAGAAGCCCTGAATAAAAATAAGGGGCACTAACTAACAAATAAATTAGCACCTTACATTACATAGAAATGCACTTATGGTCTGATAAATTGATTGGATAATAATTAATAATACTTGCAACATTTACGTAGATGAGTTTGTAGAGTTTGCAGATAAAGAGTGCTTGAGTTTGGAGTCGATGATAATTTCGTCACCAGATCGTATGTTGTAGGAATAGAGTTGCTTCGTTGGGTATTTCATCTCTTCTGGGCCCTAGAACGAAGAAGAAAAACAAAAGATTAACAAGACTTTTTTTTTTAAATAATAATTGCCAATATTTTAGAGTGTTCGACTCTTCAGAGGGAAGAATAGCATAGCACTCTTCATACAAAATGTGAAAATATTTTCTACCTCTGAATATTATCATAATGATTTTTAAATGCTATTGACACAATAAAAACTAGGTTTATAGGTTTTTCTTTTTTCAATACAATTAATAAGTTCAGTTTTATCTGTCGTTCAGTGTTTTCATACGAAATTAATTTTGGCCCCTAACAGGTACATATATTGTAGTAATAAAATCGAAACGGTAGTAACTCTCAATTAATAAATTTAAACATAACCTTAAATTTATACAGTAATAATCCATCCATTGTGGCGTAACGGCTAGGGCCGCCGCCGCCTCCTGTCCGGGAGGTCGTGCTTCGAATCCTGCCAAGTACCAATGTGATATCGTTTATCCGACGCTCTTACGGTGAAGGAAAAAATCGTGAGGAAACCTGCACACGCCTGCGAAAAAACTCGAAGGTTGTGTGTGAAGTCGACCAACCCGCACTGGGCCTGCGTGGTCGACTAATTCAAGGTAGGCTCGAGCCCCCCGATGAATAATCCATAATAATCCAATAATCTAATTTAAAACCTAATTTAATTAATTTATTAGTCTAATAATAAAAATATTATTCAAGATCGAAACCCGGAGTCGAACCAGCCGCAAAGGAGCCCATGACACACATAGCGTTGCCGCGCCACAGCCCCTCTCGAAGGCGACGGCCAATCTACGTTAGAAGGCCAAGGATTCTGAACCCCAGCAGCCCGTTGTCTCACACGCCAGCAATTTATCTCCAAGATCGAGTACTTATAATGCTTCTGGGCCGCCCCGAATTCAGCAGCATCCCCAGCCAAACGCACGTGCGGGTGAGGTGTGAGGCAGCAAAAGTGCTGACCCACGTAGTTTCCTAAAGCAGGCACTTTCCTTTCTGCCATGGCACCAGGGTTAAATCGTCCGGTCATTTTCCAACAGATCGACTAAGGCCCGGCGGCTCCATCAAAGACGGAATATTTGCCGAGACCAGTGCCCTTCAGGTGATGTCATTGAGGGCATGGTGGCGTGGGAATCTTCCCAAACAACGACCGCATCTCAGTGCGTGATGGACAATCGCCTCCACCGTGGACTCGCAAGTGCATTGATGAGGTTCACAGAAATTGCAGCCCAGGCGGAGAGCAACTGCTACACGCAAAGGTTGCCGTCGATAAGAGTTCCTATACGTGGTGAAGGCAAAGCTTGCAAGCCAAGCGCCGGAATCTGCCCTCGAAACCGCTTTGAGTCTGGCTAAGGCAGCACCAACCGCCGCACCCAATAGTCGAAACAAAATATCCTTAGCTCCCACTTCATCCCACGCCCGCTGCACATTAGTAACTCTGGGCACAGGCGTGTTTGGGAAGACCGCAGTCCACTCTGTGAACGCCTCAGCCTCAAAGGGTAGGGCCCCGTCTCCATGGGAAGATAAAATTTCAGAGACAAGACCAGCAACCCCTTGCGTCGAGGCAAGAAAAGCTGGCAAATTGACGTCCTCCACGTGTTGCACCCACAGACCACCGTACCGTATGGGCAGAGATGCCTGACTCCACTGGTCATCGCTAAGGGATATGTTCATAGGCGTCTCAACTGCATCTTTCAAAGTGGCATCTAAACAAGCGACGTCTTTCGGAAACAGACAAGTCGGAGCCGTCCTTAAAAAGTACATTACCCTGGGGTCTGGAAAGAACATCCTCAACAACACCTAAGCAACACATGCAAAAACACTTCTAAGACGGTCCTGAGCGAGGAGAAGGAGACGTCTCCTAACTTCTTATGCGTCGGGAATAGCTTCAGGGAATATAGGCGATCCCAAGAGGTTTAAAATTCTGGGGGAAAGTTCCTTCAGTCCAGGGAGAATGGACCTGATAAGGAAGGCCACGATCTGTTTATTTTTATTCAATAATTTAAAAACGAAACCTATAAACCTAGCTTTTTATTGTATCAATAACATATTTAAAAATAATTATGATCAAATAATATTCAGAGTCAAAAGCGTCGGTGGCGTAATGGCAAGGGCCGCTACCTCCTGTCCGGGAAGTCGTGGTTCGTATCCTGCCACGTACCAATTTGTTTTCGAATTTCGATTTTATTATGTACGTTTATCCGACGCTCTTACGGTGAAGGAAAACATCGTGAGGAAACATGCACACGCCTGCGAAGAAACTCGCAGGTTGTGTGTGAAGTCGACCAACCCGCACTGCGCCCGCTTGGTCGACTAAGGCTCGATTGCCCTAATTCAGGGTAGGTCCGAGCCCCTCGGTGGGGACGTATATGAGCTGATATGATGAATATTTAGAGTTGGAAAAACGTTTTTCTTTTTTTATAGAGTGCGTGCTACTCTTCCCTCTTAAATTGTCTAAGATTATAGTAAGCACATACATACTTACTTCCAACAATACGCTCGCGAGAGTTAAAACCCGGCAGGGTGGTTGGAAGGCCTAACTTTAGATAGAAATTAAATTATTAATTGAATAAAATATTTTTTATAGAGCAAAAATATTTTTTTTTGCTCTAATTATGTTCCAGAAAAAAATTTGAACAAAAAAAAACGACTTCAAACAGGAAACTAAGATTCTCCTACATTTCTCTGGGATGCCATCATCAGATCCTGTTTTCCTTATCATGGTACCACCCTTGGGATATCTCCTTTCCAATAAAAAAAGAATCATTTTTCAATCATAAGTTTCTTCGTACCTGTGAATCTCGAAGCTCTTGGTCGACATAGAAGAGTCTCATTTTGGAAGCTGGAAAACCAGCGAGGCGTTCCAGTCGAGTCTTTAGATCGGACACAGTTCTGTAAAAAAAAACATTGTATGTTCTCAAAAATCATCCAAAAATCTGATTTATTTTTTTAGCACAGAGCAATTAGCGTGGTTGGGTCGATCATCATCATCATCATATCAGCCACAAATCGTCCACTGCTGGACAAAGGCCTCCCCCAAGGATTTCCACGACGACCGGTCCTGCGCTGCCCGCATCCATCGGCTTCCCGCGACCTTCACCAGGTCATCGGTCCACCGCGTGGGAGGCCTGCCTACGCTACGTTTTCCGGTGCGCGGTCGCCACTCGAGAACTTTACTGCCCCATCGGCCATCTGTTCTACGAGCTATGTGCCCTGCCCACTGCCACTTCAGTTTAGCGATTCTGTGAGCTATGTCGGTTACTTTAGTTCTCCTGCGGATCTCCTCGTTTCTGATTCGATCACGCAGAGAAACTCCGAGCATAGCACGCTCCATTGCCCTTTGGGTGACCTTGAGCCTTCTTATGAGGCCCATAGTAAGCGACCATGTCTCAGTTCCGTAAGTCATCACTGGCAACACACACTGGTCAAAGACCTTAGTCTTGAGACACTGCGGTATTTGGGACGTGAAGATATTGCGAAGCTTCCCGAACGCTGCCCAGCCGAGTTGGATTCGTCGATTGATCTCTTTCTTGAAGTTGGACCTACCTAACTGGACTGTTTGTCCCAGGTATACATATTCGTCAACAACTTCCAGTGTAGAGTCTCCAACCTTTAGAGGAGTGGGTGCGACACGGACATTTAACATTATTTTCGTCTTGTCCATGTTCATTTTAAGACCCACTTGTTGAGAGACCTTACTGAGGCCATCGAGCATTGTGCTTAGGTCTTCCATAGTCTCAGCCATGACCACGATATCATCAGCGAATCGGAGGTGGGATATGTACTCGCCGTTGATATTGATGCCGAGTCCACCCCAGTCCAGAAGCTTAAAAACATCTTCCAGGGCGGCGGTGAACAGTTTCGGAGATATAACGTCTCCCTGTCTCACCCCTCGCTGCAACTGGATAGGTTTCGAGTTCTGGTCTTGGAGGCGAACCGACATGGTGGCGTTTTCATACAGACACTTCCAACACCTCGATGTATCGATGGTCAATTTGGCACCGCTGGAGAGACTGTAGCACAGCCCAGGTTTCGACTGAATCAAAGGCCTTCTCATAGTCCACAAACGCCAAGCATAGTGGCTGATTGTACTCTTCGGTCTTCTGTATAATCTGCCGCAGCGTATGTATGTGGTCTATGGTACTAAAGCCTTTTCGGAAACCGGCTTGTTCGGGAGGCTGGAAGTCGTCAAACCTGCGTGCGAGACGATTCGTAATGACTCTCGAAAACAGCTTGTAGACATGGCTCAGAAGTGAGATGGGTCTGTAGTTCTTCAGCAGGGTGTTGTCGCCCTTTTTGAAGAAAAGCACGACCACACTTCTGTGCCATGCCTTAGGCGTTTGTCCCTCGAGTATAACGGAATTAAATAACTTCTGAAGAGCTTTTAGTACCGGTGATCCACCTGCTTTCAGAAGTTCAGCCGTAATTCCATCATCACCCGGTGCCTTGTTGTTCTTGAGCTGTTTGAGAGCCATTCTAATCTCGTACAGGCTGACGTCCGGGATATCTTCGGTATAGTGTCGGGTTAGTCTGGCTCTTGGGTCTTCAGCCAGATCACTGACAGGCAAACGTGTGGTCGTGTACAATTGTCCATAGAACTTCTCAACTTCTTCCAGCAACTCAGTCTTAGACGATATGGTCCTGCCGTCCTCAGTCTTCAGCTTGGTCAGTTGGCTTTGTCCAACAGACAGATCTCTCGCGAACACTTTTGAGCCTTTATTGTGCTCAATCGCCTCTTTAATACAATTTGTATTATATTGGCGTAAATCGCGATTTAGGGACTTAGAGATCTGCCTGTTTAGTTGCCGATACTGAGTAGCGTCTTCAGAGGACTGCAAAACCAGTCTGCGTCTTTGTTCCATGAGGTTGCTGGTGAAGTCGGAGATTTTTTTGGTTCTGTTTGAACGGCGAGTTTTAAAAAACTTAGACCCGACCGTTTGAACAATTTCCACGAACCTGTCATTATAATCGTCCACATTCTCGCAGTCTTCTAGGCATTCGAAACGATTGTGCAGCTCGAGCTGAAAGCTCTCGGGGTTTTGGAGCTGGATGGGCGCTGGTCGGAGCGTAGACTTCATCAGTCGACATCTTTCTAGCTTGGTATTTAGATTCAATGTGCCTCTGACCATCCGGTGATCACTTCCTGTTTTGACTGAATTGATCACGGAGACATCATTGAATATTTGCCTCCTTGTCGACAAGATGAAGTCTATCTCGTTTTTTGTTACGCCATTGGGATGCAACCATGTCCACTTCCGCTGTTTTGACTTTTTAAAGAAGGAGTTCATCATAAAGAGGCTCTCCTTCTCCATAAAGTCGGCCAGCATCTGGCCACGTGCATTTCTTACTCCATATCCAAATTGCCCCACTCTCAGCTCACCATCGCTTCGTTTGCCCAGTTTCGCGTTAAAGTCCCCCATAACAACGGTATAATGGGTCCTGGTGCTATGTAAAGCTGTAGAGATGTCCTCGTACATACTCTCTACCTCGTCGTCGGAGTGTTCCGTAGTCGGCGCGTATACCTGTATGACCTTCATCGAATACCGTTTGGTGATTCTGAGTATAAGGTATGCTACCCTTGTCGAAACGCTCACGATTTGGACCACATTGTTAATGAGGGACTTGTGGACGAGAAACCCGACACCACCCTGGGACTGTTGGTCGCCCTCCCGGAAATAGAGCAGGTTTCCGGATTTAAGGATCATGGTGTCCTCTCCCTCTCTTCGGACTTCACATAAACCTACGATATCCCACCGTAACCTGCTCAATACTTCTTCGAGTTCTGCAAGTTTCTCGTCAGTCCGCAGTGTGCGCGTGTTGTAGGTTGCCAGGGCCAAAGGTCGTTGGGTTTGGTAGCCTGGCATCTGCCGGGGATTCTTCGCACCCCCTACCCCGCCGTTACCATGACTGCTACCGGAGCCAGGAATAGCGGAGCTGCCGGGGACTAGGGGCCGTTTTCTGGGTGTGAGATTCATTGGGGGGTTTTGCCGTAATCGCCACGCTTGGCAGGCGGGTTGGCGATCGCAGTTTGATTGCAGGTGTGTTGCAATGCACGGAAAGACGCTGCTGCCCATCCTCCGGTTTTAAGTCCCTTAGTCGCCTCTTACGACACCCATTGGAAGAGATGGGATGGTCCTATTCTTAGCCGGGAACCATACGGACTCGATCGATCACACAGGTTAATTTACCTGAAGCACGGTTATTACCAGGATAAGTTTGACTGATAGTGGCATCTCGATCCTTTCCGTGCTCCGCAGACCACGTTCCCACTCGGTGGAGATCTGTTAAAGGTCGCGAGAAGCTGAATGCGGGAAGCGAAGGACCGGTCGTTGTGAAAATCCTTGGGGGAGGCGTTTGTTCAGCACAAAATTGTCCTCCTACTTAAACTTCGGAAAACCTTTGTCGTTTTGTTTTCCATCAAGTCTAAAATTTTTATTTAACCAAAATCACAAAATAAGTACTTATATGACGCTGCTAAACTATGACGTCACGCCTAGGTATTACTAACATTGTTTTTGACAGATGATAAAAAGTAACTTAGATGACTAGCATTCGTCATCCCTATTGCCCTGTCTAGTCGTCTCTGTTGGATGACTGTATGGGTTATTTAGACTGTGTCGATCGTTAGTATGGAGTTTCGTTTGAGGAAAGAGTGCCGCCTCCGTGGCGTAATGGTTAGTCCATTCACTTCACACCAGGAGGTCGCGGGTTCGATTCCCGGCGGGATCATCTTGTAAGACTCGGTTTGGTTGGTGGTAGGGCGTTTTCTAAGCCCACCTGGCTAGCTACCACCATCTCATCTAAGTCTTGCCGCAAACATCAGGTTTAACTATATCTAAGTGTTCCGGCTCGAAGATAAGATAGCCAGTTATTCATTGCGTTGTAGAATCTTGGTAATCCCGCTTCCATCTTCGGCATCATCGTCACTAACCATCAGGTGAGATGATGTCAAGGGCTTACCAAATGTGAATAAAAAATATATAAAAAAAGGACTGTCGGACGGTATACTTCACTTGCGGCCGTGTACGACATAGGCATAAAACCTTCTTGGATGATATACCTGTAAACGTCTATGGTGCGCACTTCGCGGACGTCCCCACAAACGAAGGTGATCTGCACGCGCTTCTCGGGCCGCAGGTCTATGGAGACCAGGGGCTCCAGCTTGCCATGTACGCCCACCAGTTCCCAGTACCTGCAAAAATCAATTAATATACCTAACTACTTTATTGTTCTTCCCTCGATCCCTCAATGTTGAGGGGGTCACTATAGTACATTTCAAATATCAGGGCCACATTCCATTTAAGACTTAACAATGCAAGCTGTAATATTCATCTTTTGTAGTTCATTTATTTTACTATCTCAACAAGTCCTCAACACTTGAACCAACAAACTTTAGCAGGAGAAACTCTATGCCAACCCAAGACATTTATTGTTGTGTCAATGTCTATTGTTTTTTTTATCATATCACCTAAAAACGGGATCCTATTACTAAGCCTCCGCCGCTGTCCGTGTGTCCGTGTGTCACCAGGCTGTATTTCATGAACCGTGATCTAGACAGCTAAAATTTTCACTGATTGATGATGTATTTTTGTAGCCGCTATAACAACAATTACTAAAAATTAGAAAAAGTGAAAAAACAAGGGGGGGGGGCTTTATACAACGTGTTTTTTTTACATGTAAAAACTAGCGCCATCTAGTATAATGTTACGGAACCCTATGCGTGACATTCTGACTCGCACTGAACCGGTTTTTTTAGTTTCTATGAACGCAAATATAAATGAGCGTAAGTGTAACAAATTTCAGTAGGAGGGAAATGTAGAGTTCAATCTCTCATAATTTATTGTTGGCGCAGTCATCATCCCTATCGGTCGGTTTTTATGGTTTGTTGTTTTGATTTAGAGTTTGCAATATAATCACACCAAGTTTAACGCTGGCTAAAAGCTGGATAAAGCAAAAACATTTTCGAAGCGAAAACTTCTTTAGGCGCGTTGGGCAACGGGAACAAAATGTATAAAACTGTATTTGAGATAGGACAAAAAACAGATGAACTCGAGACACCTTACCGTTAACTGTTACCGAAACTTTTAAAACTTTTCGTAAGTAAGTAAGTATTTATTTGCTTTTAAACAAGGTACAGTAAGTAAAATTATGTTCGTTATTAAAGTAGGAATCACCGTACCTTTATAAAACGATACGATACGTTACGATAAGATAAGATGCGATAAGTTACGATACGGCAAGATAGAATACGTCAAAACTTATAAAATTGTAAAAAGGTTTCACTGGCGGCACTCCTCGTCTTATTTTCTTTTTGATATCTTTAAGCCACCGGTGACCTATTACGGTTCAAAAGATAGCCTTGAAAAGTTGGACGGACGAACAGACGTAGATGTAGTGTAGTCGTAGTCCCGCTGGAAGAAAAAAATATAATGCCGGTCTCGTTGATGTTTTTTTTTATTGTATTTTTGGGGTTCCGTGAATAAAGGTGTGGTTGGTTCAGAACCCTCGCTGCATGAATCCGACTAGCACATGTCCAGTTATTCTGATAGTTCATCTAACACCTACAATCTTACCAAACACAGAAAATCTCTCATTTGTATACAAACTTAGTGATTTGGGTCAGGACAATGAATATAAACTAGCAGCTGATTGCTAGATGCCTTTGGAAAGGACCTTCGATGAAAACATTTCTATGCTTAGTTTGTAATGCATTATTACTACATATTCAATATGTCAAGGTCACCCAAAGGGCAATGGAGTGTGCTATGCTCGGGTTTTCTATACATGATCACATCTAAAATGGATGAATGGAGCGTCGGTGGCGTAACGGCTAGGTTCGAATCCTGCCACGTACCAATGTGATTTGGATTTCTTAAGTAAGTTAATCCGAAGCACTTACGGTAAAGAAAAACATCGTGAGGAAACCTGCACACGCCTGCGGAGAAACTCGAAGGTTGTGTGTGAAGTCGACCAACCCGCACTGGAACCGCGTGGTTGACTAAGGCCCGATCGCTCTACTTCAGAGCAGGCTCTAGCCCCTCGGTGGGGACGTATATGAGCTGATATGATGATAAGAAGCGATATAGTTATCAGAAACGGTGACAGTGGGTGGGGCAGATTGCTCGTAGAGCTGATGGCCGTTGGGTTAGTTAAGTTCTCGAGTGGCGATCGCGCACCGGAAGACGTAACGTAGGAAGGCCTCCCACTTGGTAGACCGACGACCTGGTGAAGGTCGCGGGAAGCCACTGGATGCGACCAGCACAAGACCCATCGTTGTGGAAATCCTTGGGCGAGGCCTTTATCCAGCAGTGGACGTCTTTCGGCTGATATGACAATGCTTAGATATATAGGGTGACTTTTCATTAGTTCTTGATAGCAAAGAATATGAATGTACCCGTGATTACAAACAAATTTTCTAGAAGAAACTATATGGCAAATATGAAAAAAATTTTTGGTCCTCGATACATAATAATAAGTTAGGTATCAAATCAGCAAAAATGTATCGAGGCGAGGACCAAATTTTTTTTTATTTTATTTTCCATAATAGTTTCTTTGGGAAAATTTGTTTGTAATACGAGTACATTCATATCCTTTGCTATCAAGAACTAATTAAAAGTCACCATATATATTGACGACTTTTTGGTAGGAACATAATAATAATGCGATCCTGCTCGTTTGATTTTGTTCTTTCATTATTATCGGACATGAATATCTGTTATGTATGAAGTATTTAGCACAGATAATCAAAAAAGCACTCGAAATCAAGTCTTCTTGTAAGCTTAATTTGTCAGCATTCATTGATCTTTTGTTCCTTCCTATCGATATTCATTAAATTGCAAGCTGTTTCGATAGTTTTATACTTGTACTAGCTTTTGCCAGCGGCTTTGCTCGCGTGAACACAATTTCTATGACTGTCTTCGAGGGTGTGGAGTGCGCGATTGCGGCTCGCGAGCGTGGAAAAAAATAGCCCTTATGTTAATCCAGCTCCTACTCTGTCTACCCACCAAATTTCAGCCAGATACGTTCAGTAGTTTTTTCGTGAAAGAGTAACATACATACATACAAACTTTCACATTTATAATATACTAGCTGTTTCCCGCGGCTTCACCCGCGTGGAAGTTTCTATGACTATTCGAGCATGAAAAAATTAGCCTATGTGTTAATCCAGGTTCTAATCTAACTACCAAACTTCAGCCAGATCCGTTCAGTAGTTTTTGCGTGAAGAAGTAACAAACATACACACTCACAAACATTCGCCTTTATAATATTAGTGTGACAAGCTGTTTCCCGCGGCTTTACCCGCGTGGAAGTTTCTATGAATTTTCGAGGGTGCGCAGTGCGCGAGCCGCAAGCGGCCGCGAGCGTGAAAAATAGTAGAAAAAAAAAGTATCCAGGTCCTAATCTGTTTACCTACCAAATTTCAGCCATATCCGTTCAATAGCTTTTGCGTGAAGAAGTAGCAAACATACACACTCACAAACTTTCGCTTTTATAATATTAGTGTGATAAGAAGGATTTACCTATCCGGACGGTCCGATTCGGGTTTCTCCATGTAGTATCTGATGAAGGCCCTCTCGGCTGCGTCTCTCTCGTCTTCGGGGACAGCTCCTCCACCGTTCAGGGTGCTTATGTGCGGCAGCCGAGCGACCAGAAGTAGCCGTCTCTCGTGCTCCGTAGACTCCACTCGCTCCCATAATGGCCAACCCTGGAACATGAACGTCAGATATTTCTGGCGGTGTTCTTTTGGAATGTGATGAGAATCTGGTTAAGAGTTGTTAGTTACCGAAACTCGTCTCTCACTAAACAATCATATTTATTAAAAACTAGTGGATGCCCGCAGCTTCGCCCGCGCAGATCCCGATTTTTGCCGTTCCCGTGGGAATTTCCCAAAATCCTTTCTTAGCGGATGCCTACGTCATAACATCTACCTGCATGCCAAATTTCAGCCCGATCCGTCCAGTGGTTTGGGCTGTGCGTTGATAGATCACTATGTCAGTCAGTCACCTTTGAGTTATATATATTTAGATAGATTAATGAGCGTATTTAAATGAAACTATACATAAAAGAAAATTTATTCGAGTTGAGCTACAGATAATACATATGCATCAGTCATATTATCTGTTTTAAAATGTATTCCAATAATCACAGAATTTATCTTACAAGATAATAACAACTAGGCATGCCTCGATACGCCTTTTTGCCGATACGATACCGATACTCTTATAAAAATATCGGCGATACTGATACCGATACGCTTATTGAATTTAAAAAGAAAGGTAGAATAAATAAAACACAATTAATTAATAGTATTAGTAATCAAAATTAACATTTATAAGATTTTTATTTAAAAAACAAAGCATTCTTAAGTTTTGCGGGCAAAGGCGATTTCGCAAGTCTGTTTGAATAAGACCTGCGCGTGCGGTGGAAAATAGTCTCTCAGATGCGACAGATGCCTCGTTTGCAACGAAATAGATGGGACAACACGCGCGTTTACATTACATTTTTAATGCGCGAAATTTGAAAAGTGTCGTTGAATCCGCCATAAAAATATCGCCGATACCGATATATCGGCAATACCGAAGTATCGCCGATATATCGGTATCGGATGCATACATATTATCAACAATACCAGTACAATATCGTCACGATCATTGTAATTAAGGAGTTACGCTCATGCACGACATCAAAGGATGATTAATAAATTAAATAAAATGTACAGCCACGCTATGCATACTTTCCCGCAACGCATAGTCAGGCGTACACAAAACAACAATCAACATTAAATCTAGTAGCAAACAATAAATGTTTCTGTTTCTTCGATGAATAAAGGTACCTATATCACAGATGAGATACTAGTTACCCTATATTAAAAAAACTACAAATAATTTTGTTTTGTATGGGAGGTGTCTTATTGAGATTTTGGTTCTGGAATAATGACTTATTTAGTCTAAAAGGCCTTATTAATTCCTTTCCTAGTTGTTCACAGTTTTAATAAAAGGCGTTCTTAAGAAAAATTAACCATTAAATTATAGGTTTGTATCGCGTTGTTCCTGGAATAACGAACTATGGTGCGTAGTAGGCATATATAAAGTTATAAAAACCGACCAACTGCGAACTGCGAGTCAATACCGCACACAAAGGGCTCGCCGCACCACCATACTAGATGACGCTAGTTTCTTCACGTTTAAAAAAACACGTTTTTTGTATGGAGACTGGAGACCCGCTTATTTTTTCACTTTTTCCAATTTTTTGTATTTGTTGTAATAGCGGCAACAGAAATACATAATCTGTGCAAACTTCAACTGTCTAGCTGTCGCGGTTCATGAAATACAGCCTGGTGACAGACGGACGGACAGACGGACAGCGGAGTCTTAGTTACAGGGTCCCGTTTTACCCTTTGGTAAAACTCTAAAACGTAGTTACAAATTTTAATCAAAATTGTCAGAGGCATTTTAGGACTATGGTGGCAACTCGAGAAAAAAAAACGGCTGGAAATATTTAAATTATATTTCCCTAACCAAAGTTTTATCCAAACCCGATCAGTAGTTTAGGAGCCTGGACACACACACTTTTATTTTTTTAGTTTTATAGACTATCAGTGTAAGACATTCGATCTCCATCAAAATTATTTTGCCATCACACACAATACCTACTTCCTTCTTCGCTCGAAAGAAAAAAAACAATACTTACCGATTGAATCGCTTTTTGTTTGTCTCAAGGCTTGGTTGGGATCAAGTTTCCTTCTACGGCGCGGGCGGCGGCGCCCTCGGAACATTTAGCGATAATTTAGCTTTTATCGCGTACTACAAATAACCTAACCTAACCTTAGCTAATATTAACTTAATACTTAACCTTAAGACACTTTTACTTGCTTTAAACATTTTTTCTAATGCATCGTGTTTAACTTTTTAACCGACTAAAAGGAGGAGGTTCGATGTGCGCCTTTATATTTTTTATGTATGTCCAGTCCACCGACTTCTCCGTCAATTGTGAACGGATTTTAAAAATTCTTTTTTTATTTGAAAGAGTATACTGCTGGTTACCTGAAAGTAATCGCTAAAAGCGCTAAGGCCGCCTTTGAACTGTACATAACTATTATTCATTAAGTTTTTGTAACCTTACGCCTGCGAAGAAACTCGAAGGTTGTGTGTGAAGTCAACCAACCCGCACTGGGCTCGCGTGGTCGACCCAAATTTAGAGTAGACTCGAGCCCCTCGGTGGGGACGTATATGAGCTGATATGATGAAACACGTTAAAATATGGAATTTGATCGCAACAACCAAGTTTTGCTACGTTTTTGTTTTTGTTAATATTACTAATTTTTTTTTATACAATACCTAATTAATTAGTTTAGTAGGTATTAAACTAAGATATTATAACTCTGGAGGTAGATCCTGAAAGATTTACCTCTTATGAATAATGATTCTTTTCTTTATTGATATTATCTTATGTACATATTTTATTCTTTTTTTTGGTTATTCTTTTTTTAATTGATATTTTAAAAAAATAGATTTGGTTCACAATCGGCAAATACTTCGCGTAACATACATGCAAATAAACAGTCGAATTAGGGACCTCCTCATTTTTAGGGTTCTGTGCACTCAAAAAGTGACCAATTCGGTACACCCAAAGGGGACCCTTTTACCATTGCTAAGCCTCCGCTGTCCGTCCGTCTGTCTGTCAGCGGACTGTACTCCATGAAATAATGAATGTATAATAGGTAGACAGTCAAATGTTTCACAGAGTATTTATTTCTATTGCCGCTATAACAACAAATAATAAAAATTTAAAAAAAAACGGCCAAGTGCGAGTCGGACTCGCCCACCAAGGGTTCCGTAATTTTTTTTTTAAGTTTATGTGTTAATTACAAATGTATAGTTTTCAGATTTCCCTGTACTTGTAGTATAAGATGGTATTAGAGCCGCTACCTCCTATCCGGGAGGGTGTTCGTGTTTCGAATCCTGCCACGTACGGTCAGCATCAAAAATATGACAATGTATACATCAACAAGGTTTCAGAAATATGTGGTCTCACTTCGATTTCAGAAACATCTATCAATATCTGACGCCATAAAATTGGATACATCAGCTGTTTCAGAATGGCGTAATGAAGTATTTTATGTTTACGCCATTCTGAAACAGCTGATGTATGTGTTTTCGAATTTCGATTTAATATGTACGTTTATCCGATGCTCTTACGGTGAAGGAAAACATCGTGAGGAAAACTGCACACGTCTGCAAAGAATCTCGAAGGTTGTGTGTGAAGTCGACCAACCCACACTGGGCCCGCGCCGCGTGGTCGCCTAAGGCCCGATCGCCCTAATCCAGGGTAAGCTCGAGCCCGTAAGTATATGAGCCGACATGATGAGGTGATGCCAAGGGCTTACCAATTGTGAATAAAAATAATAAAAAAACACATAAATGTAGAGGTATATCACAAAAATTGTTTCAGTGAGTCGACTCGCTCACCGGTTTTACCTAAGATGGAAAGCGGATGACCTCACAGGCGTCACAGGCGAGTTGAAACTGGCCAAGCACCCTTTGGAATTTGGTCCGCATATTTCATATTGTTTTACTTCACATAATGGCACGAAGCTCTTCGTTTTATTGGTTAGTGCCACCTGGGCGACCTTTGCTCGGAAAGGACGAGGTACTTCTTTATAAAAGTCATACATCTGTATAAAAGGAAAAGGTGACTGACTGGTATATCAACGCACAACCGAAACCACTGAACGGATTTCGCTGAAATTTGTAATACAGATAGCAATTAGGACGTGAGCATCCGCTAAGAAAGGATTTTGGGAAATTCCCACGGGAACGGCAATAAACGACATCTGCGCGGCGGTACAAAAGTTGCTCGCTTAATATTATAGGATTTTCTTCTCTACCGTCTCTAGTCTCTATCCATCTTATTATTAGTTTTTCCTTGAAACAGCTTTTATAAATCTTAAACAACATAACATTCCGTAAAAACGTGCCAAGTCTCGATTAAGATCACTTGGCCATGAAAAGTAGTGAGAACAAACAAGCTAATCTTAGAGAACAGAATAATCTGGTTCACCACGCACTGCATGGTACCGTTCCTCACCATTAGTTTCGTCGATCGGTTGCATAAACTCACGTAAATGTCGGTGCGGGCATAAAACAACAGCTGTCTACTCTATTACACCTTCCGGATATTGCCAACAATTGACAGCGAACGCTACTGACTACTGACTCGTGCGATGCACTAGAGGGTTTGATCGCTGCACATGACGCTGTCGTTCTTTTGGCCAATGTGTGGCAATACAGCTTTTCACTGCCGGAAGTCAACCCTCAAACATTTACTTAATAGGGATGACATCAGAAATAAATTATGAACTCTTGGTCACTAAATTGCCCTCCTACTGAAACTTCGGAAAACCTTACTCGTTTTGTGTTCCATCAAGTTTTCGATTTTTAATTCACAAAAATCACAAAATGAGTACATATTATGACGTCACGCCTAGGCATTCTAAACATTTTTAGAACAAAATGTCGATTTTGACAGATGATAAAAAGTAAATCAGATGACTAGCATTCGTCATCCCTAATGTTATAATAGGCTATTTTACCGCACAAAAAATTAATTAAAAACACTAATCAATAAATAGCATTTCTTCTAGAATAGCAAAAACACATGCTCATTTGAAATATTAAACAATTTTTAATTTTATATAATTAAAAAAAACAGCAAATTAGTTCGTTAAAGACTATGGCACTTATGACGTTACTATGTCAGTGACGCGAATTATTAAAGAACAAACTTTCCTTTTTGACAGTTAATAAAAAGGTACTCAAATGACTAGTAGTAAAATACCGTATTACATAATATAGTCATTACTGAAAGACGTCCACTGCCGGGACAAAGGCCTCCCCCAAGGATTTCCATTACGATCGATCCTGCGCGTCAGCATCAAGCAGCTTCTCGCGACCTCCACCAGGTCGTCGGTCCACCGAGTGGGAGGCCTGCCTACGCTACGTCTTCCGGCACGCGGTCGCCACTCGGGAACTACACTGCCTCATGCGGTCCTCTGGTCTACGAGCTACGTGCAATAACATGGTAAATTTAATACTACAATTTGATCACAACACACATACAGGGGGTAACAAAATTGGTGTAGGTCTTCTACTCATCATCATACCTACTGAAAAACTTTTGTTCTACGACTTTGCTGAAAACTTAAAAAAAGAATTTATTCTTCATAAAGAATTGACTGATTTTGTGTATTTTAGTATGGAGGGTCCAAATTTTTTTTTGAGAATTGACTGTGGGTTCATTGAGGGGGTTACTTGGGGAAAGTTGTTCAGTATGATGAGTAGAACTCCCAGTTAACGGGTCTTACACCAATTATTTTACACCCAAGTATATCTTTGTAGCATCATCGTTTAGGAACCTACCGAAGGACAAGACGCATTAGCACGTAATACTGATAGTATATGTATGTTACCATACAGGCATTTAATATTAAAGTCCTCGGCGTAAATACCACTTAGGTACTAAAGACTGTTAGTCATGCTCGTAAATAGCCTTTATTGTTGTTCCTACATGTGTACTGTACTAACCACTGCGTCCTTACGAACATCGATCAATAAAATATGTATAACATCATTAGCTATAAGTTTTTGTTTGTTACAAAGAACACCTATAGCACTAACTAACTACTTAGATAACCTGCATAAAGCTATAATATTTAAAGAACACAGGCCAGCATATCAAGCTACACACTTTGGACCGTTCTTATGCCGAATGCGGATGGGTCAAAATCGCACTACGAGTGTATAGCTTGATGTGCTGGCCTCTGCCCATACGTATATTCGAATGCGAGTGTAGGTACATTAATATTTGCACAAAGCTTTTTCAGACCACAAGACCAGTAGTGCGGTAAATCGTCCATGCCGTACTAAAGTTCTAGTTCGAAACAAACTGTTGCCGCTCTCCTTATTGTACGGTTCAACAGTAGAGCTAGGTCAGAGTAGGGTTGCCATCCCCAAATTCGGAATACCAGGACATTCCTGTTTAAAAACAGGACGCAATACAAGAAAAACAGTTGATAGCAATAACGCGATGAATATAGGATCAACGAAACTTAACTAATAGAAAAATTAAGCTAAAGCCCCTTCAAAAGCTAGGAACTGTTTTCTCATTTATTGACAATTTCTTAGAGAAAGTGTCTAAGGCTTTAGAAGTCCCTACCTAAGATTGTAATCTTGTGTTTGGCCTTTTTTTGATGCTCTTCAATGTCCATCGCACCTCTACTAAGTAAAGATATACTCTATTCTCAAAAAAGACAATTTACACAAAAACCCAGGACACTACTTAAAAAACTATCCAGGAAACCCCAAAAGCAGGACACGTCCTGGGAAAACAGAACGCTGGGCAACCCTAGTTCAGAGGCAACAAACTAGGTACAATAAACCTAAAACTAGATCAATACTGTAATCTTAAGACGTACGGATTCCTATAGCGCGAGATTTCAAGGTGTTTATTCAAAATAGGTGCAATTTACACTATTTCTGATAGAAAATAGTTATAACATAATTATACATGACATTTGTAAAAAATATACTATCATTAGTTAATGACATCAAAATCATTGATATAAAATAGATTAGGTATGTCATTAGAACATGAAAAATATGACATGATAAGTTATACATTAAAATCATTTAATGTCATTAAGCCTTTGACAAGAGTAGGCCAGTTCACACGGACAGCACCCGGTCACGAGTATAACGCGAGAGTCAGCCATTGCTCCCCTCAACCATATCAGAGGGAAAACGATTTCAATCAATCAATGAATTCTTGATGTCAACGTGTGTGTGTGTGTCTGTGTGTGTGTGTGTCTGTGTGTGCGTGTATGTCCGTTAGAAAATAACTTAAATAATATTTTTAAATCCGTAAAGACTTGTATACAAATCTTGACGGGAGTTTTTACGGAATACCAGACAAATATTCACGAAAATCTGACAAAGCAGGGACACAAATATTGTCTAAGACGTGTTTACAAAACTTTGTTTGAATAATATTCAAATAAGAGATCGTATGAAGCGCTTCAAGAATACCCTTCTCTATGCGCGCCGTCAGAAATTATAGTTCCAGCTAGCTCCTTCCAGGATAACTAAACCTGCTATAATTTTTTTTTTAAATAGTGCAAGTAAAACTAAAGTACATTTACATAAAAAAATATCAATTGTATTACGATTAGGTATTTACTACTTACGCAGAACTTAAAACACTTTCCGTAGATCAGCTTGCAAGCACACGATCCTATTTCAATAAAGTATCTATCTAAATTAACATACTAGAAGGGACATGCAGCAGCTGACCCACAACCCGGTGGAGGTACGGGTCACGAACTGGATTCACGATACAAGGCGGCTTGTACAATAGATGCACGTTACTAATTAGTGTAAGGTAGATTAGGTACCTAATTGATATTTTAAAAAAATTAACACAAAATCTTTCAACAAGAAGACCTGGTGGCACGGTTGGTTTTACTTCTTGATTAATTACGATATCCATCAACTGAAGTTTGGTAAAAATCAGGAACGGTTAGTTTGGGTTGCAATAGATTTCGCTGTTAGATATTTTAATCATCTTTTAATTTCATCTGATCTCGATGAGAGCTCAGAATAAAGAATGATGCAGAATCCGCGTGGTACAGTGGATATATGTAGTATGTCGCCATTTGTATCATCATTGAAATGGTAAAACTGTAAATTAGAGTAGTTTCATACTTTTATCACCGTACGCGGGTTCTGTTTTATTCTGTACTAGCTGCCCCGGCGAACTACGTTCCGTCTTACACTACACTACACTGCTCTACCCTACCCTACACTACACTACCCTACCCTACACTACACTACACTACACTAAACTACCCTACCCTACACTACACTACACTACACTAAACTACACTACACTACACTAAACTACCCTACCCTACCCTACACTACACTACACTACACTACACTAAACTACCCTACCCTACCCTACTACTCTACTAAACTACGTTCCGTCTTACACTACATTACACTGCTCTACCCTACCCTACCCTACCCTACACTACACTACACTAAACTACCCTACCCTACCCTACACTACACTACACTAAACTACCCTACCCTACCCTACATAAGAACCTTCTCCTGACAATAACAAACTCGACAAAAAAGAATTAGCGAAATCGGTCCAGCAGTTCTTGAGTTATAAAATTACAACGAAAAGTGGCGTTAATTTTTATATATTTAGATTCTGACGATGAAAGTTAACCCAATTTAACTCGCTTAACCAACAAGCTGAATAGGTTTACAGACGAAATCCAATTTGTCATATCCATAATTGTGCCAACGAATAAGGAGTCGATCATAAGATTAATTAATGATGACAGTTCTTAAATAAGCAACGCTATTGCTATTATCATAAAATCATCATTGGTATACACATGATCAAAATGATATTTCTTTAAATACGTTATTACACAATCAGAATAAAATTTTACGACGCAAATTCTTCATTTTGAGATGACACAGAGTCACATAAATCCGAAAAACTCGTGGTCAAATAAAAACGTAAATAAAAAGAATTCAAACAAAGCCGTTGAAGTGACGCGCAATACGCGTCGCGTGGGCCGAGGAGTCTGGAGACCGTTGAACGTGTTGTGTGACTCATGCGGTTGAGCGGTCGAGGTGAACATTTTAAATTAATCAGGTGAGATATAGGAGTGGACCCACTCGGTGGACCGCTGACCTGCGCGAGAAGACTAAGCTCCGATCGCCCAAATTAAGGGTAGGCTCGAGCCCCTTGGTGACGTACATGAGATGATATGATGATTTTCTACTATTTATGAAACTGAAAAACTTTTCTGAAATCGTAAAAAAATGTTTGCAACAACATCACATGCAAGCTTGGCTAATCAGCTGATCGGTTTGTACGAGAAGCCCACAATTTGTTTGTGCACAAGAGCAAAGTTTTCCCACAATAGTTGTTCAGTTTCGTGAGTTCCTTCTTAGGGGTATAGTGAGGTATTTTACCTAATAAATAATAAAATTTATGTATGAAATCTTTTTGGCCTGTAGAACTGTTTAAAAAATTCGATCGATCGAAAGTATTTACGTATGTTTGAACAAAAAATCCGACTACAGACAGGAAACTAAGGTTCCCCTCGATTTCTCTGGGATGCCATCAGGAATGTCCTTTCCAACAAAAAATTGGTTGTCTGTAAAGTCGCTTTATGGACAATAGTTTAACGTGACAACAACGTCATAACAAAACATTGATGAAATGATTGCATACTTTTCATCATTACAGCTCATATACGTCCCCACCGAGGGGCTCGAGCCTACCCTGAATCAGGGCGATTGCATACTTTTATGACGAGTCAATTAGCGTAACAGGACAATGAGCGTAACGGGACAATGAGTCAACCTTTTTTGTGCGTGCAGCCGGCGTCCATCGATTTATTAGACGTTTTCACGTCAAAAGGTAGTCTTTGTCGATCGATAGCATTTTGTATATTTACATCAATTACTCTGACATCACGTTGCGTTTGTCTGTCTATGTTTATGCGTAACGTTGGTTGCTGCACGCATGCGCACGACGGTCGCGAACACAGTGACTGTAATGTAGATACACACTTTCACAATCGCCACCACACATCACATGACGGTCACTATCACTATCCCGCGACTCCTGCGAGTTGGAAGTCTGCTTTGTCACGAGTATGTCTGTAATTGTATTTTTTTTTATTAACAATTGGTAAACCCTTGACTTGTATTTTCGTATTCTAAATAGTTATTGAAGTGAAAACTTCCTTAGGAGCGTTGGGTATTTTTCAAGTTGGGAAAAAACCATTGAATTCGCGACACTGAAACCATGTAACGTAACCGACACTTTAAGCACAGATTAGTAATTAGTTACTTTAAGTACTAATACTCTTTGCCGACACCTTAACAGGAAAACTCGCAGAGTCAAAACTTATAAAAATGTAAAAAGATTTCACTTCTGTCGGCACTCGCGGAGTGGTTAGGTTTTTTTTGTGTTGTCTTTTTGATTTCTTGCAAAAGTATAGTTTTTTTGTTTTGTCTTTTTTATTTCTTACTATATTGTGATTGTGCAACGATATAAAAAATCTTTTTTTAAGAAAATACATATTTTTTTTCATTTGAGTCCAATTAGAAACCACATAGTCTAATCCCGGAATAGCTCCGGGATCCCGGGATTACGCATAAAAAATCACGTAATCCCAGGATTTAGAAACATGCTCGGTATTGTATTCTCTACTCCTGCGCCATGGAATATGAGTAGGTACCTACCCTAACTAAAATCAGCCTTAAGGGGGTACTGGAGGGACGAAATCCCATACAAACGTACTTTCGTTTTAATTTCGAAACCATAAAACTCATCGTATTCAAATTTTTTACAAGCATTAAGATGATAAATATCTAGATCTGCAATTAGTTTTGGTTCGAAAATAATAAACAAAAAAAAAGTTATAGCAACTTAAAAAATTTGCCCTTTTTATCGACGAAATCGAGTAATATTAGTAACTTTTTTTTTGTTTATTATTTTCGAACCAAAACTAATTACAGATCTAGATATTTATCATCTTAATGCTTGTAAAAAATTTGAATACGATGAGTTTTATGGTTTCGAAATTAAAACGAAAGTACGTTTGTATGGGATTTCGTCCCTCCAGTTAACCCTTAAGTACTAGCAATAAAGGTGAAAAAACCATTTGTACTGTTAAGTAAAATATCGACACAAAATAGTAACCTCATTAAATTCAATAAAAACTTAAAACCGACTGCATAAAATGTACCCTATATCACAGTCAGAGGGGTCACAAGACGAATCTAACGACAACTCACACTCCAAAATACATTAATCCATTTACTAAAACTACAGCACAGTACAATAAACAGTACTAGCGTAGCTACAGACTCCTCCAAAAAAACAGACACATTATGTATATTCATAATTAATTACATACACCCGAAAAATATTACCTATCCTTTTTTTTGATAGTCGGGTTAACTTTAGGAATTATTTTAAGGCCCCGTGGTACTTAAAAATCTGTCTTTTTCTTTACGTGTAAAGAGGGAAGAAAATAACCACACTTTTGCACTTTTTTAGATGTTTTCGTTTTTATTTTCATCATATTTATCTTAATATCCAATCGATGTTTTCCCTTCAGTCACCTATGAACTTTATTTTAATAAATAAATCATATTATTAAATTACTTATTTTAAGAATAAAACCGAAAATAGACGATAAAATGGCTCGAAAAGAGGTACCTTTGCGAAATTATTCTATCGAGCTAACTTTATTAAATCGTGTTTCCATTCGATATAGTCCCTCGCAACTATTCTCAATAATACCAATATGTTTTCCTAGATTTTAAATTTACTGTTAACTACTTCAAAAATGAATTCTAAAAACCTGTTTAAGTGGATTTTTAGGTACCACTGCGCCTTAAAAATAAAAACCCGACTGCGTCGAAACTTACGAATCTAACGATACATCATACGTTAAAATCCTTCACACCGTTCAGGCCGTTCATACCCGGGAACATAGAAATCTACATACATACAAAACATAAACCTCCTTCTAAAGCAGTCGGGTAAAAACTACGAATCACACAATAAAAGATCAGGACCTTATGACGCACAAAACACAAGTGCGCAGTTCTGAAATCTCATGGTATGGATTTGTGGAGGGGTTTCTTATACATATTATATTCTTTATTATTACACACAAATATTTACATGAAAAACACTTAGAAAGGACATGTACAAAGGTGGACTTATCTCTATAAGAGATCTCTTCCAGCCAACCTTACCGGGTGTTATGAGAATTCAAAGGACGGGGGGCAAACCTATGTGTACCTAAAATTATACTAAATAAAATACTAATATAATTATAAGTAATGTATACTAACCTGATCTACTCACATAAATAATACATATCGATAGTAAATAAATTAATATTATACATAATACATACCTAAAAATAGAATATACTTACTATTCTTATCAAATCTATTTCATCGTAAAGCTACTACGCGCAAAGATGTATTCTACCGATAGACAAAAACTTTACCTACAAAACTCTTCATTATAATTCATACTCTGTTTCAAAATTAGTATACATAATATAATATCGATGGCCACGCGCTTTTGCTACGCGTAATATTTTGAAGGTTAGTGATTGTTCCAAAAATAAGTCGTAATACTATCAACAACTTTTATCGCAGTAAATACGTATCATCCAGGAAGAAACCAAGAGGTCCAAGGTCTATTATACTATGAAAAAATTCAAGACCAAATCTATCGCAATTGTGACGTGATTTGTGATTGTGTAAATTACAAACATTACTGGGTCGTTCAGCATTCATTGGCAGTGCATTGCGTAAACGCCTGGCGCTCAAGTGGGACAGCTCTATCTAAATCGGGAAGACCTTCACCCGCATTATACAAGCTCCCGATATCTCCCGACTCCCGAGAGAGGTTACGCAGGGAAGTTATAAAGTCTAAATGCGTGCGCAGCTTGTCAAGTACGTAATGCTTTCAAATTCTGAAGGATACTGTTAATGATACAACAGGCATTACGCTCGTTGGTTGTGTAAATTGGCGCAGATAATTGAGTTGGCACAAAGTGTGGTCAGTTTAGAATTGCATACGTATAATATTTCTGTCATTAACGGTGTTTTGTCACTGACTTTATAGTTTTACTTGAAGGTTTAGTTGCATATGTCACTGCAAAATTGTAAAAACCCTTAGATTTAACGGGATCTATCTCGCGAGATTGTGAACTGTCGAAAGATTGTGAACCGTAACATACTGCCTACAATTTCACTAGTGTCATTGTAATTTCACTAGTGATATTACAATAACACTAAGCGAAGTGAATAACATTAAAATAAATGAGCGAGCGATGTTAGGTTCAGTCAGAGTATGATTGATTTAACAGTCAAAGAGCCTCGCTTCGCTTCCCCCCTCCTGGGTAGCAGAATGCTTCGCAGAAGAAGAAATCATTGGTTTTATTCGGAGATACAAGAATGGGCCGTGAAATTGTAAGCCGATTGTCAATTTACAGTCATATTATAATCTAACTGAATTTACAGTCATATTATAATTGAACTGTGAGATTGTAATATGGCGGTTTTGTCAATATCCCGGCGACATATACACATACTAGTAATTAAGGTACACGTGTGAAGATTGACATAGCGTGCAATGCGATAATCGATAACAAACGCACTACAAAATACAGGTTATACGCGTCGCGGATGGAAAATCACAATGTCAGTAGCAATTCATTAGGTAAGTACTTCATTGCATTGGAATAAAAAGTTTCTACGACGCACGCAGGTTGACGAAACGAAACGACATTAAATCTTTCGCAACTTTTATGAAGGAATAGAGAAGCTATTCAGAAATTAATGTCATTAAAACGCACACAAAGTCATTTTCACAACAGAAAAGCTTTAAAGATAGAAAAACCGAGGAGTCGACTAAACACCCCTCCACAAGAAGACGATCGCCGATCTTATTTTGTATTTTTAACCCCCGACTAGAAGGTGTTATAAGTTTAACGTGTGTATGTATTTGTGTACGTGTGTGTCTGTATGTGGCATCGTAGTTCTTAAACGAATGAACCGATTCGATGCGGTTTTTTTTTTGTTTGAAAGCTGACTTGATCGAGGTGGTTATACTTCTTAGCTTTAATTTACTTTAGGCTACGTTCATCGAGAAATTTTGATCTGTACTTATAAAATCGCCTGACTGATTATCAACGCATAGCTCAAACCACTGTACGGACGGATCAGGCTGAAATTTGACATAAGAAAGTACTTTGGGAAATTCCCACTGGAACGGCATAAAAAGGATTTTTATTATGATTTTAAAAAGAGATTTAGTTTCGGAGATTATAGGTACCTCTTACATCTAAACTTAAAAACTTTATATTACTAACATGAAATGTAATAACAGAGAAGCGCAAAAACAGAGCGAGCACACAATATTTACCTGAACCCGCAAACTCCTGAGGGCAGGGAATTGCGCCAATCGATCCACTTCGTCCCACGTGGCCAATCCCGTGTTGTTCAGATTCAGGAAACGCAGGCGCCTGCAACAAAGTAAGACTAAGACTTGGTTTGGTTGGTGGTAGGGCATTTTCTAAGCCCGCCTGGCTAGCAACCCCAACTTATCTAAGTCTTGCCGCCAAATATCCCGCCTGGCTAGCTACCACCATCTTATCTAAGTCTTGCCGCCAAATATCCCGCCTGGGCTAGCTACCACCATCTTATCTAGGTCTTGCCGCCAAATATCCCGCCTGGCTAGCTACCACCATCTTACCTAAGTCTTGCCGCCAAATATCCCGACTGGCTAGCTACCACCATCTTATCTAAGTCTTGCCGCCAAATATCAATGTTGAAATCATTGGTGTGTTCCGGCATGAAGATAAGATAGCCAGTTCCCCATTGCGTTGGGGAATCTTGGTAAGCCCGCTTCCATCTTCGGCAACATCGTCACTTACCACCAGGTGAGATCTTGTCAAGGTTTTACCAATTGTGAATAAAAAAAATAAAAAAATATTCGTATTGGTATCAACCTTTCGACTAATATAACAGCTATGGACCGGCTTACGCGAACAGCGGTTTTGATGCGTACAGAATGAGCGAGTTCGCTCATTTCGTGTAAGTACTCTCAGTAGATCAGTATTCCCCAAATCGGTTGAAGGTCGAAGTGAGTGAAATTTGTTATCTCATTCGTGCTACAAGCCGAGTACGTCTCTCTATCTCGCTGATTTTTATGTTTGAACGAGACAATTCAATGTTTATATTTTTAACCGCCTCTGTGGCGTAAAGGTAACGTCCAATAGCTTTACATCAGGAAGTCGCTAGTTCGATTCCCGGCGGAGCCTAACTTTGTACGCCTCGGTTTGGTTGGTGAAGGGCATTTTCTAAGCCCGCTTGGCTATATAGCTACCACCAATACCACCATCTTATCTAAGTCTTGCCGCCAAGCATCAATCACTATCTTATCGCGTGACACAATTAACCGTGATATCCAAGGGATAGACGGCGGTTGCCTGGTGTTGCACTTAGCATCACCCGCGGTCACGTGTAGGGCATTAAGATTTTCATCTACGGACGTGTGCAACGCGACCTTCATACACATCTAAAATCAGATGTGCAGGTTTCCTCACGATGTTTTTCTTTACCCTTAAAAATCGTCGGTGGTACCAATAAGTCTTTTGGTAACTTACGTGCATAAACTTACAACGATTGCTAAGCATCAAATTTAACAGAATTGATGTGTTCCGGCTTGTAGATAAAATTGCCAGTTCCCCATTGCGTTGGGGAATCTTGGTAAGCCCGCTTCCATCTTTGGCATCGTCGTCATCGACCATCAGGTGATATGATGTCAAGGGCTTAGCAATTGTGGACAAAGAAAAGACTCGGTAGACTATATTGGTGTGTGTGTGTGTGTGTGTTTGCGTATGCCGGGCCGGTCCATTATATTTGGTCTAAGTTAACAACCATATTCCCAAACTGGGGAAAGTTAGGCAATACTCCACAAACGGGAGTCAAGTCATCCGTGTTGGTGGAGGTTACAGATTAACGACGAACCCCCTGTCAGAAGTTTTCCAAAGCGTCTCTTAGCCATCCGAAACGGCTTCAACTCGTTAAAGTGCCATATGAAGCACGGACACGGTCGAGGTAATGCGACTATCAGTCGAACCCATCCACGTAATGACCGTGCTTCAGGTCAGTTAACCTACTTGATAAACGCAACCACGACACTGAATGATATTTTATTATTTATCATCACATCAGCTCATATATACGTCTCCACCGAGGGGCTCGAGCCTAATCTGAATTAGGGCGATCGGGCCTTTAGTCGACCACGCGGGTCAGTGCGGGTTGGTCAACTTTACACACGAGTTTCTTCGCAGATGTGTGCAGGTTTCCTCACGATGTTTTCCTTCACCGTAAGAGCGTCGGATAAACGTACATATAAGATCGAAATTCGAAAACACATTGGTACGTGGGTTTCGAACCACGACCTACCGGATTGGAGGTAGCGGCCCTTGCCGTTGCGCCACCGACGCTCTATGCGAAGACGAAACGAATGAACTTGTCGCGATCGCGAAGCGGGATAGCCCAGCTAGTTAGTTACGTAATCAGTAATCACAACACAATGGCTCAAACTCTTTACGTTCAGTGGGTCAATGTCAGCGGCACTTAGTTATCATGAACGTGCGTGATATCAGTTCCATGCGACTGATAAGATTTTAATTTTGAACGCACCAAACATTACACGATAAGCTTATTGCGTGTTATTAAACTTATGGTTAAATCAAAATAATAAATGTAAACGCGAAAATATGGATGTTTCTTTGTTACGCTTTCAAAATGGCTGAACTAAGTTGATGAAATTAAGTACCTAGGTATATAGATAGATAGATAAACTGTTTTATTTGTATTTGCAGACACACACATGATAAATTAAAAAAATAGAAAACATGAAATATAGAACCTACAGAGTAACAAGTACGGAGTGTTAGGGCAACAAAGTAAAAACAAAATGAAAAACTTAAAAAATAAAAACAATAAAGAATAAAAAGCACTGTGGGTGTGCTGCAGCAGATCAAGTACCGCAGCGATTTCGCTGGCGATTCAGCGTGGCAACGCTGCCAGCGTTTTGGGTACCTTTGAATCGGGGGCGTTTCGGGCGGGCATTTTTACTGAGGCTTACTTTGTTGTATGTTTTATATTTTGTAAATGTTTGTTAAAACTAGTTGTTAGTTTTACCTTTTTATTATTATTAAATATTTGAGTGCGTGAATTTTATTATCATGTTTTCATTGAAAACCAAAGTATTGGATTAAAACATAGGATAATTTTTATTTCACGCTCGCGAGTGCCCTCGATAACAGCTATAATAATTGAAAACGCTAAACACGTTAAAAAACCGACACGGTCAAATGTTTGTAAACAATAGCTATCAACTTTTACTTACTGGAAGGCGTCGTGACTCTTCTTATTTCCATTCTTGTCTCCGCATTTCTCACACGGGTCTGGCTCCAGAGTAACAACGGGACAGTCGTTGACTAACAGGGTGTCCAAGTTCGGAAACGCATAGCCCAATTTGCATATCTCGCGCCAACTGTTAACCGGGTTCCCGGAGAAATGAAGTTTCTTCAAATGCTTGTGTATGGGATCAGTCGTGGTATCTTCCTTGAGACGGGAGCAGTCGTCACATCGGTCTTTATCATTTGTCTCGCTGCCACTGAGGTTCACGTAAGAGTATTCATTTAAACTCATGTGCAGCTCTTCTAGAGCTGGTAGAGCTTTGACTAACGCGTGAACGTCAGGCCATCCCACGTAGGTGGAATTCAGTACAAGATTACTAAGACTGTCCCACTTTGGTTTAAGCGCTTGGGCAGCTTGGATCTGAGCCGAAAGACGGTTGAAGCTCAAATTCAGAAAGCGAACACGCGGTGTCTGCTCCAGTATTGCAAAAACCTAGAAGAAACAATGTTGCAGTAATACCACGTAAGCCATGTTACTTACTGTTGATAACTACCTAATTATTAGTGCTGTAACCATGGGAATGCTATCTACTTACAAAAAGAGGTTTGCTGCTTTAATTATAACCGTTTTCTTGGGCTATACTGGGAATAGTAGGTATTGCTCAATCTTGATCATGCAGTTAGTCTACCATTTGGATTCTAAATCAATGGATATCCATATAAATAATAAATTCATCCTGTTTTTTCTATGTCACGTCATTCGAGCTTGTGTCTTGTCTTAGGGCCCCAGGAGGCTCGGGTTTCCATACAAACGTAGTTCCGCTTCATTATAAAAACTACTGCTGGATTGAATCCAAACTTTGAAAATGTATTGAGTAGACTAGACACATATCGATGTTTTTTTCATTAGTTTTCGATGTACATTAATATAAATCGGAAAAAAATATGGCCAGTGTCAAACTTTCGGAACAAAACTAATTTAGGCCTTCGTTTAGTTACGTTTCAATTTACTACGATGAAAACTAATTACAAAAATCGATAGGTAGGTATCTACTCAATACATTTTCAAAGCTAGGATTCAATCCGACCTGTAGCTTTTAGGGTTCCGTGCCCAAAGGTTACAAACTGGACCTATTACTAAGACTCCGTTTTCCGTTCGTCTGTCTGTCCGTTCGTCTGTCACCAGGCTGTATTTCATGAACCGTGATAGCTACACAGTTGAAATTTTCACAGATGATGTATTTCTGTTGCCGCTATAACAACAAATACTAAAAATTAGAACAAGTGAAAGTCTTCATACAAAAATAGTTTTTTTTTAACGTGAAGACACTCGCGCCATCTAGTATGATGGTACGGAACCCTTTGTGAACGGTCCTGACTCCAATTTTACCTGTTTTTAATATTAAAGCGGAACCACGTTTGTATGGAAACTCGAGACCCATTATCTCCTATTATTATAGATACCGTAATAATATAGAGGTGGAACGTAGATAAGAAGACGAACTTACCATCTGTTTGACAAAAGTATGCAAATTTTTGGCTCACCTCTTTCCAATCGGAAAGTTGATTGTTGGCCAGGTCCAGCTCGACCACGTCGGCGCACTTGTCCGCCAAGGCACCAGCGTCGCCGGCGCAGTCGATGCCGCAGTCGTTCAACACTAGCAGAGTGGGCACACTGAGCCTGGGGGATCGTTTGGGCACAAATATGGCCACAGGCAAGTCGTCTATCGAAGGGTTCACTTCTCCCTTTGCTCCGTACTTGCGCTCCAGAGCCTCTAAGAGCGACGGCATTTTGGTACGATGAATACCTGAAAAGACATCACTCAGTTTACGTGAAGGCTACTGCAGAGTTAGATAATGTTAAGTGTGATGCTAAGTGCAACACCAGGCAACCGCCATCGTCTATCCCTTGGATTTATTTACTGTCGAAAATTTCACAGCAGGCTACTGCAGAGTTAGTTAATGTTAAGTGTGATGCTAAGTGCAACACCAGGCAACCGCCATCGTCTATCCCTTGGATTTATTTATTGTCGAAAATTTCACAGCTTACCTACTACACATAAATTATTAAATTCAACTAAGTACTAGGTTACTAGATAAGTTTTGCAATACACAAATATGAAACAAAGAGGTGGTATATCATATATATATTTTAAAACTATGTATCCATAGACAAAGTTTGGCGGGAAAAAGTTTTCTTTTTTTATTATTTTTTTATTAAAAAAACAGACTTAATATTTAAAGATGTCGGCGTGGTCTAGAGACGATTTACGAGTTGTAATTCGTTACAACTTTGAAAGGGGTCTGTCGTTAGATGATTGTCTCGAGGAAATGCAATCTGTATTCAAACAAAACTGACCTCATCGTACGACTGTTTACCGTTAGTATTGTGAGTTTAAACGTGGAAATTTCTAAGTTTCTAATGCACCAAGATCGGGACGACCCAGTGACGTGTGTACTCCAGATAACGTTGCCAAAATAGAAAAAATGTTAACAGTTGATCGTCGAATGACCTATAGGCAAATAGAAGAAGCCCTGGGCATCAGTGCACCAACTGTTCACAAAATTTTGCACGAAATTCTTGGAGTAAGAAAAGTTTGCACTCTATGGGTACCTCACGACGTAACGGAGGAGCAAAAGGACTGTCGTGTATTATAGTGTAAAAAAATGAAAAAAAAAATTGAAAACGGGTCAAGTGCTTATGTGAACAGCATCTTCACTGGTGATAAACTTAGCTATATTATTATGATGAGCCATCTAGAAGTAAAAATAAAGTTTGGCTCTTTGAAAATGAGCCTACGCCAACACAACCCCGCAAATCATAATCTGTTAAAAAGAAGATGATAGCTGTATTTTTTACTAGCCGTGTTATAATCGATCGATTAGTTCTGCACAGTCAGCGTACTGTAACAGCTAACTGGTACACTAACGAATGTTTACCTCAGGTGCTTGATAAACTTAAGGAAATGCGTCCCAACTCCAGACTCGGTACTTGGCATTTTCACCATGATAACGCACCGGCACATCGAGCGGCTCTCACAGTGAACTTTTTGACAACTGCTAGGATAAAAATGGTTGAGCATCCACCATACAGCCCCGACCTAGCCCCTTGTGACTTTGCTTTATTTCCTATTATCAAAGATAAGCTGAAAGGGCGGAAATTTGCCAGCGACGAGGAACTTTTGGGAGCTTGGGATCATGAGTGTGCTGTACTTCCAGAAAACAAATGGATAGATATTTTTGATGATTGGTTTTTACGTATGACTAAATGTATTAACTGTAACAGAAATTACTTTGAGCGATTGTAAAAAATGAAGTCGTTTTGCAAAATTTATCTAGAACCTATGTAATTAAAATTTGAATATGGACGAAGTAGGATTAAACACAAAATATGTAATAGAAAATAACATTAATAAACCAAAATTTATATAACCAAAAAAAGTACAATAAAAGTAACAAAAACCTTATATCTACGTTATGTGTGTAGTGTGTTTAGGGAATGTGTAAATGTTGTGTGTGTATGTTGAGAGTGTGTGTATGAAGTCGTGTAAAAATTAAATTCATAAATTGGACAGCACGGTTAATTGTGCCACACGATAAGAGAGAGAGAGGTAATGTTAACAAATATCAATTATTATCATTCATTGGACATTTAATTTATTTACATCCTAGAACGGATGGCCGTTGGGGTAGTAAAGTTCTCGAGTGGCGACTGCGCACCGGAAAATGTACAGTAGGTAGGCCTCCCACTCGGTGGACCGATGACCTGGTGAAGGTCGCGGGAAGCCGCTGGATACGGGTAGCGCAGAACCAGTCGTTGTGGAAATCCTTGGGGGAGGCCTATATGTCCAGCAGTGGATGTCCTTAAGCTGATATGATGATAATGATGACATCCTTGATTGTTTTATATGTTTAAAATAGTTGTCTCTAAGCAAACACATTTTAATACAATAATTTAATTAGTGAAGGTTATTAGCATCGTTTTAAATTTAATTTTGTTACTTATATATAATATTAAGCTGTAAATCTTCCGAATAGCAAATAAAAAAAAAAAAACTAGAAAAGATATCATAGTTACTAATATTATAAACGCGAAAGAGTGGTTAATTGTTTGTTTCACATTCACGCCTAAGCAGCTTAACCGATTTTGGACAAATTTTGTATACTTACAGCTAAAGTAAAGGGTGGAGATCACAGAGCACTTTTTATCCCGGAAAAAACCATAATTCCCGAGGGATCTGGGAAAAACTGAAGTCACTATTTAAATTAAAGTCTCAATGTGGTTCTAGAAAAGGTACCAAACTATATTTGAATCTTTGAAATTATTAGGTTCCTCAAAAGAACATATTACACAGGTCTACAGTGCTTCTGTTGCCCTATAGATATAAGATCGATTTTGGATATATTTATGCTTACAATTCATGAAACTATCAATGATTTCATAGATTTGCTCTCGTCTTTTTGCGCAGAACTGTAATCATGACTGGGAAAATAAAATTTATTAGTAACAAGCCGATAATTGATCATAAAAAACAAGAGCACATTCAATACTTTCATGAATAAATTCGTAATCTGGGCACTTGAAAACATCAAAATTAGCTAAGATATCCAAGGCAACAAAAAAAAAATTTTTGTAGAGCTGTGTTATGGAAAGTTAAAGGACATGACCCAAAGAATATAAGACTGGTGTTTGTTACACCGACAATCACCAGTCTTATATTCTTTGGGTCATGTCCTTTGAGGTGATTAATTGGATACCTAATTACCTATTGATTAATCAATAATGAACGCAGTTTTCTTCTCGCCAGAACGGCGCGAGTGGCGCGCATGCGCGACAGACAACGTACTAAACGAGTGCGGCCAGTGTTGCCAAACAACTCAGTCAAAAAACGGTGTTAGCAATTTCATATTACGGTTTTCCCATCAAAATGGCCAAAACCCTTAAAAATACAGTTTTTTTATAAAAGCGCTCATACCATAATTGAAAACGCTAAACACGTTAAAAAACCAACTTCCATCGCAACAACGTCGAACAATTTTGCATTATTATTTTTGGTTTTTGTTAATTTTCTAATAAAGTTCTGCACTAATTTTGATAAAATTTATATGGAACCACACGGGAAGCACTAGCTTTCGAATAAAAAAAGAATCATCAAAATCGGTTCACGCAGTCAAAAGTTCTGAGGTAACACACATAAAAAAAAACATACGGTAGGCGAGACTGAACATGTAAATACGGTACATTTACCGTAATTACGGTGTAGTTGGCAACTCTGAGTGCGGCCAACCGGTAACCAGGCGGATTTGCAATTCTGTACAAGGACGTATCTCACTCAAATGGCAAGTCATTTGTAAAGTTTTTGCAAGGATTTTCCGGAAGGGCAGATAATTAACGTGACACCTTGGTGGCCGTTAAAACAATATCTCAACTTATGTTGAGGTAAAGTGTATAATATAAAGTGTAACAAAATTAGCTGAAACTATTATAACTGGTGCTTCTAACCATGAAACTGAACAACTTTCCCCATGGAACCCATAGTCAAATCGCAAAAAAAAATTTGGCTCTCCCATACTAACTCGATCAGCTGATCAGCCAACTTAGTATGGGAAGTTCAAATTTTTTTTTTGAGATTTGACTATTGGTTTCATGGGGAAAATTGTTCAGTTTCATGGGTAGAAGCACCAGTTAAAATAGTTTCAGCTAATTTTGTTAGACTTTATATGTATATTAGTATGAACTATGAACGGTTGAGGCAAAAGGCTCTATACAAACAAAATTGGTGTAGGTCCCATTAACTGGGGGTTCTACTCATTATACTAAACAACTTTCTCCAAAGAACCCATAGTCAATTCCTAAAAAAAAATTGGACCCTCCATACTAAAATGCACAAAATAGGTCGATCAGCTGATTTGTAAGAAGAGTAAAAAAAATTCACGTTAAGCAAAGTCGTAGAACAAAAGTTGTTCAGTATGATGAATATAACCCCCATTTAACGGGACCTACACCAATTTTGTTACAACCTGTATAGGCAAATAAGATAGCTAGCACTGATCAAGGAGTCTGAATGTAAACCAATAGGAAGGGCAACCGATCAATCGACATCGATGAATGTTGCAAGTTTGGTAAGAGATTAAATTGATGTACAGATTTGACTTACTTACTATACAGGTTGAGTTTTTTTTAAGGGTCAGTATGGGGAAATTCTAAACTATAAGAGATAGACAAAACCCTCTTAGTAACCCTGATTGCCCGATTGCCAATGTTTGGTTTACCCTCTCAATAAATAATTATTTTCGAAATTTGACAACGTTTGAGACATTTTACCTTTTAGTTTACCATTGAATTCACAACAGAACTAATTAATTTACTAAATTATGCATTTAATGAATGATAGAAACACACAACTTGTTTTTTTTTAAGTCTGAATGTTTTTTCTTTTTTACCTTTTTCATTTGAACATCGGCCAGTAACTTTAGTTGCCATATAACTAGTTTATAAAACCAAGACGTTAATTTCAACTACTTCTAGAAACTTTAGAACTATGGTCTCCGTACAATTTTTTGGTTTGCATAGTGATATACAATCGATGTAACAAAAAAAAAATGTTATCTCCGAACCTATCAAGATTTTGTCATTTTCTAAAACGCCCTTTTTTATTTTCTCTAAAATTGAGATCACGGTTCCTAAGAGCGTTTTTCTCTCTCTTATAGTTTAGAATTTCCCCATAGTGACTATCAAAAAAAAACTCAGCCTGTATATTGTATTGTCTGCAGTAGGTAGACACCGCAAGACGTTTGAAATCGCTGCTTCATACGAGTACTTCATACCAAATAATTGGATACAAACCGGTTAGTGCGAGACGGACTCGCACACGAGGGTTCCGTACCATCGAACCAGAAAAAAATCATGTTTCTTGTATAGGGGCCTCAATTTTTCATTGTATTTTATTTTTATTATTTGTTGTTATAGCGGCAATAAAAATATACACTTTGTAAAAATTTCACATGTCTACCTATTACGGTGTATAAAATACAACCCGCTGACAGACGGATAGACAGCAGCGGAGGCTTAGTAATAGCACACCCCGGACACTGCATACAAATGGTTGTGAAATGAAATGTCTAAAAACAAATGACAGAGCAAACAAAATCACGGCGAAATCCCATACGTTTGAGAACCAAACTGTAACCAATCTGTATTAATCTGGGTGACGAGGGGGTGAGGTCGCAATCTAGAGAGCGTCAGGAAGTGTCCATACTGTATGTTAGTACTAATATATACAGAGTGTAAAAAAATGGTGTAGGACCCGTTAACTGGGGGTTCTACTCGTCATACTGAACAACTTTCTCCAAGGAACCCATAGTCAATTCGCAAAAAAAAATTGGACCCTCCATACTAAAATGCACAAATTCGGTCAATCAGCTGATCGATTTGTATGAAGAGTAAAATATATTTTTTTACGTTTTCAGCAAAGTCGTAGAACAAAAGTTGTTCAGTATGATGAGTAGACGTATTTAACGGGACCTACACCAATTTTGTTACACTCTGTGTACTTTGGTAATAGGGTCCCGTTAGCGCCATTGGGTACGGAACTCTAAAAACGCAGGTGAAGTAAACGACGACGTTGCGGAAACGCATAAAACTCAATCCAATAATAAATGCGGTTGCGGCCAATATAAATAATGCGCAAGCTGAGCCGATAATCACAGGTTACGCAGCTTGCTTGTCTAGTCGCGAGTTAAAACGGCTCGGCTCGGCTCGGCGCGTGCGTCGCGTCGGCGGATGCGTTTTGCAACCCTGCCCTATGGAGCGAAACATCGATATATCAATTTGCTTCAACTACGTTAGTATTAAGGCAAGGTATCGATTGGAACAGTTGTCTCTGTCTTTTTCTTTACGTGTAAAGAGTAAAGAAAATAACCACATTTTTTTTTACAAAATTACCACTAACTTTCGAATAGGGATGCATCCGATACCGATACCGATATATCGGCGATACTTCGGGTTTGGCGATATATCGGTATCGGGCGATATTTTGATGGCAGATTCAACGATACTTTTCAAATTTCGCGCTTTAAAAATGCAATGTAAACGCGCGTTTTGTCCCATCTATTTCGTTGCAAACGAGGCATCTGTCGCATCTGAGAGACTATTTTCCACCGCAGGTCTTATTCAAACAGACTTGCGAAATCACCTTTGCTCGCAAAACTTAAGAATGCTTTGTTTTTTAAATAAAAATCTTATAAATGTTAATTTTGATTACTAAAACTATTAATTAATTATGTTTTATTTATTCTACCTTCCTTTTTGAATTCAATAAGCGTATCGGTATCGGTATCAGTATCGCCGATATTTTTATAAGAGTATCGGTATCGGTATCGTATCGGCAAAAAGGCGTATCGAGGCATCCCTACTTTCGAACTTTACCTCTTCTTAATATTAGTGGTGGAAGGGTGTTTCGACATTAGATACCAACTGTTCTGGTCTGTAACAACACTATTAAAAGTCGAGACATGATCGTGACTGTAAATTGACCAAGGTCGCAGTCCGTCTCAGTTAATCACTTTAATTCAACTGTAATACAACCCTGACAATTGAATTTCAAGTCCATTAGATTATAGATAGGTGTATCAAAAAAGTGTTTATAGCAAACGACGGTTGAAATTTCATATCTTTAAAATGTATTAGGTTTTTCTTGGTCCGGTCTCATTGGTTTCATGAGGACAGGATCTATGTATTAAAGTGAATCTAAATAAGCAATATTTTTTCAATACAGTTGCTCGAAAAGTGGTCCTTGATATGCCAGTCAAGTGTGCGCAAAATTGATTTTACAGCACATGTGCTTTTACTTTACTACTTTTTTAATTTCAAGCTCGGAGAAACAAGACATTTCTAGCAAAAAGAAATAATAATAACCAAAGATGCAGAATCTTCTTTAAGACTTTTGTAAGGAGAATTTTAAAAGAGATAGGTAGTTCCGCCGAGGTTAGTACATAACGCAAGCTGTTTAGATTCGCTTTGGGTTATATCTTTGTGAAGAAAAGAGAAAAAAAATAAAGAAGTGGAACCGGTTAATCCAAGGAATAGGTCATCTTTACCAAAGAGGTTAAGTATCCCAAGCCGTATTGTAGTCTATTTACGATAATTAAAAAAAACTTATGCATGCGTACGTGTGCTAGCTAAAATATGGCGCAATTTTCGTAAAACTGAAGAGATGTTTTAGTTGTGAAAACTAATAAAATTAAGAATCATCATTACAGCTCATATACGTCCCCACCGAGGGGCTCGAGCCTACCCTGAATCAGGGCGAATTAAGAATAGTTAATTAATATATATGTAATAAAAATATACTTATGTGTATGTATAAGAAAAAACAAAGTGAGATTACTCCCCGGACATATAAAATAAGCCACAAGTCGTGTAAAACGATTAAAAGTAGTTCGCAACAATGAAGTCGTTACTGGCTCACTAAACATCATATTGTTATCCTACATGTGTATTCAGAGACCTTGGTGCTTATAATAACGTGTTAACTGCGATGCGATCAACTAAGAATTTTCCGTTACATCCAATAGCTTTGTAAGGTAAAATGGTCATCAATGCATCAACATGAGATTCAGCTATGTTGCGAAATGGCCAATAGAATTAAAGGCAATAAAGCGAATTTGGGAAGGAGTTTTCACGCAATTACGTCAAGGCCACACTATAAGAGTAATAGCTAAGAGCTTGTCATCCTCTGTCAGATCAGATGTCTGATGTATTGCCATTACTAAACTAATCACGGAACATAATTGGGATGATGACTGCATCAAATAGTTATTTATATAACAAGGGGGCAAAGTAATATTTTGGCCCCGAGTGACACATACAGTTTTTCGTCACGACTAATGAGAAAACAGAAGCACGGACGCAGCCCATCAGAAGAGAGATAGCACAAACTCCAGCTCGAACGCGGCCCATCAGACGAGAGATAGCACAAACTCCAGCTCGAACGCGGCCCATCAGAACAGAGATAGCACAAACTCCAGCTAGAACGCAGCCCATCATAAGAGAGATCTAGCACAAACTCCAGCTCGAACGCGGCCCATCAGAACAGAGATAGCACAAACTCCAGCTCGAACGCGGCCCATCAGACGAGAGATAGCACAAACTCCAGCTCGAACGCGGCCCATCAGAACAGAGATAGCACAAACTCCAGCTAGAACGCAGCCCATCATAAGAGAGATCTAGCACAAACTCCAGCTCGAACGCGGCCCATCAGAAGGGTGAAATCAAAACTTAGGAAGTTTTTTTTTTCTGATGGTCCGCGTTTGAGCTGGGGTTTGTGCTATCTCTCTTCTTATTGGTCCGCGTCCGTGCTTCTTTTCTCATAGGTTGTGACGAAAAACTGTGTGTGTCGTTCGGGGCCAAAATATTTTATCCTCGGACGATGTACAATTAATTTCTCGATGGAGCCAAAGAGGTAAGGAATATTACTTTAAAAGGTAATGGAACTGGCATCATCCCTATTATTGATTATTACGTATAACTTTTTGATTATCAAAGGATTCATATTACATAGCTTTTATTCTTTACAATTACAATATTATTATTTACTACATATTAGCTGTTCCAATAAAAAACAAGTCGCAATTATAAGTCACAACAAAAAGTACAGTTTTGTTAGTCTGGACCACGGCCCGGACACTGCATACAACGGTCGTGAAAGACATTTCTAAAAACAAATGACAGAGCAAACAAAATCACGGCGAATTCCTATACGTTCGAGAACCAAACTAAAACCAATCTGTATCAATCTGGGTGACGAGGGGGTGAGGTCGGAATCTAGAGAGCGGCAGGGAGTGTCCATACTTATGTTAGTACTTATACTAATATATATACTTTGGCTAGACTCACACGGCCGGATTTCCTCTCTAAATTCAGAAAGCCCGGATTTGTCTTTTTATTTATTCACAATTGGTAAGCCCTTGGCATCATCGCACCTGATGGTAAGTGACGATGATGCCGAAGATGGAAGCGGGCTTACCAAGATTCCCCAACGCAATGGCGATCTGGCTATCTTATCTTCGAGCCGGAACACATAAATGCTGTTAACACTGATGTTTGGTGGCAAGACTTAGATAAGATGGTGGTAGCTCGCCAGGCGGGCTATGAAAATGTCCTACCACCAACCAAACTGAGTCTTACAAAGTTGACCCCTCCGGGAAACGAACTCGCGACCTCCTGGTGTGAAGCGAATGGACTTACCATTACGCTTTTGTTTATAATTTAATTACGCTTCACTCATATTGTGACTTTTTTTTTAAATCCGGGCTTTCTGAATTCAGATTATGAATTTCCCGGCTGTGTGAGGCCAGGCTCAATCCTGATTCTGTATCCGTGTACTTTATTCACAGATCCAGTTAATACCCATTAAAATAATATTATTATGGTTCTCATCTCACCAAGGAGATGAGGGACGGGTCTCATAGGAAATCAGTGATAAAAACCGTCTCCCCAATGTTGACATTTGAAGTTGCAGTTTACAAGTAATATCTGATATTTTTTAGAACGAGTTCATACAAAAAACACACCGCTCATTTTATTGGACACTTTTTAATAGCTGACACTCTTTCTACTTAGTGTGTATAAACTCTTTGGCAATACCACACACCAAATTATTTTCGATGAGTAGATGCGACACATAAAAGACGTTCCAGATTAGAAATAGCGCGTATAACGTTATTGCAGTATGGCATAAGTTATTGAGCAATTCACTCTGCGTTAATTATTGAGCAAACTTACTTTTTCAACTGTTATTATCACTGCGAGTATTGCAATTATGTGTGACTCATCATCATCCATCATATATCAGCCGAAAAATGTCCACTGCTGGACAAAGGCCTCCCCCAAGGAATTTCACGGTCCTGCGCTGCCCGCATCCAGCGGCTTCCCGCGATCTTGTGATGTATGTATCCAGTAGCATCCCGAAGGACTGACGACCTGGTGATGTATGAGTACATAGTGTTAAATTATCAGTTTCTATTTAAATCTCCACGAGTCTTCTTTTAGACAAAAGTGCAATAAATTAACACAACCTTAATTAATATTTTTATCTGAGCATTGACATGAGTGGTGCATGCTCGCGCGGATGGAGGGGCATCGGGAGCCGGGTCGTTCCTTTCCCTCTAATATGGTTGATGGGAGCGATGGCTGACTCTCGCGTTATACTCGTGACCGGGTGCTGTCAGTGTAAACTGGCCTTTTCTTGTCAAAGATATCAATGAGATTCAATAATTTTATGTATAACTTTTCGTGTCATATTGTTTTCATGTTCTAATGACATAATCTGGTTTATTTTTAGGATTTAATTTTGACATTATTATCGAATTTTAGTTTATTTCTTGATTTTTCACAAATGAAATTGTTATTATTATTTTATGATTATCAGAAAAAGTGTAATTTGCACCTATTTTGAATAAATACCTTGAATCTTGAGCTGCATTAGACTTCGATCATCCAGTTTTCTAGTTCTATCATACAGTTTTCTAGTTCTATCATCCAGTTTTCTAGTTCTATTATACAGTTTTCTAGTTCTATCATACAGTTTTCTAGTTCTATCATACAGTTTTCTAGTTCTATCATGATTTAATATATTTTCAACCTACTTTACCTCTTAACCTTCATTATAAATTAGTGATAGGAGGCAAAAAGCAACAGTTCCAAGGTAACCACGACGGTTGCATGTGTATTGCTGAAATAGTTATTGTTCGACACTCTACCATTTTATAACAAGTTAATATAATAACCAAAGGTTCGCAAATTCCTGTTCTATACAATAATTACTGTGTGTACACAATAAATGAATAAAATACACACATAAAAAAAGTTTAATTAACACGAATTAAATTTCGGTTTTATTATTAATTTATATAATTAAATATTTTGAAATGAAATTCCAAATGTTGAACCAAAACGGTTTTCCAATTGAAATTAAATACAGAGTATGGCGTTTTAGTTTGTTTATCATCACGTGTCTGCGCTGCTTATTTGCAGATATATTGATGACATTTTTGATTTCCTCATGAGGAACTCGCTCCAAGTGGAATTTCACAGGTCTACAACTGTTATTGCTATTGAATCCTCATCGAGATCTTTCAGAACTCTTATATTATAACAGATATCTTACAGAACTCGTTCGTTACTGACTCTGTCTCATCACAGATTACTAAATAGTTACTTCGTCGTAAGTCTCATCCCATACGTTAGACGCGAACGAGAACGTCATACCATAGTAGGATGCAATTTCGTCCACCTTTCGAAAAATCTTTTTATTTAAAAATTACTAACTTATTGAAAAAAAAAACAATTTGTAGGTTAGGTACTTAGCGCAAAAATGTATTATTTATTATAAAAATAAAATACATTTTAATAATCAAAATCATTGCGGCAATATAATTTAAATAACAAACTTAAATCACACTAATATTTGAAATGCGAATGATTGTGAGTGAGTGTTTGTTACATCTTTACGCATAAAACGGCTGGGCGAATTCGGATCAAAGGTTGGTACTAGGTAGACAGATTAGAACCTAAATTAATATTATACATATTATACCTATTTACCAATTGCGATGTTTTTTTAAAAAATAAGCTACTTTTTATCAGTCTTAACGCAAACGAAAAGCTAGTAATTAAAGAAACAAAATTTTAATGCGTATTGCTTACACTTTTTTTGTGTACGAGATGAGGCATTTCCCAAGTGCACAGTTCAAATTATAGAAAAAAAAAGGTAGGTAGTACCTAATTCATTTTGTCGAATATTATGGGCGAGCCACTATTTCATTAAAAGGTCTTAAAAAGGCTTGTAGGTCATTCCGCGTAGGCTTGTAGGTCATAATGCGTGTAGGTCATTCCGCGTAGGCTTGTAGGTCATACATAATGCGTTTAGGTTATTCCGCGTAGGCTTGTAGGTCATAATGCGTGTAGGTTATTCCGCGTAGGCTTGGAGGTCATAATGCGTGTAGGTTATTCCGCGTAGGCTTGTAGACCATAATGCGTGTAGGTTATTCCAAGTAGGCTTGTAGGTCATTCCGCGTAGGCTTGTAGGTCATAATGCGTGTAGGTCATTCCGCGTAGGCTTGTAGGTCATACATAATGCGTTTAGGTTATTCCGCGTAGGGTTGTAGGTTATAATGCGTGCAGGTCATTCCGCGTAGGCTTGTAAGTCGTAATGCGTGTAGGTCATTCCGCGTAGGCTTGTAGGTCATGATGTGTATAAGTCAGTGTAGGTCCTAACCTGATGCGTGTACCTAGCATGCTGAAGTACGTCATTATGCGAGTAAAGCGTTTCCGTGATGTTTGTACCAATTTGTTGTCATCCTAATAAAATGTAAAGTAAAAAGCGTATTTTATTAATGTTCTGAAAAAAATAAGGTCATTTTCTGTATAAAAAACATACCAGTAAATTAAATTAAATCTTTTTGTGGTTTGATCACGTGTTTGAAAACGCTCTGTGATTGGTTGCATGCAACTCTGATGACGTCACGCAGAAGTAAACATTAGTTTCAGTGCGTGCTTTCACTGTTACAGCAGTTTGTTGTTTACTTATGTGTTTACTCCGTATATACGACAGATCTCCAAGAAATATTAAAATGGTTTGCATTTTATGCAATTACAAATAATACAAAACTATTTTCCAGTAGTAGTCAAATAGCCTATTATAAAAAAAAACCTCGCGACGCGACCCCTAGCCCGGCCATGTTAGAAATATCAACTTGAGACTACAAAGGGCCATTAAATGGTGTCGAAGCATTCTCCTGCTTATTGCACTGCATTTTTGCACTCTTCTATCCCATTTACGAAACAATAAAAAAACCAGTCAAGTGCGACTAGGGGCCACACAAACAGGGTTCCGCACTAACACTTTAACTACCAACAGAACAAAACCTCTCAGTACATACTTTGCTGTAGGTAAATAGGGGTCTATACCTTATACCAATCAAAAAAAGCACAATGTAAACAGAAATAGTATGGATTTGACAGTTTCAAATGTCAATTCCATAGTACTTTTGTTTTTTTTGATTGGTTTAAGGTATAGTTATTCTAGACCTTGGAAATTTAATTTTTCCTGTGGGAACAGAAAGCCTTTAGATTATCTAATAGGTTTTCCTGTAATTCATGCATTCAACCTCAAACAATGTGATTTTTGCATGATTTTAGACTCAGTAGTATCGGAGATAAGGGCAAAATGGTAAATTTTCGCCAATTTTCTTAAATAACTTATTTTATTTGAGATTCGCACAACGAGCTATATTTCATTTGATAATGTCAGAAGATAATTTGCAAAACTTTTTTCACAATTTTCTAATTTACCCCCCATAAGTGGCCCTATGTTCAAAATTCGTTTATTCACGTTGGACATCCGTTATAGGGTTACCGACTTACATATGTGTACTTACCAAATTTCAACTCAATAGGTTCAGTAGATTCGGAGTAAATTGGGTGTGACGGACGGACGGACAGACAGACACACGAGTAATCCTATAGCGGTTACGTTTTTACCTTTTGAGGCACGGAACTCTAAAAATTGTTATGTACAATTAATTATTAATTTGTTAAGTGGTTTTTGTTGCTGTTTCCTTTATTGTTTTATCATATTTTGCATATACATACATATAGGTATTTTCTACAAAACACCTAAGGTAGGTAAGTTTTACTCGAGAGTTATTATGAATTTTAAGTCATACCTACCTACATCATGGCATCATGTCACCGCTCACCTGATGGTAGCTAAGTGACGATGATTCCGAAGATGGAAAGCAATCTAACCAAGATTTCAACGCAATTGGGAACTGGCTATCTTATCTTCGAGCCGGAATACATCGATGCTATTTAGTGATGTTTGGTGTAGATAAGCTGGTGATAGCCAGCCAAGCCACAGATTACTAATTAGTTACTAGCCAAGCAGGCTTAGAAAGTACCCTTCAACCGACTGAACCGAGTCTTACTAAGTTAGACCCAGCTGAGAATCGAACCCGAGACCTTCTGGTATGATGCGAATGGACTTACCACTACGCCACGAAGGCGGCATTAACCTAAACGTGTTTCCATATTTTTTATGAAAAATTTAAAATTAACTGATACCGTAATAGGTAGGTACTATGATGTTATTGTTTTCGTGCATAGAAAATAATTAATTGTTAACATTACTGTAATCACAGTATTTTGGTTCCGAAAGTTTTACAATTTTATAAATATTATATACTTTATAAATTTGTAAAATATACTTAATAAATAACTTAGTAGGTAAGTCATTATTCAATTATGTTGTATTGTGTGACACTCTGCGCAGTCTTTTGTCAATGACGCGTGATTGCGGCTAGCGCGGCCGCCGCGGCGCGGCTAAAATATCGTCAATTCGTCCTTCACACCGTCAACAAATAAAGGTTGCGAATTCAAATATTTGATAGGTACCTATATGAGAGAGAACTGCGCAATTGTAGATTTCTTTAAAATTAGAAAAACAAATTTAAAAATTATTAAATGTGAACATTCCCAACCTACTTATATATTTATCTACTTAGATGATAGATAAACCATGTTCGCTTACCTATTGTCCTCGAGGCGACGTGGGACGAACACGTGTTTTTGTTTATCGTTATTTAAGTACCTCATTCGTAGTTTCACTAGAATAGAATTTAACACTAGTAGCATAGGTAGGTACTAGGGTTACCACCATTTTTTGGAAAAATAGAATACTTTTTTATTTTGGTAAAATAAAAATAAAGTACACACCATAAAAAAGAGCACATATTTATTTTTTACTTATTTGTACTCAAAAACATATTTTTGGTTACTTTTCGCAGTTTTTATGATAATTTTTTTATCAAGTTTAAGGAAGCTTTGTTCCTTTTTTCCATCCGCTTTAAATGCTTATGACAGAAAACTCTCTCAGTGAATACCGAAGTTGCAGGCACAGACAAAATAATCATGAAACAAATTTGTACATATTTAGAAAATCTTCACTTTTATTAAATATTAATATGTATGTACTGCCACTTTTGGGCCGAAGATAGGTCAGAAAATCTTTATCATTCTGCATCAGTTTTTCATATGTCTCATTAAGAAGTATTGTTTCAGAATATTAACTGTCCATAACTATTCAAGTTTTTGCAGATTTAACGCTTCAATTGCACTTTCATAATATTAATATGGAATAGGCGAATGTAAATTGAAATAAATAGAGTATTTTAGTGTACTTTTTGGTTTCGTAGATTATAAAGTACACCTACACGAAAAAGAGGACAATACTCTATTTTGAAGTGCGGCTGGCAAACCTAGTAGGTACCCGATTTAAAAAAGGCACATGAACATCATAGACCAATTATATAGTTATATATGATAAAGGGTGGTAAAAAGGTAAAAAAAAAAGAAAAAAAACCATTGAAAGTAAGTCCAAGCCCGATTTTTGCCGGTGTATAATATACAGGATCTTAACAAAGGTATGCACTTATTTTTAACTGGATCTTGTACTCATAAAACTGAACTACTTTCCCCAAGAAACCCATGGACAATTCGCAAAAAAAATTGGACTTTCATACAAAGTTTACCTGCCAGCTGGTCGATTTGTATGGAAGTCAAAAAATTTTTTTGCGAATTGACTATGGGTGTCAATTAAATGGTTAGCATAGTATTGTTATTTCTGTGAGCAGAAAAATATAATCGGTGAGCAGAAATAGCTAATTGGTCAGCAACTCATGGTCAGCAAACATTTCAAAATCAATCAGCAATTTATGTCATTCTGGATGGCTGTAATTATTTTAAACATCCCTACAAACTCTTCCTACAGTGTTGAGTGGTCGACGGAGCCCCTTCGGGGCTCCTACTTCTGTGTTCTCATGTTAAACCTAACACTACGACTGTGCGGGGAGGCGAGCTTAGCTCGCCTCCCCGCACAGTCTCCGAACCTAACGGATCCGAGTCGGGGTGCTCCGCAAGTCCGAGCTCGCTTCGCTCGCTCCCGCTTCCATTTAGAGCTCCCCGTACCACACTCTTCCTACAGTGTTGAGTTGTCGACGAAGTCGGACCCGCGTGCTTTCCCCGCCCTGATACTCCCACATCCCCCTGGGATCCCGAAGGTTTGTTGGGGGTTTAAATGGGTGGCGGGGGCTACGCCCCTTTTTCAACAAAAACGCAATCCAAGTAGTTATTTTGCTCACCATGTTTTAAATATGCATACCAATCAAATATACTGCTTATAGACATGTTTTTCTGCCGCTCAATCATGAAATCTTGCCGCTCAAGTAGTTATTTTGCGGACTGAATGTTTATTATGCATTTCAAATATATATATATGTTTTTCTGCCGCTCAATCATGAAATCTTGCCGCTCAAGTAGTTATTTTGCGGACTGAATGTTTATTATGCATTTCAAATATATATGTATCATTGACTATTGGTCTCTTGAGTAAAGTTTTTCAGTTTCATGAGTACAAGCTCCAGTTAAAAATAAGTGCATACCTTTGTTAAGACCCTGTATTATGTGATAGTCAACGGGATTATTGTTTTTTTGCTAAAGGACACAATTATTATTTTATTGAACTAACTGTGAGTTTCTTGAACATCATCATTTTAATGGTTTCATTAGTGTAAAGCAGGATTAATTGGACACACCATTAGTGGCTAATGGCGGATTAAAATGCTAATGATCGATCCTGCAAATGAATGTGTGTCTCACGGTTTGTGTATGATAGATAACCATAAATATCACTGTGTATAATTATGAACAATCTAATAATTTAGTAGTAATTTTGTTGTATTAACATTTCAATTAGAAAATGCTATCCATGCTATCAAAAAGCGTCGGTGGCTCAACCGGTAACGACTCGGTCCAACTAACCTAACCTAACCAGAGGTACCGGGTTCAAATCCGGACGGCCAATGTACCAATGAGTTTTTCGAAACTTACGTACATATACTCACCGATTGCTTTAACGGTGAAGGAAAACATCGTGAGGAAACCTGCACACACCTGCGAAGAAACTCCAAGGGAGTGTGTGTGAATGTGAAGTCGACTAACCCGCACTGGGCCCGCGTGGTCGACTAAGGCCCGATCGCCCCAATTCAGGGTAGGCTCGTGCATCTCGGTGGGGACGTATATGAGCTGATATGATAGAGCGCATATCAGCCGAAAAACGTCTACTGTTGGACAAAGGCACACCCCAAGGATTTCCACGACGATCGGTCCTGCGCTGCCCGCATCCATCGGCTTCCCGCGATCTTCACCAGGTCGTCGGTACACCGCGTGGAAGGCCTGCCTACGCTACGTATTCCGGTGCGCGGTCGTCACTTAAGAACTTTATTGCCCCAACGGCCATTTGTTCTACGAGCAATGTGCCCTGCCCACTGCCACTTCAGTTTAGAGAATGCTATGAAAACTTTATAATTCTATGTTTAGACCAAGGGACAAGCTTGCATTGGCAAGGACAGTCCCCTATTTCTGAACAGAGCGAGCGCGCTGCGGCGGTGGTGTTCAAATGCGCGGGATTTTCAATACCTTGCGCGTTTCAGAACAAACTTTTAGGTAGGTAATTACAGCAGAAAAACCATTGAAGGCTCTCTGAATAGTAAAAACGATAAACACGTTAAAAAACCCGACTTCCATCGCAACAACTTCGAACAATTTTTCATTATTGTTTTACTACACCGATTTTGATAAAATTTATATGGGACCACACGGGAAGCACTAGCTTTCGAATAAAAAAAGAATCATCAAAATCGGTTCACCCAGTCAAAAGTTCTGAGGTAACAAATATATTTTTTTTTAAATACAGTCGAATTGAGAACCTCCTCCTTTTTGGAAGTCACTTGAAAATTAAATTACTTTATCAATAAGTAGTCCAACTTCGAGAAAGAGATCAATCGTCGAATCCAACTCGGCTGGGCAGCGTTCGGGAAGCTTCGCAATATCTTTACGTCCCAGATACCGCAGTGTCTTAAGACCAATGTGTGTTGCCAGTGATGACGTACGGAACTGAGACACGGTCGCTTACTATGGGCCTCATAAGAAGGCTCAAGGTCACCCAAAGGGAAGTGGAGCGTGCATGCTCGGAGTTTCTCTGCGTGATCGAATCAAAAACAAGGAGATCCGTAAGAGAACCAAAGTAACCGACACAGCTCTCAGAATTGCTAAACTTAAGTGGCAGTGGGCGGGGCACATTGCTCGTAGAACAGATGGCCGTTGGGGCAGTAAAGTTCTCGAGTGACGACCACGCACCGGAAAGCGTAGTGTAGGCAGGCCTCCCACTCGGTGGACCGATGACCTGGTGAAGGTCGCTGGAAGGCGCTGGATGCGGGCAGCGCAAAACCGGTCGTCGTGGAGATCCTTGGGAGAGGCCTATGTCCAGCAGTGGCCTTCCTTCGGCTGATATGATGATGATGATGATGATCAATAAGTAGATACCTACAGTCATCCACGTCAAATCTATTATCTAAGCAGATCACCATCATTTCGATAGGTAAGGCATAAGTAAAATAGTATTTATTCTTTGGGTTAAGTAATACTCCACAGTACTACAATAAAACCTCCGGCTCTAAATTGGTTGATGATGACCTGATGGGCCATAACAATGTAGGTACATTTTATCCTTGCTTTACTTATCCCTCTGTGTAAAACTTAGGTAAAGTCACAATAGAGTTTTTTTTTATTATTATTAAAAAATTCAGTGCCTTTGGCTGCACCTGAGGAGGTTCTCAATTCGACTGTTTTTTTTTAATACATATATATATACATATATTTGTTACCTCAGAACTTTTCTCTATTGTCGTAAAGTTGGTCCTACATATAGAACGCGCAAGCGTAGGTAGATAGACAGTGGTATGCAGCCATGAAGATGAAGAATCGCCAACCAATCACCAGAAGCCATAATGTAGCAAAGCAACTGACGAGAACTGGTTTTAACCAGTTAGGTTATATTTTATACCCCATAGACACGACACATACATAGCTTTTTCCACAGATGTATTTTGTGTATAATAATTAATTAACCACCTCAGTGGCGTAATGGTAGTCCATTCGCTTCACACCAGGAGGTCGCGGGTTCGATTCCCGGTGCGGTCAACTTCTAAGACTCGGTTTGGTTGGTGGGAAGGCATTTTCTGAGCCCGCCTGGCTGGCTACCACCATCCTAAGTCTTGCCGTCAAAACATCAACGTTAACAACATTTATGACGTGTTCCGGCTTGAAGATAAGATAGCCTGTTCCCCATGGGATTGGGGAATCTTGGTAAGTCCACCTCCATCTTCGGCATCATCGTCACTTACCATCAGGTGAGATGATGCCAAAGAGCTTACCTACTAATTGGTGAACTTAAAAAAATGATTGTTTTTACTTTCGAGTTTCGAGCAACAAGGAAGTACATCCGTATTGTGATGGTAAAAAACACGAAATCCTTACTAATAGGTATTATAAATGTGAAAATGTGTTTGTTTCTTTGTTACCTTTTCACGCTTCAACGCCTTGAACAATCTTTATGAAATTTGCCATGTAGGTAGCCTGTGTCACGGGGAAGGACATAGGCTACTTTTTATTCCGGGAAAATAGCATAGTCTGATGCAGTTCCTGAGGGAACTAAAAAAATACTCAATTGTTGTGATTTTTTGCACAGAGATGGTTGAGTAGGTGGGAAACAACATAATTTACCTAAAATAATAATCACCCTTAAAGACAGTCATAAAAACGATGTCCATGCGGGCGGAGCCGCGGGAAAAAGGTAGTTGATATATATTTTGAAGGGTATTAATCGATGGTCATCTAATGGAGCCCAAAAAACAAAGAAATAAAGTATGTATTTGTGTCTGTTTGTTGTTATTTTAGCTCTTAGACTATACTGATCGGATTTGGATTTAGACTTACATTTTGTACTGACATTTTTAAAAAAAATTCTTATCAAAATTTTAATGAAACTTTATGAGTTACTAGAACTTAAGGCCTACTACAAGTAACTATTTAGTAATCTGTGCTACTACACTGGATGGTTCATTAATCCATCAAAAACCGTCATCCTCCTATACAAACCCAACTATAAGAAATTTTTAATCAAATCTGATAAGTACATAATTTTTTTTAAACCTGTTAGCAATGCTGAAGAGCAAATTTTAAATATTAGTACTAACGTATCCAGAGAGTAAAGGCTATGGTTGATTGATTTTTGTTTAGAAGCCAATTTGAAATACTAGTACCTACCTATGTAGTAGGTAGTACCTATACTAGGTACTCGTACCTACATAATATATTTAAGCCATTCTATATTAGTAAAAATATAATGTAGTAAAAATATATATTTATTTTTACTATGATTCTATGCTGGAACGTCACTGGAAATTATTTCAAAATAGGTACATACCTACAAAGGTACCTAGGTCTAATCTTAGGTCTTAAGGTACTCACGCTCAGTTGAATGTTGTTTTCTTCTTTAGTTTTAAAATTCACAAAGTAAGTTATTACTTTTTTCACACACAATGTATCAGTAATAAAATTACTTGCGCAAGAAAATAATTCACAACAAGTTTCGTAGAAAAAACGTAAAAAACTGACCTTTCGAAGGAAGCAAAACAAACACTGTTGAACAAAGAAACTCAACTTATGTACATGAATTTTGTTTTCCAAATCCTTTTACTGATGATAGCAATTCATGTGGGTAACGTTTTAGTTAACAAAAAAATCAGCTGCTCAAGTTTCCATGAAATGCGACTTGATAGAATCCCATGCGATCCTCAAAACGCACTGAAACATAATGAATGACAAGAGAATGTTTACATCAATACATTGCACAGACACAATGCTAGGCTCACGCACACATCCATGACATAAAGCGTGAGCGGAGCGTAGCGTACGTATGTACGAGAGAGAGAGGGAGGGAACTAGGAGAGCGGAGTATCGACTGGCGTGCTTAGTGGGGATGAAGGAGGTCAGTGACGTACCAGATACAAGAGATGGTGCCAAACAGAGATGAACTTATTGAAAACGCTTAGAGTCGCATGAAAAGGCAACAAAACAAATTGGTGCACACACGCGTAGAAAAGTTTCGTGAAGATCGTCGATTGTGTGTTTGATGGATTTCTGCAAAAAGACGTAGGATGGACGTAGTCGTATATTATTATTATCGTAATTAATGATCTGAGGATACCTGTATTTAATTTTGAATTTTGGATGCATGCAGAATGCATTTTGTTCAATTTGACATTATATTCTGTATCTGTGACTTCATGACTTGACTCTGACTGAGCTAAAAATTGTATCGAATATAATAAAAATGTAATGTTACAGAAACTTACCTTCCTTGTTCCTTGCCCACATATAATTAAGTGTAAGTAGGTTCCTAAATTTATGGTAGAATCATTTGTGGAGGAAAGAAGTTACATTTTTATCAGATTTTTTTGTTACTTTGTTTTTGCCACAGATCTACGTTTTTGCAGTTGACATGACAAGGGTAACGACATTTCAATAGATCATCTTTGTTAATACCCACAAGTTTCTTTACCCTAAATAGCAACATTGATCTTCTGAAACGTGTCACGAGTGGTTTTTTTTTTAAATATATCTACGTCACTGGGTAAAAGCTCCTTTGAGACAGTCTTCAATAATCATTTCTATTTTGATTCATTTCAATGCCAGTGCCGGTGCATTACAAATCTTCAGAGGATTTCGAGGTTGCTGCAAATCTTGTCAAGAGTGTCTAATTTCAGAGTTGCTATGCTAAGTTCACGTCTAAATTTTAAGGTTTCAATACTAAAACACCTTTTTGTCGCTGCAAAGCTAGTATAATGACATGATGCTAGGAGAAAACAAATATTTTGAGGAACTTTTGCTCATAAAACTAAACCACTTTTGTTCTACAACTTTGCTGTAATCACAAAATCTAAATCTTAGAGAAAGTATTGTTTTTTATGATTCTAGAAAATTATGTTTTTAAAAAAAGTTGTTGAGCACAAGCACTTTGCTACTCCTATTCAAAGTAACTATTATGTTCGTAGTATTACTATTTACTTCTAACTTTTAAACGTTTCTCACCTTCCGTTTTACAGCATATTTGTAGGCCTACCCAGGTATTTGTCCAAGTGTCACTCAAAAAGGAAAATAAAATATTTAAAAACGAAAAGCAAAGCCGATTTCAATCGCGATAAAGCACCTTTAGAGAAATAAAATATTAATTATTAACAGTTATAACTAGTCGGTTGAATAAAATAAAAAGCAAAATAATTTCAATGAACTTTCGACTTATTATTTACTAGCTTTTGCCCGCGGCTTCGTCTGCGTGAACATTGTTTTTATTATTATCCTTGAAGGTAAGTGGTACGTGAGCCGAGCGTAGACATGATTTTTCTCCAGATCCCTCGGGAATATGCTAATTAGTAAATTATGTCATTTTCCACCTCCTCAACAATCCATTGTGCCGTTGCGATGTTAAAGAATTTAACCGAAAAGCGGAGGCATGATATTTTTTGTTTTTTAAGGTTCTGTACCTTTACGGTTTACGTTTTCATTTTATGGGTGATTTGTACTATTTTTAGGGTTCCGTGCCTCAAACTGTCTGTCTGTCAATATTCTATTCTATTTTGTTCAATATAAATTGATAGATTTAGTAGTAATAACACCTCATATACTTATATTAAAGTGTATGAAATAAAAAGAAATCCGCACGAGCAATTTAATGCTTTAGGTAATAAAATGAAAAAATCTAACGTATTATAGTTTGGTTTTGCAGTCCTCTAAAGACGTTACTTAGTATTGGCTTAACAGGCAGATCTCCAAGTCCCTGATACGAATTGTATTAAAAAGGTGATCGAGATACAAAGGCTCAAAAATATTCCCAAGAGATCTTTCTGTTGGACAAAGCCAACTGACCAAGCTGAAAATTGAGGCTGGCAGGATCATATCGTCTTAGACTGAATTGCTGGAAAAAGTTGAGAAGTTCTATGGGCAATAATTGTACACGACCACAAGTCTGCCTGTCAGCGATCTGGCTAAAGACCCAAGAACCAGACTAATCGAAGATATTCCGAAGTCAGCTTGTACGAGATTAGAATGGATCTCAAACAGCTCAACAACTACAAGGCACCAGATCAGTGGTGGCTGGTGCCTCAGAGACCTGGTGGTGCACTGCATGAGTTTACTAAACATGGATTTAGACGCCACACTTTAAGGAATTTTGGAAAAGAATATTTATTCTGCGTTCCTTGTTTGACGCGAAATGTTCTATGACTTTTTAGTAGTGCAAAACCAAAATCGAGTTCAAAATATCGTTCTGAATATTGTTTTCCACGTACTTAAGTACCTTTGAATAATGTAGATGTTGCAAGATGCTCCTTGATGACTCCATCCAACTCGGACACACAAAATCAACAAGTTCACAAAACACACCAACATTTATAGATTAATCACTTTCTTTAATCCAGTTTGTTTTGATAAGTCAAATTTCTTTTAATGTACCATAAAGTATATTGTACTTTACAGCTATTTTTACTCTTAATCCACAAAATCTTAACTATTTTCTAAGGTATTAAGCAACAAATTACACAGGTACGAAATAACTCCACAAACGCACGCGAAAAGTGACAAAAATGTATCGTAGGATTCGTAGGTCAAGGTGGGTCATTTGACGAGCTGCCCTGCGCCCGAGATTATTTCGTATTCTTTCGGCAATTTCCGGTTACGTTCGGCGCACCAAATCTATCCTGAAAATGTATATATTATGTATGTACTAAGCATCTTCCGTCTCGCGCGCCTGACGGTTTACGACAAAACCTAGGCTGTGCTTCAGTCTCTCCAGCGGTGCCAAATGATTTTCGATATACATCGAGATATTGAAATGTTTGTATGACAACGCCACTATGTCACGCCAATCGTATCCGGCTGCAGCGAGGGGTGAGACAGGGAGATGTATGTCTCCAAAAATTTTCACTGCCGTCCTGGTAGATGTATTCAAGCTTCTGGACTAGGATGGACTCGGCATCAATATCAACGGCAACTACATCATCCACTTCCGGTTATGGCTTAGATTATTGAAGACATAGGCACAATGCTCGATGACTTCATTATAGACTCAACAAGTTTTTTTATATATTTTTTTTATTTAAAAAATTGAGTACGTTTGGCTGCACCACACCTGATGGTAAGCGCCGATGCAGCCGAGGATGTAACACGCAAGCTCAAATAGTGCCTATTCACTCTCGTCTTGAAGATTCCTAATTTATACGAATCGGGGAATACAGACGCCGGAAGGGAATTCCGCTCCTTGGCCGTTCTCATGATGAACGAAGAAGCATAACCATTCGTGCGAAAAGGTAGAACATTGAAGACAAAGGGGTGGAACCGCTCTCCGCGCCTGGTCGTCTGATGATGAAATGGAGAGGGGGGAATGAGGTCGTGAAGCTCCAGGGCACACTGTCCGAAATGAATCCTGTAGAACACCGATAGACAGGCGACTTTGCGGCGATACTCGAGGCTTTGGAGCCTATTTAAAACAAGTTCCTCGTCGCCAATGAGTCTCCTAGCACGTCTTAACGTCTATGAACATGGACAAGACGGAAATTATGTTGAATGTGCCTGTCGCACCCACTCAGTGTTGCCAGATACACTGTAATTATAGCAGATATACCGTATTTTCACACGATTTACTGTACACTGTAATACTAAAAAAAATTACAGTACAGTGTATATTTGCACCTTACACTTTTTATTTTTTATAGGAATATACCTATTTGTTTTTTTTGCAAACTACAATATTACAATGCAACAAACCATTCGACGTAACAGCACGAGTTGCATTAATTTTAAACCAACTGAGAAAATGATAAAATCATTTAATTCGGGGATCTACAAAAAAGAAACGGCTATCGGGCTAAATGATAGTGACAGTGATAGATAAGTGGTTGGTTAGTCAACTATAAAGTGTATTTTTATTAAAATTTAAGCAATAAAAGTGTCTTGAGTTTTTACTTTTGCTGTAAATTTGTCTCAAACACTGTATTTTTTCGTACCCAACACTGTATTATCAGTTTCCTTATCTGGCAACACTGCACCCACTCCTCTGAAGAGGTGAGTCTCCATTCTATGCTCAAATTTGTTGACAAACATGTATACCTGAGATAAATTTTAGTCCAGTTGGGTAGGTCGATTCGATAGAGAGATCAATCGAAAAATCCGACACGACTGGGCAGCGTTTGGGAAACATTCAGCTTCGCAAATACTTCACATCTCAAATACCGCAGTGTCTCAAGAATAAGTTATTTGACCAGTGTGTGTTACCAGTGATGATATACGGAACCAAGACATGGTCACTTATTATGGATCTCGTTAGAAGGCTCGTGGTTACTTTTATGGAAAAACAACCTACTATGCTCGGAGTTTCGCTACATGATCGAATCAAAAACAGGGCGATCCGTAGGAGAAAGTAACCGATATAATATAACTCTCAGAATAGCTTTTTTTGTCTACAATTGATAAGCCATATCGTCTCACCTGATGGTAAGTGACGACGATGCCAAAGATGGAAACGGGCTTACCAAGATTCCCCAACGTAATGGAGATCTGGCTATCTTAAGTGGCAGTGGGCAGGACACGTGGTGACCGCCCACCGGAAGACGTAGCATAAGCAGGTCTCCTACTCGATAGACCTAAGACCTAGTGAAAGTAACGGGAAGCGGCTGGATGCGAGCAGTGCAGGACCGGTCGTTGTAGAAAGCCTTTGTCCAGCAGTGGAAGTCTTTCAGCTGATATAATATGATGATGACGATGATGTAAAAACCTCGCGAGCTTACAAAGCTGCGCCTAAAGCTAGTACCTCAATGTTTTTTGGCCTGCCCGGCGTTACTTTTGGCAAAAGGGCACTGGCACTGGCAACACTAGTCCAAACTTTGTTTGTTGTCAAGGGTTTACCAATTGTGAATTAAAAAAAAAGGAAAAACTCCAACCAACGGCACGTTTGTGAACAACGCATTCGTAGTTTTTAGAGTTTCGAAGTCAACAAGGAACCCTTATAGTTTCGCCATGTCTGTGTGTCTGTCTGTCTATCTGTCCGCGGCTTAGCTTAGAAACAATTAGTACTAGAAATCCGTAACTTATACATATTAATCACGCTTACCAAGTGGTACAATAAAATCTTAAAAAAATATTTCAAGTGTACCTACTATCTCACCAAATTTTTTTTTCGTTGACGTGCGTATAAACAAACATATTTACATACTATATTACTTTACGTACTTATACATAAATAAATACATACTAAGCTCAAGTAGGAAGATACAAATAAACGGATGTCATGTCTTCACGAGACGGGCCTTGAACGTGGAGATGGAGGGATATATTTTTATTTCCACTGGCAATGCATTCCACAAGCGAGCCGCGAGAACCGTAAACGATTTAGTGTAGGTATCAGTGCTGTGTACAGGAATCGTAAGTGCCAGGTTTTTACTTGAGCGCAGTCGGTTATCCATTGCTGTGCGAAATACGAATCTTTCACGAAGATAATGCGGGGCACAAGGGTTAAAAATGTATATTCAAAAGATGACACAAGATATGGGTATACCTGTTTATTCTTCTATATTTAATAAATATTTTGAGCATGGCAAAAAACTTTGCAAACGTGTCCATTTTATAAGTAAACATATTGCCAATGCAGATGAGCAAATTTTGGAACTTGCTACATATTTTTACTGATTTGTGTATTTACCGCTGCGCCGTCAGTGCAATAAAGCTTGTGTCAGTGACCGCACGCCTTTGAAAGTTTATGTTATGCCAACCATTAATTAATATTTTTTTACCTCATCTTTTAAGATTTAATTACGTTTGTGAGTTAATGAGATTGGCGAGCCTCCATCCGCAACAAAGTTAAAAAAATTGCACTATCTAACGCTTGACCAACCGTTTCTAAATACCTAGTAAGTACCTAGTAGCTAACCTTTGTAGCGCCTCATTTCATCTGCGAATCCCGCTATCAAATCCACCTGCACGCGCAGCAGCTGTCGCACACAGGCGCAGATGTAGCCGATCAACTTAGAAAATCTGCATTATTTGCTGCGTTCGGAACGTATTCTACTTCACAATTAGAAGTATTTAAGAATATCGCATAGCGATGAAGTCAATTTTCCGTCATCTCTGGAACTCCTTTGTGTGGATGAATTTTTTTTTATTAAGGACTTGTGATTGGTATGCACAATAAAAGCATTTTTAGGCCATATAAATACTGGTGGAAGCGAAGAATAACGAAAATAATAACCGTTGCTTCCACTTGTATTTGGCTATACATACTTGTATTCTGTTAAAGATTAGGAGCGAGAGGCGTACGCGATCGGGTGCTCATCGCAGTCCTCTATCTGCGCGAGCACCGCCCATAGCCCTGAGAGCGATGCGTCTACCTTCTGTCAAAACTAACTTCCGCGCTGGGTCATTGCTACATTCTGGCCGTTTCCTCCCACACCATGGTACAAGGTTTATTTAGATTTATTTGCGCAAGGCAAAATGTATTTAATAGTAGTAGACGCATAACAAATGGTTAGAAGTATTTCCTAAGACAAATAATTATGATTGGTACCTCTGTAATTACCAAACTTCAAGAAGTGTCACGTTTCGGAATAATGAGAATTATAGTAAGTGACAACGGTAGTTCATTCAAATCTAGTCAGTTTGCGGACTTCTGTCGATTGAATGGCATACAGATTTACAGATGTCACCACACCAACGTATTCACCGGCAAGCAATGGCCAGACCGATATTTGTGTCGAAATAGTAAAAAACATAGAGAAAATTAACTCGTGGTTGTTAAAGTTCATAATTTAGATATAGGAATATAAAACATACTACGACGGATAACTCGCCAGCTGAGTTAGTGTTTGATAGATCGTTGCGCTCTCGTTTTAATTTTTCAAGAGTAGTAAAAACTGATTTACCGTTACTTTTGCCACAGGAAGTTCAAAATTTTGTAAACAATAAAAAGTTTTTGCAGTCTAAATAAATACTACAGAGGGAACAGAAATACAGAATTTAAGATAAAAGACTATGTATTATTGAAACTACATTGTAGTAATAAATGGATAAAGAACATAATACAAAAAATGGGTAAAAGTTTACTTTTCAGATACAAATAGTATTTAAAAAAACCGGACAAGTGCGAGTCGGACTCGCCCACCGAGGGTTCCGTACAAATTTGTAGTCACATATTATAAATCATAATTCATAACAGTGCAGATAGTTAGGTACTACAAACGCCAAAATTATTAGGTATCTTTTTTTACCTATACACATAAAAAAGGAAAAGTTTTTTTTCATTCGTCGTCATAAATTGAAAATTATACAAACATCAAAAAATAATAAAAAAATTGTTTAAGCTAGTGCCAATGAAGCCCTTTCATACGATACTCCATATGACACGGTTAACTCAATTCAAAATTTAGACCGCCGTTCCTTGCATAATTGATTACGTACTTTAAATAAAGAATATATTTTTATGATTTAATTACAAATGTACAGTTTTCAGATTTTTACCTATACTTGTAATATAAGACGGTATCACTTGCTAAATTTCATAGCTCTCGGTCACCGGGTAATACCCTATGAATTTTGATTCCCTTGGGAGTGTCGAAATATATGTTTTTGCGGCACAAACGGCCGTATCTTTTTAACGTTTGATTTTTTCACAGCTTCAAAGGACTGTAGACCGAAAAATATGGTTTTAATTCCCACTTGATACCTCCACGCGTTCCCGAGATAAACGGTGTTGACAGACGGACGGACGGACGGAAAAAAAAGTAATCCTGAAAGGGTTCCGGTTTTTCCTTTTGCGGTACGGAACCCTAAAAATATAAAAATCAGTTACATCGATTAAATGTTGGAAATGATGATAGTTATAAGGGGCGACTAGACGAAATAAATGATAACGATGAATGGGTGCACTGGGCACTGCTGACGACAAGTGCCACTCATACCGACGCTCAGACTAACGGAGTCTGAAGAGGAAGAAGTGTGGACAGAAACTGAAAAAACTCCATCTACTTCTGCTGTCCAGGGTGGATTAGTTGAGCGTCAAGCTTCTAAGGAGAACGAGACTTCGTCCAATTTGAACGAGACTGATCCGGAGTTTATGCAGGAAAATTCTGACACCACGGATGGCGAGAAGTGGAACTCTCTACATAGTTCGCCCCTTTCTCCAGAAGAGCTTAATTTCAGAAAAGTAGCCACAGGGTGTTCGATTCGTTTGAGGAATACTCCTCGAGTAGATTTTAAGAAGTACTCTTAAGAATTTAAGTTGGAAGGATGTTGTATATAACGCGACTAGACTAGATATAAGAGTGTTATTTGCCGTTGCGCCGGCAGTGAAATAAAGCATGTGTCAGTGACGGCACAATTATAATCCGCGTGACGGTTCAAGGTCGACCGGTGAAAGTGAAGAGGGATACACGCGTATACTTATTACTCCTTTAATGCGAAGGATGCGTATATTCGAATATCGCGCGGTCTGTATTATATAATTACTTATTTTAATTACCGTCTACTTTGGCTACCTACCTGTTTTAGCAATATATATTTGATTAAAACTTTTAACTACTTTTAGCGGAATTTGAGAAATTTCTGTTTTCCGAAGCAGTTCTACTGGTTAGGACTTGTGTTTGTAGCAGTGTTGCCGTTTTAGCGCATTTGGCGCTAGAACTAGTATACTTACGAAGCAGTCTAGCGCCAAAAATTTCAACGCTTCATACATTTAAGCGCTCTTTGAGAACAATCTCTCCATACAGCTAGCGCCAAAAATTCATTATTTTATTTGTTCTCGATCTTTTTTTTTACATTATTTAGCGCAATCTAGAAAAATGGAGCGGCAACACTGGTTTGTAATAGTTTAAAGAATTTTTTTGGCAGCATTTTTGGTGAACGCATTCGTAGTTGTATTTTATTGTTTTTGCTTTTTTTCTGCTAGAGTTTTGTTTCAATAGTGGCGCATTTTGAATAAAATCGTTTTGTGCACGTGAGCAATGTGGAGAACAAGAAAATAAAATGAAGAAGGACGTGAAGACCTGACTTGCACTTGGTGCAGTTTTATAGACGCCCTACACTGTGATCGGGTGTTCCAACTCAGAAAGAGGCTGCTGCAAATACTGTCAAGAACTACAGAGATGATTTGTAATGCACTGGCACTAGAATTTCAAATCCAAAAATAAATGAAGACGAAAAATGAAGATTGTCTCAAAAGGGCTTGTACCCAGAGACGTTAATAGGTTTTAACCAACTACCAACGTTAGCGTACTAACTAACCAGGGTCACACACAACCTGTCACAACGTGGTCACAACTGTCATAACGTAGTAGTGGTAGCACCACAGATGAGATATATAGTTACTTCGTGTAGTACATACATAGATCTGTGATCTGTGGTAGTAGTGATCAAAGAGTAGTATTATATTATATACCTACCATAGTAGTGATTTTGAATTGAATCCCACCCAGTAGGTAGGTAGGTATTTTATTATTATTTAATAAGTATAGATCTTTGATGATACATATTACATACTTCACTCAATAATTAATTTGATAATGCTTCACTCAATAGTTATTTAATATTTATCAGTGTAACACCTTTGTGATATATGTGTTATTATAGTATTGTGTTTGTGATACCTGCTTACATACGGACTTTCGAAAAAATATAACAGGTTGGTTGGTTGAAGTTATGAAGTTATGGGATCTTGATCTGGATGCGTAGAAATAAAATTTCGAATACATTAAATGAATACCACAGATGAGATACTAGATAAGGTATTACTTCGATGGTTGGTATTGGGTTGGATCTGCTCAGAGATTTTAGCAGACTTAGAGATTACTCTGTCCTTATTATGCATCCCTTTTACCTTGGTGTTGTGATAGTCTTGTCTTGAAAGATTTTTTTAGTGATAAGATAAATTACTAGGTTTATTCGTGTCAGCTGAAACACGTCCACTGCTGGACAAAGGCCTCCACCAAGGTTTTCCACAACAATCGTTCTGCATTGCCCGCATCCAGCACCTTCACCAGATCGTCCGTCCACCGAGTCTTCGTTTACGTCTTCCAGTGCGCGGTCGCCACTCGAGAACTTTACTGCCCCAACAGCCATCTCTTCTACAAGCTATGTACCCTGCTTACTGCCACTTAAGTTAAGCAATTCTGAGAGCTATATTTGTTACTTTAGTTCTCCTATGGATCTCATTTCTGATTTGATCAAGCAGCGAAATTCCGGGCATACCACACTCTCTTGCCCTTTTGTTGACTTTAACATACCTTAGAGTAAGCAACCATGTCTCAGTTTACTATGTCATCTCTGGCAACAAACACAAGACTACCGATTGCGCTACCTGCAACCCCTAATGCTGGCTGAAATACCACCCGCCCGCCGTGCATTGCTTGTTTGCGCCAGAGCACTACTCGTCGATGAACAAATCGTAGTGTAAATTTCCGTAGATTTCCATAATTCAAATGCAAAGTTTTAGTGTGTCCGAGACCTAGATATTGTTAGTGCTCAGTGAGTTTAGTGATATGCTTGGTGATGTCATGATGTGTTGGTGGAGTGTTGGAACCGTCGATGGCTGTGCCCACAGTGTTACCCATATATCTGAAAGGGATATCCAGTGTAATTGTTTTAGTTTAAATAAAAAATAATAATAGCGGCAACTAGCATGCTCCTTGACTTAAGACACCTTTTCTTTTAAATCTTTATAGATTGGCATGTGGACGTCGAAACCATGATTTAGTGACAAAACAGATAAATAAGACGTAGAGCCATGGATAACACATTTATGTGTCGCTGCAGCCATGCACATATTAATATACCAGTACCTGCATTCATCAAGCGTGAATTGAAATTGTTTTTCTGAATATTAAAGTATGTGCTTTTGTTTTGATTTGATTACTGCAGTGCCTCATTTGTGATTTATTTTTAAAGTTTGGGGAAAACTATTTGCGAAATGCACAAGTGGGTCTGAGGGAGGAGAGATAACACATCTAGTAGGTACATAGGATGATATTCAGGGCCACTTCACACATAATCATCCTACTAGCCAGATCTAAGACTTCCTGTACTATGGAAACCAGAGACTGACATACAATATATCTATCATATCAGCTCATATACGTCCCCACCGAGGGGATCGAGCTTACCCTGAATTAGGGTGATCAAACCTTAGTCGACCACGCGGGCCCAGTGAGGGTTGGTTGACTTCACACACAACCTGCGAGTTTCTCCGCAGGCGTGTGCAGGTTTCCTCACGATGTTTTCCTTCACCGTAAGAGCGTCGGATAAACGTAAATTCAATCATTTATCCATATCAGCTCATATACGTCCCCACCGAGGGGCTCGAGCCTACCCTGAATTAGAGCGATCGGGCCTTAGTCGATCACGCGGGCCCAGTGCGGGTTGGTCGACTTCACAGACAACCTGCGAGTTTCAACGTACATATGAAATGTAAATTCACATTGGTAGGTGGCAGGATTCGAACCACGGCCTACCTGACAGAAGGTGGCGGCCCTAGCCGTTACGCCACCGACACTCTATACAATATACATACTTGTACTTAAATAATATGTCATGCATTGATATCATTAAACACATGAGTAGAGCAAACAAACTATAAAAATAAATAATTATATAAAACCTATTACTCACACAATCCTTTTGCCCTGTTTTTTTTTTTGGTAATTGGTAAATTGGTAAACCCTTGACAACATCTCACCTGGTGGTAAGTGACGATGTTGCTGAAGATGGAAGCGGGCTTACCTGTGTTGGGATCGAACCCACAACCCTGAGGCAAGAGGCTGAGGCTGCCCATGAGGCAAAACTGAACACTGGACTACCGGGTCAGTCTACACTGTTTAATTAAATTATTACGTACTAGTTTTTCCCAGCGGCTTCGCTCGCGTGAACATAGTTCGAGGGTGCTCAGTGGAAAAAAGTAGCCTATATGTTAATCCAGGTCCTAATCAGACAGATTAGGACCCACCAAATTTCATCAAGATACGTTCATTAGTTTTTGCGTGAAAGAGTAACAGACATCCATACATACAAACTTTCGCGTTTATAATATTATAGTAGGATCTTCTCAGATCGAAAATAAAGGTAGGTATTGAATTTCAGTTCCGTAAGTCATCTCATCACTGGCAACACACACTGGTCGAAGACCTTACGCGTGTTGTAAGTTGCCATGGCCAAAGGTCGTTGGTCATTTACTATGGCCCTCATAAGAAGGCTCAAGTTTCTCTGCGTGATCGAATCAGAAACGAGGAGATCCAAAGTAACCGACATAGCTCTCTGAATTGCTAAACTTAAGGGCAGTGGGCGGGGCACATAGCGCGTAGAACAGATGGCCGTTGGGGCAGTAAAGTTCTCGATTGGTGACCGCGCTCCTGAAAACGTAGCGTAGGAAGGCCTCCCACGCAGTGGACCGACGACCTGGTGAAGCGGGAAGCCGATAGATGCGGGTAGCGCAGGACCGGTCGTCGTGGAAATCCTTGGGGAAGGCCTTTGTCCAGCAGTGGACGTTTTTCGGCTATGTCATAACATACAACAATCATTTCAAAAATTGGGGCAACGCTTGTTCTAATACATATGCATCTTGGTGACCTCGACTAGTGTTTCGACACTTGATAGGTCCTTGATATTGATATATTCTTCACTGTGATTGAGACAGGTGCCACATGCACATGCACATGTTGTCGGCAAGTCTGCCAACGCGTAACTGAAAGCAAAACTTTGCTCCCTTCGTATTTGGAGCATAGTTTTGTATACCCCGTTTTCAAAGCGAGTCTACCTTTATTTTTGATCTGAGCTTATCTTAATACCGTAATAGGGAAGACGAATGCTAGTCATCTGATTTACTTTTTATCATCTGTCAAAAACGATTTTTTTTTCTACAAATGTTTTAAATACCTAGGCGTGACGTCATAGTTTAGCAGCGTCATTTATGTACTCATTTTGGTGAAATAAAAATCGAAGACTTGATGGAAAACAAACGGGTAAGGTTTAAGTAGGAGGGCAATTTAGTGATCAAGAGTTCATAATTTATTTCTGATGTTGTCGTCACCCCCAATGTATGCAGTCGACTGTACTGTGTATTATAATTATCTCCACAGAATGCTGCAAGTGACACTGAGAGGATGGCTCGTCGCGGAGGCTCTCAGCAGTATACAAAAAGCTGGCTTGCAACTAAGACCTCTGTCCACCACAATGGAAAGGGGATCAAATTTTTTCTTTAGACAAGTGAGTTTTGTTTTTAATCGTGTTTTGGTTTTGCCACTTGTGTTGTATATTAAATACAAACAATAGGTATTTACAGTTAATTTTAGTAGGTCCGTACTTACATATAGTTTACATTATGATTTTAAATTCTTACTGCAGTTATGCAACAACAATAGTTTTAATTTATTGTTCATTGTTGCAGAATTACATGTCAAGCTGAGTATAGTAGTTAAAATATTATTTTATGATGCAAGTTCTTTGTTTCCTAAAAAATAATTAAAAAATGAAATAATTACATAATTTATAACTACATTATTTAATGTACCAGCTGTTTCCTGCGGCTTCACCTGCGTGGACGTTTCTATGACTTTTCGAGGGTGCGCAGTGTTGCGGCTCCGCGAGCGTGGAAAAAAAGGAACCTATTTGTTAATCCAGGTCCTGATCTGTCTACCTACCAAATTTCAGCCAGTCCGTTCAGTAGTTTTTGCGTGAAAGAGTAACAAACATACATCCATACATTCTTACTAACTTGTCTCTCTCTCTTATCGTGTGGCACAATTGACCGTACTATCCAAGGGATCAAATTGTATAAAGTAATTTTTTTTTCTCTGATTGTATGGGTTTCTTGAGGAATGTTGTTCAGTTTCATGAGTGGAGTATATCCTTAAAGTTTGGTTAACATGTTTAAATCAAAATTAAAGATGTTAGTCGGTAAGCGCATCAACCCACTGCACTGGTTGATTTGGTTAATTTTTAAAAATGTTCGTTATAGTCCAAATTATAAGGTTTTGAGGGGAAAGAAAAATTGGAAAATTTAACGTGATTTTTTTCTATGGATTTGTATAGTCTTGAGACCACAAACTCACGATTGGAATGATGGATATGGTTAAATCATGACACGACATTTGGACAGGACAACAATGTCTTCAGTATTATTGTATTAAAGTATATTATAATTATTAGGGTCAGCTAATATTTTATTGAAGATTAATTTATAAAGTCATGAAATTGTAAAGTACTAAAAACACACTTTACATGACTGTATATTAGAAGTCCTGATTCTTAAAGGCGGCGGTAGCTTCTTGTCATCAGGTCAGCCCTTTGCCATCATTTTTTCAATAATTTTTATGCTATTGCATAGCTTTTATCGCGGGCTTTGAGAGCGGCGACCGAATCAAGAAATTCCGTAACGAAAATAAAACCTAACACCCCACGCTCGGCCGAGTTCTAAAAAACTTACAGTGCCATCTATTAACGGTACTAAATGTACTTAGTCAATTTTACTGGTGTAACTTTCTTAATGTTAATTTATTACATAAACATCCCGCGCCCCAAGGACTATATGGTACTGGTAAATACTGCATAAATAAAAAATAAATAATTATAATTGCATAAGTTGATAAAAAATGCTATACTTAATGCTTTACCGCGGCAGTCCCCGAGTGCCACACGTTTTTTTTCACAATTGGTAAGGTAAGAAAGATATGAATGGTTTCTTGAGAAAAAGTTCAGTTATTGTAGAAAACCAAAGAGATCTATGATATCTTCAGAGGGAAATCCTATGTCACGTCAAAGATAATTATAGTTCATTGATATTGTGTTTGGTCACGTAAATGGCATCATGTTTGAGTATGCCGTATGGCATATACATACTCCTCTCATAGGTGGTTGTAGTGAGAGTGAAATATGTTGCATAGTGTAATTTTTATGCAGTTTGATTTTCTCAGCTACGAATTTGAATCTGTTACTTGACTCCACAGATCAGTACTGTTACAAATAGTAATAGCCTTGACTCCATTTCTTCGTCGAGCCATAAAAAGACATTGCGCCTCTATAAAGATATTATAGAAACTCTGTGGTAGGTAATTATGTATCTATCTAACTTTATCCAACCTATAACTTGCAATAGAGATAATAAAGAAACTCTGTGGTAGATAATTACGTATCTATCTAAGTTGTTTATTCTAACCTATCCAACTTTATCCAACCTATAACTTGCAATAGAGATATTATAGAAACTCTGTGGTAGATAATTACGTATCTATCTAAGTTGTTTATTCTAACCTATCCAACTTTATTCAACCTATAACTTGCAATAGAGATATTATAGAAACTCTGTGGTAGATAATTACGTATCTATCTAAGTTGTTTATTCTAACCTATCCAACTTTATCCAACCTATAACTTGCAATAGAGATAATAAAGAAACTCTGTGGTAGATAATTACGTATCTATCTAAGTTGTTTATTCTAACCTATCCAACTTTATTCAACCTATAACTTGCAATAGAGATATTATAGAAACTCTGTGGTAGATAATTACGTATCTATCTAAGTTGTTTATTCTAACCTATCCAACTTTATTCAACCTATAACTTGCAATAGAGATATTATAGAAACTCTGTGGTTGGTAATTATGTATCTATCTAAGTTGGCGACCGCCACCGTGCGGTCTTGATATTTCACGACTGTTCACTCACGCCTGTTTTACGGTGCCGCGCGTTTGTGATGCAGAAGCGGGCCGTGCGTGCCCGTATGGCTGGAGTGACGGGTGATGTTTCAGCCCGCGAATATTTTGCTAAATTTAGAATAATACCGCTTCTGTGCTTGTATGTTCTCCAGATAGCGATGTCCACCCGTGAAATCTGCATACCTTCGAACGTAGGGGCGTTAGCAAATTTAATCTTCAGAGCAACAAAAAGAAGGACCACCTGGTAGTATAAGCACATAGGCTTGCTAAATCGGAGAGATCGGCATACCTGATCGGCGCCGTCGTCTACAATCGTCTGCCGGAATCTATTAAGAGTGCAGCGTCTACACCTGCCTTTAAATATAAGCTAAGAAAATGGCTCCAGGGGCAATTATTTTATAGTTACGAAGAAATGACTTTTATATTACTGGCGTAGACCCGGCCGACGCGCGCGACTAATGCTCCCTGCGAATTGGTGCGAAAATTGAAAGTTTCGCACACTCGCGACTCAGTCGTCTGCGGGAAATTGTAGAATGCGGTGGAAAGATATTTCATATAAAATGCCTTATTGTGTTGTTAAAAAGACACACAGGATATCGTATCATCGTTAAGTAACCTTAAATTGTATTTTTTCTTGTATTATAATTAAATAAACGCATTTTAAAGCGACAAATATACCAAGGGCCTTTTAGTGCGGCACTGACGTCAACTCTCGCCCAGGCTAGTTCGTACGAGTTTTGTCAGATGGCACTACTTTTTGCTTGTATGAAGAAAATCTGAGTAAAATATGGAGACGGGCGGATCCTTCTGTCCAAATCTGTGTTACGAAGATATCTTTATTAATTCTATTGAGAACGTACCTGGAAAAGAAGGGTACCTATTAATATAGGGATATTTATTTGTTGCAGTTATTCGACACAGTGAGCAGTACGTATACGTACTTGCTGGGAGACACATGTACAAAGGAGGCTGTCCTTATTGACCCGGTTTTGGAGCACGTTGAGAGAGACGCAGCCCTGATTCAGCAGTTAGGATTCAAACTGCTTTATGCCAGTGAGTTCGTCATAGATTGTAAAATATTTTACTAGTCTTGATAATATAATATTTATAAACGTCCCCACTGCCTTCCTAAACTGTGGAAGGTTAGGCCATACTTGACGAACGGGGGTCAAGTCATGTCCAGGGTTAGTGGCGAACCCCACTGTATTTCTAACTCATTGGTTTAATAAGCAACCTATAAACAATACAATACCCGGGGACAAATCATACACTGTCATCTGGCCCCAAACTAGGATTATCTATACTATGGAAACCACATACAGATATAGATACTTATACGTAGAAGCCCCAGTTAACGGGTCCTACATCAATTTAGCTACACCCTATACAATAAGTAACAAAATTGGTGTACGTCACGTTATCTGGGGCTTCTACTCATAATACTGAACAACTCTTCTTCTATGACTTTGCTGAAAACGCAAATTTTTCTTTTACTCTTCATACAAATCGATCAGCTGATCGACCAATTGTTTGCATTTTAGTATAGAGGGTTCAATTTTTGAGAATTGCCAATGAGTTCCTTGGGGAAACTTGTTCAGTATTATTTATGAGTAGAACCTCCAGTTAAAGGGTCTTAGACCAATTTTTTACACTCTGTATACGTTTAAATGGGCTAGGGCCGCCGCCTCCTGTCCGGGAGGTCGTGGTTAGAACCCTGCCACGTACCAATGTGATTTCGAATTTAGATTTCATATGTACGTTTATCCGACGCTCTTACGGTGAAGGAAAACATCGTGAGGAAACCTGTACACGTCTGCGAAGAAACTCGAAGGTTATGTGTGAAGTCGACTAACCCGCACTGGGCCCGCGTGGTCGACTAAGGCCCGATCGCCCTAATTCAGGGTAGGCTCGAGCTCCTCGGTGGGGACTTATATGAGCTGATATGATGATACGTTTAAATATATAGGTACATATTATATAGATATTGAACACCCAGGACACAGAGCAAACAAAACTGTTTGTCACACGAATGTTTGCCTGACAATACGGCATCTGACATGCTCAACGACTGCCATCTAGTGATAGGAACCGGCACTACCAACTGTCAAGAGAAATGTCCACTTCCATTTAAATCCATCCAGAAAATAACGATGACTCAGGTTAGTTAACCTGCGTAATCGACCCAACCACGCAAGTCCCACAGAGATACAACCGCTTATTTTTACGAGCTTTATATTAGCTTGCCGTGTTAGTTTGTTAGTTAGTTTGTCTGTCACTTTGGGACAAATCTTGGAAGCTAAATTAGAACCAGCTCCCGGTTTGCGATTGAGCTGGAATTCTGCGTATAGGTATGTTAATTTTGGAGAACAATGCATGGTAAGCTACGTGACGTCAATCTGAATCCAATACGGCGGACTTCCAAAGTTACACAACACATCATCATCATATCACATATAACACATATTTTGTAAAAAAAATCAGCCGGCTACCTATTATCCTTTATCATCATATCAGCTCATATACGTCCCCACCGAGGGGCTCGAGCCTACCCTGAATCAGGGCGATTAGGCCTTAGTCGACCACGCGGGCCCAGTGCGGGTTGGTCGACTTCACACACAACCTTCGAGTTTCTTCGCAGGCGTGTGCAGGTTTCCTCACGATGTTTTCCTTCACCGTTAAAGCAATCGGTAAGTATGTACGTAAGTTTTTGAAAAACTCATTGGTACATTGGCCGTCCAGATTTGAACCCGGTTTCTCTGGTTAGATGGACCGAGTCGTTACCGGTTGAGCCACCGACGCTTCATCATATCACATATAACACATATTTTGTAAAAAAATCAGCCGGCTACCTATTATCCTTTATCATCATATCAGCTCATATACGTCCCCACCGAGGGGCTCGAGCCTACCGTGAATTAGGGCGATCGGGCCTTAGTCGACCACGCGGGCCCAGTGAGGGTTGGTCGACTTCACACACAACCTGCGAGTTTCGTCGCAGGCGTGTACAGGTTTCCTCACGATGTTTTCCTTCACCGTAAGAGCGTCGGATAAACGTACATATGAAATCGAAATTCTAAATCACAATGGTACGTGGCAGGATTCGAACCACGACCTCCCGGACAGGAGGCGACGGCCTTAGCCGTTCCGCCACCGACGCTCAGATTATCCTTTATATATTGCCCTTTAAATGTAGTACAGAAGGGTGCGGACGGCGCGGCGTAGGCTTAGCAATAGGGTCCCGTTGGCACCCTTTGTGTACCGAACCCTAAAAACGTGTGCCCACCGACTTGCCGCCAACCAATCGAAATAATCTCTCGCCCTCAGTGAACACACACATGCACGCAGACCACATCACTGGAACTGGCAAGCTGAAGTCCCTGCTGCCCGGCTCAAAAAGCGTCATTGGAAAGGCGTCGGGCGCCAAGGCGGATGTGCACCTGGTGGATGGCGACAAGGTGAAGTTTGGACGGCACGAGCTGCTGGCGACGGCCACACCGGGCCACACAAATGGGTGTCTCACCTACATTTGCCATCAGCAGGTGAGAACTACTAATTGACGCTCGAATGTAGACGGCTCAAAATGACTAAAAAATACCCTAAAACGCCCGGCGCCAAAAGAAAAGAAAAAGTGGGATAAAGTGGGGGGGGGGGGGAGGGGAGGGGGAGGGTGGTAACAATCAATTGCCGCATGTATGAAGCTCATCCGATTTGGCTGATTTTTGTGCTGTGTTAGTAACAGCTTGTATAAAATAAAGATAACTTGACATTTCATCATCATTAACATATCAGCCGAAAGGCGTCCACTGCTGGACATAGGCTTCCCCAAGGATTTCCAAGACGACCGGTTCTTCGCTGCCCGCATTATGTAACGTTGCAGTTTTGGTAATTAAATATTATTTTGTAAATCCTTTTTAAACTTGTTGGTTGGTAAATGTATTTTTGGCATGACCACCACGATACGCGTAGTGTGGGGTCCCAAGGAATACCTTTCTTTGGAAATAAATGTATTTGTATTTGTTTACGTAACGTTTGACCAAATAGGTATACTCTTGGTAGAGCTTTACTTCTCCAAATCTTATTTCGTCAAACCTCACACGTCCGATCATTGTCTGGTGAAGTCTGTACTGTCTTGTTCACCACCTGATCCCAGCCCTAGGGGTTCTAGACGGGTATGGCAGTACAAGTCAGCAGATTGGGATGAGATGCGCCACTTCTTAGCATCTTATCCTTGGCGGCGAATGTGCTTTTCTTCTAGTGATCCGTCGAGCTGTGCGACAGAAATCTCGAAGGTCATATGTCAGGCGATGGAATATTATATCCCGTTTTCTGACATTCCTCTCGAGAGCAAAGCTCGCCCGTGGTTTAATGCTGATTGCTCAGTGGCCGAAGCACTAAAGCATTCAGCTTACCAGGCTTGGGCAGATGCTCGAAATCGTAAAGCTCCGGACACGCGAGTTAAAAAGAAAGATTTTAATAAAGCCGCCAAGTCCTACAAAAAGACGCTGCGTAGGGCACGCCTCGACCATATAAGCCGTATCGGATCAAAACTTGTCTCCTACCCTTCTGGGAGTAAGGCGTTTTGGTCCTTGGCTAAATCGGTCGAGGCGAACTTTTGCCGCTCGTCTTTGCCTCCACTGCTGAAACCTGATGGATCATTGGCTCACACGGCAACTGAGAAGGCTAATCTGTTTGCCTCTATGTTTGCCGAAAATTCACGTCTCGATACAGCGAATAGAATACCACCCCAGTTATCTCCTTGCGATACTACAATGCCCCCTATTCGTATCAAGCAAAAGGAGGTTCTCAAAACACTTCGCAATCTTGACGTGAACAAAGCCAGTGGACCTGACGGTATACCAGCTATAGTGCTAAAGAACTGCGCTCCTGAGTTGTCTCCTGTTCTGACACGTTTGTACCGCCTCTCTCTTGAAACAGGTATAGTCCCAAAGTCCTGGAAGCTGGCCAACGTGCAGCCGGTGCCCAAAAAAGGCAGTCGTGCCGATCCCGCAAACTACCGCCCTATAGCAATCACCTCCATAATCTGTAAGATTATGGAGCGTGTATTGAACACCCGCATTCTGGCATACCTAGAAGACAATGACCTCCTTAGCGATCGACAATACGGATTTCGCCGAGGTCGATCTACTGGAGATCTTCTAGTGTATGCAACGCATATATGGGGCGAGGCCATCGAGAAGCATGGCGAAGCTCTCGCTGTGTCACTCGACATCTCAAAGGCTTTTGATAGGGTCTGGCACGCTAGCCTTATTGGCAAGCTTCCTTCTTATGGTCTTCATTTGTGATTGTGTAACTGGGTAGCTGATTTCCTGAGAGAACGGTCTATTCGAGTGGTCGTTGATGGCTGTTCCTCAGACCTATTGGCGATTGATGCCGGGGTACCTCAGGGATCTGTTCTTTCCGCAACACTATTTCTGCTTCACATAAACGATCTGCTGAAACCCGGTATAATTGGTTATGCAGACGATAGCACGGTTGTAGAAAGATACCTGTCCAGTGCACGAGCTAACAGCGCTGATACGCTGTTTCTAAGAGAGGCCATGATAGAGCGCATAAACCTATCACTTCAGGCAGTGTCTGAATGGGGTGATTCCAACCTCGTAAGGTTTAATGCCTCTAAAACACAGGCGTGTCTTTTTTCCGCCAAAAGGAGTCCATTCACCTTGACTCCAACTCTCCGGAATGAACCGATTCAGATATCTGACCACCTGGAACTCCTCGGCGTGGATTTAACACCCAATCTTAACTTCGGTCGTTACATTGAGTCCAAGGCAAAAGTTGCTGCAATGAAGCTGGGCATTCTCTCTAAAGTGAGACGGTACTGAAGTACCTTCTGAACACCTGGACAGCTGCTTACCTTGTATCAAGCACAGGTCCGCTCATGTATGGAGTACTGTTCACACTTATGGGATGGATCAGCCCGCTATCAGCTGGATACCTTGGATGCCATCGACCGACGCGCACGGAGACTCATTGGTGACGACGAGCTAGTCAATGACAAGCTCCAAAGCCTTGAGCATAGCCGCAAAGTCGCCTGTCTATCGGTATTCTATCGAATTCATTTCGGAGAGTGCGCGCAAGAACTTCACGACCTCATTCCCCCTGCTCCATTCCACCGTCGGTCAACGAGACGCAGGGCGGGGTTGCACCCCTTTGTTGTTGATGTTCCACCTTTTCGCACGAATCGTTACGCTTCTTCATTTATTATGCGTACAGCGCAGGAGTGGAACTCCTTGCCTGCGTCAGTGTTTCCCGATTCCTATAATTTGGGGATCTTCAAGGCAAGAGTGAATAGGCATTATTTGAGTTTGCGTGTACCATCCTCGACTGCATCATCACTTACCATCAGGTGAGTTGCAGTCAAACGCACTCAAATTTTTAATAAAAAAAAAAAGTTATCATCATATAAGCCGAAAGATGTCCACTGCTGGACAAATTTCCACAACGACCGGTCCTGCGCTGCCCGTATCCAACGGCTTCCCTACGCTAAGTCTTCCTGTGCGCGGTCAGCACTCGAGAACTTTACTACCTCTAAAATACAAATTCGAGGATCTAATGAAGTCATCTTTTACCCAGGCAATGGCGTTCACTGGTGACACAATACTGATACGCGGTTGCGGCCGTACAGACTTCCAAGAAGGTTCCTCCGAGAAACTATACGAGTCTGTTCACAAGAAGATCTTCACCTTGCCCGATCACTATACCTTGTACCCAGCGCACGATTACAAAGGCCAGACGGCGACCTCAGTGTGGGAGGAAAAAAAGTACAACCCGCGGTTGACAAAAAGTTTGAAGGAGTTCACACACATCATGAGCACGTTGAATCTGCCTTACCCTAAGATGATTGGTAAGTTGTTTTATGTCTTAACTTTCTACAGTAAAAAGTGGCCAAGTGCGTGTCGAATCACGCGCAAAGTAGGGTTCCGTAGTGTTTTAAATAAATGTAAAAAAAACAAATGTGTTTTTGAAGTTTTGTAATGAAAATCCATGAACTTCTTACAAAATATAACTGTACATCTTAAGTAGTTTGACTATTACTCCTAAACTAAAAAATCTTACTTAGTTGTGATAATTTTCCTTTTTAATTGACTGTTTGACCTACTATTTCCAATATTTTTCAACAGTGGTATAGCTGGCTGGTAGGGGGGGACGACTTGGGGGGAATCGATAAGCCCTTGGTATTATCTCACCTAATGGTAATTGACGATGATGCCAAAGATGGAAGCGGGCTTACCAAGATTCCCCAACGCCCCAGTGCTATCTTATCTTCAAGCCGGAACACATCAATGCTGTTAACACTGATGTTTGGCGGCAGGACTGAGATAAGATGGTGCTAGCTAGCCTGGCGGCTTAGAATATGCCCTACCACCAACCAAACCGAGTCTTACAAGTTGACCCCGCCGGGAATCTAACACGCGACCTCCTGGTGTGAAGCCTAGAAGATTCCTTAAATAGAAAATTCGGCTAGGGTACAGAGGCTGGTAGAGAACTCCACTTCATGGCCGTTCGCGTGATGGAGTGTCAACGTTGAAGATGATAGAATGGAGAAGTGGAAAGTGTTGAAGTTCTTAGGTATAGTCTCCGAAATTAACCTTGTAGAACACCGATAGGCAGGCAACAGGTCGCTTAAGTTGGATGTAGCAGTTCCTCTGTGATGCTTTCTGTAGATAGTCAAGTAGTTTTCCTACACTATACTACTATGTAGATGTTACTGTAAAAGCCCGTATATTGGTATATCTTACCAACTTGTGTTGGTAGATGTTAGGATTTTATAAAAAAAAAAACAATATTTCGGGCTTTTACTAGTACAGTTTGGTACATGCTAGGTTTTACCAATGACGGTTGGTAAAAGTTGGACTATATGTAAATGAATGATTAATCTGTGGTCATCTCATAATATATCTACCTCTCATATTCCACTAGTGACTTTATAATAACACTAAGCGAAGTGAATAACACGTAAGTAAATGAGCGAGTGAAGCGAGCAATGTTAGGTTCGGTCAGGTTTGATTGATTAAACAGTCAAGCCAGTAGCTGGGTAGCAGAATGCTTCGCAGAAGTAGAAATCATCGGTTTTATTTGGAGGTACAAGAATATGCCGTGAAATTGTAAGCCGATTGACAATTTACCGTGATATTATAATAATTTTTCAACATTTACCATGCCTCTGAGGTAAAACCTAAGATTTACCGAATGCATGGTGGTAAAAGTTCGAAATGAATGATGATCACCAAGCAGTTTGGACTTTTACCATTAAGAGTTGGTAAATCTTAGGTTTTACCAAATTTCTGGGTTTTACATTAACGTATAAATTCCTTTGAAGATATTAAACCCTCGTGGACTCCAGAGTTTGTATTAGATGTTTCCCAGATAATATTATTTTCCTTGTTTGATTTTTATAGAATTTTGCTAGCTGTTTGCAGTATATAAAAACAATTTGAACTATCAAATACCGTAGTGATAAGTCATAGATTTAGCAAAACTGTAACTATAATGTTTTATTTTTATTTTGAGTACGTTTGACTGCAATTCACCTGTAGGGAACTCACCTAATGGGTACTTTGATGTTGTTTTCTTTCGCTTATTGTCAGATACATCCTTGATAAGTTATCAGATTTAACAGTACTGTATATGTTCATAAGACATGTTTATTTCAATTTCAGATCAAGCAGTGCCAGCGAACAAAGTATGTGGACTGTACTGATGTAAGGCCTTTATTATTTTATGTTCGTTTTATCTATAACGTTATTTAAATTTTACACGAGAACATTTTGTATAAGGCATAACTATAATCTTATTAAGATAATGTTTTTAATGTTATTTAATTTAATCTTAGTTAAATATTTTTAAATGCTCTGCTCACACACAAGTCAAGTATATAGTTTGTTAAATATACTAATCAATCGCTGTGATATTATATAAAGATAATGTAAATTGGATCAAAGAAAATAAAAAGGTGTTATCCATAACCTTCGACATTCCTAAGATTTAACAAAAATATTGTACCTACCTAACATTTTGTAACGTTTTTCAAGGTCAGTTCGTTATTTGAAAACTGTCAATGAAATTGGTGTCCGTTTTATTCAAAGAGATGATAAATAAATTCGTAAGGACAGGCCCATCGGCCAGTATTGGAAATGGTGGTAATTTAGTGGAGGGAACCCATACATAGTTGTCAGCAGACTGTCAATCCAGAGGACCGTGACCGTATATTAAAACTTATGTCTATCACCATCTACTGCCGTCTAGATCGACAATTTGAATATGATAACTTTTTAAAGCTAATTGTTTGAAAGGGCAGGTCTAGACCTAAAAGTCAATGGTTTTATGTATTCATTTTATTTAAAAATTATTTTACTAATGGAGATTGTTTGACAATTGACAATAAAACGCCCGCTGACCTCATACATAATGGGTACCAGTGAAATATGCCGGTTGGACAAAAGTTTATAAAAGAAAATTCCTATTACTGTTTTTGTTGTAACAAAATTAATTTTCAAAACAGTGTAATGAAGGATTTTATAAATTAAATGTTAGTGAGTTTGTGCTTATTGACCAAATACTTTGAGAGCATGGTGGTTTTAAAACTTAAATTTGGATTTGAATTTTGTATAATCAAAAGTACATATATATTTTTAATTATTGCAGCATGCTCTTTGCTACTTTTACAGGGTGTAAAATAATTGGTGTAAGACCCGTTAACTGGGGGTTTTACTCATCACACTGAACAACTTTCCCCAAGTTACTCATAGTCAAATCTCAAATAAAAATTTGGACCCTCCATACCAAAATGCACAAAATTGGTTGATCAGCTGATCGATTTGTATGAAGAGTTAAAAAAAATTGTCGCGATTTCAGCAAATTCATAGAATAAAAGTTTTTCAGTATGATGAGTAGAGGCCCCAGTTAACGGGACCTACACCAATTTCGTTACACCTGTATAATTTTTGGTATGTCATGGGACATACGAATTCGAGATTTTCAGGAAATAAAATTACTAGTTAAAAATTACCCCATTGGCCCTCAAACGCCTATACGACATTCAGTGGTTTATACGTACTATACATACCAATGATTAGGAGCTAGAGGTCTGGGGATTGTAACACGAGGCACTGGTCAGTAATAAAAAAAAAACATTAAGTACTGTCAGTGTTATGGTCAATAATTAAAACCAGTAATCCTTTTTTTAACAATTAGAATAGTCAGGCTGAATCGCAGGCTACATTATAGGTCAATAAAATATATTCTCTGTCGTGTCTCACTATTAGGCTTATAGCACAGATTACTAAATAGTTACTTCGCTTATAGTGAGTTTATAGTAGAGATGCGCCCAGTTCTCTTTTCTACTCGGTACTCTGTGTATTCGGTATTTTTTGTTACTTCGTACTCGGCCGAATAACTCGGTTCACGGGATGAGTACTCGGTTAAAACAAAGCACTGCAGTGAGGGATAGTATAATGTAAACAAGCATATTTCAATAAAGTATCAAAGGAGCATTTATTACTTCTAAATCAAATGTACCAATCATCAATGTAAAAAAATGTTTAAATTAAACAATTTATTATTTGAAATTTAACAAAGGCCAGTTATGATGTAGGAACACAAGGCTTTCTGCGCGTTCAGGTAACAGTCTGTTACTCTTTTCTTCATAGACATTACCCGCTTCGGAGAATAATCGCTGGCTATACACAGTGATGATTCAACAGTAATGTTTCGGATAATTCGCAGACAATATTTCGTTTGCAATACACGTGTGTGCGAGGTTTACTCGCGCATTGAGAGTTCCGTCCGTGCAATTTTTTGAACAACTTGCACACAGACGGACGGACGGACTATGGATGCACCAGAGCATTTATAAGGAACCGAGTAACTCGGCCGAGTACTCGGTGAAAACATTAAACCGAGTAATATTCGGTACTCGGTTCTCGGTAAAACTTGTACTAGGCGCATCTCTAGTTTATAGTATAGTATAATTAGAGGAAAACATGGTGAGGAAACTTGCACACGCCTGCGAAGAAACTTGCAGGTTGTGTGTAAAACCCGCACTGGGCCCGCGTGGTCGACTAAATCAGGGTAGGCTCAAGCCCCTTGGTGGGGACGTATACGAGCTAATATGATGATAATTAGAGGAAACATCTTTTAAAAGATCTTCATTTTGTGAAGCTAATGTTTATAAATATTTACATTTTAAGTACCTGTACTTTTTGAGCTTTGTTTAACCCGTATTTGATTTAGCCATATAATTAGGTAATTAGCCACGTAATTACGGTTCCTAAAACGGGATAACCCGTAACTACGGGGCGTCTGGCCAGCGTACTTCTCCTTCACCTCCAACACCTCCACCAGGGAAAAGGAGGCAGCCAGACACGAATATAACGGATACCATTTCCAATTCACATGATATTTATTTGATTATCTAACTGAGTAACCAATACGTTCTTCGATGATATGACTTGGATTATCTATCACCGATTTTTGTTGTGATTTTATATTTTTTAAATCATAAATCTTAACCTCTAAGAACAATCACACAAAAACATGTTTCTATTTACAATTGTTAAGTTTATATATGTTGTAAGTTATCAGTTAACATGAAATCATTAAAGGAATATATATTTTTATATCGAATGGTATTTTTACTGCTTTATGTCCTGGCAGTTTTTCTATATACCGACACAATTTTCATTGTGCACTGGGGTTTATTTTTGTTGAGTAATAAAAGAAAAATCAGCTGACAGAGGCCGCTCCAGCAAATTTTTTATGAATTCTAAAGTCCGCGCTCCACCGCACGAGGCAATAATTTTTTTTGACACATTTACTAGTTCAATCTATTAAGAAAGTTTATGTTTATATATTCAAGATAAACAGGGCTACAAAATCATATTTTTTTTATAAAACATAGTCTCCTGGTTTAATTGTAGGCATAGATTTTGTAAGAGATTTTGTAAGAAATTTTATTTCTATTTTTTTATATTTTTTCACCTAATCTTTTTTTTTTCTATGAACAAGTGAAAATATTGATCCAGAAATGAATTCGTCGTCCTTAAATTATACGAAAACGATACCAAACACGACCTGTTTGCTAAACTTACGGAGATATGGACGAAAGAGTGCAGCGCGGCAGATGGAATTTTCCCCCCCCTCCCCCACCTACCTGCAGGGTGGTACCACGTGGGTACAGGGCTAAATCAGCTCAGATGACCACTAGGTATGCCTGTGCCAAGCGGCTTCCTTTGTTGAAAATTTGCAAGGGTGGTGACACTAAATACCCGCTACATGGCGAGATTGCACACGTTGTATTAGTATCCACGAAAGTGCATGGCGAGATTGCACACGTTGTCTTAGTATCCACGAAAGTGCATGGCGAGATTGCACACGTTGTCTTAGTATACACGAAAGTGCATGGCGAGATTGCACACGTTGTCTTAGTATCCACGAAAGTGCATGGCGAGATTTCACACGTTGTCTGTATGAAAGAAAATGTATCTTTCATTACTTATTTGATTTATTTGTTTTGTTTTAATAATCCCGACACATTACACTTGGTGAGGGTTTAATGATACATTCTGGAGGTGGACAGTGGAAGTTTACTAGTTTGTTTTAACGGATGGTATATGTCGCAGGCAATTTGTATGATTCGTCATTCTACAAAATGCCTCAGGATCTAACACCTTGAGAACAATTGAGACTATTCCAATGAGCCCAAACAGGCTACCTTTGCTGTATATTGGCGAGGAGTTGGGTATCCTGCAGGTTCCAGGAGATGATGCAGCTTCAGGTCGGGTTATCATATTCTATCTAACATTTATTCATTGAGACTATTCTAATGAGCCCAATATGATGCCTCTGCTGTAAGTTGGTGAGGAATTAGGTATCCTGCAGATTCCAGGAGATGCTGCAGCATCAGGTCAAGGTTACCATGGTTTTGCAATATTGTTACAATTACAGGGTACCAAATTTGGAATCGATAAGACCGGTATAAGTTGCCCACATCCCTTCATCACCTAGATAAGAGCTGATGATCTTCAAACTGCTGAATCGATTTTCACCAAATTATAGCTAAGAACCACCGCAAGGAAACTTGCTTTCACGTAAAAAAACCGCATCAAAACCGGTCCACCCGTTTAAGAACAGCGATGCCACAGAAAGACAAACAGACACACACACAGACATTGGCGACAAACTTACAACACCCCTCTTTTTGCGTCGGGGGTTAAAAACAGGTCTTTAATAAATAAAAAGTACACAAAAACATCTTTAGATAAAGAAAAAAGTCATTTTTTTTAATAAATATATACTTCATGTTTTTTAAAAAAATACAACATGTAAAGAAACAAGCAGAGTTACCCAACTGTAGGCATTTACTTCTTTCTTACTTCTTTTTTAAAATTTACCTACGCATGTAACAGTTCGCATTCGTCAAATGAGAAACACGGTAAAAAAACAATATTCACGGAATTTGACTTCTCAATTGTTCATTATATAGAGATTTTGAAAACTTGAATTCAAATGTTCCCCGCACTAGTCTCGTGGGGAGTAACGATACGTCACAACACGAAACGGAATTTGATTGGTCGCATCTTGGGAGTTATTCATATCAAGTTTTTCAATACAGTTGTAACTCTTGTGTGTACATACAGGGTGACTTTTAATTAGTTCTTGATAACAAAAGGAATGCATGTACTCGTGATTACAAAACAACTTTCCCAAAGAAACTATATGTCAAATCAGAAAAAAATTTTTGGTCCTAAATTGTATAACGGACCAAATTTTTTTTATATTAGACATATAGTTTCTTTGGGAAAGTTGTTTGTTATCACGAGTACATTCATATCGTTTGCTATCAAGAATTACCAACTGCTAAATTAATACCAACAACAAAGGGGTGGAACCTCTCCCTACGTCTTGTTGACCGAAGGTGGAATGGAGCTGGGGGAATGAGGTCGTACAGTTCTTGTGCACATTCTCTGAAATAATAATAATATAATTTATTTATTCGACCAACAAGGATCACAATAGTGTTAGAAGGTAACTTATTCTAGGACTAAGACTAGTGTTAGTAATATACATAGTTACATTTACATTGGGTTAAATTGTATTATTTATTTAAAATTTAAGTGCCTAATTTGGCTATATCTCACCTGATGGTAAGTGATGCTATTAATGGCAACGTGAACCAAGCAGCAGTGGTTCACAATTGCACAATCCAATCTATTGGCGAACTTAACCAGGATGCTATTGGCGCCGCCCCGCACTCGACGCACCAGGGACGCGCGCGTATCGCTTGCGCATGGTAGCTTAAAAGCAGTCTACTCGCGCCTCCGCGAACATCCCTGATGCGCCGCAGTACCGGGGCAGCCCCAGCAGCACCCTGAATGCGTTGTTATATTGGATCCGTAGGGCATTGTATTGCGCTTGGGAATAGTTCGCCCACAGGCTGCTCGTGTAAAAGGATGGGCAATATGCTTTAAAAAGCGATATTTTTACTTGTTTAGTGCAACGAGCAAACCTGCGAGCTATCATATTAGCCCTGACAGCCAATGCCCTACGTTCGCTTTTAATATCCGCTTCGGAAGTTATCAAATGTACCAAATACTTGAACTCGTTAGTTATTTTCAAAGGAACTCCATTTAACTTAATGGGTGGTATAATAGAAGGACATTTGTTTCCGGCCTTAAATACGTTGCATTCACTTTTCTACACGTTGTAGTTCACCCATGACTCGCAGCATACTTCTCACAAATACCCAGAAGCCTACTCAGTCCACAGACAGAGTCGCTCAGCAGCACCATGTCGTCAGCATACTGATGTTGTTAACACAAGCACCATCAATATGACATCCGACACGAGTGCTACCGAGCTTCCCTATCAGGGCATCTATGTGCAAATTAAATAGCTTTGGTGAGCTGAGCCCACCCTGCCTCACCCAACATTGCAACACGTATGGCTTTGAGTAGGTATTTGCCCATCGGACGACATTTACCTGGTTCATACCAATATTTAAACACAGAGGTCAGCTTAGTAGGCAGGTAGATGTCTTTTAGCTTTTACCATAAGATGTCATAACTAACCATGTCATGCGCCCTCGACAGGTCTAGGAAGCAGGCATATATAATATGGAGTCTTCCTATCCGTGTAGTATTTGACAGCCTCCTTTAATCACAAAATAACACTTTCCGTGGATAGCCCCGGTCTAAAACCAAACTGCTTGTCACGAAGGCAAATGAATTCGATAGAATACCGAAAGCAAAGTATATAAATATTAGTACAAACATACAGTATGGACACTCCCTGCCGCTCTCTAGATTGCGACCTCACCCCCTCGTCACACAGATTGATACAGATTGGTTACAGTTTGGTTGCCGAACGTATAGGATTTCACCGCCATTTTGTTTGTTCTGTCATTCCTTATTTGAAATGTCATTTCTGGCCCGTTCTATGAAGTGTCCAGGGTGTGCCGAAAGACAGGCAATGCCCAAGGCTTTGGAGCTTGTTTTAGACAAGTTTATCGTCGCCAATGATTCTCAGGGCGCGTCGGTCGATGGCGTCCAAGGTATCCAGCTGATAACGGGCTGATCCATCCCATAGGTGTGAACAGTACTCCATACAAGATCGAACTTAAGCTTGATATAAAGAAACAAGCAGTCCAGGTGTGAAGTACCGTCTCACCTTAGAGAGAATACCAACTTCATTGCAGCAACTTTTACCTTGGACTCAAATGTATCTACCGAAATTTACCTAATTATTAAGCTTTAAATTTTTGCATTCAATCCGACATTTGAGATATTTTAGTTGACATACAATCCATTTATTTTCGAAGTAGATGAAAAATCTTATGTGTCAACTTTGTTTGTCATAAACTGGAGTGTGTTTCATCGAATAGTTCATATGCGTCATGTTGGCTAACTGTCTGTTATGCATTTTAACCGCCCTCGTGGCGTAATGGTTCAGTCCATCAGCTTCACATAAGGAGGTCGCGGGTTCGTATCCCGGTGGAGTCTAACTTTGTATAACTCGGTTTGGTTGGTGGAAGGGCATTTTATAAGCCCGCCTGGCTAGGTACCACCATCTTAGCTAAGTCTTGTCGCCAAGCATTGTTGTGTCCCGGCTTGAAGATAAGATAGCCAGTTCCCCATTGCGTTGGGGAATCTTAGTAAGCCTGCTTCCATTTTCGGCAACATTTTCATTTACCACCATGTGAGATGATGTCAAGAACTTACCAATTGTGGATTTAAAAAAAATAGAAAATGTATGCAAAACAGACAGGCTAGCAAACATGACATCATAATATAAACTATTTGATGCACTGTGATTTGATGAAACGCACTGAACCCTAACTAGTCTGTGAACGCACTCTACATACAGAGTATTACAGAGTGACAAGAATCTTTTGACAATTGGACGACATTGACACGGGGCGCTGCTTGTACATTACAATGTCAACCGAAATGTCATTTCCATAGACTGCCATTTTAGTTCCCATTTTTGTCACATGTCAAAAGATTTTTGTCGCTCTGTAATATGCAGTTGAAATTTCGTTCAGTCAAGTCACCCCATATACTTATCATGTACCTGTCGTAGCGATATCATAGAACTGAGGTACTTACCATGTACCTGTCGTAGCGATATTATAGAATTAACGTACTTACCATGTACCTGTCGTAGCGATATCATAGAACTGAGGTACTTACCATGTACCTGTCGTAGCGATATTATAGAATTAACGTACTTACCATGTACCTGTCGTAGCGATATCATAGAATTGACGTACTTACCATGTACCTGTCGTAGCGATATCATAGAATTGACGTACTTACCATGTACCTGTCGTAGCGATATCATAGAATTGTACCTGTCGTAGCGATATCATTGAATTGACGTGCTTACCATGTACCTGTCGTAGCGATATCATAGAATTGACGTACTTACCATGTACCTGTCGTAGCGATATCATAGAATTGACGTACTTACCATGTACCTGTCGTGGCGATATCATAGAATTGACGTGCTTAACATGTACCTGTCGTAGCGATATCATAGAATTGACGTACTTACCATGTACCTGTCGTAGCGATATCATAGAATTGACGTACTTACCATGTACCTGTCGTAGCGATATCATAGAATTGACGTGCTTACCATGTACCTGTCGTAGCGATATCATAGAATTGACGTACTGACCATGTACCTGTCGTAGCGATATCATAGAATTGACGTACTTACCATGTATCTGTCGTAGCGATATCATAGAATTGACGTACTTACCATGTACCTGTCGTAGCGATATCATAGAATTGACGTACTTACCATGTACCTGTCGTAGCGATATCATAGAATTGACGTACTTACCATGTACCTGTCGTGGCGATATCATAGAATTGACGTGCTTAACATGTACCTGTCGTAGCGATATCATAGAATTGACGTACTTACCATGTACCTGTCGTAGCGATATCATAAAAATTGACGTGCTTAACATGTACCTGTCGTAGCGATATCATAGAATTGACGTGCTTAACATGTACCTGTCGTAGCGATATCATAGAATTGACGTACTTACCATGTATCTGTCGTAGCGATATCATAGAATTGACGTACTTACCATGTACCTGTCGTAGCGATATCATAGAATTGACGTATTTACCATGTACCTGTCGTAGCGATATCATAGAATTGACGTACTTACCATGTACCTGTCGTAGCGATATCATAGAATTGACGTACTTACCATGTACCTGTCGTAGCGATATCATAGAATTGACGTACTTACCATGTACCTGTCGTAGCGATATCATAGAATTGACGTGCTTACTATGTACCTGTCGTAGCGATATCATAGAATTGACGTACTTACCATGTACCTGTCGTAGCGATATCATAGAATTGACGTACTTACCATGTACCTGTCGTAGCGATATCATAGAATTGACGTACTTACCATGTACCTGTCGTGGCGATATCATAGAATTGACGTGATTAACATGTACCTGTCGTAGCGATATCATAGAATTGACGTGCTTAACATGTACCTGTCGTAGCGATATCATAGAATTGACGTACTTACCATGTACCTGTCGTAGCGATATCATAGAATTGACGTATTTACCATGTACCTGTCGTAGCGATATCATAGAATTGACGTACTTACCATGTACCTGTCGTAGCGATATTATAGAATTGACGTACTGACCATGTACCTGTCGTAGCAACATCAAAGAATATTCCAAATTTTCTGTAATACTTCAGAATGTTTCGAAAGTATTCAACGGGAATGATCCGGAATTATTCCCCCCAGCATCTACAGCTAGGGCCTTTAACACCGCTGCCCATGGCCGTAGCCAGGGAGGGCATTGTGGGGCAATTCCCTACCTTGAAATCACAATGCCCTACCTGAAAAATACCAAAAACTAAGATACATTATTATAATTAAATTGTTCTTAGTTTGAGATAAAAAAATAGCGACAGGTATATAAACTTTCCCGAACATACCACTGTATGTGATATTCATTTCATATTATAATGAACAAATAATGTTCTGTGTATAGATGGCATTTTAAGCGCTATCACATGAAGCAAGATGAGTCTATTTAATTATAATATCTGTGATCTTATAAACTAAAATAAACATAAACTGGAGATTGATTATGATTGTTTGTAGTTTGGTCAAGTGAAGTGTACGGTAGAGAGAGTTATTTTTATTGCTATAAATTAAAGATTAATTGGTTTCGCGAAGGATATATGGTCGCGAAGGATATATAAAAAGCGTCGGTGGCTCAACCGGTAACGACTCGGTCCATCTAACCAAGATACCGGGTTCAAATCTGGACGGCCAATGTACCAATGAGTTTTTCAAAAAACTTACGTACATATAATTACCGATTGCTTTAACGGTGAAGGAAAACATCGTGAGGAAACCTGCACACGCCTGCGAAGAAACTCGCAGGTTGTGTGTGAAGTCGACCAACCCGCACTGGGCCCGCGTGGTCGATTAAGGCCTAATCGCCCTGATTCAGGGTAGGCTCGAGCCCCTCGGTGGGGACGTATATGAGCTGATATAATAATAATTTGGGCTTTCTTTGAAAAAAAAATTAAGAGTTGAAGAGCAAATTGACCACGAAGAATCTCACTGCTCAAAACAGGTGGAAGCACAAAATACAATCGCTACTCCTAGTTCCCTGGCAACAGGTTGGTCAACACATGTTGGTAATGTTAGTTGTTTTAGACACATCTCCAAATTTTTACTTCCGCCCTACCTGCAACCAATGCTGCCCTACCTCAAATTCAACTCTAGCTACAACACTGCCGCTGTCTACTGGGGAATTGTAATTCTTTGCACAGAAATGGTTGAGGGGGTGGGAAATGACATAGACTACTAATTAGCATAGCCCGATCATAGTTCCCAAGGGATCTGGGGAAAACTTCTTTCCTCGTTGGCGCACGTCGGCGTCGCAAAGAAGCTATGGATTGACGAATTTTTTGCATAGAAATAGTTGACGGGGTAGGAAGTGACGCAGCTTGCGGTTCGCGCAACACTCACCCTCAAAGGCAGTTATAAAAACGATGTCCAAGCGGGCGAAGCTGCGGAGAAAAGCTCGTGTCAGTGTCGCAGCCATCTGGTTAAATCTGCTATTTAATTGAAAGTCTATCCCGTTGATTGAATGGCGACATTCAATTGAATGACTAAAGGACAACTAGCCAAGTCGTTGAATGTAACGTTCAACGACTTGGCTGAACGTCATTTAGCCGAGTCGTTGAAAGGGATATTTTGAATTAACTCCGAATAAAAAACCAATGATTTCTTCTTCTGTGAAGCATTCTGCTACCCATTCGCGAGGCTCTTTAACTGTATAATCAATCAAACCTGACCGAACCTAATATCGCTCGCTACGCTCGCTTATTTACAGATTTTAAGAAAAAACTAATTTTTACCAACTCCCTTTTAGTTGTATGGGATTTTACGTCCGTCATGTTCAAAAGGCTAGCTTACAATCAGCCTACTAGTTGAACGTTGAGTGAAGTTGTTCAATCAACGTTCGACCTAGCCTAGAATCGGCCAACTAGTTGAACGTTGTTGAGTGACGCTTGTTCAATCAACGTTCGTCCTAGTCATTCAATTGAATGTCGCAATTCAATCAACGATGGCTGCGATATAACTATGTCTACTATGAAATGAATGCATATCCAGTAGTTCGGTGAACCATTAGCACCCTGGACTCCGCCAGGGAATGCCCGACGCGCCAGACATCTACATACCGCGCCTGCGGGCGATGACGTCACCGGCAGTGGAGGCGTCTTCGGTCTGATATACAGGTTGATGAAATTCGCTGAAAAGCAGTAAAGTCATAATCTGTAGTAAAGGTAGCATGAAAGGTACTTATGAAACTAAACAAATTTCCCTAAGGAACAAACATTATTATTATTTTATTATTTTTATTAGGTAGTGTAGCGAAAATGAAATTAAAACTTGGTTAAATGGATTTCAAATGGCAGCTGTGGATTCGCCACATAACACGCAGAATTTGCATCAATGGCCTAAATACGGATTTTGGAAAGAAAATATTTTGTGGGGTAATTTAGAATACATTTATTTAATAAATAAAAGGCGTAAATTGGTTAAAAAAAGGATGACCGTGAAAGTGCAGAAAAAGTATATGGTTTATATCGAAACTAAATCTTAGAACATAAGATTTGATTGGTAAAATTAAATTGACTAAATTTTATTAAATGCCGGACAGGCAACGATCGTCGCTACCCCAGTATTCAAATAAAAAACCAAGAAAAATATGAAAATGGAACTTAACTTAACTTAAGGTTGAAATTACCCCAAGGTTATAAATATAACTTTGGGGGCACACAAAACTCTTATTAATTTAAAAATAAATAACTAAATGGTTTAGGTTATCGCAGTAGAGAGAACTGCTGCTTCCCAGGGCTGGCTGTGATTGGCGGCTTGATTGAGGAGCAATGGGAAGCTCGGGAGCAGCAAACTCGAGGGTAAGGTGAAAACCCTACGAAAATAAGTGTATATAAACCTCGCACCAGCACCAAACACATAGCGGTTTCCAAACATAAATTACTTACCTCTGATAAACAAGGAGGGTTTTGCTGAAATACAAACCTCTCAACTGTCAAGCTGTAATAACTCCCACCCTCCCTGTCTGTCGCAACCGCCAGATGGACGGTGACAGACAGGGGTTCTGGGCGCGCTATTGTTTACTTTTATTGGATTTTCTGTAAATCTAAATGGAATATTGTGTATTTCCATATAAAATATTAATCTAAATTAGAGTATTTATAACATAAAAATAAAAGAACAATAATCCTTTACTTATTATTTAGACCATTTAAGTAACAAAAAAAAAATGCCAAAAAAACAGTCATAAAAAAGGCCATAGTTTGAAGGAAAAGTTTTCACAGAAAATCAGAAGTAAAAGTTATTTTAAGTAACTAAAATAAATGATTATGTACCCTGGAATCGTTTTCACCGCAAATATTTTTCAGAAACACAGAAACAACAACGTAAATTGTGCGCACATTCACTCGCGATTTGAAGTAAGAGACATGAATTTTGAGTGAAGTTTCTCTGAATATTTTTGTACTGTAAGTGTGGCCAATGATTGGCCACAGAGGTAGCCAACTTCATTCCCATTCATTTCTTAGCTTTCTATTGGTTCATAAGCAACCTTTGATTTAGTTTAGGCGCTAATTTGAACCGCCGTAAATCGTTCCGCCTGGCGACCAGCGACAGACGAGTGGTTATAACTAAAAATTTAAAATAATATTCCAAAACACAACTCGTTTCACGGTCATCATTTATTAGAGTTTACTCTTTATGAATCGATTTTCATATAAGGCGCCCGGTGTGAAATAAATATGAGAAGTACAAATCTTGCAATCGATTTTAGAGCGACTTCCAGGGCCAGGGGTCCAGTTGAGCTGAAACTTGGTATGAAGCCGTATCCCGGTGACAATATAGATCCTTTTGGTATTTTGAAGTTAATCTGGTGATGAACTACGGAGGTGGAATCGAGGTCTCAGGATCGTATATTATTTTTTTCACTAGAATCGCAAAAAGTAATGTGATTTGTTTTTGAATTTGGAAAAATTCATTATGTGGTCCCAATTCCCAATAGCGACCGACTCGATAATGCACGACATACGAATGACAGCCCGATAATGGCCGGCTAACAATATGTGTCATGGATTTACACTAAAACACCAGTCTAAGAATGGATTGCTAAAACTAAAGTGTGTTCCTATATTTTTTTTAGAGTGTGATTATTATGTGTTATGTGTACAAAGATGGTACAAAGTTTGTAAATATGAAGAGCCGATCTTCATCGCGGCTTAACTTAAGAGTTTAAAATTATTCATCGAGGAATTAATAAAAGTTTCTTCGTACTGTCAAACGGAAGAGTGGCTGTCATAAAACAAATTTTTTTTAAAAAAAACGGCTCTAACGATGTCGATGAAACTTTGCACGTCGTAGTTGCTTTTGTTGGTCTATTACATAGTGTACGTATTTGTTTGGTTCTCCTACAAATAAAATTGAAACTCGCGAATTACTCACTACCTACTGGTTGGAGCTATTGAATTGTCATGTATTACGAATAAATATATATTTGGACACGCAACATGAATTTATCAAGATTATTATTTTTTCAATAAAATTTTTGTATGTTTTTATTTTTATAAAAAAGTTGTCGAGAAAGTTAAGTGCGGGCTACCGTACAGTTTTTTAGGGTTGCCAACATACTAAAAAATCACTTATTATTATTTTACTCATATAACTGCTAGAACAATTTCGATGAAACTCGACATTTTACTATGACTGTATATGGACTACGCTACGGTACGCGGTAGTTCGATGTTCCAAGAAAAATCGGAATAAGGTATTTGTATGGGACAAATCCAGGTTGTTCGTTACTTTTTCTCAAAAATGGCTCTGTTTTAATGAAAATTTGTAAATAACAACGACTTAATGAAACTTACTGTAGGGTACTTCATTATTTTGAGTAACGTACCTCCCACACAAACCCAAATTATTTGTAAATAATTATAATACCCTTAATAATCTGTGGCTTTTGTTTATAAAAAAATATTTAAAATACAATCATTGATTTTTATTTACAAACCATACAAATAATTACAATTATTTGTAAATAATTATAATTATTTGTAAATTTTTCATCAAGTCTGATATACGTAACTGTATTCTTTGCTACTAAGTAAGTGTAATGTTTATTGTTGATTTGTGTATGCCCGACTACGACAGACGGCGAAGGTTTCGCGGGAAAGTATGCACAGTGCGGCTGTACAATTTATTTTCATTTCATCTTTCTAAACAAAGCTTGCAAATACCCGACCCTGTTCTATAGATTCCTTTAGCACAGTTGTTCAGTTTCATGAGTAGCTAGTATAATAGGGATGACGAATGCTAGTCATCTGAGTTACTTTTTATCATCTGTCAATAATGACATTTTGTTCTAAAAATGTTTGAAATACCTAGGCGTGATGTCATAGTTTTGCACCGTCATTTAAGTACTCATTTTTTGAGTTTGGTGAATTAAAATTCGAAGACTTGATGGAAAACAAAACGAGTACGGTTTTCCGAAGTTTAAGTAGAAGGGCAATAATTTATTTCTGATGCTGTCGTCATCCCTTTTCGCGGCTTTGACTTTTCACTGACTAAAAAAATCAGCCTGTAGTTAAATATTGATATAACAGAAGGAGGCGGACGCTCGCTGAACTATTACGCTAGGCTGTTTGTACACTTAGGATGTTCCTTTTGAACTGCGACTCTCATTGATTTGAAGCCGCCTAATAACCGCCTCCGTAGCTCAGAGGCAAAGTTCACTGGCTTTACACAGAATGTCGCGGGTTCGATTCCCGGCGGGGCCAATTGTAAGACTCGGTTTGGTTTGTGGCATTTTCTAAGCCCGCCTGGCTAGCTACCACCATCTTATAATCTTAAGTCTTGCCGCCAAATATCAATGTTGATATCATTGGTGTGTTCTGGCATGAAGATAAGATAGCCAGTTCCCCATTGCGTTGGGGAATCTTGGTAAGCCCGTTTCCATCTTCGGCAACATCGTTACTTACCACCAGGTGAGATGTTGTCAAGGGTTGTAATAAAAAAAAAGTTTGTTAACTCGAGAAAAAAAATGAAACTCATGCGAACTCTTATTTTCTCGATATTCTTGTATGCTTCAGAAACCTGGACCATAAAAGCTCGAACTCGTCGCAGGATAGATGCATTCGAAATGTGGTGCTGGCGCAGAATGCTCCGAATATTGACTGACTCGGTGGCTCAGTGGTTAGTGCTCTTGACTACTGATCCGAGGGTTGTGGGTTCGATTCCCACCCAGGGCAAACATTTGTGTGATGAGAAGATTTGCCCGCTTCCATCTTCGGCATCATCGTCACTTACCATCAGGTGAGATGATGCCAAAGACTTACCAACTATGAATAAAAAAAATAAATAAATATCTATTTAAGTATGTATTTAAACGTATATAAGTATTTATATCAGTCTCTGGTTCTCGTAACACAGGGAATCCTACTTTGGGGCCAGATGACCATGTGTGATTTGTCCCAGAATATTTATTATTATTATTTATAATATCATGGACTAAGCACCGCACAAATGAGTCTATCCTCGAAAAACTCAACATAAAGACGAGGCTCTCCTCCACCTGCATGCAAAGAATTCTCAAATTCTTTGGTCACACGGTCAGGAGTGGATCAAACAGCTTGGAAAAGTATATCATCACTGGTCGCATGGAAGGAAAGTGGAGTAGACGACGAATGCCTATGTGATGGGGCGATGCGATAAAAGAAGTGACCGGGATGACACTGCAGGCTAATATACACAGAGCTCAAAATCGAGCGGCATGGAGAGCTGTGGTGGCGTCCGCCATGAGGGTACGACAAAGAAGAAGAACTCGAGAACTTATCAACGGTTTTAGAAGGAACGTAGCAAATGTTATCGAAGCGGGGGAACTATAGACCCGACGTCTTATTAGTAGGAAATAAATTTCGAAAAACATAAAAACCTTTAGGTACAAGCTTTTAATATTGTATTGTCACGCGATATACATATGCATGCAAAATTTCAGCTCAATCTAAACCGGGAAGTGGGTCAAATTTGACTTGCAAGATTTCACCCGAACAAACATACATACATTATAGATAAAAGCATATAAAAATAGTATAAATCAAAATTTTCTTACATAATAGAGCGATAAAAAGTCGTTTATTTTTAATTTCGAGTAACCGAGGAGCAAGAATTGCTCACTTAAAGTATTAGATGGTTAAATACATAGCTCACTATAGCTCACAGATTCGCTAAGCTTAGTGGCAGTGGCGTAATGGCAAGTGCCGCTACCTCCTGTCCGGGAGGTCGTGGTTCGAATCCTGCCACGTACCAATGTGCTTTCGAATTTCGATTTCATATGTACGTTTATCCGACGCTCTGACGGTGAAGGAAAAAATCGTGAGGAAACCTGCACACGCCTGCGGAGAAACGCGCAGGTTTTGTGTGAAGTCGGCCAACCCGCACTGGGCCCGCGGTGCCGACTAAGGCCCCGATCGCCTTAATTCAGGGTAGGCTCGAGCCCCTCGGTGGGGACGTATATGAGCTGAAATGATGAGTGGCAGTGGGCGGGGCGGGGATAGAACGGTACAGTAACGAGCAGTAAAGTTCTCGAATGGCGACCTCGCTTCGAAAGACGTAACGTAGGCAGGCCTTCCACTCGACGGACTGACGACCTGGTGAAGGTCGCGAGAAACCGTTCTTTGCGTGCAGCACAGAACCGGCCGTTGAGGAAATCATTAGGGGAGGCCGTTGTCCAGCAGTGGACGTCTTTCAGCTGATATGGTGATGATGATGAAGTACATAGTTAATTCAGTCGTAGCTCAGTGCGGCTTGCGTGGCCGCGTCGATCACGCAAGTTAACTGACCATGAGCACGGCCATTTACCAGAATGGGTTGGACTGTTAGTCGTAATTATCTCGACCGTTTTCGTGCTTACGGCACGTTATGCCGTTCGGTGCCTGTTGCTATCACTAGATGGTAGTCATTAAGCTGCTTTAAGGCAGACCTCCGACTTGGCGGACCAATGACCTGGTGGAGGTCGCTGGAAGTCGCTGGTTGTCGCTGGATGCGGCTATCGCAGGACCGGTCGATGTGGATATCCTTGGGAGTGGAAGGGGGGGGGAGGCTTTGTCTAGCAGAGGACGTCTTTTCACTGTTCTGAATGAATGAAGCCGTGTAACGAGGCCTTAAAAACAGCTGTTTGAAAGCGCAAGCCATCTTCACAGATCCTGTTAGGTCAGGGAAGCCGCCATTCAAGAATGGAACAGGTTGCCGCAAGAACGACTGGATAAGTTGATCCTCAACACGAATAAATCTTTCTGGGCATACAGGAGGATTTCTGCAGGTGTTCGAGTCAGGGTAGGAGTTATTTAGTATTAATTTGAATTAAGTAGGTAAAATCATATCATCTTCATCTCGAGCCCGTATTAGTCCACTGCTGGACATTATACATGGCTCTCCTCTCGATACGGATCTTCGGAACTAATTGCATCCAGCTGTCGCCAGCAACCTTGTGGGAATCATCTCTCCACCTAGCCGGGGGGCGTCACAAACTACGTTTGCCTAAACGCGGTCTCCACTCCATAACTCGTTTTGTCAGTTTTATCGGTTCTACGACAGACGTGTCCACCCCATTGTCACTTCAGTCGGCCAATTGGCTGAGCTAAGTCGGTCACATGGTTATCTGGCGAATGACTTCGTTTTGGTATGCTTTTAAGGCTTAAAGATGACTCAATCTCAAACATCGATCGAACGAAGACGCTTTACGAACGTTCTGCTCCAAAGAAGACGGTTTAATACCGTTATAAAATTTACCCAGGCCCAAGTGTATCATCATCATCATCATATCAGCCGAAGGAAGTCCACTGCTGGACATAGGCCTCCCCCAAGGATCTCCACGACGACCGGTTCTGCGCTGCCCGCATCCAGCGGCTTCCCGCGACCTTCACCAGGTCATCGGTCCACCGAGTGGGAGGCCTGCCTACACTACGCTTTCCGGTGCGTGGTCGCCACTCGAGAACTTTATTGCCCCAACGGCCATCTGTTCTACGAGCAATGTGCCCCGCCCACTGCCACTTAAGTTTAGCAATTCTGAGAGCTATGTCGGTCACTTTGGTTCTCTTACGGATTTCCTCGTTTCTGATTCGATCACGCAGAGAAACTCCGAGCATAGCACGCTCCATTGCCCTTTGGGTGACCTTGAGCCTTCTTATGAGGCCCATAGTAAGCGACCATGTCTCAGTTCCGTACGTCATCACTGGCAACACACATTGGTCGAAGACCTTGGTCTTAAGACACTGCGGTATCTGGGACGTAAAGATATTGCGAAGCTTCCCGAACGCTGCCCAGCCGAGTTGGATTCGACGATTGATCTCTTTCTCGAAGTTGGACCTACCTAACTGGACTGTTTGTCCCAGGTATACATATTCGGTAACAACTTCGAGTGTAGAGCCTCCAACCTTCAGAGGAGTAGGTATGACACGGACGTTTGACATAATTTTCGTCTTGTCCATGTTCATTCTAAGACCCACTTGTTGAGAGGCTCTACTGAGGCCATCGAGCATTGTGCCTAAGTCGTCCATAGTCTCAGCCATGACCACGATATCGTCAGCGAATCGAAGGTGGGTGATGTACTCGCCGTTGATATTGATGCCGAGTCCACCCCAGTCCAAAAGCTTGAAAACATCTTCCAGGGCGGCGGTGAACAGTTTCGGAGATATAACGTCTCCCTGTCTCACCCCTCGCTGCAGCTGGATAGGTTCCGAGTTTTGATCCTGGAGGCGAACCGACATGGTGGCGTTTTCATACAAACACTTCAGCACTTCGATATATCGATAGTCAATTTGGCACCTCTGGAGAGACTGTAACACAGCCCAGGTTTCGACAGGACAGGATAGGATCATCATTACAGCTCATATGCGTCCCCACCGAGGGGCTCGAGCCTACCCTGAATCAGGGCGATTAGGCCTTAGTCGACCACGCGGGCCCAGTGCGGGTTGGTCGACTTCACACACAACCTTCGAGTTTCTTCGCAGGCGTGTGCAGGTTTCCTCACGATGTTTTCCTTCACCGTTAAAGCAATCGGTAAGTATGTACGTAAGTTTTTTGAAAACTCATTGGTACATTGGCCATCCAGATTTGAACCCGGTACCTCTGGTTAGATGGATCGAGTCGTTACCGGTTGAGCCACCGACGCTTAGGATATAAAAACCTAAATATAACAAGTATTATTTACGACCAAGCCTTTTTTGAGAATTTTTCTTCTTTTTTGTAAGCAAGGAATCTTTTTTTTTTGAAAATAAAAAATATACAAAAATACCTTGTAAATGATTTAGGTAACGGAAACCTCTTGATGAGCCTACGCCCGCACCGCTTGTCTGTCTCTCTGTCTGTACTACCAGAGCTGTATCTTTTGAACACTAATAGGTACCTAGTCGGTAAGAATTTTCTCAGTGTGTGTGTATATAAGGTCTAACAAAATTAGCTGAAACTATTTTCAACCCATAGTCAAATCGCAAATACGAATTTGGCTCTCCCATACTAACTCGACCAGCTGATAAGCCAACTTAGTATGGGAAGTTCAATTTTTTTTTTGAGATTTGACTATTGGGTTTCATGGGGAAAATTGTTTAGTTTCATGGGTAGAAGCACCAGTTAAAATAGTTTGAGCTAATTTTGTTAGACCTTATATATGTGTGTGTTTTCGTCATTCTTTAAATAAACGTATACTGTTACTGTATAGGTACGTCAGTTTAGCGTGCGCAAAACTCATTTTACCACACGCACGCGTTTTACTTTACCACTGTATGTAAAACTGATTTTTGCACACAGTGCGTTTATTTTGCCACTGTTCGTAAAATTGACTTTACGGTACTGCGCCACTTTTTTAATTTCAAGACCACGTTCTCGTCTCTGACACTCAAGGTTTTAATGCTCCATCTTTAACATAGACCTACCTAACCTCACTTGCTCAATTTCAAGTTAAATTGCGCATGCATGCCTCTTGGTTGTCAATGCCACATTCATTACACATCGCAACCAACCAATTTGATTGAATTTGATGTGGAAATTGAACAACTGCAGGAAGCCAATTAATGTACGAGTGCGAGGGACATTGCAGTGCTGTAAGCAAAGTATACATATTAGTACTAACATACAGTATGGACACTCCCTGCCGCTCTCTAGGTTGCGACCTCACCCCCTCGTCACCCAGATTGATACAGATTGGTTACAGTTTGGTTCTCGACCGTAAGGGATTTCGCCGTGATTTTGTTTGCTCCGTCATTTGTTTTTAGAAATGTCATTTCACGACCATTTGTATGCAGTGTCCGGGGTGTGCTATAAGTGTTGCTACAGGTTTCTCACAACTGTATTGAAAAACCCGTCAAGTGCGAGTCGGACGACTTACGCTTGACCGGTTTTAATCACTTTTTTATATACTTTAGAATTATAACTAAAAATAATCACACCAAAGTTCATTATTGTATTACCGTTTTTACATTTTTTTAATGTTTATTATTTTTTAGTAAATCACCCATAGTAAAAAATAACACATAATATTATTCTGTGAAAATTCCAGCCGGCGGCCTATTACTAAGTTGGTACTTATACAGGTGTAAAAAAATGGTGGAGGGACCATTAAGTGGGGGTTCTACTCAATACACTGAACACTTATCCCCAAGAAAGTCATATCAGCTCATATACGTCCCCACCCAAGGGCTCAAGCCTACACTGAATTAGGCCTTCGGCTATCGGGCCTTAGTCGACCACGCGGGCCCAGTGCGGGTTGGTCGACTTCGCACACAACCTTCAAGTTTTTTCGCAGGCGCGTGTAGGTTTCCTCACGATGTTTTCGTTCACCTTCAGAGCGTCGGATAAACGTACATATGAAATCTAAATTCAAAAACACATTTGTAGGTAGGATTCGAACCACGACGACAGTAGGTAGCGGCCCTTGCCATTGTGCCACCGACGCTCTCCACTCCACTCAACACTCTGTTTACATAAACATAAACACATATTTATCCTTAATTATTTACAACGGTTCATAAGATAAAGCCTTTCAAAGGTCGGAGAGACAGACAAACAGACGGACGAACATATGGCTTATTAAACGGGTCCCGTTACCTGGTATGAGACCCTAAAACGTCGTATGATACCTACATGGGCGTAAAAAAAAGACACTGGTTTGCTAATCACCTATTTACCACCCTTGTATTACTCAGAATTTATTCGGATCCAAAAGTAAGGACTTAACTAAACTCGACGAGATTTTCTGTGAGTGCGCATCAAAAGATTAGAAGAAAACAACTAGAAAATTCTTATAAAAAATTTAACCATGCGCACTGTTTATAATTGTACAGGGAGCGTTAAATGAAACACAGATGTTATCCGAAATGATTTATTATGGCTGAGTAATGGCATTTTCGTAAACAAGACATCACATCAGGTTCATAACATATATTCAGTGGATTTTGATATTCTAAAACATGTAGGCGCTAAAGAATGACCATTTATTGTGTTGGATGGCTATGGTTCTATGCTGAATCATAATGGTTGATAAATAGTGAATTTTATGGTATCTGAGAGCTTACAAATCTGTGACTAGTTCGCAAATTTTGTAGCTTTTTAGAGAATGAACGAAAATACACATCAAATGTCACAAAGGAAGTCTATACACTCTATAAAAACTTAATGAAGATAATGTCTAATTACACATATAAAGTTTCAGAAAGAAAGACATCCTTTTACAACTCGAGATAATAAATAATAACATAAAAACATTGGCAGTTTTCACTAGCAAACAAAGAAGAAACCTAAATTACTCTATAATTATATCTATGACCTATTTCTTCTTAAGTAAAACATTAATTACGAAACAGTAGCTCTATGCATATCTTTATACACGATCCTGAACTATATAAACTTATCTACGGTATTAATGTCGCATATTTTAAATTTGCATAACTTTTATGTATTTTTTTTTACATTTTCATTTCCTAAGACCCTTAAAATTAACCCTTACCTCTAAATTAGAAAGAAAAAGACTATTTTACTTATATTATTTGACCACGAGGTGGTGTCATGCAATTGCCAGAAACCAATAGCAGTACCGTACTTCCGTCGGAATTTCCCTACTCTCAAAATAATACTTTGTCCTGTTAGATAACGACTGCAACATACATATTATTAATATAAAAAGCACCCTAGGTCAGTCGGGCCAATGGAGAAAGAAAAGATAAGAGAGAGAGAGGACCTACTTGGAATCTGAAGATTGTCTGAAAATTTCATCGAAATCGGTCCAGCCGTTTTGGAGTCTATAAGGAACATTTTTTTTTCCTTCACATAGCACAACAGAGATAGACTGGATTCAAGTGCTAATAACTTCAGCCTCCCTGATATAATAAAAGGATTTGAATGTAAATCACATGTTAAACGCTCATAAGAATTAGAAATGATTTGAACGATTAAAAATTATTCAAAATGATTACAAATCAAATCATTTTTAATCCTTTTTAATGATTTTGTTTAATCAGGGCTGTGATTAAAATAACTAAAAAAGAGATTATAAGGTTTTCTTATTTGTTTACTTAACTTAAGTAATAAAAATATGTATCGTTTATTTAAGTAAATAAACTTTTAACAAAAAAAAATGTTATGAGGACAGGTTATAGCGGTGAATACTTATAACCTGTTTTGTCCGTTAAATTTGGAACCATATTAAAATAAATAAACTCATGTGAGTCCAACTATGTAACTTAATTAATTAATTCATTAACTTTAATTATCTTAACGTTAGTTAAAAAACACTATAATATTAAGAAATTATAAAGTCACATGAACAATGCGTTCATAAATCTTATTATTGGTCAACTGACAGCCAAAACCGTGTGCTAACACTGGTCTTATGTACAGTTGGTAATATTACAAATTATACAGTCAGTCATTCAAATCACCTATCCAGATAACCAGGGTTGTCAATTTTGAACTACATAAATATAATCATAAAGTTTAAAAGACACTTACAATTACAAATTTTGAAATTACATGAATACAAACGCAAATTTAAATTTCCAACTAATTAACCAAGAAAGTGTAACAACGGTACTTTTTAAAGATTATTTTAATTTAATTAAATCATGGTAGATCTTATCTATGGTTTCTGTATCTTTCCTTTTATTAATTAAATCTTGATGCCTCTCCATTTACATAGATTCCATAATCAGACGCTTTTTATAATTATGTTCTGTATTTAAAATTTTTAATATTTTAAGATTTTAGCCTGCTTACCCTCGAGTAGGCTTTATCATTACAAAATACAAAAGCTTTAGCTCAACCTTTTTTTTTAAAATAAAGACAAAAATAATATAAAACTCATGGCATTTAAAAAAACAGAAACAAAACGATTTACAAAAAGTATTGTATCATATAACACTTGACAGCCCTACCAGCACATCACACACCAGAAACTATGCACTCGCGACTTAGCTTGCTCAATAGCAAGTAAGTGGTTGTAGCATCGTCTTGAATTCATCCAGGGAAGCAGCAGTTGAAACAGCAGGTGGCACAAAGTTCCAGAAAGCAACTCCAAGGACAAGAAAAGAGCTCTTGTACATTGATGTACCCGGAATCGGCGATAACAGCGTATAGTCCGGTTGTTCTCAGATCATTGCAGAGTCGGATCGATAATAGCTTCCAGGTTCTTGAGAATACTAACTTACTCAATATCTTTACCAGCTAACGACAGCACTGGCTTCTCACTGCTATCTATGAGGATAGTACGTTTAGACAAACACCAAAAAAAATGTTAGACACGAAATTCATGATGTGTGAACGGAAGATTAACACTTATTTTTTTTTTTTTCTTCTCCTCCTCGATAAATTTATTTATTCCGCAGTCTCTGCACCACCTCCAAAATGGGCTGAAATCGTACACTCTGCCACAATTGATACATGTTTTTTTTTGGGACTCCATTTGACTGGAATGGTTGCAACAATATGAATCATTTCGACCCTCCGTCTCCGTTTAAATAGCAATGCTTATCAAAACTAGGGCTACCACTTTCTCATAACATTTTTTTTTGTTTAAAGTTTATTTACTTAAATAAACGATACATATTTTTATTACTTAAGCTAAGTAAACAAATAAGAAAACCTTATAATCTCTTTTTTAGTTATTTTAATCACAGCCCTGATTAAACAAAATCATTAAAAAGGATTAAAAATGATTTGATTTGTAATCATTTTGAATAATTTTTAATCGTTCAAATCATTTCTAATTCTTATGAGCGTTTAACATGTGATTTACATTCAAATCCTTTTATTATATCAGGGAGGCTGTAGTTATTAGCACTTGAATCCAGTCTATCTCTGTTGTGCTATGTGAAGGAAAAAAAAATGTTCCTTATAGACTCCAAAACGGCTGGACCGATTTCGATGAAATTTTCAGACAATCTTCAGATTCCAAGTAGGTCCTCTCTCTCGCTTATCTTTTCTTTCTCCATTGGCCCGACTGACCTAGGGTCCTTTTTACTTTTAAATTGCATATTTTTAAAACCGTTTTTCAAACAACTATCAAATGTCCACGTAAGCTATTTATCTCTTGTTATTGAAGTGTGGTTTTCCTTAATAAATGCGATGTACCTATGCCGACCACTCTTATCTAAAAAGTTTTATGTTTACATATTTTTAGTTCGGGAATTCACATGACTAATATAATGTGTTTGTTACAGTCGTTATCTGACAGAAAAACATATTGTTTTGAGAGTAGGGAAAATCCCAAAGTTCTGTCATCCACGGATTGTAAGTACAGTCACCATCAACCAACTGATCTATCTCAACTGATCTATCTCAACCAGTTCACGTATTTTGGGTACCAAGAAGCTAGAAGCTAAGAAGCTAGTGGGTGTTTGATAGACATAAAATTAGCATATGATTTGACTAGGTTAGGGATCATCTATTTTGAATGGAAATTATTTATTTAAAAAAATGGTCAGATTTCAGACAAGTTTTGTCATCAAATAAATCCTATGTTATATGTATGATATGTTATTGTTTCTTCCTCTCGTGTTGTACCGGCATCACAATATTTGATCGTGCAAACCAGTACAAACAATGTTTGATCTGTGGATTTGGCGTCACAACAAATCTTCGAGACGTTCTTACAGGCCGGGCAGGGGTCCACGGCAAGGGGAAGGTATTCCCCGAGGTGGCCCCGGGCCCCCTTCGTTAGGATAAGACAAATGACTGTCGGGCCCTAGTGGTGTGTACAGCGTGTAGACACTTTATTAGCTGCGTTACGGTGACGGGGACATGACATGTGTTGAATTTAATTTGGATATCTAAAATTCAGGTTACAATTTTAGGTAATGAAATAGAAGATAAGTACTTAGTAGGTAAAATAACGTAAAGGTGCAGTGATACTTTAAGGTGGGCTTGTGCTCGTCAAACTGAACAACTTTTGTGCTCTAATTTTGCCGAAATCACGAAAAAAATGTTTGGTTTTTGCATACAAAACCGGCCAATCAGCTGACCGACTTTTGTGGAAAAAAATCGCGGTTTCAGCAAAGAGAATAACAGTTGTTTAGTTTGAGGAGTATAAACTTTAAAGTATCTAATGTACCTTTACAGAGTGTAACAAAATTGCTGTAGGTTAAGGTGGGCTTGTACTCATCATACTGAACAACTTTTCACAAATCGCAAAAAAATGTACTCTTCACACAAAACGATCAGCTGATCGATCAATTTTGTGAATTTTTTTATGGTGGGTCGAATTTTTTTTCGCGAATTGACTCTGGGTTCCTTGGGGAAAGTTGTTCAGTGTGATGAGTAGAACCCCCAGTTAACGGGTCTTACACCAATTTTTTACACGCTGTATAGATAGATTATCTATCTATACAGCGTGTAAAAAAATATTATCTATCATAGATATTATTATTTTTTACAATTATTAACGACTTCAATCTGACACTGGTGTTCTTTAAAAAAATAGATCATTATCACTAAATTTATTGTAATTTGAGATTTACTTGTGATATTTAAGGGACATAAGTATAGGGAAACGAAGAGATCTGTAGGAGAACGAAAGTAACCGAATATCTCTCAGTGGCAGTGGGCAGAGCACATTATGGCTCGTATTGCCCGTAAGGGGTAGTGCAGTGGCGACCTCGCACCGGAAGACGTAGCGTAGCAGGCCTTTCACTCGGTGGACCGACGACCTAGTGACGGTCGCGGGAAGGAGCGGTCGTTGTGGAAATACTAGGGGGAGGCCTTTGTCCTGTTGTGGACGTCTTTCGGCTGATATGATGATGTAGGGACGATTTTGGTTGATTGGCGCATCGGGAGCCGGGTCGTTCCTTTCCCTCTAATATGGTTGATGGGAGCGATGGCTGACTCTCGCGTTATATTCGTGACCGGGTACTGTCAGTGTGAACTGGCCTTCTCTTGTCAAAGTTATCAATGACATTCAATGATTTTGATGTATAACTTTTTGTGTTATATTGTTTTCATGTTCTAATGATATAATCTGGTTTATTTCAAGGATTGAGCTTTAAAATTATTAACTAATGATTGTCTATTTCTTGATTTTTCACAAATGAAATTTTGTTATTATTATTTTATGACTATCAGAAAGAGTGTAATTTGCACCTATTTTGAATAAATACCTTGACTTGAATTTAGTGCAACACCAGGCAATCGCCGCTTATCCTTTGGATAGCACGATAAGAGAGAGAGAATCGATACCCATCCTAATCTCATTTTTTTGCCACCAAAATTCCTTCTTCACTCGTTCTTTGATAAAAGCATATTCGGTATGTGTTCCAGAGTATACATGGTTACAGGAAAAGTCGTTCTAGATCCGTTAAGGGCATGCAGTACCCATAATTTCTGACTTATTTCACTATGAAACACCTTTTCGAGATATTCGACTTTTAATTTTTTTAATTAAAATTGCCGATTTTTAGGCTACTTAATTTAATTTTGTTTATTTTGTGTGTCTTATTATTGCATTTTTACAAGTGTTATAAGATGCTTTAGGACGTCAATCATTAAAATCGTACATAAATCAATTGAATAGGCCGCAGTAGACAAGTCAAAGTTAAGAAATTAAAAAAAATATTAGAACGTTTATTTTTCTCTATGGGATATCTAAAAAAAATATAGGGGTTTATGAAAGATAGACAATCTGGTAATATTCAAACGCAGACTTTATGACTTATTAGTATTTACTATAACTTAAATCAGTATTTGACGGATAATTCCTTATAAATTGGACATGTATGGTATTTGTGACATTTGATTTCTTTGTTATTTTATTAGATTTTATGAAACTGAAATGACATTTAATTTTATAATGTAAACTACTTAAATACCTAATAATAACTGAATCTATTTAATGTTAAAAATGTTGCCAAGTATTTGTATGCCAATTACTGGCTAAATATGTTGAGACTATCTGGAATTTTTAAAATCTTTGAACATGTTACACATATTTTACAAATAAACTTTTGATAGATTGATTCTTCGCTCGCTCCTGCTCGCTGCTTATTGGCTGGAAAGTAAAAAGCTCAAAAGACCAAGCGCCTGATCTGAACTATTATCTATCATATTGTTTTCTATATTCATATGAACATTAACATTGACTGACTAGGTGGCTCAGTGGTTAGTGCCCTTGACTACTGATCCGAGGGTTGTGGGTTCGATCCCCACCCAGGGCAAGCATTTGTGTGATGAGCAGATTTGTTTGCTCTGTGTCTGGGTGTTAAATATCTATATATGTATGTATTTAAACGTATATAAGTATGTATATCAGTCTCTGGTAACCCATAACACAGGGAATCCTACTTTGGGGCCAGATGACCATGTGTGATTTGTTCCAGAATATTTATTTTATTTATTTATTTATAAAATATTTTATTTGTAAAAATGCTATGATCGGAGTTTCTCTGCGTGATCGAATCAGAAACGAGGAGATCCGCAGGAGAACTAAAGTAACCGACACAGCTCACAGAATCGCTAAACTGAAGTGGCAGTGGGCAGGGCACATAGCTCGTAGAACAGATTGCCGATGGGGCAGTAAAGTTCTCGAGTGGCGACCGCGCACCGGAAAACGTAGCATAGGCAGGCCTTCCACGAGGTGGACCGATGACCTGGTGAAGATCGCGGGAAGCCGATGGATGCGGGCAGCGCAGGACCGGTCACCGTGGAAATCCTTGGGGGAGGCCTTTGTCCAGCAGTTGACGATTTGTAGCTGATATGATAATATGTAAAAACCATAATCTTACTCTACTTATTAAGGAGCCTACGAGGGGTGAGTCCTGTATAGATCTTATAATCACCAATATAAAACATGCTACTGGTAGATTTATACCCCTCCAGCTATCTGACCATAAAACCGCGCAATTCATCATGTTTCCAGTAAAAAATAAAGTATCAGAACCCAAAAAATGGTTTCTCTATAGACGTGACCTGAACATTGATAATATCGAAAAATTTAAAATGTATCTAATAAATAGACCTGTCTTTTCATGATGTCTACTCTAAACAAAATCTAAATAGAGCTTTTCAAAAATTTTATGAATTACTCACCCTTCTTTATTACCTGAGTTTACCTAAAATAAGAATAAGAATGAACAACAAAAGGATAGATAGTAATTGGATAACTAAGGGGCTAAAAATTGGATGTAAAAGAAAAATAATGTTAAGATTTCAAAACTATAAGTCTAAATCATACGGGGCTAAAAATAAATATAATAGTTACTCAAAACTACTGAAAAAATGCATATATAATGCTCAAAAAATAACTAATACTAAATACTATATAGTGAATAGCAATAATATAAATAAAACATCATGGCAAATAATTAATGATAATATGAACAATGACATTTTAGATTCAAGTATAAAGAACATTAGAAAAGAAGACAATTTAATTGACAATCCTTTGGATATAGCTGAGACATTACAAATAAAATTAATAATACAAGCCATGGACATACTATTGAAAATCTGAACAGTGTACCAAACACCATTTTCTTAAAACCAGTGTCTATCGATGAGATAGTTAAAGTGATTGCATCTTTGAATAATTCCAACGCATGCGGAAATGATGAAAATTCTACCAAAGTTTTTAAAGAATGTAAAAACGAACTTGCTCCCGTCCTTACTTATCTGGTAAACTTATCATTAGAAAAATGTGTTTTTCCTGAAGAGCTTAAAGTGTTAGTTGTAAAACCTCTTATAAGAAAAAAGGAGATAGGTTGGATCTTTGCAATTACAGGCCTATTGCTCTCATACCAGTATTAGCAAAAAGATTTGAGAAGTGTATGCATGCTAGATTATCCGAGTTTTGTGAAAAATTCAATATAATAAAAGAGGAACAATATGGCTTCCAAAAAGGCAAATCTTGCCTCTTAGCTACTTACACCTTAACAAACTATGTCTTGAAAAATCTCGACGAAAAGAAATATACTACAGCAATATGTTTTGATATGTCGAAAGCGTTCGACTACGTGTCCCATAAATTATTACTAAAAAATTTGGAAAAATACGGGATTCGCGGCTCATCCTTGGAATGGATCTCATCCTATCTAGCGAATAGAAAACAGTGTGTGGTAATAAATAGCTTAGATGACAAAAATGTTAGCAAGCCCATTACGTCAAACATGAAATACAACAGAGTGGGAGTCCCACAAGGTAGTGTTTTGGGCCCATTATTGCTCCTGTTTTATATAAATATAAATGACGAAGCATAAATGTGTCTTATTTGCGGATGATATTAATATTATTTTGACATGTAATAAAAATGACATAAGTTTGTATGAATTAGAAATTAATAATACTGTGAAATCCGTTGTTAATTGGATGAACGATAATAATCTACATGTTAATTTAAATAAAACAAATTACATTCAGTTTAATACAAGAGGAAGTACACAATTTAACTTTGACATAAAATATATAAATCAAACAATAACTAATGTTGACCATATATCATTTTTAGTAATAGTTTTCGATAAGTACTTAACATGGAATAACCAAGTAGAAAAAGTGTGCAATAAATTAAACAGATATGTATATGTTCTTTCTAGATTACGAAAGGTCACATCACAGAAGACAGCTCTGTTAGCTTACCATGGCTGTGTATTATCTGTCTTGAGATATGGACTTTTGCTTTGGGGAAATAGCTCTCTTATATGTAAAGCTTTTACAGCACAAAAAAAAGGTATACGTGCACTGTGTGGTGCCCATCCTTTAGACAGTTGTAAACCATATTTCTCAAGACTAAATCTGTTAACTTTTCCTAGCTTATATATTTTTGAAGTGTGTATTTTCGTAAAAAAACATATTTACTTGTTCAAGAGAGCCAAAGACGTATTTCCAAGAGCTACACGAAATGTTGACCGACTAGCATCAGACAATCGTCCCAGAACTACAATATATTGTAAAAACAGTCCATTCATGTGTTCAAAAATTTATAATGCAACACCAGACTCATTTAAGAACCTAAAAATAACACTATTAAAAAAAATGTATAACTGGCTAATTGAAAAAAAAATCTATAATGTCAATGAATTATTCAACCAACAAATAATGTGACCATGAAAATCATAAATTTATGTTTTTTTAATTTAATTTTTGCATGCTTGTTTTCGGAAACCGGCTTGTTCGGGAGGCTGGAAGTCGTCAAACCTGCGTGCGAGACGATTCGTAATGACCCTCGAAAACAGTTTGTAGACATGGCTCAGAAGTGAGATGGGTCTGTAGTTCTTCAGCAGGGTATTGTCGCCCTTTTTGAAGAAAAGCACGACCACACTTCTGTGCCATGCCTTAGGCGTTTGTCCCTCAAGTATAACGGAATTGAATAATTTCTGAAGAGCTTTAAGTACCGGTGTTCCACCTGCTTTCAGAAGTTCAGCCGTAATTCCATCATCACCCGGTGCCTTATTGTTTTTAAGCTGTTTAAGAGCCATTCTAATCTCGTACAGGCTGACGTCCGGGATATCTTCAGTATAGTGTCGGGTAAGTCTAGCTCTTGGGTCTTTAGCCAGATCGCTGATAGGCAGACGTGTGGTCGTGTACAATTGTCCGTAGAACTTCTCAACTTCTTCCAGCAACTCAGTCTTAGACGATATGATCCTGCCGTCCTCAGTCTTCAGCTTGGTCAGTTGGCTTTGACCAACAGACAGATCTCTAGCGAACACTTTTGAGCCTTTGTTGTTCTCAATCGCCTCTTTGATACAATTTGTATTAAAGTGGTGCAAATCGCGAGTTAGAGACTTAGAGATCTGCCTGTTTAATTGCCGATACTGAGTAGCGTCTTCAGAGGACTGCAAAACCAATCTGCGTCTTTCTTCCATGAGGTTGCTGGTGAAGTCAGAGATTTTTTTGGTTCTGTTTGAACGGCGAGTTTTGAAAATCTTAGACCCGACCGTTTGGACAATTTCCACGAACCTGTCGTTATAATCGTCCACATTCTCGCAGTCTCCTAGGCGTTCAAAGCGATTGTGCAACTCGAGCTGAAAGTTTTCAGGGTTTTGGAGCTGGATGGGCGCTGGTCGGAGTGTGGACTTCATCAGTCGACATCTTTCTAGCTTGGTCTTTAGATTCAATGTGCCTCTTACCATTCGGTGATCGCTTCCTGTTTTGACTGAGTTGATCACAGAGACATCATTGAATATTCGCCTTCTTGTCGACAAGATGAAGTCGATCTCGTTCTTCGTTACGCCATTGGGATGCAACCATGTCCACTTTCGCTGTTTAGGCTTTTTGAAGAAGGAGTTCATCATAAAGAGGCCCTCCTTCTCAATAAAGTCGGCCAGCAGCTGGCCACGTGCATTTCTCTCTCCATATCCAAATTGCCCCACTCTCAGCTCACCATCACTTCGTTTGCCCAGTTTCGCGTTAAAGTCCCCCATAACAATGGTGTATTGAGTCCGGGAGCTATTATGTAGAGCTCTAGAGATATCCTCATATAGGAGCTCCACTTCGTCGTCGGAGTGTTGCGCGGTCGGTGCATATACCTGAATAACTTTCAGCGAATCCGTTTGGTAATTCGGAGAATAAGGTACGCTACCCTCGTCGAAACACTCTCGATCCGGACCACATTGTTAATGAGGGACTTGTGGACTAGAAACCCGACACCACCCTCGGACAGTTGGTCGCCCTCCCGGAAATAGAGCAGGTTTCCGGATTTAAGGATGTTTTAATATTAGCTATACAGAAGAGACGTATTTAAATATCATCACCTGTAATATAATTGCAAAATAAAATCTTATTTTATCTTATCTTATAACTAGCTGGAGTACCAGGCTTCGTTCAGCCCCACCCCCACAAAAAGGTTTCGAATGGTCCAAACTGTTTCAGAACGCTCCACAACATTCGAGAGTGTTCTGGAATGTTCCAAAATGATTTGTAATGTTGTTGGGGAATGCTCTCGAATAGTCTCAAATGTTCTGGGCTATGCTAGAAGTTTCTAGAGGGCAAAATTTACAGTAATTATATCTTTAATAACACGCCCTTCAGGTAAAAACGGGTACCTTCTTCTTGGATGGGGGATAGAGGGCTACCACACCATTTAACTTCCTTGATCGTACCGGGACTCGTTTCTGAGTTTTAGCGGCAAGCACATTAAACTCGCTTCGCTCTCATGAACATTGTTTCTATGACTGTCTCCGAGGGTGTGCGTGAAAGAGTAACCATCAGGTGGGATGATGTCAAGGGCTTATCAATTGTGGATTTAAAAAAAAACAACCATACATACATACAAACTTTCGCGTTTAATAATATAAGTCAAGTCAGACGAATATTTCTAGAATTTTCCATAGGCTTTTTCACCCTCCGTTTGCCAAGCCCACCTGTCACACCTACCACTGCGCTGCGCCCCCAAGTCCCCATGTCCCCATGCGTATCACGCCTTTACCGTCTCCTCTGCACAATGGAGGCAAAGTATATATATTAGTACTAATATACAGTATGGACACTCCCTGCCGCTCTCTAGATTGCAACCTCACCCCCTCGTCACCCAGATTGATGCAGATTGGTTACAGTTTGGTTGTCGAACGTATAGGATTTTGCCGCTATTTTGTTTGTTCTGTCATTCCTTTTTTTAATGTCATTTCTGGCCCGTTGTATGAAGGGTCCAGGGTGTGATACATAATACCTATTTGGTAATTCGGTAGTGCTCTTAAATTTTTGTACAGTTTGTTTCATTTAGGTAGGCTGTCTATTGACTATAGCCTTTTGTACGTGTGTAAATTCTTTTCAACCCCCGACTAGAGTTACCAGGACTTTGAATCGAAAAGCCGGTTGCAAGTGTTAAAATAAACTGATTTCTGTTTAAAAATCCAGTCTTTGGTCGAAAATAAAACTCAGTAGATTGTAACTACGTTTTATTAACCTTTATAATAATATTACTTTTACCAATTGTACTATTTGTATTTATATTTCTGTCCACTAGCAACAGCTTTCAAAAAATCTCTTTTTGTGGAAATTTCACTGTAAAATTCTTCATATTCGCGCGGGCCCATCTATAGGTAACTCTTAATTCTTAAAATCCGGTCAAGACCGGATTTATACGGTCAGATGGTAACCCTACCCCCAGGGGTGTTATAAGTTTAAGGTGTTACGATAATGTTATGAAATTGTATGAAGTTTAATAAATAAATGAGCGCCCAAACCAAAGAGTAAAAAATATTAGTTTCCCAAACGGATTGTGATATAGTTTTTTAGGGTTCCGCAATTTGTTTAAAGGTGAATTAGTCGAGAGTGACGTTAACTATGATTCAAGATAATCTGTTCAGCTGTTTGAAAATAATCAGCTATTTTTGTAGTTGATGAAGAGATGTGAGCAACGTTTTATGGTCTGATTTATTCGAAATTCGGTATTCTCCAAGAAATAACATTAAATTGTAGGGTCTAGTTCAAGGTTTTACTTACGAAAACAAGTCCTTGTTGGTTCACACACAAAGTTTATTGTCCAAAAGAATTACACAACACATAAGAAGAAAATATAGAAAGCCGTAATAGTTTGTATGTAAATAATTGAAAAAAAGTTCTAAAATCAACGAAAAAAACATGAAAAAAACTATCGTCAAGTAAAATTTTAATCGCATCGGTCATATTTTATTTTATTCATTCGCTATTGAATACGGTTTGGTCTGGTGGAGTAGGGTGACCTTAATGTTTTAGGATAAAAAATCAAAAATGGTAGAAAAGGATGCCACAAAATAATTATACGGAGCGGCGGTGGCGTAACGGTTACGGCCGCTACCTCCTGTCCGGGAGACCGTGGTTCGAATCCTGCCATGTACCAATGTATTTTCGAAATTCGATTTCATATGTATGTTTATCCGTTTCTCTTACGGCGAAGGAAAACATCTTGAGGAAATCTGCACACGCCTGCAAAGAAACTCGAAGGTTGTGTATGAAGTCAACCAACCCGCACTGGGCCCGCGTGGTCGACAAAATCGCCCTAATTCAGGGTAGGCTCGAGCCCCTCGGTGTGGACGTATATAAGCTGAAAAGATGAAGAAGAAGATGAAGGACATGGTAACTTGACCTTATGGTGCAGCATCACCTGGAATTTGCAGAATACCTAACTATTCACCTACTTACAGCAGAGGTATCGTGTTTGGGCTCATTGGAGTGGTCTCAATGAATAGGTTAAACATAGATGATAATTATAATACTTACTAATATTATAATTGTCAAAATCTGTTTGTTTATTTGTTATCTTTTCACACTTACACACCTCAATCAATCTTGACAAAATTTGGCATGGAGGTAATATGCTAATTTTTATCTCGTGATGAAAATAGCATAATCCGATTCAGTTTCTGAGGGAACTGAAAAAAAAAACTTTTTTTTGGTTGATTTCTTTAACATCGCAACGGAGCAACGGACTGTTGTGATTTATTGCACAGAGATGGTTGAGCGGGTGTAAAATGACATAGACTACTAAAAAGCATAGCCAGAGACAGTTCCCGAGGGGTCTAGGGAAAACTTATTTCCACACTCGCGCACGTCGGTGTCGCAACGGAGCAACGGACTGTTGTGATTTATTGCACAGAGATGTTTGAGCGGGTGTAAAATGACATAGACTACTAAAAAGCATAGCCAGAGACAGTTCCCGAGGGGTCTAGGGAAAACTTATTTCCACACTCGCGCACGTCGGTGTCGCAACGGAGCAACGGACTGTTGTGTTTATTGCACAGAGATGTTTGAGCGGGTGTAAAATGACAAAGACTACTAAAAAGCATAGCCAGAGACAGTTCCCGAGGGGTCTAGGAAAAACTTATTTCCACACTCGCGCACGTCGGTGTCGCAACGGAGCAACAGATTGACATGATTTTTTGCATAGAAAAAGTTAAGGGGTGGGGAAGTGGCATAGACTGCTAATCAGAATAGCCCGATATAGTTCCCGCCCGAGGAATCTGTAGTAAACTCCTGTCCACCTCAAAGACATCAAGTCATAAAAACGATGCTCACGCAAGTGAAACCTCGTGCAAAAACTAGTGATAGTATAAAAATAAAAAAAATAATATCAATGCAAATATTTTCGAGGTTATTAAAACTTCAATCGTTTGGAAGATTTGACCTTTACAAACTCACTAAGATACATACATACAAACAGATCAACTGCTATTTTAAGCAAAAGGATCTATTGTCACCGGGACTACGGCTTCATAGCAAATTTCAGCTAAATCGGACCGCTGGAAGTCGCTCTAAAATCGTTTGGAAGATTTGACCTTTACAAACTCACTAAGATACATACGTACAAAAATTGCAAGTAAAATAAAATCCTATTACAGGTATTGATTTCCTATTTTACATATTTTGTGCAATAAAGAGTTAAAATATATTGTGTAAATAAATAAGCTTTTGAATAGCTTTTATTTAACTTGCAATGTTTGTATGTATGTATCTTAGTTAGTTTGTAAAGGTCAAATCTTCCAAACGATTTTAGAGCGACTTCCAGCGGTCCGATTTAACTAAAATTTGGTATGAAGCCGTATTCCCGGTGACAATAGATTCTTTTGCTATTTTAAAGAGAATCTGATGATGAACTTAGGAGGTAAAAATCAAGCTCCCAGGATCGTATTTTATTTTCAATAGAATCGAAGGAAATACTGAGCTCGCCTTTTTTGCATTTTGAAAACGTGCCGTGAGCTTTTGACCATAAAAACTCTATTTAAATAAAAATACAATTGTACCTAAAATATTTCAGGGTTTTCTTCAACTTATATTTTTAATCATGCATATAGGTTCTGTTTTCGTAAGAAAATAAGATATATTGTGAATGTTTAGTTAAATTCATGCTATAATCTACACTTAAAGGTGGTCGGTATTTCGAAGGTATTAAAGCTTTAAAAAGCTACGAGCTCAAAGAGACATATCGCAACGTGGTCATTAAATGCTGATGTCAAAAATCTTAACTTGCTTTACTTCTGGAGTTCAAATCCAATTGTTGGTTTAATGTCAATTAGGTCCCATATCCAGCGTTTCCAATTCCCCCTTCGATCGAAATATGATTCATCATCGCAGGGAAACCCAGACAAAGCCAGACGAAGACATTTGCGTTTCCTCGCCTCGATACGTCCTTATTGTACGTCGCACTCCAGCGGCACTGCGCATGCGTTATCCTCCCTCGTCTGTCCTCGTCCCTCTACTGGGCGTGGGCCCTCCGTCCCTCTCGCTCCGGGGAGGGTCGATCTATACCACGCTAGGTACGACTACGGTGCCATACCAGCGCGCTAGTACGCAGGTTTCTGGCGTTTGACGTGAACGTCATCAATCGTCAGTCGGTCCCGGTACGCTGAGCGGCCGCTAAAATGTCGCGCGCCGTGCTTTTTGTTAGTGTTTTTACCATATTTTTGGACGTCCTCCATGCTGGACAGGTAAGCTCCCATACAACAATCTTGTAGTTTAGAATTGATTTTTCATTGATCGCATGTTGACGGCGTGTCGGGGCTACTAAGTCGAAAATCGATTAAACGCGTTCGGTAATGTTTTCACAACGGGTGTAAACTGAAAGTAGCTGACTAAAAGATACGATTTTGCAGACATTGTAAAGATAGGGATGCCGTAAAAGTTTCAATTCTTTTTGATTCAGCGTATTTTTATGCCTTAGATAGGAAGATTGATGCAGATTGCGTAACTATTTTTAACCTTGTGGAAAATAAGGGCGCAAGTTTTTTTACGCTTTTGTGGGTTTGATTAAGGTGTTTATTTACTCGTCTCTTTTCACTGAAAATTTGATCAATTTTTGTGTGTGTGTAGTTAGTTCTTATAATTGTTTGATCGACGGCTTTCTTACTTGTCTTTCTAATAATTTTGAGAGCCACCTACTTATTTAAACCGTTAAAAAGATGACGGAATGAGAAATGACCTACACTATTTACTTACTTTATGGGATATTAGCTTTTGTCCGCAGTTGTAACCGCGTCGATAATTGTTGAATACTTTTCTATTATTTAGCCTATCCTTCAGGAATCACTTATGAAATCGTAATAAAAGATAGCCTGTATCCTTTTCCATGCCACATGGCTACGTTTATGTCAAATTTCGTGAAGATTGGTTGAGGCGTTGAAATGTCAAGAGATAAAAAAATAAACAAACAAATTTTCACATTTATAATATTATATCAACTCAAGGTGACCCAAAAGGCGATAGAGCAAGCTATGCTCGAAGTTCCCCTACGCGATCGAATCAGAAATAAGGAGAGCCGTAGGAGAACCAAAGTAATCGACATAGCTCACAGAACCGCTAAACTTAAGTGGCAGTGGGCAGGGCACATAGCTTGCAGAACAGATGGCCGTTGGGGCAGTAAAGTTCTCGAGTGGTGACCGCGAACCGCAAGACGTAGCGTAGGCAGGCCTCCCACACGGTGGACCGACGAGATGGTGAAGGTCGCAGGAAGCCGCTGGATGCGGGCAGCGCAGGACCGGCCGTCGTGGAAATCCTTGGGACGGCCTTTGTCCAGCAGTAGCAGTAGACGTTTTCCGGCTGATATGATGATGAATATAATATATCCAATATAATGATTAAATGGTTGCGAATCACATTCAAAATAAGTTCTTTAGATATTTGAACAACTTAGGTACCTTGAAAATAAGTTCTTCAGATATTTGAACAACTTAGGTACCTTCAAAATAAGTTCTATAGATATTTGAACAACTTAGGTACCTTCAAAATAAGTTCTATAGATATTTGAACAAGTTAGGTACCTACCCAAAGGGTCTAAAGTTACAATGTATAATCAAACATATCCTACTAATATTATAAATGTGAAAGTTTGTATGTATGAATGTATGTATGGATGTTTGTTACTCTTTCACGCAAAAACTACTGAACTATGTTCCCGCGGGCGAAGCCGCTGGCAAAATCTAGTTCGTTAATAATCAGAGCTTAGTTGCTTTGCTGATGAATCTAAATCGGTGTCATTGTCCACTGTCCCCCCCCCCATCCCCGCCCCCCATATGCCCATTGGAACAGGTTTGTTTGCTATGTGTCTGGGTGTTCAATATCTATATTGTATTTAGATATAAGTTCGTAGAACAGATGGCCGTTGGGGCAGTAAAGTTCTCGAGTGGCGACCACGCACCGGAAAGCGTAGTGTACGCAGGCCTCCCTCTCGGTGGACCGATGACCTGGTGAAGGTCGCGGGAAGCCGCTGAATGCGGACAGCGCAGAACCGTTCGTTGTGGAGATCCTTGGGGAGGCCTATGTCCAGCAGTGGACGTCCTTCGGCTGATATGATGATGATGATTTAGATATAAGTATGAAGCCAGATGGCCGTTGGGGCAGTAAAGGTTTCGAGTCGCAGGACCGGTCGTTGCGGAAATCCTTGGGGAAGGCCTTTGTCTAGAAGTGGACGGCTTTTGGCTGACATGATGATGATGAGTTGTAAACATATGATTACGCAGTTGGAACAAGATCTTCAAGAGCACTCTAAGAAGCTTATTAATTATTGCAAACAACCAGTGCCAACACATGTTAAGAAAAACGAGAACGTCACCCTCGACTTTTACTTGGAAAACCACCTATTGGAAAAAACTTTTCATTCAAAAATTATTGCAAAACTCAATGTACTTATTATTGCAAAAGTGTATTTTTGTTAAAAAGCTTCAAAAAATTAACACTATATTAACATTTTAATAATCAAAATCAATATACTTAGCAATAGAACATATAAAATTAAACAAAATTACATATAAATAAATAGTGACATCAAAATTTCACCGTAAGAATACATCCTGAAACCTGCACACGCCTGCGAAGAAACACGAAGGTTGTGTGTGAAGTCGACCAACCCGCACTGGGCCCGCGTGGTCGACTAAGACCCGATCGCCCTAATTCAGGGTAGGCTCGAGCCCCTCGGTGGGGACGTATATGAACTGATATGATGATCAAAATTTAAGGTGCGTTGCTTAGACTTTTTTGATGTGAGTACCTACTTGATGTGTATTATTAGGTCATGCAACACTGATGAAAAGTAACCTGTTGGGGCCTGAAAACGAATTTTAATTTTTTTTTAATTTATTTATTTATTGTATGATAATTGTATTGGAAACGTTAAAAACCGTCTTCAATCTCAAAAACCAAGACAATTTCGGTAGATTTTTTTGGTTTTTGTTAATGTTCTAAAAAAAGTATATACTCAACCGGTTTTGATAAAATTTAAATGAGACCAACCTGGTAGTATCGAATAAAAAAAAATCATGAAAATCGGTTCACAAACTGGAAATATATCGCGTACATAACAAACGTACAAAAAACATAGAGGCGAAGTCGAGAACATGTGAGTACCTCCTCCTTTTTGGAGGGATAAAGTTGATTGAACTCAGAGACTGAACTACTTTTCCCTGTGAAAAGAAAAAAGTTATTCAATATTCCTTAAAAAGTCTTTGATGTGTTATTCGGCCGTAAAAAACCAAAACAGATCAAAGAAGGTATGAAAAACCAGGAAGCTCGACTTTCCATACAAACGTAGTTCAGCTTTAATACAAACACTACATGACGGATTAAATCCAAACTTTGAGAATATATTGAGTAGACACATATCGATGTTTGTAATTAGTTTTCGATGTACTAATATAAAAAGGGAAAAAATAAGAGAAGTTTCAAACTTTCAGTACAAAACTAATTTAAGCCTTCGTTTAGTTATGTTTCAATGTGCTACGGTTAAAACTAATTATAAACATCGATATGTGTATACTCTATAATTATATTTGCAAAGTTAGGATTCAACGCGGCATGTAGTTTTTGGTATTAAAACGGAACTACGTTTGTATGGAAACTCGAGCCCCCTGGAGACCCTTAAGATACAGGGTGGCGTTCACTAGATGTAAGAAGTTCACGTAGGTCTGTGGTAATGCCAAAAACATGACAAATCTCATACATTTAAAACTCATAATTTTTTTATCGGAAATTTGTACCGGCCTTGGTGCGACGTTTTAACCGATGAAAAAACGGAGGAGGTTCTCAAGTCGACCCGTGTATATTTATTTTATGTATGATCACGCATATCTTTGTGTGCTTTTATGTATGATCGATCACGCATATCAAGCGCCGGAACTAACTTCGCTTGTTGTCCAGGGTTCCTTTGGTGAGTCATATTAACTGTAGCTCAGTCATAATAAGTAAAGCTTTTTTTCATAGAATATGGTGGAGCGTCGGTGACGTAACGGCTAGGGCCGCCGCCTCCTGTCCGAGAGGTCGTGGTTCGAAACCTGCCACGTACCAATGTGATTTCGAATTTCGAATTTATAGTACGTTTATCCGACGCTCTTACGGTAAAGGAAAACATCGTGAGGAAACCTGCACACGCCTGCGAAGAAACTCGCAGGTTGTGTGTGAAGTCGACCAACCCGCACTGGGCCCGCGTGGTCGACTAAGGCCCGATCGCCCTAATTCAGGGTAGGCTCGAGCCTCTCGGTGGGGACGTATATGAGCTGATATAATGATGATATGGTCGGCAAAACAGTACTTTCCGACGCTCTTGAATGGTCGCTGACCTAGTACCTAATTTAGAGAACTACTTAGTTTTTTAGAAGAGAATAGTGCTTTTAAAAAGATCGCGCGTCAATTAGCACCTATTATTATATTTAAGCCGCAAAAAAATAAAAAAATAAAAAACTATTTAACAAAAAATTACTCAAAATTATTTAGGTATTTACATTAGTGTAGGAGCTCAGTTTTTTTTTAATTAAAAATTTGAGTGCGTTTGACTGCAACTTTTTTGAGGATCGTACACGCAAACTCAAATAATGCCTATTCACTCTTGCCTTAAAGATCCCCAAATTATAGGAATCGGGAAACACTGACGCGGGCAAGGAGTTCCACAGTTAGGCTGAAAAGGTTCTTTTTATTTTTCCCATATTTTTTCGTCGGTTTAATTTTTTGTTAAAAAGTTTTTAACGGAAATATTGTTTTTATTGTAACTATTTTTTTTTACTTTTATAATATATTGTTCTCTTTTTTAATATCAGGAGGAAACTGTATTATTGCAGTATAATCAGCCTAATACATTCCACTGCTGGACAAAGGCCTCCTCCAAGGATTTCCACAACGACCGGTCCTGCGCTGCCCGCATCCAGCGGCTTCCGCGACCCTCACCAGGTCGTCAGTCCACTGATGGGAGGCCTGCCTAAGCTAGGTCTTTCGGTGCGCGGTCGCCACTTGAGAACTTTACTGCTCTGATACGGTGATATGATGATGGATGATGATGATGATGATCGTAGTACTTATATCATTTTATTATACAAAATCAATATGACTACTGAAAATTAAATTGGCCATAACATGGCCATAACTCGAAATCTAACAAGCTATACTGAGACATTGAAACACTCGAAATAAATCCTTTATCTTCTCTTACAATGCCTACATTGTGTTCCCTAAAACTCTGTTTAATTGGGAAATAAATAGTGAACGGGCCCGCAGCCCTGGGCACCTACTTATTTCTTTAACACATAGTCTAAGATAGCGGTTCTCAAACTTCTTTAGCTGGCGAAGCACTTTTGCAACACTAAAAATAAGTTTTTTGTTGCCAGCTCGTCACTGCGTCCGCTCACGCAAATTTTAATAACTACAAAAAAAAAAAAAAAAAAATACGAACGTAAACTTGAATAATTCGAAAACCACTGGACTCTTATATTATTATTTTGATTTAGTTATTAAACTTGGACTTTTGTAGACATATTTGTTATTTCTTTCGTACGCTACCTACGTGTCACCTAATTTTTGCCTTTGATATGACATCATTTTTTGTGCGTAGACGGCTTTTAAGCTATTGCATAGCATTTATCGCGGGCTTTAAGCGCGGCGACCGAATCAAGAAATTCCGTAATGAACATAAAACCTAACACCCCACGCTCGGCCGATTTTAAAAAAATTTACAGTGCCATCTATTAGCGATTTGCGGTACTAAAAGGACTTATTGGTGAAAATTTTACTTATTGCAAAAGGATTTTACTGGTGTAACTTTCTTAGTGTTAATTTATTACACAAACACCCCGCGCCCCAAGGACTATATGGTACTGGTAAATACTGCATAAATAAAAAAAAAATAAAAAAATATAATTGCATAAGTTGATAAAAATGCTATGCAATAGCTTTACCGCGGCAGTCCCCGAGTGCCACACGTTTTTTTATATTTCTTTGGCGGAGCCCTAGTGTTCTGCGGTACATACATTGAGTATGATTGCTCTAAGAAAACTTGGGGAAGGAGAAAACACTCGACATTTCAGAATAACGCTTATGATATCCACAGGGTTGATTATCCGCTACGAACTGCAATCGGCTTTGTAAATTGGTCACGCATCGCGAAGGCCTAGCCCTGTGATACGAATAGCGAGAGATTCCTATCAAATTTAATTAAAAGCTTTATTAGAATCGTGTACGAATTAGGCCGGGAACTCAGTCAAAGGGCACATTCTAAAATTTCAGTTCTTATGTAGAATATTTAGAGGCCCCAACTGTATTTTTTTCAATTCTCAATTGGTAAGCCCTTGGCATCATCTCACCTGATGGTACGTGACGATGATGCCGAAGATGGAAGCGGGTTTACCGAGATTCCCCAATGCAATGCTATCTTATCTTCAATGTGATAAGGGTTCCTGTTCTAAACAGGAAGTGTTTTATTTTATTATCATCATCAGCCAAAAAACGTCCACTGAAACAAAGGCCTCCCCCAAAGATTTTCACGGCGATGACCGGTCCTACGCTGCCCGCTTTCAGTGACTTCCCGCGATCTTCACGTGGTCGTCGGTCCACCGCGTGGGAGGCTTGCCGAACTTTACTACCCCAAAGGCCATTTGAGCTATGTGCCCTGCCCACTGCCACTTCGGTTTAGGGATTCTTTGAGCTTAGTGATTTTTATTTTATATTGTGTGTAACTTTCTGCTTTGTGTGTATGAGCCTGAATTCGGTGAAGCTCTACCGAGGTAGAAGTGCAGACAATGACGATTTCACTTTAATATTTCACGATTATTCATAATGACAAATTGAAAATTGATTTTATATAAAATCACTTCAAGTACCGCTTTCAATTTGTCATAATGACGATTTCGTCTGATTTTTCTTTCTATTCACTGGTTACTTTATGATTCTTAAAATATTGAAAAGTGGCGACATCACAGGCACAAATACTATAAAAATATTGAAAAGTGGCGACATCACAGGCACAAATACTATAAAAATATTGAAAAGTGGCGACATCACAGGCACAAATACTATAAAAATATTGAAAAGTGGCGACATCACAGGCACAAATACTATAAAAATATTGAAAAGTGGCGACATCACAGGCACAAATACTATAAAAATATTGAAAAGTGGCGACATCACAGGCACAAATACTATAAAAATATTGAAAAGTGGCGACATCACAGGCACAAATACTATAAAAATATTGAAAAGTGGCAACATCAATGGCACAGATACTATAAAAAACGGCCCAGTACAAGTTTCAACTGAAGATTCATTGAATTCTTTAGTGTAATTTAATTAATTTTTATAAAAGTATGTATGTATGTAGAGCGTCGGTGGCGTAAAGGCAAGGGCCGCTACCTCCTTCCGGGAGGTCGTGGTTCGATCCTGCCACGTACCAATGTGTTTTCGAATTTCGATTTAAAATGTACGTTTATCCGACTCTCTTATACGGTGAAGGAAAACATTGTGAGCAAACCTGCACACGCCTGCAAAGAAACTCGAAGGTTGTGTGTGCAGTCGACCAACCCGCACTGGGCTCGCGTGGTCGACTAGGATCGCCCTTATTCAGGGTAGGCTCGAGCCCCTCAGTGGGGACGTATATGAGCTGATGTGATGAAAAAGTATGTAATATTTAATATCTCCCATTGGTTTTTTTTATTATTTCTGTGCCATATAAAAAACGGAACAATGCCGATTGCAGTTTAAAAAAATGCAATGTATCTCCGTCCTGGGTCCTATCTGCCACCAATTTTCCACTGCCTATATGTATTCTCCAGCATCTTTCAGCTCACTTTCAATATCTGGCATTTGTTCGATGCATGTGACTCTGATTTATTTTTTACTTGCTTTTTCCCGCGGCTTCGCTCGCGTGAACATTATTTTTATGACTGCTTTTGAGGGTGAGTGGTGGGCGAGTCGCAAGCGGCTCGCGAGCGTGGAATTGAGTTTTCTCCAGATCCCTAGCCCAGATTGGGCTATTGTGATTAGCAATCTATGATACTCCTCAACCATCTGCGCAAAAAATCACAAAAATCCATTGTTCCGTTGCGATTTTAAAGAAATTAGCCAAAAAAGAGTATTTTGTTCAGTTCCCTCAGGAACTGCATTGGACTATGCTATTTTCACGAAATAAAAAGTAGCCCATGTCCTTCCCCGTGATACAGGCTACCTGCATGCCAAATTTCATCAAGATTGGTCAAGGTGTTGAAGCGTGAAAAGGTAACACACAAACAAACAAACACATTTTCACATTTGTAATATTAGTAAGGATATGATCGTGATTTGGATCCCCGGTTATTAGCGACACCGACATCCTCTCCTTTAATTACATCTGTGTGAGAGATAATTATATTTTCTTGTGAACTGATAACTCAGCTACCCTCTAATTAAATGTACTGAGAAATGGAGTAGGCTGTGTATAAGAACCGCTAACGAGATTACCCCCGCAAATGAGATTAGTAAATGCTTAATCTGGTAGAAAGAATGACGGATCTGTTAGGTAACCTCTTTTCTTATCATTTTGTAATTTTATAAATGACTAGCTGTTTCCCGCGGCTTTACCCGCGTGGACAACGTTTCTATGACTTCTCGAAGGTGCGCAATGCGCGAGCCGCAAGCGGCTCACGAGCGTTGGTAAAAAGGTAGTCTATGTGTTAATCCAGGTCCTAATCTGTCTACCTACCAAATTTCAGCCGTATCAGTTCAGTAGTTTTTGCGTGAAGAAGTAACAAACATACACACTCACCCACTCACAAACTTTCCCCTTTATAATAAAAGTGTGTTTTTGCGTGAAGAAGTAAAAAACATACACTCACACACTAACAAACTTTCGCTTTTATAATATGTGATTTGATTACTTATTATTAAATGATTTATTATAATACATGTACAAATAGTTGTACACGTACATTCATCCAGACGTCCATTTCATGACCACCGATTCTGCGCTACCCGCGTCCAGCGGCTTCCCGCGACCTTCACCAGGTCATCAGTCCACCGAGTAGGAGGCCTGCCTACGGTTCCTTTGCCTGTGCGCGGTCGCCACTCGATAATATTACTGCCCCAACGGCCATCCGTTCTACGAGCTATATGTACCTTCACCAATATTTTACTGCTTGCAACATCTTCTACAAATATTTTATATTTTACTAACAACTGCTAAATTATCAATCAACCAATTCGATTTCAGAGCAGGCTTTAGATATTGGTATGGTATGTTTTCTTGCTATCTTGGAGACCTTTCTCACATTGTTACTTTGTGAAACATTTCTTACTTAGTGCCTGTTCTTTCTTTATGTCTAGAGCTTTAGCGATATCTTTATTGTGGTCAATTTTAACGTGTCGGTAAACGAGTTCAAGAAAAAAAAATACTAAAAGGTCTGTTCATTTCTAGATTTCAAAATGTTTATTTTAAATAGGTGCATGTTACACTCTTTCTGATGGTCACAAGATAGCGATTACATTACTTAATGTCAGATTGTAAAAATATTATAAACAAACAATCATCAGTTAATAATGTCAAGAAAATCATTGATGTAAATCAAAAATAATGTCATTTAGACATAAAAAACAATATGACACGAGAAGTAATACATGAAAATTATTTAATTTGTCGTTAAGGCGAGGTGTTGATTGGAACAGTTGTCTTTGTTTTTTTCTTTACGTGTAAAGAATAAAGAAAATAACCACAATTTTTCAATGTTTTTTCAAAAACTAAAATGAAAGTATAAAAAATAATAATAACAATACTCACTTTGTATTATCTTAAAAAATATTGAAGAATATATTTTAAATTTATATTTCAAAATGCTAGTCATACATAACTAGAGTTGAAAATAACGGTGTAGATCTATCTTTGGATTCTTTTTCTATCAAGCCAAAACTGCTCAATCGTGTTTCTAATAGCTTTTGACTTAAAGGAACAATAAGACTATTTTTTTCTACCTGGGAATTTCTATCGTTTAGAAGTAATTGAAGCCAAAAATAACGAAAATCTGTAATATTACCGCCTTAATGCCTATGACAAAATAGGCCAGTTCACACGGACAGCACCGGTTCACGAGTATAACGCGAGAGTCAGCTATCGCCCCCTTCGTCCATTTATTAGAGGAAAAGGAACGCCCGGCTCCCATTGTAAAGGTTCCTCAAGATTTGTTAGATAATTTAACTAAATAACTAATTAAAACGTCGATGCCACGTCTGATTCGCCTTCGTTGCAAATTGGAATGGAAATTGTTTCCGATGAGCCGCTCAGTAAAAGCAAATTCCACGTGGTGATTGGCTTTTGACACGCTTTTTAGGGTCCCGTACAGCAAAATAAAAAACAAACCCTATTTGGACCACTTCGTTCAAATCCGAAAATTCTAAATTTGTATTTATATCACATAAAAAATTGCTATTACAAACTTAAATTTGCAATTAGAGAATAGGGATGACAACAGCATCAGAAATAAATTATGAACTCTTCATCACTAAATTGCCCTCCTAGGTACTTAAACTTCTGAAAACCTTACTCGTTTTGCTTTCCATCAAGTCTTCGATTTTTAATTCATCAAAATCACAAAATGAGTACACATATGATGCTGCTAAACTATGACGTCACACCTAGGTATTTCAAACATTTTTAGATCAAAATTTCGTTTTTGACAGATGATAAAAAGTAACTCAGATGACTAGCATTCGTCATCCCTATTGACACTGAAGGCAGATCGCAAAAATCCGGTAGTTCGCGATCTGCCTAGATATTCCCAGGCATATCGTGAAAGACCCAGGCTCTAAAAATACTAAGTTGACGGAGCCCCGCGGGCGCCTTACTACGATAGCGTCAGACATGCTAAAACGAATCTAACCTTAGTATTTGTCGAAGCCCCGTGATAAAATGTCTGGGCCCTTCATAAATTATTTGTTAAAAATAAAAACAATAAAACATACTCTTTTTAGCATTCTTATCATTATTTACAATTTGTACTCTCGTACTGATTAGGTCCTTGAAATGATCTTAAATTGACTGAAGAACTATACTTGCGTTGATGTCTTTCTATTAATTATTTCTTAAGACGTAGCGAGGTGCTCAAGTTGATATCTTTTATATGACTACTAGCTGTCCCGGCGAACTACGTTCCGCCTTACACTACACTGCCCTACCCTACCCTACCCTACAATACACTACCTTACACTACCCTACCCTACACTACCCTACACTACACTACCCTACCCTACCCTAAACTACACTACACTACACTAAACTACCCTACCCTACCCTACACTACACTACACTACACTAAACTACCCTACCTACGACACAAATAAAAAACGGCCCCTAGTCCCCGGCGGCCCCGCTATTCCTGGCTCCGGTAGCGGTCAAGGTAACGGCGGGGCATGGGGTGCGAAGAATCCCCGGCAGATGCCAGGCTACCAACACAAAAGACCTCTGGCCCTGGCAACCTACAACACGCGCACACTGTGAACCGACGTAAAGTTAACAGAACTCGAGGAAGCATTGAGCAGGTTACGATGGGACATCGTAGGATTGTGTGAAGTCCGAAGAGAGGGGGAGGACACCATAATCCTTAAATCCGGAAACCTGCTCTATTTCCGGGAGGGCGACCAACTGTCCGAGGGTGGTGTCGGGTTTCTAGTCCACAAGTCCCTCATTAACAATGTGGTCCGGATCGAGAGTGTTTCAACGAGGGTAGCGTACCTTATTCTCCGAATTACCAAACGGTATTCGCTGAAAGTTATTCAGGTTTATGCACCGACCGCGCAACACTCCGACGACGAAGTGGAGCTCCTATATGAGGATATCTCTAGAGCTCTACATAACAGCTCCCGGACTCAATACACCATTGTTATGGGGGACTTTAACGCGAAACTGGGCAAACGAAGTGATGGTGAGCTGAGAGTGGGGCAATTAGGATATGGAGAGAGAAATGCACGTGGCCAGCTGCTGGCCGACTTTATGGAGAAGGAGGGCCTCTTTATGATGAACTCCTTCTTCAAAAAGCCTAAACAGCGAAAGTGGACATGGTTGCATCCCAATGGCGTAACGAAGAACGAGATCGACTTCATCTTGTCGACAAGAAGGCAAATATTCAATGATGTCTCTGTGATCAACTCAGTCAAAACAGGAAGCGATCACCGAATGGTAAGAGGCACATTGAATCTAAAGACCAAGCTAGAAAGATGTCGACTGATGAAGTCCACACTCAGACCAGCGCCCATCCAGTTCCAAAACCCCGAAAACTTTCAGCTCGAGTTGCACAATCGCTTCGAATGCCTAGGAGACTGCGAGAATGTGGACGATTATAACGACAGGTTCGTGGAAATTGTCCAAACGGTCGGGTCTAAGATTTTCAAAACTCGCCGTTCAAACAGAACCAAAAAAATCTCTGACTTGACCAGCAACCTCATGGAAGAAAGACAAAGATTGGTTTTGCAGTCCTCTGAAGACGCTACTCAGTATCGGCAACTAAACAGGCAGATCTCTAAGTCTCTAACTCGCGATTTGCGCCACTATAATACAAATTGTATTAAAGAGGCGATTGAGAACAACAAAGGCTCAAAAGTGTTCGCGAGAGATCTGTCTGTTGGTCAAAGTCAACTGACCAAGCTGAAGACTGAGGACGGCAGGATCATATCGTCTAAGACTGAGTTGCTGGAAGAAGTTGAGAAGTTCTACGGACAATTGTACACGACCACACGTCTGCCTGTCGGCGATCTGGCTAAAGACCCAAGAGCTAGACTTACCCGACACTATACCGAAGATATCCCGGACGTCAGCCTGTACGAGATTAGAATGGCTCTTAAACAGCTTAAAAACAATAAGGCACCGGGTGATGATGGAATTACGGCTGAACTTCTGAAAGCAGGTGGAACACCGGTACTTAAAGCTCTTCAGAAATTATTTAATTCCGTTATACTTGAAGGACAAACGCCTAAGGCATGGCACAGAAGTGTGGTCGTGCTTTTCTTCAAAAAGGGCGACAATACCCTGCTGAAGAACTACAGACCCATCTCACTTCTGAGCCATGTCTACAAACTGTTTTCGAGGGTCATTACGAATCGTCTCGCACGCAGGTTTGACGACTTCCAGCCTCCCGAACAAGCCGGTTTCCGAAAAGGATTTAGTACCATAGACCACATACATACGCTGCGGCAGATTATACAGAAGACCGAAGAGTACAATCAGCCACTATGCTTGGCGTTCGTGGACTATGAGAAAGCCTTCGATTCGGTCGAAACCTGGGCTGTGTTACAGTCTCTCCAGAGGTGCCAAATTGACTATCGATACATCGAAGTGCTGAAGTGTTTGTATGAAAACGCCACCATGTCGGTTCGCCTCCAGGATCAAAACTCGGAACCTATCCAGCTGCAGCGAGGGGTGAGACAGGGAGACGTTATATCTCCGAAACTGTTCACCGCCGCCCTGGAAGATGTTTTTAAGCTTTTGGACTGGGGTAGACTTGGCATCAATATCAACGGCGAGTACATCACCCACCTTCGATTCGCTGACGATATCGTGGTCATGGCTGAGACTATGGACGACTTAGGCACAATGCTCGATGGCCTCAGTAGAGCCTCTCAACAAGTGGGTCTTAGAATGAACATGGACAAGACGAAAATTATGTCAAACGTCCGTGTCATACCTACTCCTCTGAAGGTTGGAGGCTCTACACTCGAAGTTGTTACCGAATATGTATACCTGGGACAAACAGTCCAGTTAGGTAGGTCCAACTTCGAGAAAGAGATCAATCGTCGAATCCAACTCGGCTGGGCAGCGTTCGGGAAGCTTCGCAATATCTTTACGTCCCAGATACCGCAGTGTCTTAAGACCAAGGTCTTCGACCAATGTGTGTTGCCAGTGATGACGTACGGAACTGAGACATGGTCGCTTACTATGGGCCTCATAAGAAGGCTCAAGGTCACCCAAAGGGCAATGGAGCGTGCTATGCTCGGAGTTTCTCTGCGTGATCGAATCAGAAACGAGGAGATCCGTAAGAGAACCAAAGTAACCGACATAGCTCTCAGAATTGCTAAACTTAAGTGGCAGTGGGCGGGGCACATTGCTCGTAGAACAGATGGCCGTTGGGGCAGTAAAGTTCTCGAGTGGCGACCACGCACCGGAAAGCGTAGTGTAGGCAGGCCTCCCACTCGGTGGACCGATGACCTGGTGAAGGTCGCGGGAAGCCGCTGGATGCGGGCAGCGCAGAACCGGTCGTCGTGGAGATCCTTGGGGGAGGCCTATGTCCAGCAGTGGACTTCCTTCGGCTGATATGATGACCCTACCTACATAAGAAACTTCTCCTGACAATAACGAACTCGACAAAAAAAGAATTAGCGAAATTGGTCCAGCAGTTCTTGAGTTATAAAATTACAACGAGAAGTGGCATTGATTTTTATTTATTTAGATTTTATGGGGGTAGCGAGGTGATCGCGTTGATATCTTTTATATAACTATTTCGTTAGGCGTAGCTGAGATGATCGCGTTGATATCTTTTATATGACTATTTCGTTAGGCGTAGCTAAGTGATCGCGTTGATATATTTTATATGACTATTTCGTTAGGCGTAGCGAGGTGATCGCGTTGATATCTTTCGTATGACTATGTTTCATTAGCCGTAGCAAGACGCTCGCGTTGATGTCTTTCCTATGAATATTTCTTTAGGCACAGGCTAGGCGTAACATATGGTGCTCGCATCTATGTCTTCCCTTTAACTCTTTCGTTAAGTGTAGCGTCGGCGTAATGCTCACGTTGACGCCTTTGTATCTCTGTTTTACTAGGCGTAACATATTATGACGCACCAACGATTCGTTAGGGGAAGTAAGCTCAGTGATATGATATAAAATCACAGATTTACGCCAGTAATATAGGTCACTGTATAAAATGCAATTGTAAGTTGTAAAAAAAGAGGTATATAGAGCTATTTTTATTCACTTTGAAAAATAGGGCTTTGCCGGCTGAATGATTAATAGAATGAGATTACCAGATGTAGCGAATATATGTACGTACACTTGCTATGGATATCACACTCGAAGAGGGACCTCTGTCCTGGCTCGCATAGAATAGAAAAAAAATCAACTGTTTTTGGAAAAAACTGTCATACGACCTACTAGTTTGAATTTAAACTTGGCTTTTTAACACGATCCGCGGATAGCAAGATTACAAAAGGAGATGTAATGAATGAATGCAGAGCTATACGATCTCTACAATATGGCGCTCGCATCGATGTCTTTCCTATAACTATTTCGTTAGGCGTAGCGGGGTATGCACGTTGACTTCTTTCGCTAGACTGTTTCACAAGGCGTAGCATCATGCTCACGTCAATGTCAATGACTATTTCGTCAGGCACAGCGTGGTTTTCGCGTCGACGCCTTTTATATTACTCTGTCTCATTAGGCTTAGTATGGTGCTCGCATTGAGGGTATTGCTCACGGTAACGTCTTTCGTATGACTCTGTTTCACTTGGAGTAGCATGATGCTCGCGTTGATGACTATTTCGTTAGGCGAAGCGTGGCGCTTACGTTGACACCTTTCGAATGAATCTGTTTCGCTACGCATAGCAATACAAAAACAATTAACGAATTCGCTTATGACGCGTAGCATGATGAAGACATAATCTTGTCTATAAATTCTTACATCAAGCGTATCACAAAAACCTATCTAAATATTTGATTGTCACATTAAATTAGTACACAGATTTAGCGGATGTATGAGGACATACCTACTCCTTCTCGTACTATATCATATTCAATGACAAAAGCAATAAAGTTGAAAATGGGGACGAGAGAAAACAAAATATCATCTTCTCTCTTGCGTCGAGACAATCTCGGCAAACCTTTATTCTCACTACACTACAGGCGTCGGATTACGACCACTGTGACCACTGCCTGCTGCAGCATATACTCTTATGATAATATTTAAATAATCTCCTTGAATTTGCAGAAAACAACGCCACGAAACTGAAATTTTAATTTTGCTGGGAATTTTAATAACACCCACGCTTTCGAGCTAGGGACGAGTTTATAAAATTTCGTCGAGTTACGGAGTGACTTTTTGTTGGTGCCGAACAGTTATCGCGGTTTCTTTTAGGGGATTTAGGGACTTAAAGGGCATTGTTTAAATTGTTCCGAGTGCTTTTGTTCAGTGTGTGATAGGCGATAAAGGTTTTTGGACGCTTGTGGATGTGGACTCGACTTGATTCAATGCGGAACTCTTGAAAGCGTATCGTGGTCCATTTGTGAAGAGATATTGTGCTAACAGTTGCTGGAAAAGCGGAAATAAAATAGAAGGTGGCTAGTTTTTAAACGCATTAAAGCAGTAATGGGTTAAGATTAAGAGCGCGCAATAACTTCAGTGCAAGGAGGGTAGTTCAGTTGATTTAAGTGTGCGGGTTTTAGTAGAGTTTTGATAGCTTAGAGTTTGCCAATTGTTTTTTATGCCACATCTTGTTATACACTTTTTAAGGGTTTTTGAGAAAAATACGAAATGGTTATATTTTTTTTTCAATAATTATTTTTTTCGTAACGTTACGTAACATAACGCCGTTTCGTAACTAGCGAGCGCACTAAGGGTTCCGTGGTGCGGAACACTAAGATACGATTGCGATAATGATAGCTTTTTTCAGGATTTTTACCACTGTCGTAGCAGCTTGCGCACCACGGGCCTTTTTATAAATATGATGTGGAAGTTTTAAACGGTTACCTATTATGGGTACAGCCGTATGACAGACGGATAGACGATCGGACGAATGGATGGCGTATGCTTAGTAACAGGGTCCGGTTGCTACCTTTTAAGCACGGAACTCAAATCTAAAGATCGAAGATCTAACTTGTAAAAATATTTTAAAATTAATTATTTAATATTTATTATAATAAATATTTTTTTACAAGTTATTTAATATTTATTTTAATATTTTATTTAAAAATATTTTTTACAAGTTTAGATCTCCTTAGATCACCTACCTAATAAAGAACTAGATCACCGGTTTCATATAAAACAAACTTCAAAAATCGTCCGGAATATTTTTGGACAGGAGAAAAGGATAAAAATATTCAAAAGCTACATATGTTAGACGGAGAAGAGAACCTTGCGCAAGTTTGAACATGTTTTGTTCGGACACTTACGACTGTGAATCTCGTTTTTATCTAAGTATGTGTGATCTACGGTAGAGTCATCTGTTTGAAGAAAAAACACGGCTGTTTCGATATGTATCCGTTTATCGTTACTTCTTCAAACGAAAGTAGCAAGGCGCTCAAAGGCAGATCTCATAAAAAATTATAGTTCTTTTAAATTGTACATACCTATTGATTTAATATTCCTTTCATACCTTCTAGAACTTACCTTGGATATTCGCCGGTAGGTAGGTACTGTAGCGTGGGGTTTCAAAGGCTTTCTATTGAAGTTGATACACAAAGGAACGGTAATAGGGTCTAGTGCTCTGCTCACCTTGTTGTGTCTAACGATAAGATCAACTTTTCACCTTTCAATATCTTGCGTTACATAAACATTCATTAAAAAAAATAAGCAAATCGGTTTGCAACAACTGCCGGACGGACTCGAAATAGATTTTATAATTTATTTAATTTTTATTTATTTGAGAAAGGCGAAATCTGTGCATAAATTTAATTTAAAAAAAAATTGGCAACCCGGTTAGGTAGAAAGGCCGGACGGAGTCATAATTAGATTTCATAATTTTGTTTAATACGTTGAGAAGGGAGAAAGTTAGGTGATTTACTATGCTCCATATGATAAAATATAATTTGTGCATCAATGCCTTTTATTGAAAAAATAAGCAAATCGGTTCGATCGAATCGCAATAGATTCCATATTTTTTCAAGCGACTTCCAAAAAAGAGGAGGTTCGCAATTCGACTGTATGTTTTTTTTTATGTGTGTTACCTCAGAACTTTTGATTGAGTGAACCGATTTGTATGATTCTTTTTTTGACGTGATAACGTCTTATAAATTGATGACAAGGGCTACATGCACGAAAAAGTGTGATGTCATTATCCCGTTACGTGACGTCATTGTCCCGTTACGCCAGTACGCTGAGCCAAACGTGCAAGCGAGAGTTGTACTAGTACTTGCTTGGGGCTTGGAGGTTGGGTTTGGAGTTTGGGGCTTGGGGCCTGTTAAGGTGAAGGTCAAGTTCAAGGTCAAGTTAAGTTAAGTTAAAAGGATTAAAAGGACTAAGCTTCCAGGATCTTACAAGAGGTGTTCCAATTCGGTCCATTCTTTGTGAGGAAATGCCAAAGAGTTAACTCACCCGACTATGGGCGGTATCTTACATCTCCTTAAACATGGAGCTGAAGAAGTTTTACTTCACTCGTGTCGTGTGGTCTAAAGCACACAAGCGTTCGGCTTGTGACACGTTATCACGTAAAATTATCGTCCGTAAACCAACTTTACAGACAACATCGTATTTTTATTTGAAAGCTAGTGCTTCCCGTGTGGTCCCATAGCCGTATTTCCGGTAACAATAGATCCTTTTGAAGTTGAGCTGATGATGAACCTTTGAGGTAGAATCAAGGTCCCAGACGAAGTAACTAGTATCTCATCTATGATTACGAAGTATAAATAGTATCTCATCTGTGGTCCCAGGATAAATATAATATAATTTTCAAAAGAATTGTAGGAAATACTGTAATTGCCTTTTGAAAACGTGTATTTATATTCTTTTGAGGATAAAAACTCTTTTCAAATAAAAGCTTCTACCAAAATTTCTTTTATATTTTTAAAAATTATTTGTTTTATAACTTGCCTAAAATCGTTAAAAAATAGGTCAATAAGAAGTTGAATAAATACGATTTCAGAACGTAGAACAAAAGTTGTTCAGTTTTATTAGTAGAAGCCCGTCTCAAAAATATACTCTATTTCATTATCTTTGGTTTTACCTAACACCCTGTATAGTTAATGGTTTCGTACACAATAATATATCTCCTTTTATAAAGGCGAGACCGAGTGACACCTTCTGTTATATGTCATAATCACGAAGGAGAAAAATGTTATATGTCATATTCACGAAGGAGAAAAATGTTATATGTCATAATCACGAAGGAGCAAAATGGTATATGTCATAATCACGAAGGAGAAAAATGTTATATGTCATAATCACGAAGGAAAAAAATGTTATATGTCATAATCAGTAATCAATCACGAAGGAGAAAAATGGTCATAATGTAAATAGCTTGCCATTTTTTTATAAAAAAACGAGGTGTGTTTTTTTATAGTTATTTGAAGTTAGTTAAAGTTTATTTGAAGGTGTCAAATTGATGACGTAAGTTGCATGATACTGGTCAAATTACCACCTCCTGATGGTGCACATGGTTCTTGTGTTAGCTTTACGGCATTTTGAATTGTTGCTCGCAAAACATCTGACTTCAAATTGGTGATTTCTTCTTAAACTGGCTTCAAGGTGTGCGGTTTGTGGTGGTGAACAAACGCGAGACTTCAAAAAGGCCCAAGGAAGAAGTCTGGTATCGTCAAAAATATGCTCTATTTACCGGACTACCCAAAATGTAGGGTAATGTATGAACGTACTATGTACGCATGTATGTATGTATGTAAGTATGTATTTATTAGTAGTTAGGAGGTGTGTTTTGTATTTTTTAGTTATTTATCCTTTGTTGACAGTATTGTTTAGTTGTGGTCAGTATGTAGGTATGTAAGTTTCTTTGTCTGAGCTTGTAGCCTAAACGGCTAGATGGATTTTGGAGTGCGATTAGAGTCGATCCCGTGAGTGACATAAGGTACATGTTTACCCAACAGCCTAATAAAAAGGGGGGAAGTTTTAAAATAAATTGGTTAGGTAATGCGTAACATCCTGTATAAGCAACGTAACTCACCAGCGAGCCGTTCTTGTGGATTTTCGCCTCGTTTCAGTCAGTAAGAGGATTACCCACATTGAAAGTTCCAGGGATGGCGCCGCGCGCCGCCGCCGGAGCCGCAGCGCAACTAATTTCAAAGCTTATTTTTTATGAGATTGGCAAGGGCTGGTAACATCTCAAGTTAGGGATGTTGTTGTTAAGACAATTTTATTAGTATTTGAATATAAACTTGGACTCCTGTTCCATCTGCATATTATTGTGTCCTGGCTCAAGTTTCTGTTTTCCTAATATTTGCTTTTTTTTGATTGATAGATTGATTGAATATCTTGTATTTAATAGTAGATAAACACACAAAGACACACACACGCATATACATGCACCTAATTTTAATTTAATTTTAATTACCTTATTTTTTAGTATGTTTCGTTTTTATTGATTTTGTATTATCAGCTTAGGTATAGTTTCTATAGCATGTAAAGATAAGGAAGAGCGGTGCCTCCTGACACACGCATTTTTAGCTTAAAAGGATTTAGTCGTGTTAATGCATAACCTATATGGAGAAAAAAAACATTTTTTTATTTTATTTTATTATTTATATTGTAAGACGTATATCTGTCGCAGCCATCTGGTTAAATCTGCTATTTGATTGAAAGGCTAGCCCGTTAATTGAATGGCGACATTCAATTGGATGACTAGGTTGTACGTTGATTAAACAAGCGTCACTCAACGTTCAACTAGTTGGCTGATTCTCAAAATCGCAATAGCCTTTGAACATGACGGACGTAAAATATCATACAACGAAAAGGGAGTTGGCAAAAAATTGTTATTTCTAATAAAAACATAAATGAGCGAGCGGAGCGAGTGATATTAGGTTCGGTCAGGTTTGATTATTATAATGTCAAAGAGCCTTGTGAAGCGAGCCTTCCTCCCATGGGCACAGATTACTAATAAGTTACTACGTAACCATGGGTAGCAGAATGCTTCGCATAAGAAGAAATCATCGGTTTTTTATTCGGAGTATATTCTGAATATCCCATTCAACGACTTGGCTAAATGACGTTCAGCAAAGTTTTTAAACGTGACATTCAACGACTTGGCCAGTTATCCTTTAGCCATTCAATGAAATGTCGCCATTTAATCAATGGGCCAGTCTTGCAATGAAATGGTGGATTTAACCAGATGGCTACGGTATATACAGGATGGAAAGTTGGTCAGTAGAAACAGCTACTAGATCCCTTGCTGTTAGTCGTGAAATGACATTTCTAAAAACAAATGACGGAGCAAACATAATCTGGGTAAAATACGATACGTACGAGAACCAAACTGTAACCAATCTGTATCAATCTGGGTGACGAGGGGGTGAGGTAGCAAATTAGCAATCTAGAGGGCGGCAGGGAGTGTATGTGAATAAATACTGTATGTTAGTACTAATATATATACTTTGCCTTTACTAACTTTTTAAATGATGAAAATCGACATTTACAGATTAAAAAAAACATTGTAAAGTCAGCAAGAAAATGGACAATTTACTCAAAAAAAAACATTTTATGACGCCAACCGACCCTGTTTCTTATTAGGATTAAAAGTATCTACAAGAACAACTTAAGTTAGAGTACTAGAAATGTCAGAAATCACCAAAATCTATTCCCATACATAATTTGAAAAAAAATCGACTGTTTTTTTCTAATTAATGATGCCAGTCGGTCCTATTCATGGTGAGGATTAAAATATGATGAGGCAATATGAGGCCAACTGAGCTAAGAGTACCGGACAACCTAGAAGTTGCAAAAAAATCGTAAAATAGTAATTTTGTAACCTTTTTATGACGGTTAAAGTTCTTTCACTGAATTAGCCGCACCTTTGTGAAATGCCGCTCGCCGCTGCCGACTCGCGTCAAACGCATGCATCAAAGGGGCCGCCCTGAGATCAATCACCGCGCCGCCGACGTTACACCCGCTCGGGGTCGGGCGAATCTTGTTCAGTCTCTAATTATTCATGAAGGCAACGATTCTGAAGATACTTCGCCCAGCTGTAAAAGTGATTATAATTAATGATGATAAACTCTGTATTAAAACAATACTACCTGTACAATATTATATTTTTCTAAATTTGTTTTATTTTTCAACACATTTCCAGAACTCCGTTCGGGTGTACTGTAGCTACTTCCCCAAACGTACTATAATCGATAGCAAAGTAAAATCTACGTCATGCTACTTTTAAACCGGTGTTACTTGAAAAATTTATAAATATATTATCCATACGAGGTCCAGAACCGTACATTAATTGCCCCATTCTTCCTTACCAGTAGTCCTTGCCGCTACCTCCTATTCGGGAGGTCTTGGTCCGAGTCCTGCCACGCACCATTTCGAATATCGATGTCGCTTATCCGACGCTCTTACAGTAAAGGAAAACATCGTGAGGAACCCTTCACATATTTGCGAAGAAACTCGCAGGTTGTGTTTGAAGCCGACCAACCCGCACTGGGCCCGCGTGGACGACTAAGGCCCGATCGCCCTCATTCAGGGTGGGCTCGGGCCCCTCGGTGGGGACATATGTATTTGAGCGGATGTGTGAGTGTGTGCTCAAATTTTTGGAAGACAATTGATTGAAAATGGATCCTATCCTATTAAACGAGCAATATTTGTGTATAATGTGTTTTAAGATGTCGAAAACGGCTCTATCGATTTCGATGAAATTTGCTCTATAGGGGTTTTTGGGGGCGAAATCGATCTAGCGTTAGCTACGCGTTTTTACGACTTTTCCCTCGCAATAAGGGTAGACCCCAAATACAATCAGACCTAGGTTTAAATCTTGGTGGAGGTTCCTTGTAGATTTTTCAATACAATCAGACATGGGTTTAAATCTCGGTGGAAGTTGGAATTCCATTTTTTTAAAAGTATTTAGCGTATATAATTTTATATGACACTTTTATTGTACACGTAAATTTTTTAGACTCTCCTTACAAATTGATTAGGTCATTGACCATTTTTAAACAGCAAAAGTTGTCATATTTCATCCGAATCATTACGTAGATACCTTCGTTTTTTTCCGTCATTATAAATCATGCTGTCTATAGGAACGGCAAAATAAGCTTCCACCACGATAGCAACAAAAATTTCCCAGAAAATAATACAAGAGTCACCTTCACAGAAGCCTTGGAACTTTATCATAACAGAATTAAAGCCCATATGGTGGGTCTAACTGCGTCAGAGGCACACAATGCCCAATGGAGCGGCAAATAGGGTCTTCTGCTCCAGTTGCCATGGCGACGGGCCTAAAACCGATAGCCTGCTCGAGAGGGATAAACTAATTCTGGACAAGGCTCTGATTGAAATCTGGAAGATCCTGTTTAAGACCGACATTAGAAAATAGGGTTACGCTTCTGAGAAAAGCGGTGAAGGGTTTGTTTGCTTACCTACCCGGCTTGAAACAAGATCAAACAAAAGTTCATTTTTGTGGATTGTGAAGTCAAAGGGCAGATTAATTTATTATAAAGGCAAGAGTGAATAGTAAATAAATAATAATAATAATAGTGTATATTAAAGTATATTTTTGGGACAGCGGGTTTCATCTTGGAATCCATCGTCACTTGAAATCGGATGAGTTTGGAATCACACGCTCCTGCATCAGGAATAATTTTAAACAAAAAAAAGACCGATTTCAAACGCACTAGTCGCCACTACGATTTTCGAAGGTTCCTCTTGATTTCTCTGGGATTCCATCATCAGATCCTGGTTTCCTTATCATGGTACCACCCTTTGGATATCTCCTTTCCAACAAAAAAAGAATCATCAAAATCGGTTCATAAACGACGAAGTTATCCGCGAACACACACATAAATATATATATATACGGTCGAATTGAGAAACCTCCTCCTTTTTTTGAAGACGGTTAAAAAACCGGCTAAGTGCGGTGCGGACTCGCGCACCGAGGGTTCCACCGACTACCACACAAAAAAGTTGTAAATTCCGTGTTGTGTATTTACAAAAAAAAATGGAATTGAAAGACAAACTTAACATTGTACTTGAAATAATGACGGATTTTTCCCCTTACTTGTGCTGTGAGATCTTGCTTCCTTACATTTTTTTGTAGGTCAGCGGGAAGTACCCTATAGGTGTTGATTTACTTAAATTGCGAGTGTCAAAATATGCGGCATAAATGGTCGTATCGTATGCGTTTACTTAGAAGCTTATTTTTTTAAAGCTCCATGGGACCGTAGACTATAGTATTCGATATTAATTTTACTTTATACCTTCACGAGTTCCTGAGACCAAAGATCTTCACAGACAGACGGTCAACGAATTGATCCTAAAAGGATTTTTTTTACTTTTTATGTAGGGAACACAAAATTTTTTTTGATCTGTTTGACAGTCGAGCGAGGCCCAGAACATACTTTTCAGGTTGTTTTCAGTTATTCTTTTAAAGAATACGTACTTATCCTTATTATTTTATTTCTTTTGACAAGGACTAACATTCAAATAGTTGTTATAAAATAATCCATGTCGTCGCGATACTCGTACCTACTAAGTAACAATAAGTAAGACAGACGATATTTTTTAACTACAAATTTTAGTGCGTTTGACTGCAACTCACCTGATGGAAAGTGACAAGGTACACGCAAACTCAAATAATGCCTATTCACTCTCGCCCTAAAGGTCTCCAAATTATAGGATTCGGGAAACACTGACGTAGGCAAGGAGTTCCACTCCTTCGCTGTCCGCATAATAAATGAGGAAGCATAACACGTAAAAAAACAAATGAGTGCAACCCCTCCCTGCGTCTCGTTGACCGACGGTGAAATGGGCTTATTCGGTTCACTTGGAACTGAAATACCAATCATCTTACAGCGCCAAAGCCTCGATATCAAACTCGGGCCTGTTCGATTCAGATACTGCATTCCAAACCAGACGTGGCCATGCGGGTGGAGACTATACAGACATAATCCTCCCGAAATTATCAGATGTCCAAAATAATGTCTTATTCATATCTCTACTAGGATATAGACTCGCGAAATCTCATCTGAATTTTAATTTACTTTTAATTCGATACTGTCGAAGATCGCAGAGTAAAAAAAATACTCTAAACGCGTTAAAAAACCGACTTCCATCGCAACAACTTAGTACATTTTTGCATTATTATTTTTGGTTTTTGTTAATTTTTTAATAAAATACTACACCGATTTTGATAAAATTTATATGGGACCACACTGAAAGCACTAGCTTTCAATTAAAAAAAGAATCATAAAAATCTGTTTACCCAGTCAAAAGTTCTGAGGTAACACATAAAAAAACATACAGTCGAATTGAGTACCTCCTCCTTTTTGGAAGTCGGTTGAAAAATAAACATGCTGTGATTTTAAAGAAATCCTTATCTTAACCACAACTTATCCGAAGCTTTCGCATACCCGAAATAGTCAAATATCCGTAAATAAATAGACATAGGGAGAAATATCTTTATCCACATCTAGATGCAAAATACCATGTCTCTGCACTCTCCTCTATTCATTGTACCTACTGTCGTAGTTGCCTTGATATTCAAAAGCGGGGAGTATGGCCAGCATACAGGGGCAGTGGACCGTGTCACGTCTGGAAGCGGTTCGTTTCCCGCGTTTTCAGCTCTGTTTGTGGCTGGCGCGTGTTACTAATCCGTTTTGCTATTTATAGCCTTTGTTTCTGTGAAGATGTTGGTTTATTACTTCGGTATCTTCAGATGGTTCTTTTAATATGAAAACATACGTTACCACACCCTGGACACTTCATACAACGGGCCAGAAATGACATTTCAAAAAAGGAATGACGGAACAAACAAAATGGCGGTGAAATCTTATACGTTCAACAACCTAACTGTAACCAATCTGTATCAATCTGGGTGACGAGGGGGTGAGGTCGCAAACTAGAGAGCGGCAGGGAGTGTCCATACTGTATGTTAGTACCAGTATATATACTTTGACGTTACTAAAGTTAGCCCTGAAGAGTTACCTATCTTAAAGTGAGTCATCATAGTTTGAAAGTTTTTAGTTACGGATGTCATTCGTTTGCCATTTACTGTTTACCGTATCATAAATAACTATTATTACAGAGACATTACTTGGTATTAATTTATTATAATACTAGCTTTCGACCGCGGCTTCGCCCGCGTGGACATCGTTTTTATGACTGTCTTAGAGGGTGCGCGGTGCGCGAGCAGCAAGCGGCTCGCGAGCGTGGACATGAATTTTCTTCAGGTCCCTCGGGAACTATGTCAGGATATGCTTATTAGTAAATCGTGTCATTTCCCACCCCCTCAACCATCGCTGTGCAAAAAATCACACAATCCGTTGTTCCGTTGCGATGTTAAAGAAATTAACCAAAAAAGAGTATTGTTTCAGTTCCCTTGAGAACTGCATCGGGCTATGCTATTTTCACGGGATAAAAAGTAACCTATGTCCTTCCTTGTGACACGGGTTACCTGCATGCCAAATTTTATTAAGATTGGTCAAGGCATTGAAGCGTGAAAAGGTAACAAACAAACACATTTTCACATTTATTTTATTATAAGTAAGGATTTATATTAATTATTTTATGTAAGTAATACTAAATCGACCGATGACCTGGTGAAGGTCGCGGGAAGCCGCTGGATGCGGGCAGCGCGAACCGGTCGTCATGGAAATCTTTGGGGGAGGCCTATGTCCAGCAGTGGACGTCCGTCAGCTGATATGATAATGATGATGAATACTAAATCACGATAGCTTCTTTACTACCATACTTCTTGGTAGCCAAACAAGCTATTAGGATATCTACAAAATGACAAGGTGAAAAAGTAGGAAAAAGTAACCTTAAGGCAAAGTGACCTATTTCCATTTTGTCCCTTCGGGTCGTCATTAAATATGTCCATGGTTCGCTCACGGACAAACTCGCCTTATAAATATGTAGTACAAATGGATTTTCAATTATGCATTCGGCTATTCCGTTGAAAACCCTGGCTCCTGGTCACGGCACCACCTTTACAAAAGGTTATAAAGTGTAGGTATTGTTTGCCACTTTCTCTGGAACCGTTTCAAAGTTAGGGTTTTTTATAAAATTTTTGATGTCTGAAATTCTATTCTTAAATAAGTTTATTGTAGTATTTGATAACATTCGTTCCTTATATCATCTACACCAATTTTGAATAAATGTTCAGTATTAATTATTGAATTCTTTGCGTTTTTCGAAACGCATAGTTGTTTTCTCTTTCACTCAATATAACTCTGTCTCTTTCGTTTCTTAACGAATCGTCGCATCACGCCGCTCTTGATTTTCCCTGATTAAAAAATAGATAAAACCTTAAAACCGTGTAAATTCCACCTAATTTGTGAAATAAATGTTGAACAAATTTGTGATTATTATTTATACAGTCCACTCCAATCATAAACATTTTTTGGTCCTTCGAGCCGGATCTTCTCTTGAATCTGATGGTAAGTGACGATGATGTCGAAGATAGGAGCGGGTTTATCAAGATTCCCCAATGTAATGGGGAACGACTATCTTATCTTCAAGCTAGAACATATCAATGCTGTTAACATTACTGTCTTTGGTAAAACCACAAATTTTACATTTATTTTGGCTTGCATTCTGCACACCTAAGCAATGTTTAACTCGTTTGGAGCTATAAATTTCATGTTACGACCATTCTTTGGATTCACCGCCGCTATAATAAAATAAACCTTACCTACTCTCCGTTCCATATCATAAAGACCAAGTCGCCAGTTCAAAGAAAGCCGATGACATTTTTATTACTGCAGGCAGACGTAAAAATTTTATTGTGGTGCAACTTTATAGGACGCTTTAATCGATACTGCTCAATATCAATAGATCCTTTTGCGTGAGTCTTGTTCAATTAATTAATTTACGATGTTCTTTCATTTCACTTTACATCAAGTGAGATTGATTGATTGAAAACACTTTATTGCACAACATAAGAGGAAAAAGAAGATACAATGATTGAGGAAGTAGTACATAAAGGCGGTCTCATCGCTACAAAAACGATCTCTTCCAGACTACCTTTAGGTGGAGGAAACATGAAAAATCATTATTGTGGGGTAGTAGTGGGCAATAAACAAATTCATAGAATATTTAATATTGAAATATATATTATAAATAAATATGAATTCTTAAACTAGATGAGATTTGTAACAAATAAAAAAATAAAAAAAATATTATTTTATCAGTGACGTGTAAAATTTGTATACGTTGGAAATACTATCTGCCGGCTTCGAGATTTACCTGCTACCAAAACTTCATTGATTATATAATATACTAGTGGATGCCCGCAGCTTCGCCCGCGCAGATCCCGATTTTTGCGGTTCCCGTTGGAATTTCCCAAAATCCTTTCTCAGCGGATGCCTACGTCATAACATCTACCTGCATGCCGAATTTCAGCCCAATCCGTTCAGTGGTTTGGGCTGTGCGTTAATAGATCACTATGTCAGTCAGTCAGTCATCTTTGAGTGATATATATTTAGATACTAACATTATAAAGAGGTAAAGTTTGTATGTAGGAGGTGTAATCTTAGGAACTACTCATCCGATTTGAAAATTTCATTCACCAATAGTTAGAATGGAATTTTAGGATAGGTCACTCTCGATATCCACGGGGGCGAAGCCGCGGAAAACAGCTGGTCTATAATATGTAACCCATCTGAGGATTAAATCCATTCACTGAAGTCTATCTCTTCAACAGCATGGTTAACTGTACTGTACCACACGATTAAAAAAAAAAGATTTCATATCGTGACTTGATTTTTATTGAGAAGATGTTTGATCAGCCAGATATGAAAGTAGTGGACACTTAGTTACAGAGTTCTACTTCGCGAAGCACATCAACTAATGTGATCATCCCTGCCAATATTAAATGTATTGCCGTTTTACTACAGTAATTTACTAGATCAATTCTCTTAAATCATAATATGTACTTTACGGCTACATACCGTTAGCAAAATCGTATAAGAAAGTAATATAGATGTAGGTCAGTATTTGAATGATATTGCTATCGATTTAATGTTTGAATATCCCTGTATCATCATCATCATATCAGCTCTTATACGTCCCCACCGAGGGGCTCGAGCCTATCGTGAATAGGGCGGTAGGGCCTTGGTCGACTTCACACACAACTTGCGAGTTTCTTCGCAAGCGTGTGCAGGTTTCCTCACGATGTTTTCCTTCACCGTAAGAGCGTCGGATAAACACTGTTTATTTCACCAAACTTTAAAAGAAGAAGTAGACACCAACCTACCATGTGCTCCTTACTGTCCATGACATTCGTTACAAACTAAATTGGTGTCGTGTCGACACATCTGAATGCCGTTACAGAGCTGAACACAGGTATGAGTATGTCTAATGAATTTATCTTGTCAAGGGGAACATTAACCAAGTTTGGGAACAAATTACGAGCGTAAAATTGTCTTACACCTCTCAGTTCGCGAGTAATTACGGCATCCGTCGAGGCGGCATCCCGTGAGCCCCACACCCGGTTTTTATTGCCTTATTGCTGAACACAGGGCATATCAAAGTTCCGTTTTGGCGCAAACGAGCGAAGATACCCGCAGCTTTACTGCTTGACGAGCTGCCAGCGTTTGAGAATCAATATCGTGATGTTTGGATGTTGATGCGCCGTTGAAATATGCGGAGGATCTGAAACTTATTAAAGTATGAATGCAGCAAAAATTCACTTAAATGTCTTTCGAATGGTTTTAATGTTTAAACTGTTTATCCAATCATCCTTATTCTGAGGTTGTTTTATTATCTTTTTTCATTGTCTTTTAATTGTCATCTCATATCAGCTCATACGTATACGTACGAGTCTACCCTGAATTAGGGCGATCGAGCCTCAGTCGACCCAGGGCGGGTTGGTCGACTTCACACCAGAATCTTCGAGTTTCTTCGCAGGCGTGTGCAGGTTTCCTCATGATGTTTTTATTGTATTTCAGAAGAATTCACGTCTAATTGAACTTACGGGGATTGTTAACGGCGTTAACGATTTTCACCTCTTAAATGTTAAGCGATTTGGACCAATTTTTGATAGGTTTTCAGTGTGAATAAAAGCTAGGCTTATACGTTTTGATTTTTTATATAAAGTTCATACAAAACTAATTTCTGCCATTTTTTGTTTATTTATAATCAGTAATTTAAAGGTCAAGGTCAAAGTGAAAGTCAAAGGGAAGTTCAAAGTCTGGGTCAGGGTCAATTTTATATGCAATTTTACATATTGTACCTAGTTACCTATACTAATAAAAGATTAGGTTCTCTTTTTATGAGAACGCGCGAGCCGAGCGAGCGAATCGAGCGTGCCGCGTCAGAGGCCAGCGGAGCGCCAGAAGCGACTCTGCTCATATTACAAATTTGGTAATTTTATGTAAGTTATGTATCTTCGGCATCATCATCTCTTACCATCAGGTGAGATGATGCCAAGGGCTTACCAATAGTGAATAAAAAAATGTTTGTTTGTTAGTATTAATAATTATTAATAATAATTCATAATATCAGGCTCGAGCCTACCCTGAATTTGGGCGATCGGGCCTTAGTCGACCACGCGGGCCCAGTGCGGCTGGTCAACTACACACACAACCTTCGAGTTTCTTTGCAGGTGTGTGCAGTTTTTCTCACGATGTTTTCCCTCACCGTAATACTTAAACAGAAATAATTATTAATAAATAATTATTGATTACATTGACCGTAACATATTTATTCATTACGTCGTAGAAAGAGACCCTCGCACCTATTTATGAAAAATGAGCTGCCGAGGTGCCACAAGTGATCTACTTCAGTTCTGCTTTAACGCGGGGTTGCAGTCTCGTCTCGACTCTCGAGTCTAGTGTAACGTTTTATTAAATGTCATTTTATCACCGTCTCTTGACGCCGTAAAAGCAGCGCGACTCGGTCTAGTTTTGTGAAATAAAACTGAAACACTTCGACCCGGCAGCTTCTCGCCGCTATCTAAGGTAGGAAATCTACAACCGTCTTGCTACATTGTCTCCTGTTTTATGTATTGCTCGCTCCACCGTTTTACGCTGTGCCGTTTAAATTATGAGGGCCCTCGTATTTTATTGTGCAATCGTCTGTAAAATCTTGTTAAGTTCGGAACGTATTGTGGTTGCTAGATAAATCCGTTAAGGTTTATTTGGTTTGTATGAAAGCTGTCAGAAAATACCTTCGCTTACTTACGTGAGGTTTGATCGTTGATCATTTATGGATGTCCCTACAGATAAAAATTGAATGACAGTTTTAGTGTAAGATTATAGGAGTGGGCCGGATACCAGGCTCGCAGTAGCCACAAGGAGTGTCAGCCGCTGCGCTGCAGTGAAACGGAGCATGTAGGTTAAGGACCCTTGGCGCTTTGTTAGCCCGCTCTAATCACTGCCGGCTCTCGACGGCTACGGCTCGAGGCTCAAGAGCTCGTCGCGCACTAGCGTTTTGTGCCTCTCCTCTTGTCCCTATCTCTTCATACGCTATGCTGCCTTGGTGCCCACATGGAAAATACATGGTTTTAAATTTTATTTTACAGGCTTAGGCTATTTAAAATTTAGTTAGATAGATATCAGACATCATTTAGTAACTCTTAAAGTCCTCGAAGTATCTGAAGAGGTACTTGAAATCAAGTAAAAGTGTAATTGGTTCGAAAATAATTCACAAAAAGCACATAAAGTAATTCCCTCTTCATTTGGGCTTTACGAAAACACTGGCCTCAATCCAAAGTAAGCTTCTAATTTTGCCAAATCCATGGCCCTTAATTTTTTTTCTCGGGGTAAACAGTGGAGTAATCTTCCACCAACCTAAATTATCTCTTATTTGGATTGAGCAGAATGTTTTGCAAGGAGACAAGGTTTAGAATCGTGTGGCAGAACGTAAGGTGTCTGGAAAAACGGTTTGGCGGTGGAGATAGAAAAGGATCATCCATTATTGTTTTGCCGAAATTTATAGATTTAGCTTTCGATTGTGTTTTGAATACGAAACTGTGCGACAACGCCACTTGTTTGAAAGTTAAGCTTCTGATGCTATCGTTTTTATTGGTGATTTGCTTTTAGCTTAAACATTAATCGCTCCCTTTCCTTTTCTACCTGATCCCTAAGGTCGCTAGTTACGTAACGCCCTAGGTATCTATATTGATAAACACTTTTGAGCTCAGTACCGTCTAAATATATCATCATTACAGCTCATATACGTCCCCACCGAGGGGCTCGAGCCTACCCTGAATCAGGGCGATTAGGCCTTAGTCGACCACGCGGGCCCAGTGCGGGTTGGTTGACTTCACACACAACCTTCGAGTTTCTTCGCAGGCGTGTGCAGGTTTCCTCACGATGTTTTTCCTTCACCGTTAAAGCAATCGGTAAGTATGTACGTAAGTTTTTGAAAAACTCATTGGTACATTGGCCGTCCAGATTTGAACCCGGTACCTCTGGTTAGATAGACCGAGTCGTTACCGGTTGAGCCACCGACGCTTTTTTTTAAATATATGCTTGGCACTAATTTTGGGCATTTACCAGCAGCCTCAAAGACCAGGTATTCACTTTTTTTGCCATTATATTGCAAAAGTCTCACAAAGCATAGGTCTCACAAGTTAAGTACCTACTTATAAATCTTATCATATACTTTTTGATAACGACAAGATTTGTGACCACGGCTATTACCCCAGATGAAGGAAAAAATAAAGGCTATGATTTTAGGCGGGCCATCAAACTTTATTAGATATATTATGTACAAAAAATTCCAACTTTTTGTCCAGTAAATTCGCGGAAAATCGGTTGTGGTAGACGGATGGACGGACAGACACCCATGACTGATCTTCTAAGGGATCCATTTTTCCATTGAATGTAGGGAACCCTAAAAAGTTGCTCCAAGTGATAAACACTTATTTCATTCCTTAAACCACTGTAGCTCAAACTTCTCAGTTACTAAGAGTCGCCAGGAGGCTCAAGTTTCAAGTTGTTGAAATTACTTGAAATTAACAGTTTATTAAAGATATATTTTAATATCCAATTGGTAGGATGGATAATTGAAATGAAACAAAACCAAAAATCTGCCACTTGCATTAGTCCCACGAAAATAAATTTATCTTAAAAATGGTCCGAAATGTCCTCCACTTTTGCCTAAGCACAGTCGACTTCGGCGAAGCACTCCCCGAGTTGCATTTCTCAATTAAATGTATGGTATTGTGTTTAGCATTTGACGGACTGAATATTTTGATTCATGAACAGTGTCATGTACACTTCATTTTTTAAGTGACCCCATAGAGAAAAATCCATGGGCGTTAGATCAGGTGACCGCGCTGGCCACTGGACTTCGCCCTATGTACCTATCCACGTGTTCCCTAACCTTTCGTTGAGTTAATTTTGTGCAAGGCATTGAGGCATTTTACCCATTTAGTTCACCATTGAATTTACAACACAACTAATTAATTGACTAAATTATGCATTTAATGAATGACAGAAACACACAACTTGTTTATTTTAAGTCTGAATGTTTATTATTTTTTTCCTTTTTCATTTAAAAATCGGCCAGTAAGTTTAGTTTCCACATGACTATTAAAGAAAACTAAAACGTTAATTTCAACAACTTCTAGCAACTTTAGACCTATGGACTTCATACAATTTTTGGCTTGTGTAGTGATATAGGTACAAAAAAAATAAAAATTTTGGTTTTTAAGTCATCTATTAACTTTTATTATTTTTAAAAACGCCATTTTTATTTTCTCTAAAATTAAGATCACGGTTCCTAAGAGCATTTTTTTCTATCTCTTATAGTTTAGAATTTCCCTATACTGACCCTTAAAAAAACTCACCAAGCTGTATACAGGGTGAAATTGAAATCGTGAACCAAACTTTAAGGACATACTCCACTCATTAGTGTCATTAGTGTCATTACACTGAAAAACTTTCCACAAGAAACACATACAATCAGAGCAAAACAAATTGGACTTCATACCAACTTGGTAATTAATGGATCGAAAATTTGACTTCATACCAACTTGGTAATAAAGGGATCAAAAATTTGACGTCATACCAACTTGGTAATTAAGGAATCGTCATTTAACTTCATACCAAATTGGTAATTAAGGGATCAAAAATTTGACTTTATACCAATTTGGTAATTAAGGGATCAAACATTATTTTGCTCCAATTGTATGGGTTTCTTGGGGAAAGTTATTCAGTTTCATGAGTCTAGTATATCCATAAAGCTTAGTTCACCAATTTCATTTCACTCTGTAGTTCCGTTTAAATTTATTACGATTTAAACTAATTACAGACATCGATATTATGTATCTTTAAATACATTTGCAGTTTTAATACAATCTGGCATTTATGTTTTTTTATACAGAATAAATGGTAAGCCCTTGGCATCATCTCACCTGATGGTAAGTGACGATGATGCCGAAGATGGAAGCGGGCTTATTAAGATTCAACAACGCAATGGAGAACTGGCTATTTTATCTTTAAGCCGGAACACATCACTGATGTTTGGCGGCAAGACTAAGACAAGATGGTGGCAGCTAGCCAGGCGGGCTTAGAAAATGCCCTACCACCAACCAAACCGAGTCTTACAAGTTGACCCTACCGGGAATCGAAGCCGCGACTTCCTGAGTGTGAAGCGACGCCACAGAGGCGGTTAAAGTTTCGTTTATATAACGGAAATTTTACATGGAAACTCGAGCCTCCTGGTGGCTCTTCATTTTTTATTTATTTCGTGAGCTAAGCTTTCTAAATCTCTTTTCATTATTTACAAGATAAACATGTTTAAAGCTCGACAGAGGTGACGTACACTTTACACTTTACACAGCGCACTCTCGCGAGGAGAATGGGGTCAAATGGATTTTCCGACAAGCTAATAATGAGTCGGGTTTGCCTGTCCCCTGCGAGCTGCGAGTACGACTAGACCCTCTGAACGGGGGGGGGGGGGGTGAGGGGGGCAAAACTCATTTCCGCCTCGTCGCAGGAAGCCACCGGCCAATGAGCAAAGAAAAAATTGTATTCTGAGCTTGCCTCTTTAAAATGTAATGTAATTTTTCCCTTTCTGTTGGTTGGTTATTTCTTAATAAAAGCTGATTTACTTGGAAAGGAAAAATTAAAATTAAACTTTTGTTTTTACAAACATAGGATTTTCCTATCAATGATTGACATTCGCTATTGCGTAATTGTTATAAATTTAAAGATTTAATGTTTTTTATTATTTTTAAATGCAACATTGACATTCGCTATTGCGAAATTGTTATAATTGATTATATATATAAAAGAAAGTCGTGTTAGTTACACCATTTATAACAGAAGAACGGCTGGACCAATTTTTGTGATTTTTGTGTTTTTGAATTTGTTTTCGTCCGGAATAGGATAATAAGTATTAAAAATATAATATTCATTAATAAAAAAAATATTATCAGTCAAAAGTAATTGGTTTTAGGGTAGGGTAGTTTAGTGTAGTGTAGTGTAGTTAGGGTAGGGTAAGGTAGTGTAGTGTAGGATAGGATAGTGTAGGGTAGGATAGTGTAGAGTAGGGTAGGGTAGTGTAGGGTAGGGTAGGGTAGTGTAGTGTAGTGTAGGGTAGGGTAGGGTAGGGTAGTGTAGTGCAGTGTATAAGTGGAACGAAGTTCGCCGAGACAGCTAGTTTAGATATATTTTTGTGAACCAGATTTCGCAATCTGACCTGCAACACGAAACTTGTCAATAAAATTATTATATTGTATTGTATTGATCTACTTCCTACCCAAGCAAGGATAGTAAGTGTCTTAACAGCTGCTTCGAAGGCATTTTGTAGACTTTGGGTAGGTACTGCGTTAAGACGTTGGCTTTACGTAATGGATTTTTGTAGTACTTTTATACTATCATCGGAACCCATGAACTCACTTCATTTCATATGCCAATCTATATCATCATCATATCAGCTCATATACGTCCCCACCGAGGGGCTCGAGCCTACCTTGAATTGGGGCGAACAAAGAATGAAAATGTATTTATCTGATGAATCTAGTTCGACCGCCATACATTCATAATCGAACGCCTCTTGTTTACCGAATAATAAATATGTAGCTTGAGTTGGCAAGGTCTGTGGACCCTGGTCCAGCTACATCAGGTCGGAGACATCCTGGCAGCCCTCCAGAGAGGCCTGCCAAGTACATATGTAGGACACGAAGCGGCCCAGTCTGTTATGCTCCGGCCCACTTCGCTAACGATGTTCCTACTCAGCTGCGAAGCTAAGCGAAGATGCTGCTTTTATTTCAGGTTGATGGTCTGAATCTAGATGACGATGATGAATATTATGTGAATATTAAGGAGTATTTTTTGGTTCGTTACCATTGGATTGGAATAAAATATCTACGCCATCCGTATGTCTGTCCTTCAATGAACTGCATCTTTGAACCGTAATATGTGGCCGGTTATTTTTTTTTAAAGATTATGTTTTATTATTGCAGATTTCTTAGAATTTAATAAAAATAACAAATACTAATAAATAAAGAGGGATACCAATACAAGAAATGTGTTTTTTAAAGGTTTTCGTTTTTGCTGTATCGTGAAAATGCTAATTAATCAAGCGTCTAATGTGATTGTAGAGCAAAGGCAAACTAAAAAAAAACAGACCAAGTGTGAATAGTACTCACGCTAACGATCCCGAACACAAATATATTGTATGGTGGTACGAAACGGAACCCTCGAAGAACGTGTTCGACTCGCACTTGACCGGTTTAAAAAAGTACAATGCCTTGACTTAGACAAAGCGAGTTGTAGAGTAGAGATCACGTTCAGGCTAGGTGTAGCGATGATTTGCGCCAGGGTTGGTGATGTCAGCTGGATGCGCAGAGCCGAAGATCAGGGTAGGTAAGAGGCGACCCTTGGGGGAGGTCTATGTCCGGCAAATAACACGGGCATATGATCATAATGACAGTACTTTGCCCAGCTTGAACGAATCTTGGAGCGTTTAGCAGTGCATTATTACGACTAGGTAATAACGTACCAGTAGCTTTGCTCGGGGCATTGTACCCAGAGCCGTTAAACTACGCTATCTATGATACACTTTGCGCGGCATATTTCCAGTGCGAAAATCTCGGAAAATAGATAGAGATTTTAGAAAACCTTGGACGACATAGGTGCAGGATATCGGACACAACTTACGAGTACATAAGATACGATGTTTCAAGATGACTAAGTAGCTTTTATTTTTAGTGTTCCTTACCTCAATAGGAAAGACGTCTTTCAAGCAAGACCCTTTTTTCAGTAAGAGTAGAAGTATCAAGTTGAAATTAACATCAAATACTGAGGTGTGTAAACGTTTCCTTGGAGGTGTTAAAATTTTCCCTTTGTACTAGAATCATGAAATTTAGCGAGAAGTTAGGCTCCAACAGCACAAGTAAAGGAAACAAATGAAAGTCGTTAGTTTGTTTTGATACACTTAAAAAGTATTTTATTGCGATTATAAACTTGTCGGTTACTTTGGTTCTCTTACGGATCTCCTCGTTTCTGATTTGATCACGCAGAGAAATTCCGAGCATAGCACGCTCCATTGCCTTTTGGGTGACCTTGAGCCTTCTTATGAGGCCCAAAGAGAACCAAAGTAACCGACATAGCTCTCAGAATTGCTAAACTTAAGTGGCAGTGGGCGGGGCACATTGCTCGTAGAACAAATGGCCGTTGGGGCAGTAAAGTTCTCGAGTGGCGACCACGCACCGGAAAGCGTAGTGTAGGCAGGCCTCCCACTCGGTGGACCGATGACCTGGTGAAGGTCGCGGGAAGCCGCTGGATGCGGGCAGCGCAGAACCGGTCGTCGTGGAGATCCTTGGGGGAGGCCTATGTCCAGCAGTGGACTTCCTTCAACTGATATGATGATGATGAAACTTGTATTTTGGACAGTTGGATTATTTTAGTGTTATGTATACCGGTGTGTGGGAGATCATTTTTTTGTACAAAGTTTTATCCGATTGTGTACTTGTTGATGTTTTAGGGTGCCGTAATCCGTACTGTTTCTGTACCCAAAGGTGTGGTGGTCATTATAGAAATTGCGTGTCGATCGTCTCAAGAAACTATTTTTAGCAGAATTTGAAGAAAAATGAGACATTGAAAAGGTTGTTTTTTTGCGAGAAGGGATATGCGGGATGGTATCCTAAAGTTAATTTCAGCTAATAGTGCAGGGGAGTCAATAATGTTATTTATTATGTTGAATAAGCACACTTGATTGTGATAAACCCTCCTAGACTTTAGAAAGGCCATCTTTTGCCAGCTGTTTTATAGTCGGAGAACCATGTACCAGTGCGATAGTCGAGATTTTTTTAAAACTTATTTTGTTCCTTTTCTATTCTGATAATACGGACATTTTATAACTAGTGTGAGTTGTGTTTTGTTTGTGCTACACTATTGACAAATGTGAATGCTTTAAAACGTGCTGAAATTTACAGAAATGAAGAGAAAATACAAAGAAACACTAAACTCTATATTAAACGATTGCGCTGCAAAGCTGAAATTGTTATTTACACGCCGTCAAAGGAGCAAAGATCATCATTTTCGCTGTAACGTAGGAGTCCTTTGAAAAAATCTCATTCTTTAAATTAACTGGGAAATTGTATGGCGGCCATTGACCATTTTCGTCTGCGACTTGCTGAGAGTGTCATTATATTAAATAGCTCTGGGACCTCGCTTGGCGCCTTCACGAGTAGAATACTGTGACAGACAAAAATTGCGATCCTTTTCTCGATGTCTGCTTGCAACGTTGACAACAATACCACTTTTTATTTAGTACATGTTTTCGCCCGCGGCTTTGCCCGCGTGGGAATCTTTTCATGACTGTCTTTGAGGATGAGTGGTGCGCAAGCCGCAAGCGGCTTGCGAGCGTGGGCATGAGTTTTCTCCAGATCCCTCAGAAACAATATCGGGATATTCAGATTAGCAGATTATATCACTTACCACACCCTCTCAACAAATTCTATACAAAAAAAAACCACTTTTGCAAACACACAATTGCGAAACTATAACGGTTCTTTGTTGAGTAGAGTGGAATTCCCTGCTGGCATCCTTAATCCCCGATTAGTTTAATTTAGGAATCTTTAAGACGAGAGTGAATAGGCACTATTTGTGCTTGCGTGTTATATCCTCGGCTGCATCGGAATTTACCATCAGGTAAGGTGCAGCCAAACGCACTCAAATTTTTAGTAAAAAAACAGGCCAAGTGCGAGTCAGAACAGCACACATAGGGTCGCACACATCATACTAGATGGCGCTAGTTTCTTCATTAAAAAAACACGTTTCTTATTTTTTCACTTTTTCTAATTTTTAGTATTTGTTGTTATAGCGGCAACAGAAATAAATCATCTGTGAAAATTTCAACTGTCTAACTATCACGGTTCATGAAATACAACCTGGTGACAGACGGACAGACAGACGGGCGGACAGCGAAGTCTTAGTAATAGGGTCCCAATTTTACCCTTTGGTTACGGAACCCTTAATACCTTAAAAATGAATTTTTACTCTTTGTTTCTAAAGTGAAACTTTTATTACATCGTCTCAAATTTTTTCGTCTGTATGTTGCATGTCGCGTGACGGTCGCTTACGTCTGACGGTATGATCGTTTCGTCCTCTGTACCGTAGCGAGAGCAGCCATGATCGTTTCGTTCTTTGTAAAGTTTCACTTTTACCGTGCTTTCATAAAACCACACACTTACTTTTTCATATGTTGTTAAGAAATCCGCCATAATGACACATATTTTGAGAAAATTTTAACCTTTTACGGTTTAAGTTCTTTAAAGTTCGAACAGACGGATAGACAGTGTAGGCTTAGTTATAACCCCTTTTGGGTATGGAGCCCTAAAAAAAATAGAAAATTGATTACACTCGGCGCAAGTTTCCAAAATTTTGTGAGAAAAAAAAACAGTCTCAACTTTTTCGTAGACTTCCAGCTCCCAACGCGTTCTGAAGTCCTTTCGAATCTTTATCTTAGTACCTAACATAAATCGTCTTGAAAATTCTTGCCATTTCATTTGTACCTAGATCGTTTCTTTTTTATCCCGCTGTTCGCTGTAGAGGGAATCGCTGGGGTTTTCCTTTGAGTGCGATGGCAAAAGAATAAAACAATATCTCCTTCCGGTTGCCGCTTTCTCTACGGATAGATTGAAGTGCCTGACAGTCGTGCTACATGGGCTATATGATATTATAGGTAAAATAGAGCTTAATATATATCATCATCATCATCATATCAGCCGACAATCGTCCACTGCTAGACAAAGGCCTTCCCCAAGGATTTCCACGACGACCGACTTTCCTTAATATATATATTTTTTAATCAAAATTTTAGTGCATTTGGCTCCACCTCACCTGATAGTAAGTGCAGATGCAGCCAATGATGTAACACGCAAGTTTAAATAGTACCTCTTGATGATTCCTAAATTATACGAATCAGGGAATACAGACGCCGGCAGGGAAATTCCACTCCTTGGCCGGACGCATAATGAACGAAGAAGCAAAACGCTTCGTGCGTAAAGGTGGAACATTAACGACAAAGGTGTGGAATCTGGGTGGAGAGTCCTGCTGATGAAACTGAACCACTTTTGTTCCATAACTTTGCTAAAATTCCAAGAAAATGATTGACTTCTCTTAATCAGATCAATCAATCAGTTGAAAGGCAATTTTTTATGGGAACTCAAATTTGTTTTAACGATTTTTAGCAACGTTATAATATTCAGTTTAATGAGTAATAAATAACCTTTAATAAAATGATCGATTATACTTAACATCCTGTGTAGTAAAACCAAGAGTGCACGATCCAGAATCTCGCAGATGATTATGAACCATTCGATGAATCTAGCTTTCAATTAAGGCGCTAAGATCACTAAATCTGAACAGGTTGATACGTGTTTCAATAATATCGAACGGAAGTCTATTCATTTTAAGTTCAAATCAATGCGGGCTTCAACGCGGCAGTTACGTTGAAACCGAACGCCCAATTCTCGATTTTTACATGTTTTTATTACTTTTCATCACTTTCAAATAAGTTTAATAAAATGTGTTCAATTAAAATGAAAGGCCTTAAAGTCACCGATTTTCATGTGTTGGTTTCATTCAATATTAACTATTTGTTTTCGAGAAATTTTGCAATTAATGCCAAAAACAGGGTCTACAGTATATTTTTAAAATTGTAATCAATTAAATCGATTCTTTAAAATTAAGAAAATTAGCTGAAACTATTTTAACTGGTGCTTCTACCCATGAAACTAAACAACTTTCCCCATGGAACCCATAGTCAAATCGCAAAAAAAAAATTGGCTCTCACGTACTAACTCGATCAGCTGATCAGCCAACTTATTATGGGAAGTTTAATTTTTTTTTGAGATTTTACTATGGGTTTCATGGGGAAAGTTGTTCAGTTTCATGGGTAGAATGTTAAAATGGTTTCAGCTAATTTTGTTAGACTTAGAATTATTGAAAGACTGTGTGAAGCTATCACTATTGTCATGATACACGTATGTCAAAAACGCATTGCAGTCGGTCCCCAAACGCAACACTTATTAATATGATAATACGTACACTCTGTATAAAACCATAGTACATGTATTTTTGCTAAGGCGAGGGTGCATAATGCACGTTCAGACGTCGTACTCGTAGGTAGATTACCTACATTTCAGAGCTAGCACGAAGTTATCTCAGCTACTGGTGTTTCTATTTCGCCTTAGCTTTGCAATGTTGCTATTTGCTTCTCTGAAGAGAAAATGGATATTAGTTGCGGCTGAAATGCTACTGTATAAACTAATATAGTATCTACCGTATGTTTCATACACACACGGTTTACTCCAAGCAAATGTATACGTACATATAAGGTGTAACAAAATTAGCTGAAACTATTTTAATTGGTGCTTCCACCCATGAAACTGAACAACTTTCCCCATGGAACCCACAGTCAAATCGCAAAAAAAATTTGGTTCTCCCATACTAACTCGATCATCAGCCAACTTAGTATGAGAAGTTCAATTTTTTTTTGAGATTTGACTATGTGTTCCATGGGGAAAGTTGTTCAGTTTCATGGGTGGAAGCACCAATTAAAATAGTTTCAGCTAATTTTGCTAGACCTCTATTTTTGTTTTAAGAATATACCCAAGCAGCAAATGGACGTGCTATAATGGTCGAGAGCACGTTCTTGTTTTCGCTTTAAGTTCTATAAAAGTTCTTAAAACAGTCGAGTAAAAGTGCTGTAAACGTTTACTCGACGCGAAAAAGGCGCAAATTATTCAGACTAAAGTCCTATTAAAGTGGAATAAGCGCTGAGTAAGCAGCAAAAAGATGCTGTAAGATTTGAGTAAAAGTGGTAGAAAACACTAAGAGTGTTTTAAGAGCAACCAAAATGCGTATATAGGATATTTAGTTCAATAAACGCAATTGATTTGCTATTATACAGATAAAGTGTGCTATAATAGCAGCCGAATTGCTTTTATTCGCCTTTTTAGTTCTACAACAGCAAATAGAATGCTTTTACTCGACTAATAAGTGCTGTAAACGATCTTAGGGAGGCTTTTATACCACTAAGTTAATGAAAATATTCAACTCAACGAGTGCGAAGTGCTTGTGTGCTAATTGTTTGTAAAACAAGTAAACTATATTTCAAAGGCAATATTACCATATTATTAATGATATTAAGTAATTATCAAGTTTTTGAGCAATCAATGTGTTTATTTTTACTGTTCGTGTAGCTACTCCAAAACATCATGCGCAACAAGCTTTATTGATAAACCCAAAGGCATTTTTACATAAACATTCATGCGCTGCCTATTTTCTTAAATTTGACGACTAAGTTATAAAATTAAATATATTTTAAATAATTATCTTTAATGCTATGTCCATATTAATAATTTAGTTGCAGTTACAGCTAACTTATTCCATTAAAAGTCGAGTAAAAGTGCTGGTCACCACATTTATAGCACAAGGTGTCGCCATGATAATAGGATTTAGGGTTCGCTTGGTACGAGACCAAAAAACCAATTTAATTAATTATGATTATTTTTCTTTAAAGGAACATCTTATTTCATAAAACAATGCCAGACTTCTTGGATGTTGATACCTTTCTTAACAAAGATGATTTAAAACAACTTGACCAATTCAGATGGCCTTGAAAGGAAACGCATTTTATATTATCAGATAAATGTAACGGATGTGGCCTTAGGACAAACGATAACTCAAACCGAAGAAGGTTTCACTTTGTTTTACCTGACATTAAAATAAAACATTTACTAAATACCGGTTTCTTTTGGTGTCGAGGTTGTGCTTACTTTGCTGTTTATGATCATTTTACGAATGATGAGTGTTATTATTGTAACTAAATATTTTTACAACCCTAAGGTGAGTGTAGTACGAACTTTACTCAGGGCGTTCGCAATGTCACGCGTGATCATGGTGGCCAGCTCGGCTCATGTCATGCTGTTTTCGAAGAGGAATTCGGGCTTTGAGTAGAGGTCAAGCTACGCTGGAAACTGGACTTTCTTTTTGGCTATAGCAGTCGGGTTCTTTTTATAGGGGTTCTATTTTATTTAGATAGATAGACACAACTACAACACTACGAGATGTGTTAATAGATTATACCTCGTCTGGGAGCACTTTTATACTCGAGAAAGTCCCTAAAACTTATCTGCAGTTGCCCTTCTCGCTCGCATGCTTAAATTGTCGACGGGTAAGTTCCAAACCTCGAAATAAGAAAAACAATTTTGAACTTAAATTGTATGACTATAAAGTTGTTTCTTTGAGGAATCGTAAAAAATAAGTGGTCGGTTAATTTTGCTTAGTAATGCAGAGAATAGTAAACCGTAATAGTTTACAGTAAGGCTGGAATTGAAAAAATACAGCTCTTTTAGTAATGACATTTTGTTAATACTATGTCTTCACAAGTAGTTATCTACAAGCCAGTTTTATTCATTTCAGTTGTGAAGTGAGCCATCATGACGTGGGTTGCGAAATTCGTTTTGTTTATTTTGAATATTGTGATGTGCGTGTAATTTTTATAGCTAACAGAGTTAATTATTGTGTTACTTGAGTCTACGGAACCACTTAAAATACTCGGACTCGCGCTTGGAAATTCACTAGCGTTACTTGCAGAAATTAAGTTTTGCTGAATCAGTTTTGCAGAGCATTTCATCTGCTCCAACGTTTTTTTAACTTTTTTATGAAAATGGCCGCTTTTTTCAATTTCTTCCATTTGTTTTTATCCATTTTGATAGAAAAATACTCGTGAAAACGTCTTCAAGGTATCGATCAACAAAATGGACGGACTTGTGCTGTTACTGTTTCCCAGAACTCTTCAATACTACTTTAAACTGAGTAAATATCGTATAAAAGCTCTTAATTACACTACAGCTCCTATACAAACGTTTTTAATTCTATTATACGAGTTAGTCTATAAGCGTGCAGTAACAGCAGCAATGTTGCCATAAGCAATTCGATTGCGTTTATAGAGCTTTTATAGAAACATAAAAGAGAGCTGAGTAACGGCTGTATAAAAGCACCCAATTCAGCGAATCAGCTATTCTACAGCTATTATACGACTGTTATAGATCAAAAGATCGAATAACGAGTATTTTAGCCACTTTAATTCAGCATCTGCTAAAAGGTGGAGTAAAAGTGCTAAAACATAGTGCTGTAAACGTTTATTCGACGTCCTTAAAGCACACATTGGCAATATTGCCAAATAGTCGAGATAACCGCTATTATACGATAAATGGGTGTTTTAAGAACAGTTACTCGGCTCTTATACGATTAAAGGCTGAGTAAACAAATTCTTATTCGACTATTTTGCTGCTTGGGTATTAACGTCTCTGGGAACAAAAGCCCTTTTGAAACGGTCTTCATTACTTAATCTTCATTTGTTTTTTGATTTGCAATGCTAGTGCCAGTGCATTACAAATCTTTTCTGAAGTTCTTGACAGCATTTGCAGCAGCTTCATTCTGAGGTGGAACACCCAGTTGCAGTAGAGGGCGTCTATAAAACTGCACCCAGTGAAAATTGGGTTTTCACGTCCTATTTCATTTTATTTTCTTGTTGTCCACATCGCTCACGTGCACCAGACGATTTTATTCAAAACACACCACTTTTTGAAGCAAATTCTAGTAGAAAACAATGCAAAAACAATGAAATAAAACTACGAATGCGTTCACTACAAATCCCGCCAAAAACTCCCTACATATACTTAGGTTAATGTATATATATTAGTACTAACATACGGTATGGACACTCCCTGCCGCTCTCTGGATTCCGACCTCACCCCCTCGTCACCCAGATTGACACAGATTGGTTACAGTTTGGTTGTCGAACGTATAGGATTTCGCCGCCATTTTGTTTGTTCCGTCATTCCTTTTTTGAAATGTCATTTCTGGCCCGTTGTATGAAGTGTCCAGGGTGTGCTTGGGTATTACTGGGTGGCCAGTATGAAGCTTCACTTTAAATACTTACTTGTCATGAGGATGCTATGCAAGTGTTGGTACTAACTTAGTTAGTATGACGGACCCAGTATTTTATTCAGCTCACAAGTAGAACGCTTTTTTACATGTTTTTAACCGCCTCCGTGGCGTAACGGTTAGCCCTTTCGCTTCACACCAGGAGGTCGCGGGTTCGATTCCCGGTGGGGTCAATTTGTAAGACTCGGTTTGGTTGGTGGTAGGGCATTTTCTAAGCCCGCCTGACTACCTACCACCATCTTATCTAAGTCTTGCCGCCAAACATCAGTGTTAACAACATTGATGTGTTCCGGCTTGAAGATAAGATAGCCAGATCTCCATTGCGTTGGAGAATCTTGGTAAGCCCGCTTTCATCTTCGGCATCATCGTCACTTACCATCAGGTGAGATGATGCCAAGGGCTTACCAATTGTGAATAAAAAAAAAAAGAACTAAGTAAAGAACTGTAGGTATCTATAACTGCTAGCGATGCTTCGAGATCGCAAACACTAGTAGCACAGTATTACAATAAAGCGGCTTAGAGTAGCGCAACGAATATACTTACGCAGAGCAACGGAAGGATACTTGCGGGGCAGCGGGCGGCAGGGCACAGCCTGGAAAACTTAAACTCCGTGCGTTTACTACAGGCTAGTATGTGCTAGTACCTACGCCGGTGGCGCATCGTGCGACATCAAAGGCGTTGCGCTACTGTAAGCCATATCGTAATATTGTGCTTATAGTAGAACAAATAGTATGAAGGTAAAGGAACGGTAATAAAACCTACCCACATCGGTAAACCCCATTTCCGATGAAGTTAGTCAAACCTGAAATTTTGCGGAGGGCAAACGCAGAGAATTCTTAGAAATCCATTCCGAATATCTCTCCAACAATTCTGGAATTAACAATTAGTAGATGTTCTAAACTAATGAATGCTTCGTCTGTTACAGGTATGTGACTCGCAATGTTGGTTCGCTTCTCACTGAACGGTATGATACTGCCTAATTTTCCATATTTAATTCGGTTTGAGTAGTCTTCACGTGGAATTGGAACTCTGGAAAATATGCGCCGCAGACAGTGAAATATATCAAATGTAAGTAATTTTAATCAGTAGCCGGAATCGCTAAACTTCAGTGGCAGTGGGCGGGGCTTATAGCTCATAAAAGAGAATGGCCGTTGTGCAAGTAAAGTTTTCGAGTGGCGACCGTGCATCGAAAGACGTAGCGTAGCGTGGAACGACAACCTAAGGTCGCGGGAAGCTGTTGGTTTGTGGAAATCCTTGGGGAGGCCTTTGTCCAGCAGTGGACGTCAGCTTACATGATGATAATCCACTAGGCAAAATCATATGGAGCAACAAAGATACCATCGCACACTCGCAAATTATTACTGAAGATTGTTTGAGCATTACACAACCGACCTAAGTACTTGAATAATTGTATAATATTTTTTTTTCAATTTACAACCCTGGAGAAATTTCATTAGAAAGCGCACTACAGGCAAACCCTGGACACTCCATACAACGGGCCAGAAATGACATTTTAAAAATGGAATGACGGAACAAACAAAATGGCGGCGAAATCATATACGTTCGACAACCAAACTGTAATCAATCTGTATAAATCTGGGTGACGAGGGGGTGAGGTCGGAATCTAGAGAGCGGCAGGGAGTGTCCATACTGTATGTTAGTACCAGTATATATACTTTGACGTTACTAAAGTTAGCCCTGAAGAGTTACCTATCTTAAAGTGAGTCATCATAGTTTGAAAGGTAACAAGCCATACGTAATTTTAGTGTCCATACGGTATGTTAGTACTCGTACTAATATAATATATACTTTGGTACAGGTTCATTCGTAAAATTATTTTTAATTATCCCCCGACGATGGCTCGAGTCCCATGTCGCCGCCCCCTCTTTTGAATATTCATCCAATGAAGAGATCCCGCCATTATTTTTGTAGAGACTCTCGCTAACCTAATTTTGTGTAATGAGCCTCGCGGGATGCCCGCACAATGAGCTCCACGAAAATGAAATTTCTCCTTTGTGTCATCATCACCTCACTTAATTAGTTTTATTTGTATGCGTTATCAATTTTGGCGTGCTTCGCTGCGCAAGATTCACTTAGGCACCCGCATTTTATGCAGCCCTAACAAGAGTTTATACTAATAAACTAGAGTTTATCTAACTACAGATATAAGGCCAATCAGGTAATAAGGCCTAGCTAAAGAATATCTTTGTCAAAATAAAAACTAACTTCAAATTGAAATATTAATCAACATTTAAGGGCATCACACTAATATTATAAAGGTGAAAGTTTGTGAGTGGGTATGTTTGTCACTTCTTCACGCAAAAACTACTCAACGGATCTGGCTGAAATTTGGTACAGATTAAGACCTGGATTAACACATGGGCTACTTATTTTAACGCTCGCGAGCCACTTGAAAAGTCAAAGAAACGATGTCCACGTGGGTGAAGCCGCGGGAAACAGTAAGTTTTAGATAAAACATAAATAAAAAATGCTAGCTTTGATAATAGACAAAATAAAAAAAAAATATGTGAAGCAGGCTAATAAGGCCTATAGGTTTGGCATACATACTCAAATAGATAAGCTACATAGATTAAAATATATACACTCGAGAGCGATGAATCCGGGTCACTTAAAGAATCCTAAAAATCTCGGAAACTAAGAAGGCTAGCTTCATGAAATAAATTGTGTTTAATAGACACTTTAATACCCCTTAAATTAAAGTAATAAAATTTACGAGTCACTACATTTTATTTACAAAAAATTACATAAATAAAAAAAACTGCTGATCTCGCCTTAAAACAAAAATAGGAAACATGTCATTTTTGAACAACATTACGATTTACTTTAATTTTGATTAACTTCGTATTGCCTCCTCGTGCTTCCATCACTGTGTTTACGCGGTTTGGCATGCTGTACACTAAGTTCCTTATACGATTTTGGGGAATATTCTCCCATTCCTCTGTGAGAGCAATTTTGAGCTCACGAAGCGTGATTGGGGGAGGGCTTCTTTGTTTTACGCATCTCCCTAGCTCGTCCCAAGCATGCTCGATCGGGTTGATATCCGGGCTGCATGCTGGCCACTTCATACGAGTAATGTTCATCTCTTGAAGGTAGTCATTCACAATCCAACCCGTATTATCATGCATAAAAATAGCTTCCTCACCCAAATTGACCATAAATGGACAACGTGTTCATTGAGGATTTCTGCCACATATCTTTCGCTAGTTAAAGAGCCGTTTTCTATGAACACCAGTTCTGTGCGACTCTCAGAAGAAATTCCGGCCCACACATGTACAGACCCACTACCGTAAGCTACTTTTTGTTCGACGCATGCCTGCTTGAATCTTTTCCCTGGTCTTCTATACACTATGTGTCTTCCATCGTGCTTGTAGAGCATAAATTTTGATTCGTCGGAGAACATAACTTTTGACCAATCTCCAATACTCCAATTTAAGTGGTTCTGGGCATATCTTAGTCTTGAAATACGATGCCCACGCTCCAGTTTAGGGCCGTTTGCAGGTCTAAGTGGTTTCAAGTTAGCTTTAGCAAGTCGTCGCCTTACTGTCCATGCGCTTGGGTTACTTCCTCCGAGGCGTCGAAACTGATTTGTAAGTTCAGTTCCTGTGAGAAAGCGATTACGAAGCATTGTGTTCACCAAGTATCGATCTTCTCGTGCTGTGGTACACCTGGTTCTGCCTGTTCCTGGTCTGCGTAGGTTAGAGCCAGTTTCCTCGTAACGTTGGAGAACTCTTTGTACTGTTGAGAGCGACACACCGACAGTCGTGGCTGTATCGCGCTGACCTCGGCCGTTTTCCAGCATTGTGAGTATTCTGGTGCATTCTTCAGGTGTAAACGACATGATTACTGCTTGAATAATAAATATTGAACACTATCAACATGGTTTATGTACCCACTTAAATAACAGATTAGAAACAAAAGCAAAAACAAATGTAGTAATTTCGTAGTTCCATCTTAAAAAGTCTCCCTTTTTCAAATTTGATTTTTTTATGACATAACTTTACAATAACTAAAAAGTTTTAATGACTTCATTTAAAGAGTATTAAATTGTCTATTAAACACAATTTATTTCATTAAGCTAGCCTTCTTAGTTTCCGAGATTTTTAGGATTCTATACGTGACCCTGATTCATCGCTCTCGAGTGTATTTGGGATTTGAGAGCAATAATCACATGGATGAAACGACAATACTGTCATTATTGATCTTTAATAACCGAGAATATTTAAACAATAGTTTAACTATTTAATTATAGTGAAGTAGGCCTTATTTATTACCCTAACATAGTATATTAAGACCTACTTGTATATTTTTTTGAATTTTGATTTTGTTTATGGCCTAGATAGATATATTAATAGTGCCACAGCGTAAGAAACTATACAGTGAACCAACGTCTTTGATGTGTTCGTAAGAGCCGACATCACTATTCACTAGTCATGTCCTCTTCCCCCTTCACCTCCTGGTCCCAAACGGCTGAACAACGGTGACTATGGAAGTTTGGGTTCGACGTCTCCTGTCTAGTTCCTCTCCTCTACGGCTCCGTGGGCTGACTGTATAGAATTCATGATATTCATCATAAGATCCTCTAATTGAGTCAAAGGCCAATGCCTGAAATTTGTGCCTTTTTTTGTTTGTTGGGGCGGCCATTGATTAAACCTTCTTATTTGGATAAATCAATCAATTAATCCTTGGGGGAGGACTATGTCCAGCAGTGGACGATTTTCGGCTGATATGATGATTTGGATACAGGATACGTAACAAACAAAACTTAATATGGCATCTATATAGCTACACTCAGTCCGAGCTGAGTTAAAATGGTTAGAAGCAAACACTTTTTATCGCAATTTTTAGCAAAAAAATTGATATTTGTATACAGGTGTGACAAATAAAACATATAATGGCATCTATATAGCTTAACTCAGTCTGAGTTATGTTGTAAAGATTTGAAATAACAAGGTTTGGTTAGTGACCGTGCGACACAATATGTTTATTTTTTACTTTTAACTTTCATAACTCAGCTCGGATTGAGTTTAGAGATATATCTCCTTTACTAAGTTTTGTTTGTAACGTTAACGTGTATCCAAATAACGAAGTTTGGTTAATGGCCGCGCCAAGAAAAAAAAGCACCACGTTCCATAAAAAATCCGGCATAGCCCTTTATGAAACGGCCACCGGTTCCAAATTATTTTCGAAACCCACATTTTAACATAATTGTAGCGGTTTACTTCCGTTCTGGCGAGGCAAGATGACATGATATAGGATGGGCAGCAGTGCTCTACCACCAGAAATACAGGGGGAAAATAGAAACATTGAACAAATTTTAAATTTAGGATCAGCTGATGAAATTGAACAACTTTCCCCAAGGAGCATTGTATAGAAAGTAGATTTTTTTGTTCCGATTGTATAGGTTCCATAGTGAAGGTTGTTCAGTTTAACGAGTTGATCAAATTTTGATATCATCCTGTATAGTTAAACTAATCTCAATTAATGAGATTTGCTTTATTATTAATTACTTCTGTAACACACAGTTGTACCGAAACACATGATTTTAAAAGCTTTTCTTGCAATGTTTGTATGTATATTTGTGTAGGTAAAATCTTGCAAGCTGGATTTCACCCACTTCCCGATTGAGCTGAAATTTTGCATTCCTACACGTTTAGTTTGGATGACAATGCATGGTTAGCTAACTGACAACATGGCGGACTCCTAAAAATGGTGTTCCAGTTATTTTACATGTACCCCCATGATATGGGTATCAAATGAAAGGGTTTGCTAAGAAGAATAAGAAATAATAAAAAAGAAATTAATTAAAAGCTTTTACCTAAAAGTTATTAGGGTTTTCGAAAATTGTTACCCAATAAAGTAATTCAAAACTTGGTGGTCTATTGTTACCCAATAAAGTAATCCAAAACTTGGTGGTTTATTGTTACCCAATAAAGTAATTCAAAACTTGGTGGTTTATTGTTACCAAATAAAGTAATTCAAAACTTGGTGGTTTATTGTTACCCAATAAAGTAATTCAAAACTTGGTGGTTTATTGTTACTCAATAAAGTAATTCAAAACTTGGTGGTTAGTTGTTACCCAATAAAGTAATTCAAAACTTAGTGTTTTATTGTTACCCAATAAAGTAATTCAAAACTTGGTGGTTTATTCAAGTTTTCTAGGAGACTCGAATGTTTATACCCGACTGTGTGTCAGCAAAAACAGGGTTGTGCTTTTTTCGCATATCTATGTTTGTCCTAGTATCTATGTTGTGTTACATTTTAGTTTCCCCCGTCATGTGAGATGGTTATTTTAGATCTCATCTGTCAGATGGAGGAAGTGTTGCTCCTCCTTTTATTGTGCCTATAAAACTGAGGCGTGACCTTGTTTGATAAACCCCACTAGGCTCAGGAAAGGACAGAGCGCTTGAAAATTCAAATTTTGGCATTATTCCAACAACAAAACAACAGTTTATAGGATCAGGTTTATTACTGCTGTATTTTTAGGATTTTTGAAATATTATCTCAGAAATAATATAAATATTGTTTGGCCTCAATTTCTGCATAAAAATTTGAATGAATGTGATGATCCTTGCCTGTTTCTTAAAATCCTAAATATTTGCCCCAAATTATTAGTACAAATAATATTAGTTTTCTTTACCAACCATTATTTGTCTTTATACTATTAAAATATTTAAAATGATACTTAGTTTTGGTTCATTGATGATATCAGCTCATATACGTCTCCAACGAGGGGATCGAGCCTACCCTGAATCGGGCCTTAGTCGACCACGTGAGCCCAGTGCGGGTTGGTCGACTTCACAAACAACCTGCGAGTTTTTCCGCAGACGTGTGCAGGTTTCCACACGATTTTTTCCTTTACCGTAAGAGCGATACGTATATATGTAATCTAAATTCGAAATCACATTGGTACGTGGCAGCATTCGAACCACGACCTCCCGGACAGGAGGCGGCGGCACTAGCTGTTACGCCACCGACGCTAGTTTTGTTTCATTATATTGAATTAATTTCATTTGGACGAGCGGCCTCACCTAACACGGGTATTTTGAATCCACTTGGTGTTTCCTACATTGGGCTACAACTCTTGGAAAAGAAAAAAGAACTGATTTCAACCGACTTTCAAAAAGGAGGAGGTTCTTAATTCAACTATATTTTGAATGTTTGTTATGCGATATCTTCGCCAGGTTGGTCCCATGTAAATTTTATCAAAATCGGTTATTACATTTTTAGAAAATTACCAAAAAAAAAACAAAAAAAAAGCTAAATATACTAAATTATTGCGATGGAAGTCAGTTTTTAACGTGTTTAGCGTTTCCAATTTCAAATTTCCGTTTCGGTTTTTAACTGAAGTTTTTAACTGGAATTATCTTCATGGTATATCCATGCATACTCTATTTCTCTCTTCCTACCACATGGTGGTGGGGTCAGCTTTGCGATTTTTTTCCTCGACATCGTATTTTTCTCTCCTCTTTTACTCCCTCATGTCTCTAAGCTTTATATTTTTCCACGTTGTCTTGGGTCTTCCTCTGGATCTTCGTCCGGGAATGGATATACAATACTATTAAATAAAAATATAATTTATGCGTTATCTACGCTTCTTCTTCTATCGGTAGATACTGCTGATAGAAAATAAGTCACACTTGAAAGGTGGAAAGAGAAAATGGATAATTATTTCATTTCCGTCACCTGGTTACAGTGACACGTCGCGCCCGGTTACACCTGCACCCGGATATTGCGCGACTGATAGACCCGGATATAAATCAGACTCGGTTTGAACGCCGCTGCCTCATCCCGCTATTTCTCTAGCTTTTTATCGTAACATCGCAATTCGTTCCACTACGGGTTCGCGCGAAAGGATTTAGTTGGCTCAGCTTCGGGTGCTATGTGAATCCTTCTTTAAGTACTACCCCTTGTTAAGTTATATTGAGAATTGCGACTCTAAAGGTTGTTTTTAACCTACTTTGTTTATATGACTGTGCTGCCTAACGCACACAGTTATTTTTTTTACTTTGTTTCATTTTATAACCGTTAACAACCCATAAACTTCCCCACTACTGTTCCACACTTCCTGTATAGTCATAATAATGGGCGGAGTGGGGGGTTGATTCGGTCGCCGCGCTCAAAGCCCGCGATAAAAGCCATGCAATAGCTTAAAAACTAAGAAATTTTAGTTTTTGATGTATTGTTAAAACGGTATTACATACAAGCGTGAAACTTGGTGTGATAATCCTAAAGTAAAACAACAAATAATAAAAAAAAATCTGTCGTTAGCGTTGACGTCATTTGTTTGAAATGTATAGGTATCATTGTTTTACTTATGCGGATAGGTGTGGCGGTACGGAACCGACTCGCACTTGGTCGGCTTTTTATGTAAATCATTTTAATATAGGCGTCCGTGCCAAGCGGCCATTTTGTGCTCCAACTAATAAAACGTCCATTACTCCATTATTCGAGAGCATCACTTTATTGCACGCAAACTGATTAATGCCCGTATATTATCCGGGTATACTCGGTTATCAGTATTCGTCCGGTTTATCTCACGGACGGACGAGCGCATTACTCTATCGCGCTATTAAACGGGTAAGCTCATAGCTGCTGCAATAGTTCAAAAGAATCCCGTGACAATGCGCTTCTAATGTTTTAATACCTTATTAACTGGGGAAAACTCATTTTCACGCTTGCGCACGTCAGCCAGCGTCGCAACGGAGCAACGTATTATTGTGATTTTTTGTACAAAAACGGTTGAAGGGGTGGGAAATGACACAGACTACAAATAAACAAAGCCCGATATATAGTTCCCGAGTGATCTGGGGAAAACTCATTTTCACGCTTGCGCACGTCAGCCAGCGTCGCAACGGAGCAACGTATTATTGTGATTTTTTGTACAAAAATGGTTGAAGGGGTGGGAAATGACACAGACTACAAATAAACAAAGCCCGATATATAGTTCCCGAGTGATCTGGGGAAAACTCATTTTCACGCTTGCGCACGTCAGCCAGCGTCGCAACGGAGCAACGTATTGACGTGTTTTTTTTTGCATAGAAATAGTTGAGGGGGTGTAAAGTGACATAGACTGCTCATCAGGATAGCCCGAAGGATCCCGAAGGATCTCTGTAAATATAAAAAAAAGATAACAATTGGGGACGAATATGGTACTTAAACTGCGATCATATTTTCAATCCCAGATGATCAAAAAGTTCCCGAAAAAAGAAGAACATTTATCTCTGGAACGGCCTTATTATGTATAAGGAAGAAATTTTATTTGTTTGATCAGGCGTATTCAATTTAACACCTGATATTGGTTATGAAAATATACTTTTTTTCCTGGAAAATCGGGGGTTCCCAAAAGAATCGAAGTAACCAATTATTTTTCCTTTAATTAGGCGTGTCGAATAAAGCATAGGGCACTTTTCGTGACATCATATTTTCAATCTCTGATAACCAAAGGTTCCCTCAGGCAAGGAAGAACATTGTATCTCTAGAATGGATTTATGTATTAAAATGAAACTTAAAAATCGCGGGGTTCTCAAAGGAATCGTAATAACCTATTGTTTTCTCTTCAATTAGGCGTGTCGAATATCGCAGGTAGCTTGAGAAGTCGATGTATATTGGGCATGCTAAAAGAATGAACGGTTTTTTTTCAAAACCGTATTATTAGCATGCCCAACACACACCTACTGCCCAAGATAACTTACTTCAGGGTGTTAGAAATAAAGTGTTACCCAAGAGAACTATCACCCGAAGTCACTGGCACCAGTAAACATATACAGTCATAAAGTGTTAACCAAGAGAACTATCACCCGAAGTCACTGGCACCAGTAAACATATACAGTCATAAAGTGTTAACCAAGAGAACTATCACCCGAAGTCACTGGCACCAGTAAACATATACAGTCATAAAGTGTTAACCAAGAGAACTATCACCCGAAGTCACTGGCACCAGTAAACATATACAGTCATAAAGTGTTAACCAAGAGAACTATCACCCGAAGTCACTGGCACCAGTAAACATATACAGTCATAAAAACTGTATCTGCGCGGCAGGAGCCGCGGGCAAAAGCTAGTAAATAACTAAAAATGATACGAGATCTAATGCCTTGAGGAATTTCAAGAGAGAACCAAAGTCAAAATTTGAAAACATAGCAAAAGCCAATTCTCTATTGCGTTGGGGAATCTTGATAAGTCCGCTACCATCTTCGACGTCATCGTCACCAGACTCGACTGTTACGCGAAACAGCTGTTTCATATAAACCGGTTTTCGCTAATTGATTTTTAACCACGGCACTCTACTGGGCATCAGGTGAGATGATGCCAAGGGCTTCAATAGTGTATAAAAAAAACAAGTGATTGACAAAACGAATGATTTCGTCATATCATCATATCAGCCGAAGGAATATAGTAGAATATATTCCTACATAATTTTATTTTAAATAGAGCATCATGTAATTTAGATCAGATAAAATAGGACAAAGTCTAATAAACTTGGACTTTGAAAAAAGTTGGACGAATTCCGATTTATTCGCATAAATTAGAAGAATTCGAATAAATTCGAATAAAATCGGATGAATTCTTACCTACCAAACCAAGTTCTACGAAGTTTGGTCCCACCGGGAAATGAACCCGCGACCTGATGTGGACAAAAAAGGTGATTACGTGCGGGCACTTTTGACCGCGTTAACGCGAATCTATCCCTGGTACGAAAATAAACTTACAAAAATGTCCGACAGTTGTTTGACAGAAAGAAAGACAAGGAAATAAACATAAAAATAACTATGTTAGACTGAGACGGAGAAACGAAAAAATTTACACCTTCAATCAATCAATCAAATAATAATATGCTTTATTTTACAATAACAAAAATATATACAGATAATAAGTTGTACAGAATAAACACTAAAATTTTAAATTATTAAAGCCTTATTGAACCAAAAACTTTTAAAAAGTAGAAAATAATATGTTTGAGCCCTTTAAGTTTAATATAAGTAGTTATATTTTGATCTAAGATTTGTCGCATAAGGGGACTGCTAAGTTGTGAAATGATTTGTAATTAGTTGTAGTAAAGTAAAACAGTTGTTTTCTGTTTTTATTTTATTTACTTAGCGGTCCTCGACGACGTCCTTAGATCAAAATATAACTACATATACTGAACTTAAAGGGCCAAAACATATTATTTTCTACTTTTCACAGGGTTTTTTGTCGAGGGTTTTTAAAATTTTAAATTTAAGTTTTATTTCATGCTTTGTAAACTTTACCTATTCTAATAACAATACCTCTGTTGTAAGTTGGTAAGAAGTTGGGTATTCTGCAGAAACCAGGATATGCTGCAGCATCAGGCCAAGGTTACCATGTTCTATCTAAAACCTATTCATTGAGATTATTCCAATGAGCCCAAAAACGATTCAGCTGCTGTAAGTTGGTGAGGAGTTGGGTATCCTGCAGATTCCAGAAGATGCTGCATGCAGCATCAGGTCAAAGTTACCATGTTCTATGTAATACCTATTCATTGAGGCTATTCCAATGAGCCCAAATATGTCCAATGAGCCAAAAAATGCTTGTGTTGTAAGTTGATGAGGAGTTGGGTGTCCTGAAGATTCCACCAGATGCTGCAGCATCAGGTCAAGGTTACCATGGTTTTGTAATATTATTACAGTTACAGGACACCAAATTTGGAATCGATCAGACCGGTATAAGTTGCCCACATCCCTTCATCAACTAGATAAGAGCTGATGATCTTCAAACGGCTGAACAGATCTTCATAAATTATAGCTAAGAACCACCTCGGTTACGTCAGCTTTCTAACAAAGCAAAAAACCGCATTAAAATCGGTCCATTTGTTTAAGAACCACGATGCCACAGACAGACACACAGACACACACGTTAAACTTATATAACACCCTTATTTTTGCGTCGGGGTTAAACTTATATAACACCCTTATTTTTGCGTCGGGGTTAAACTTATATAACACCCTTATTTTTGCGTCGGGGTTAAACTTATATAACACCCTTATTTTTGCGTCGGGGTTAAACTTATATAACACCCTTTTTTTGCGTCGGGGTTAAACTTATATAACACCCTTATTTTTGCGTCGGGGTTAAACTTATATAACACCCTTATTTTTTCGTCGGGGTTAAACTTATATAACACCCTTATTTTTGCGTCGGGGTTAAACTTATATAACACCCTTATTTTTGCGTCGGGGTTAAACTTATATAACACCCTTATTTTTGCGTCGGGGTTAAACTTATATAACACCCTTATTTTTTCGTCGGGGTTAAAAAAGGATGACTTTACGTTCACACGGCTTACCAATTGTGAATAAATCCTACTAATATTATAAATGCGAAAGTTTGTATGTATGGATGGTTGTTTGTTACTCTTTCACGCTTCAACCACTGCACTGGGCGGGTCGGGATGACACTTGGCACACATACTCGTATAGGTTAGGTCCTTGATTAACATATAGGCTACTTTTTATCCAGATTTCTTAATTGGTTCCCGTGGTATAGCTGTTAACTCTCTCTTTTTTGGAATTTCTGTCACTTCGCAATGAAGCGTTGGATAGACGTGCTAATTATACTGATTATCAAATTGACTACTAATTAGCATAGCCCCACATAGTTCCCAAGGGATCTAGAGTTGACTCAGTTCCCACGCTCGACAGCACGACAGACATAAAAACTATGTTCACGCGAAAACTAACTGCTGAACATATCTGGCTGAAATTTGGTAGGTAGACAGCTTAGGACCTGGATTAACATATAGGCAACTTTTTGTCACGCTCGCAAGCCGCAAGCGGCTCGCACACTGCGCACTCCCGCAGGCAGTCATAAAACTATGTTCAAGCGAGCCAAGCCGCTGGCAAAATCTAGTTAATAATAAAACACATTTTTGATCGCGTGAACGTAAATCTAGTTCTTATTGTGTGTTCGATGGACTCGGCGTTTTCAAAATCAATTAGTCTCGGATTACGGGTGCGCCACCAGTAGCCAGCAGGTACCACTTGCCCAATTAGGGTCGAGACGCATTTGCCGCTCGATATTTGTGTTTAAACTGTTTCAATTTCAATTTATATCAAGCGCCCGCTAGCGAGAGTAAAAGATTGAGATAGAGCGTAAACTATTCGGGAGAAGCAGCACTAATATTTTGCGTCGGCAATGCCGCTGACTTCTCTTTCGCAAACCAGCCTTAATTTAAAAGTTTTTTTATGCACAACTGGTAAACCCTCGGCATCATCTCACCTGTTGGCAAGTGACGATGATGCCGAAGCGAAGATGGAAGCGGGCTATCCAAGATTTTCTAATGAAAAAGGGATCGGCTATCTTATCTTCAAGCCGGAACACATCAATGCCGTTAACATTGAAGTTTTGGCGGCAAGACTTAGATAAGATGGTGGTAGCTAGCCAGGCGGGCTATCAAAATGCTTTACCACCAACCAAACAGAGTCTTACAAAGTTGACCCCGTCGGGAATCGAACCTGCGACCTCCTGGTGTGAAGCGAATGGACTAACGACTACGCCATTAAGGCAAAGAGAATTCGTTAAGTTGGTATACAAAATGTGGACTTAGATCATCGTCGACCAACGAGTCTTGACCCTTACCTACCCAAGTGCGAGAGGGGAGGGGAGGGGGGGGGGAGGGGGGGAGGGAGTGGGGTGTTCTGTGCTCATCAAAACTTCGTCCGACCGACCTTTACAATGACCAGGCGTAATGGATGACCTCCAACTTTCAGGTTTCATACCCATTCAGATTTTCTCTCTGCTCTCAAGTTAACAATTTTGGGAGGATAATAATAATTTTGTGCTTATCTTGTTTTAACTAAATGTACCTAGTCTTAGCTTTCCTTTTAGGAAATACGGATGAAAAGATGGATGAAATGGGTTCTCTCTTAGTAATTTCTGAATGGCATGATGTAACTCAGTGGGACTTGCGTGGGTGGATCGATCACGCAGTAGAACTGACCAGAAACACAGTCATTACCTAGATGGGTTTGACCGTTAGCGGCATTTATCCTTATTACTGTTTCTGTTTAACCTTAAGCCGTTGGAGCCGGTTGCTTTCACTGGATGGCAGTCATTCAACCGTGTCAGAGGCTTTTTAGAAGGCTTTAACTTCGTAGGCTTCGCTACAACAGCCACTGCTAATCTGGACTTGTGTATGGAGTATGGCTTAACGATAGTAAGAATTGTTAAAACTTAGGACCTAAATATTTAAACGTGATTTTAGTAGTAAAGTATATTTAATTAAAAGTTAGAGAGAAGTATATACCCATCTACATAAACATTGTTCAAACCAGGGGTCGAAACTCTGATGTTTATAGGTCATTGAATGTTTTGCTGACCGGTCATTAATATTCCCTGCCCTGAGCTTATATACGCACACAGAACAGGATTACTGCGTTAAATGATGATATTTCACTGTGATGAGAAACAAAGTATAAAGCTTTATAAGATGACGAAAAGTTTTTTGATACTAGCTATTGCCTGCTACTTCACCCGCGTGGGACATCGTTTTCATAATGACTTTCTTTGAGCAAAGTATATATATTAGTACTAACATACAGTATGCATACTCCCTGCCGTTCTCTAGATTGCGACCTCACACCCTCGTCACGCATATTGATACAGATTGGTTACAGTTTGGTTGTCTAACGTATAGGATATCGCCGCCATTTTGTTTGTGACCATGAGCCTTCTTATGAGGACCATGGGAAGCGACCATGTCTCGACTGACTGCTCTTATTAAACTTCACAAGTAAGAAGTAAGTTCCTAAGTATTTAATATAAAATAAGGATTCTAGAGTTACCTAAAGGCCACTTCAATACAAAGAAATTATTTTCGTAACAAGTGCCTACTGCGTACATTTTTTCTTGTGAAGTACAAAGGAACGAAAAGAAACAGAAAAAGAGGTAATTGGAACAATTTTAATAAAAAAGCCTTTTTTTCCTAACGGGCAACGTGACATTGAAGCCGAGGAAGTTGATGCAAATTGTTGGAATTCTTTTTTTATGTAAAAAGTGGCCGAGAGCGTGTTAGACGACACGTAAATGAACGTTCCTTAGTCCTAAAAAAATCCTTACTAATATTTTAAACGTGAAAGTTTTTATGTATGGATGTTTGTTACTCTTTCACGCCACAACAGATAAACGGATCTGGATGAAATTTTGTAGGTAGACAAATTAGGACCTGGATTAACATATAGGGTACTTTTTCCATGCTTTTTGCGCACTGCGCACCCGCCAAGCTAGTTAATAAGCTCGTTTCGAAAAATCTACAACATCTAATTTAACTTACAAATTTTACTCTTGTCAAAGGCATTAATGACAGTCAATGATTTTCATGTATAATTTTTAGTGTCATATTGTTTTCATGTTCAAATGACATAATCTGGTTTATATCAAGGATTGAATTTTAACGTTATTAACTAAGGATTGTTTATTTCTTGATTCTTCACAAATGACATTGTTATTATTATTTTATGACTATCAGAAAGAGTGTAATTAGCACTTATTTTGAATAAATATATTGAATTGAATTGCGGACAACTTACAAACGAACTTTGTAAGTTAAATAACAGCTTGCTTCCGGGACGAAACACCTTAGGGGTACAAAACTCCACAAACATCAACGGGCCCAATCGGACTGAAAGACAAACTTTGAAGTTGAAAAAAAAAACGGGTGGGGCTGTGTCGGGGCACACGGCCGTTGGTTTTAACGTGAATACTTCTCGTTACGGGTAATATGTAGTTTCTATATAAAATATTATTATTATTAATATTATTATCTGCGTAATTTCAACCGTCCCAGCTGCAGATGTACTGGCACCGTCGTTGATCCGCTCGGCCGCATTCATTACTTTACGTTGCCGGCACTGCTTGACTCGATCATATGGTGTTTTATTGGTACCATTCGATTGCTGTTGAGATGCCCTTTCCAACCGTATACGATCTCTGTATTTCGATTTGGCTTTTCGACGCGTATAGGCCGACATTATATATTTTTTGATATTATTTTTTTATTTAAACACCTTATTATAATCACAGCTACAATTTTACACTAATGTTTTATATATAATCGATAGATTTTGACGAGAGCTGACGATTGAAACTTGAATGAACGTCGTAGCTTCACCGAGTCGAAAGTTATACTAAATGGAAATCTCGATACGCAGCAAAATGACCTTCAAAATGGCGGGGCTGCCCCCTCCCCCGCGCGCGATGTGTTACAGTCCTTACTTAGCGTAATAAATTCTTTGATTCTTTAGCTATCAAGTGGTGTAAACGAAATTTGGATGGAGATGATAGATATGTATCTACAACACTAAACTGTATCCTCCGATTTTGTTATCATTCGTTTTTTTGGATTGCATCCCTATGGAGGTAATTTTAAAGACGTATTCACGTCAAAAATGTTCTCTCATACATCGATATACGTCACGGTCAATTCTACAACTACATAAATAAGTTTTTAATCGCAAAAGAAACCATTTTTTACGTCTTTAATAACTTCAAATTTACAATTTCCGGGATTTTTTCCTTTACTTGTGCTGTGATACCTTGCTTTTTGGCAAATTTCGTGATTCTAGGGCATCGGGAAGCACCCTGTATGTTTTGATTAACTTGCAAGTATCAAAATGTGTAAGACAAATGGCAGTAAAATGTCCGCATCTTTTAATTGCTTTCACAATGACATAGAAGCTTGTTTTTATTACAGCTCTAAGGAACCATAGACTTAAGTACAGGGTGGACCATAAGTTTGTTCACTTTTCAAACTAAATTAAAATGAAAACTAATTACATCAGGTGAAAACCGTTTATTAATTATGAAAGCACATAAAAAGGGAATTTATTTTTTAAAAATTACATCATCCATATGTGTTCCTTCATTATTTTGGCATTGCTGTAACCTGGAGCGAAAATTTTCAATGACGGCGCCTGACAAGTGTTCCGAGAAATTTTTTGCATTTCCTCGCGAATACGTTGCTTCAATTCCGCAACAGACACGGGGTTGGTCTCAAAAACTTTACTTTTAAGGTATCCCCAAAGAAAAAAATCCATTGGGGACAGGTCTGGGCTGCGAGGAGGCCAGTTAATGTCGCCTCTTTTGGATATCACTTTTTTTTTTGCCAAAAATTTCTCGAACTGCACTCAATGTTACAGCAATGCCAAAATAATGAAGGAACACATATGGATAATGTAATTTTTTAAAAATAAATTCCCTTTTTATGTGCTTTCATAATTAATAAACGGTTTTCACCTGATGTAATTAGTTTTCATTTTAATTTAGTTTGAAAAGTGAACAAACTTATGGTCCACCCTGTATATGATAGTGATTTCAACCTAATACCTCCACGTGTTCCTGAGAAAAAGGGTGATAGGTGATAGGTATACATACAGAAAGTCAAACGGAAAGACAGGCAGTTCTTCTTCTAGTTCAAATTTTTTTAAACTTAGTACTTAGCCTTGATATTAACTGTCTCTCAGGCGAATAAATTGGAAAGTTAGATATGGGTTTGGTTTGGTAGTTATTTCCCAGAAGTTATTAGAGCAGCCATGTTGAATCTAGCCACGCTAACTATTCCTAAGCTCCTCCGTTTTGAATTCAATTCACGTTTTGTAGGTAGTTCATCAAAATTCACTTAGTCGACCATTCAGTGGGCAAGACGCGAGACGCCCGGGGTCTCATTAGGCGTCTCTCAGGGGCTCTCCACGCGACTTATCTCGAGGATGGCGACGCTTGGCCCTGACACACTGACTTGCATTTCTTTTCAGCTTCAAACTTTGACTTTTTGCGCCTCTTACAAAGTTAAAAAGACTGATTTTGATTTATGAGAAGGCATGGAGCTCATTTTTTTACTCACATACTTATTTTTATATGAGTATACGTTTTTTACGGTTCCGAAGTGAACAAGGAACCCTTATAGTATCGCTATGTCTGTCTGTCTGTCCCTGGCTTAACTCAGAGACTATTAGTACTAGAAAGCTGTAATTTGGCATGGATATAAATATTAAAAATCACGCCAAAGTTGTATAATAAAATCTTGAAAAAAAAATAATTAAGGGTACCTTCCATACATACATAACTAGAGCGTCTCCAGAATCTCTGTCTTCGATTTATTTTTGGCCTGCGTAAATTTGACCATGTCTCCCAATACCGTCAGCAACTCAAGTGGCTTCCGATTCGTCTTCGCAGGAACACTCATATCCTTAGTCTCCTTTTCAAAATACTTCACAATCCTTCTTCTCCATCCTACCTACGGGAAAGCTTTAACTTGCAGCGTCCTCCCGACCAGCAATCCCGTGCTCATCTCAAATCCCTCCTTTCTTTTCCCACCCATTCTACCGACTTCTATTCTTATTCCTTCTCCGTGCATGCGGTTAGGTTGTGGAACTCACTTCCGCACGAGATTCGCGATAGTCAGAGTCTGTATTCTTTTAAATCTAAATTAAAAGAACACTTCTTGTCTTTTCCTTTTTAAAGTTAGCCATATTTATTTTATAGTTTATTTATTATATTATATGCATTTTATTATATTTATGTAATTAAATTTATTTATATTATTATATAATTACATTATGTAGTATATTAAATTATGTATTATTTTGTAGGTACGTGGTATTTATTTAGGAATATGTTGTCTTTGTTAATGTACACGTCTTCTGCCATTCTTTTGTAATTTCTCTTTCCTAGGTCTGCTGGAAGAAATTTCTAATAGAAATAAGCTGTACATTTTGTATGTTCTTATCTAGTTTAATGTTTGTTTGTCCCTATTTATGTGTGCAATAAATTGTGAAATAAATAATAATAATAAAATACATGTAGAGAAGGTAATTTTTTTTTCGCTTACTAACGCTATCGTGTGGGGTATCGTTAAATAGGTATTTTTATACAACTGAGGGTTTTCTTAAACCATTTTTTGATTTGGAGATCCGTTGGCGAAATATTAAGCTATACAAGCTAAACCGCTATAACAGGACATCTGATAAAAATTCGAGTATGAAATATAATCAATTTAAACGGAAAACTGTTACAGCTATCTAGGCTTTCTTAGTTTAGGAGTAATAGTCGACCAACTTAAGTTGGATTTGACAAAAGTTCAAATATTTTCCTTACAAAATTTTCTACTACCAACTGTAAATACAACTTTGTTTTTTTTTTAAGACTTCGGGACCTTACTTTGCGCGAATCCGACTCGCACTTGGCCAGTTTTTAATACACAAGTGGGAAACCTTTAGTCCCTTCGTTATAAAGTCATAAACTTAAATCCATCAGAAACTTTTGCCTGTAGTAGTTACCTTTTTTTTATTTAATTGAAAAAAAAATAATGTTACAAAAAATTATACCACTAATACATCAAAAACCTTTACAGCTTTATCCGTGTACTAGTTACTAACGTTGCTGACAAAATACACTTAAGCTGAATTATCCACCCTATGTTATCAAAAATAAAGCACATAAAAGAAAAAAAAAAGAAATAAACAAGACAATATATCAGTATTACAAAAATGAAATATGTATCCACCTATACGAAAAAATAAAATGAAAATACAGTAAAAGCTTAATGATATATCTATTTGAAAAGATGGGCACTATCATCACAATAGACTTAACTTAAGTCTATTGTGCTATCATGAACACCATATACCTACAGAAATAACCTACTAAATAAATACCTAATAATGAAGTCTATTGCTCATTTAAATTTCTCGTATTTTTTTTTCATTTTTTATTCTTAGCTTTTAAGAACAAACATAAAGATATTAATACAGTACAAAGGAAACCCTTCGAGTTTTTGTATTGCACAGTAGTCGAAGACTATTAAATATAATGATGTGGGTAGGTGACACCCAAAGCATACTTATGTAGTCATCATTCATCATCATTACAGCTCCTATACGTCCCCACCGAGGGGCTCGAGCCTACCCTGAATCAGGGCGATTAGGCCATAGTCGATCACGCGGGCCCAGTGCGGGTTGGTCGACTTCACACACAACCTTCGAGTTTCTTCGCAGGCGTGTGCACGTTTCCTCACGATGTTTTCCTTCACCGTTAAAGCAATCGGTAAGTATGTACGTAAGTTTTTGAAAAACTCATTGGTACATTGGCCGTCCAGATTTGAACCCGGTACCTCTGGTTAGATGGACCGAGTCGTTACCGGCTGAGCCACCAACGCTTTTTTACTTATGTAGTGTAGGTACTTAAATAAAAAGAACTGCCATAAAGATGTTCACAGCACAAGAACAATGGTGACGTCAATGTGTCCCCCTGTCTGTGAAAGTACTTTATGTGTGACTGTGTGTGAGTGACTTGTACGTATACTGGCAAAGCAAGGTATAAATGGGTAGTGACAGAAGGACTTGAGGCTTTTAAGGCATCGTTGCGTATTATTTATAGCACTATTCCATCAACGATTCTATCCACAATTCCGTATGTTTAAAACATGTAGTATTGGAACAGATAAAGGTCCAAGCACTTAAAGATAATTCTTTGAGTAGACGCAATAAGCTTTCCAGTAGTAAAATTAATGGAAAATAAATAAGATCATCTAGCGAGGGCAGTCATTTCATTGACCATCCAGCAAATGAAATCAGCGAACTAGATAATGCACTATGGCTTCTCTGAACGTATCTTCATCTACTGCAGCACAATTCTCCAAAGAGACAATTTAATAACTAAAGGCTGACTAAAGGTCCAGATATCAGACGAATATTAAATAGGATCCTGGAAATGTAGCGAGAAATCAATTTGATGAATTATTGCAGGAAGCAGAGAGATGCAACAAGAAATAAGTTACTACAAAATCACGTGTCAGTGTCACGTATCTTTAACAGAGTGATGCAAAAAGGGAAAATAAGACAAGCCAATAGATTTATCACAGAATGCAATGGAGGTGACATATTAAACCCTGACGACAAACTTGTATTTCAAATCCTAGAAGAAAAACATCCGAAACAAGCAACACCAATTATAGCAGAATAGCTTTTCCCCGTCGCTTCGCCCACGTGGATATCGTTTTTTTTATGACTGTCTTTGAGGGTAAGTAATAAAATTCAATTAAAATATATTTCATTTGTTTTTTCTCTCTACGAAAATGAGTGTTACATTTTTAAATTTTATTTAAAAAACCGGCCAAGAGCGAGTTGGACTCGCGCAAAGTAGGGTTTCGTAGTCTTTTCCAAAAATAAAAGTATATTTTAGAAAACAAATATTATATATTTACCGTTGGCAATAGAACATTTTATATGGAAAATCTTACAAATCTAACTGCTCATCTCAAGTTGTTCGGGTATTACTCCTAAACTAAGAAAGCCGTAATAGTTTTCCTTTAAAATTGATTATATTAAATCCTACTATTTTCAGTTTTTTCAGATTTCCTGAATAAGCGGTTTAGCTGTATTTTATGGTACCACTTTGTTGGCGTGATATGTATATCCGTGCCAAATTACAGTTTTCTAGTACTAATAGCCTCTGAGCTAAGCCGCGGACAGACGGACAGAAATGGCGAAACTATAAACTAACTATAACTATTCCTTGTGGACAACGGAACCCTAAAAAAATGGTTGTCTGTAAAGTCGGTTTACGGACGATAGTTTAACGTGACAACGTCATAACGTAACGGGAAAATGAGCGTAACGGGACAATGAGTCATCCGTTTTCACGTCAAAAGGTAAAATACAGCGAGGGCGGCGAATAAAGCTTGTGCTGTGTACGAACCTAATGTGACGACCTTCAAGATGCAGCTCGCTCTGGTCGCCCTGTTTGAATTTGCATATAAAATACGAAGAAACTTTTTCCTCAACCAAATATTATTCTGTTAAATTATAATTGTGAATGTATTTTATTTTGTTATAGCGTGATTAGATAATTTAATCATCATATCAGCTCATATACGTCCCCACCGAGAGTCTCAAGCCTACCCTGAATCAGGGCGATCGGGACTTAGTCAACCACGCGGTCCCAGTGCGGGTTGGTCGACTTCACACACAACCTGCGAGTTTCTCCGCGGGCGTGTGCAGGTTTCCTCACGATGTTTTCCTTCACCATAAGAGCGTCGGATAAACGTACATATAAAATCTAAATACGAAATCACATTGGTACGTGGCAGGATTCGAACCACGACCTCCCGGACAGGAGGCGGCGGCCCTAACCGTTACGCCACCGACGCTCAGATAATTAAATATGAGAACGGTAATGCTGTATGTAACGTGTGCTAATAAAATAAAAATAAGTACCTACTAATTCAAATAATATCAAACTGTAGCTTTATTAATATTATAAAAAAGGGTGGTACTCCAAAAAAGAGCAAAAAGATAATCTACATAAATACTTACGCGTAGTTCTCAGCAATAGAGGCAAGATAGGTCTGGTTAAATATTTAGCTTGAAAATGCCAGCACGATGCAAATTAAATTTATAAAAAGGACAGAAAAAAGGAAGTTTACTTCCAATTTACAATAAAATTATGAGGATCTGAATAAGGTGGAAACTTTTTTAGAAGTTCAGTTTTACAAGGCACTTATACTGAATGAGATGTGAATATAAAAAACGTGATAGAATGATACTACAAAACATGTAAAAAGTGTAGGGATGTCAGGTTTTCCCCCATAAAATCAAATCATGTAACCCACAGCGGAATGACATTTTTTTTACTTATTGCCACCGCCTGCAGCTTGTAGTTTACACCACATCTGGTATCTTATCTCACTCAAGGGCACTTCCACCCTCCTCCAACTTTAGTCTATGGCGCAAAGTGTCGCCCCTTTGGAGGAACTTTTTAATCCGGCACCAGGGACCTTTGAACACTGCCACTTCTCTGTTGTGTGTATCTGTGGTTCCATCAGGTCATGGCTTCCATTGTATAACATTATTATAGGGATGACGACAACATCAGAAATAAATTATGAACTCTTGATCACTAAATTGCCTTCCTACTTAAACTTCGGAAAACCTTACTCGTTTTGTTTTCAATCAAGTCTTCGATTTTTAGTTCACCAAAATCACAAAATGAATACATAAATGACGCTGCAAAACTATGACGTCACGCCTAGGTCTTTCAAACATTTTTAGAACAAAATGTCATTTTTGACAGATGATAAAAAGTAAATCAGATGAATAGCATTCGTCATCCCTATTTTGTTTGGTTAAGTTTATTTTTGTTTCATGTTTGTGATTTGTGACATAAAATTGTACTTTGGCTGCTTAAATTTGACCAAATTTATTTTGAAATTATTCATATTGAAACAAATGTTCTGAATAATATTTTTAATTCAATTGCACTGGTGTAAAAATCATCGTAAATGTTGCGAGGCAAATGCCGTTGATTGATGCGCTGACCTAGATCGGAGTGGAGAGCTGATTGCTACCCTTTTAATTGGGTCACTTCATATTCATTCAAACAGAAAGAAATAAAATTCAGAGCGTTGATTTTTGACGTATTGCCGATGTTTGATAGACAATCTGTGATGTATCTTCATAGAAATATGATCACGATCCAATTCTAAGACAAATAGGTTTTAGGTGTTTCGGAAATAGAAATACAAGGTATGAAGATGTATTAGGTAGATATGAAGTATACCAGTTCGATTATCTGACAGAATAACCTAACAAATTTAATTAAAAATAAAGAAACCGACTGCTTATTCCTTTTTTGAGAAGTCGGGTAAAATCGTATGTCACTTAGGGGATTAAGAAAAATTTAACGACGCCTCGCAATCCACAATCCATCACGCCATTTAGACTACAGGCTCAGCCAAAGAAACAGACATACAATATTACATACATATAATATTACTTACTTTCCTTTTTTATTGTTAGTTTAGGTTAGGTTTTTAATTACATTTTTTTTATTAGGGTAAGACATTGGCTTTATATATATTGTACTAAACTACATATAGTAAATAAAGAAATACATACATACACTTTCCTTTTTGGCATACAGGTAAAACGTTAGCCACAACCGCATGAAGGAGCAATAATTCATATAATTATAACTACCTCATTTTCAGATCAAAACATGAACTCTGAAATCAACCTCCCAATAATACGCCTGATACCCCCAAATATCACTTCCCAAAACTTTTAATGTAACCAGCCATTCTCGTGGTTGTAACGTGTAACGTGAATATCAATGTATTGAAATACGGTATAATGGTGGCACGTTTCAAACTCGAGCCGAAACAAGTGGGAACAACTTCCAACAACTTTATAGTAACTGTATCCACTCTCCCCGTCGTTATTGTAGGGCCATAATTCAGCATGCCGTCAGTCTCATTACTGCCAAGAGCATAAATCACTCGCCTTGACTATGGCTATCTATACTTGAGTCTACAAAAGAACAGTGCGTGTGGGTTTTGGGCTGTTGCAAATTAGAAGGTGTTAGTATGCGGAAATGTTCTCTATTATTAGTGCTAAGCTTATAGTTAGGTCTCAAGTATCAGTTCAAGATTCAATGTATTTATTCAAAATATGTGCAAATTACACTCTTTCTGATTGTCATAAAATTTGTGAAAAATCAATAAATAAACAATCATTAGTTAATAATGTCAAAATGCAATCCTTGAAATAAACCAGACTATGTCATTAGAACATGAAAACAATATGACACGAAAAGTTATACTTAAAAATAATTGAATGTCATTGATACCTTTGATAAGAGTAGGCCAGTTCACACGGACAGCCCCGGTAACGAGTATAACGCGAGAGTCGGCCATCGCTCCCATCAACCATATTAGAGGGAAAGGAACGGGGAAGGAAACAATGTATATAATTAGTATTAACATACAGTATCGACACTCCCTGCCGCTCTCTAGATTCCGACCTCACCCGCTCGTCACTCAGATTGATGCGGATTGGTTACAGTTTGGTTCTCGAACGTATAGGATTCCTCCGTCATTTGTTTTTTGGAAATCTCATTTCACGACCGTTGTAGGCAGTGTCCAGGGTGTGGTTAGGTACCTACTAAATCCGTTAGTCATACATAATAACGCTGATGAAATCAACGACCACACTGAATTCAGTTCAATAAAAAAAAAAATAACAGCAGTGATAGATTGAAAAAACCGGCCAAGTGCGAGTCGGACTCGTACAAAGTAGGTTTCCGTAGTCTTTTCAAAAATTTAATGTATTTAAAGTTTGAATTAAATCTGTTCGTTTAAAGTGGGTCAAAATCGAGTCCAAAGGAGTCGGTTACATACAAACATACAGGTGAAGCTAATAAAAGCGTGATAATTAAGATGCGTTCTTCCAGATGAAATAAATTTAATTTGTGAAATAAAAACCTAGGAATAAATATATAAGAAAATTACAAAAGGATTAGAACACGTTAAATTTATGTCACAATTAACAAAAACATAATTTTATCTTACCCAAGAAGGGTCTTACGAAAGCATCAGATTAGTTAATAATTATTTATAAGGAAATTTAAATGATGAATTATGTCGAGATGAAATGTTGAATGATAGAATTTTTGGTTTTTGAATGAAAAGTCACATGTGATAACGCATGCGTGGAAAGGAAATAAATAGAATGAAAAGAAGGTCGAATAAAAAAGGACGCATAACAGCGTGCCGCGTTACAACTGTAAGTGTTTAGTAGGGGCCCGTTGGCAACCGTTTGGGTAGGGAACCCTAAAAAGAAGCTTAGTCCATGATTTCTTTAAAATTTTCAGCTAATTTGCTTGAACCACAGGTTTAAACTAATTTATTACAATTTACAATCAATTTCTTTTTTCTTTCCAACAAAGTTCCTAACGATTAAGACACTACTGGTATGTGTGTTTTTACAAGCTTTGCATTGTATGCATGTTCGTTCGGGTGAAATCTTGCAAGTTAAATTTGACCCACTTCCCGGTTTCCGATTGAGCTGAAATTTTTCATGCATATGAATATTGCGGGACAATGCAATATTTAAAGCTTGTACCTAAAGGTTCTTAGGTTTTTCGAAAATTATGTTATATTCTGTGTCAAATATAAATTTGTCTATTGTTTACCTACTCAAAAAATAGTGTAAGTGGAAAGAGTAAAATCATGTGTTATTTTTATTTCCACAAAGGTAAAAGCCATCTTCTACTGTGTTATTTTCGTCTAGACTTTCAATGTCGCCTCTCACTTGAGACCTTGACTGTCTGCGAAATATTTTTAGTATTGATCTTTTTTATTAAGCTCTGTGTTCCATTTTATTTTAGCTACAAAATAAAGGCTTTCTCAGAAAGTTTCTTGAATTTTAAAAACTTAATAAGGAATAGGTATGTTATTAAATGTTTTAATTACATTTTGAAAAGCTTTTATTATTTAACTTGCAATGTTCGTATGTATTTACGAGTAAGTTGTCCACTTAAAAATTTGACGTGAAGCCATATTCCCGGTGACAGTAGATCCTTTTGGTATTTTGGAGTTCATCTGATGACGAACTTTGGAGGTGGAACCAAGGTCCCAGGCTCGTCTATTGTTTCAATAGATTCCTAACTTGATGCACTTTCTTAACGGAAATCATTATTTTTTTAAGTTGAAATTGATGTCTTGCTACTTATAATATAGCTTTTTGGAAAGGTAACAAAAAAAGGAACTTTTTCCTGTATTTCGCACGCTTTGATATTCTATTCTTTCACTATTTCTTTTTTACAAAATCACAAAATTAAATCTAGGAGTTTTTCATACAAATTTTGAAAATAAAATTGGTTATAACTTGAAAACCGTCGATTTCCAATTTACTCAATCAATCAGTCAAATATGCTTTATTGTACAATAAATAAAAAAAAAAATATAGAGAACAGTACAGAATACACAGTAAAAAATATTATTTAATATGTTTTTTTTATTCTAAAATATATGTAGTTTATCCCCTTTAATGGATCGCGTCGAATTACCATTAACCCTTTCGTTTTGCCTTTTTTTGAATCTTGAACGTTATGGGGCACCAATAATGCAATACGCGATAATGCACGGCCTATAAATGTTCAGCCCGATAACTCGTTTCATGGTCTTGAACATGCATTACGGGGTACCAATAATGCGCGACGCGATAATGCCTGACCTATGAATAATGAACAGCCCGATAACTCGTGTCATAGACTTGAACTGAAATTAGCTAAAAGGGTTTTCGAAAATAAGTAATGAGGTAGTAATGAAATTTACACATAAAAACAAATTCAATTAAATGACCACTATTGCTCTTTTGGCAGGACTGCACTCTTGCCAAAATTTATTTTTATTTGTTTTAAAGCAAGGGCTATATTTTACGAATTGGGCGTGCAATTTCTTCAAGTCCCTTGGTTATCTCAGGGTGGTTAGCATAGACCTTAAATTTCAAATAACCCCAGAAAATGTAATCCAAGGAAGTTAAATCGCAACTCTTTGGCGGCCAGCTCTAGTCTCTAAAACAAGAGATATTGACACGACAGAGAAGGTTGGTTTACAACAACGTCATTGTTTCTCGTACAGAGTGACAGAAGACGGTGCCATTCTGTTGAAACCACATCTCATTCAAGGTCTTCTGTCCGTCCAATTCTTGCCAAAAAAAGTCTGATAACATGGGCCCGTTGTACGATCGCAATCGACAGTCACGATGGCAACATATTTTTTTTTTTTTAAAAAGGTATGGTCTGATCATTCCTCCTGTCCATATGGCACACCAAACTATCACTATTTGAGGATTAAACGGAAGTGCTTGAAAAACATGTGACTTTGCTTCTTCCCAGATCCGACGATTCTTCTTAGTAACGAAGCTGTTGAAGTGGAAATGAGGCTCGTCCGTCATTCATTAAAGACGATTTTGTCGTGGAATTCTTCGTCAGTTTGCAGTTGTTCCAAGATCCAGTTGGTAAAGTTTCTGCACTGTCTATAGTCGTCAGGCTACAGCTGTTGCGTCAGCTGGATCTTGTTATCATGAAGGTTTAAATAATGTTTAACAATTCGTTGTGGCATGCAGCGATGGAGGTTTAGTTCCTGGCAACGATTTCAGATGGAGTTGTTTGGTCTTTCTGCCATTCTGACGCTCATAGAATCGATGTTTACTGCCGATCTTGTGGACTGATAATGAGTAAGATTTTTCATCTTTAACTCCCTAATATGGGTCAAATCATAATATTCAATTCAAATAATTGAAATACTGCGTAAATCTATCACTATTAAAAAAATATATACTTGAAGTAATGAAAAATCTATTTAATTGAATACAAATAAGAAAATATTACCACTTTTGACGTCGAACATTAATTGCAATATTTCCCGAAAACAAACAGTTTATGTTGAATGAATCCAACTGACATAAATCGGTGACCTTAACACCTTCCAGTTTCATTGAACACATTTTTTAAACTTATTTTAAAGTTAAGAAAATTAATAAAAAGGACGAGAATCGGAATTCGGTCTCAACGTAACCGCCGCGTTGAAGTCCGCATTGATTTGAACCTAAAATTAATGACGTTACGTACGATATTTTTTTATCACGGATCGACCTGCTTGAGCTTTAAACGAAAACGCGTGTGTTCAAATGTATCGATTAAGTTTTCAAGTCGATTCACGCCGAATGATCACGTAATTTGCGAATTTTCCCCAATTTTATATATAACGCACCATTTTCGTAAAATGTTTATGTTTTAATTATACAAATACCAAATATGCCTGACTTAGCAATTATTGACAATCGAAAATGGCGCGCGATTCCAAATTCAAGTTTTTGTAGTGTAGATACCTATCTATCAAAGTTTGCCATACAGAGGCTTTATGTTCATAGAATATGAAAACGGATGAATGGGCCATTACCTGTCACCATCAGTTGTCGAGATGAGTGCGTTTGCATGTGACAGTGATCTGCTAGTGGCGTGGGAGGGAGACAATTGTTCGGTCGAAACCGAAACCTATAATTACGATGTAAACGAAAAAGAGCGTCGGTGGCGCAATGGTTAGGGCTGCTCGTGGTTCCAATCCTACCACGACGTAGGTACCAATGAGTTTTTGAATTTTGATTTTTTCTCCGTTTATCGTTACTCCGACGATAGGAACGAGAAGGAAAACATTGTGAGGAAAGTGCACACGCCTGCAGAGAAACATGAAGGTTGTGTGTGACCGCGTGCTCGACTAAGACCCGATCGCCCTAATTAAAGGTAGGCTCGGGCCCCTCGGCGAGGACGTAAATGAGCTGATATGATGAAACGAAGATGGCTTTGTTGATTTTTACCTTTTTTGCCCGACTGCCTTAGAAGGAGCGTAATGTATTTTCTTTGGCTGAGCCTGTAGTTTAAACGGCTTGTTGGATTTTGGAGTGCAAAGTACCACTAAAGTGACACTAGATACATTTTTACCTGATGTGTCAAAAAAGAAGGCTAATGTGTTAATGCATTCAGGTCTTTAATTTTTATAAAATTGTTTAGGTTACTCCTAGATACATTGTAATTTCTGTAGTACTTACTGTTATTTTTGTGTGATGCTATTGCAACTCATATTTTTTTATCATCATCATATCTGTCGAAAGACATCCACTGCTGGACAAAGGTCTCCCCCAAGGATTTCCACGACGACCAGTCCTGCGCTGCCCGCATCCAGCGGCTTCCGGCGAATTAATATTGATCTCTATCTAAATCTATTTTGCAACATTATGTTAAGTACCTGGTACCTACTTACAGGGCGGTTAAAATTGAGCACATTTTTCTGGAATTCTAAACAACAATATTTTTTTTACAAATTTTTGAAAATCGTAGAGGATTGTTATTGGATTTCTCATGCAAAGGCTAATCAGCAGATCGATTTGTGTAAGAAGTAATTTGTGGCGACTGCTGCAGCAACCCGCTACAGAGAATGGTTCGTCCTACTCCTCGACAGATGGCACCAACGTCGTGTCAACCTAAATAGTATGGAAAGGAAAAACTGCCGTCAACTAAAGTGAACCTTATTTCAAAGCAACGAGAGTACAAACTATGTTTCAACATCTAGAACTCGCTAATATTATTTCTTCGCTACTAAGCATATATTAAGTGCCAACCATCCACCGGACCTCAGGCATACCACCTTGCCTTGCGAAGATATCTGCTCTCGTTAAGTAAGAATTTCTCTCTTTACACCGTTCCTACAGAGTTGACCTCGACGTGATAGAACACTCAAAGGTTGTGTTCTATCACGTCGGGGTCACCTCTGTAGGAATGGACGAGATAGAACGAGAGCAGATACAAATTCTTTTACGAATTCAGCCAAGATGTAGAACAAAAATTGTTCAGTTTCATGAGAAGAAACCCTTAATAAAAAATATCCTCTATACCACCTCATAATTATTATCATATCAGCTGAAAGACGTTTTCTGCGGACAAATTAAGGCCTCCCATAAATGCCAAAAAAAATTCTTAGCGGCATAGCCCTGAAGAAAATAACAGATCAAAAATAAAACTTCACCTATAACTCGGTTTTGGTCTCTAAACACCTCTCGCCCCGTCACTAGGGTCAGCACACCACCACACGTCATCATAAATCAATGACCAACGGTGATGGGTGTAATGAATTCGCTGCATTTCAGGCCCACTGCAGCGGCGCGGCGGCGCGGCGGCGGCCTAGACGGCGGCGGTATCATTAGCGGTTCATATCTTTATTCCCGTTATAGCGAGGTATTTACTTTAAAGGAAATTCATGATGTTGGACCGTTAAGTACTCATGTTACTTAACGCTTACATTGTAAAGTAAATTTGAGTGCGAAATTAAACAGTGAAAAATGTGGTCCACGGTTTAGATTAAACGATATCAAAACGTATGTAACTAATGTGTACCAGTCTGTGGTTTACAGTACAATTACAATATAGCGGATTTAACGGAATACTATGTTACAGGAAATCTTTTTTATGACTTATTTTAAGGCTAAGTATTGATTGGAACACTTGTCTCTGTCTTTTTATTTACTTACACTCAAACTCAAATAACTCTTTATTTTACATCAAAATAAATACATAATATGCAAAATTTATATTAAAAACTAAGAGATGTACAATTTAGGCGGTCTTATCGCTGAGAGCGATTTCTACCAGACAACCCAGTGCTCGGAGAAAAAGCAAGGAGACAGGTAGTACGCGAGCAACAACAACAGAAAATTTAATGAATAATGATTAATAATTTTTAACTTATACTAAAACATATAAAGCTATTTACGTGTAAAGAGCAAATAAAATAACCACACTTTTTCAATGGTTTTTCGTTTCAATCAAAAAATACAATGAAAGTATAAAAAAATAATAACATTACTCACTTTGTATTATCATAATAAATATTGCTGTATATTTTTTTTCAATTTATACTTTAAAATATTAGTCATAACTAGAGTTGAATAACGGTGTAGACCTCTCTTTGTTTTTTTTATCGAGTCAAAACTGATCAATCATGTTTCTAATAGCTTTTGACTTTAAGAAACATCATCAACAATAAGGGTCTTTTTTTCAACCTTGGGTTTTCTATCGTTTAGGAGTAATTAACGTCAAAAATATCAAAAATCTGTAATATTACAGCCTTAAGAAGTCTTATAAAAATAGTCTTTATAATATCTAGACTATGAGCGTTTGATGCAAAAATAAGCCCTTTTTATCGACTGCCCAAAAGAGAGGGCAATATTTTTCGGGTGTGTGTATGTATGTTTCTTTGGCTGAGGCTGGAGCCTAAACGGCTTGATGGGTTTTGGAGTGCGTGGTGTTGTTAGATTCGTCTTGATCCCGTGAGTAATTTAATCAATTAGATAGGTTATGAGAATACCAATAATGGTAATTTCATTCTTATTTCTATAGACTATAGGATCAAAATTATCATCTTTGCTTTCTAGGTGGTAAGATGTACATTTAAAATGATGTTCCCAACTATATTCAGGAATTCCACGCATTGTCTAAAATTTAATTAATCAACAATATAACGATATAGAGCGTCCGTGGCGTAATGGCAAGGGCCGCTACCTCCTGTCCGGGAGGTCGTGGTTCGAATCCTGCCACGTACCAATGTGTTTTCGAATTTCGATTTCATATGTACGTTTATCCGACGACGCTCTTACGGTGAAGGAAAACATCGTGAGGAAACCTGCACACGCTTGCGAAGAAATCCAAAGGTTGTGTGTGAAGTCGACCAACCCGTACGAGGCCCGCGTGGTCGACTAAGGCCCGATCGCCCTAATTCAGGACAGGCTCGAGCCCCTCGGTGGGGACGTATATGAGCTGATATGATGATGACGATATAGAAGCACTTTGCACGAAGTAGTCGGACGTAGCGATCTATTCAAATACAAGTACGCGAAGCCGTGAAATAAGCCTATTTGAGAAAGTTACCTGGAGAAATCGAATTAGATTAGACCGAGATAGATACTTAGTTTCCCGCGACCTTCAGCAGGTCGTCGGCCGTTCTACCTAAGCTAGGTCTTAAGGTCGAGGTCGTGACTCAAGAACTTTACTACTCCAACGGCCATCTGTTCTACGAAGCCTCTGGATGCGTAGAGCGCAGGACCGGTTGTCTTGGAAATCCAGCAGTGGACATCTTTCGACTGATATGATAATGATGGCATACTTTGTTACTCATTTGAGAAATCAATAGCAACACACAATCCTGAGTACATTCTTAGCCATATTAATTCATTCGGATACATCATCCTTATCAAATTAACAACTCAGCTGTATATTTGTGACGAACATTCTGCAGAGGCAGAACTCTATCAAAGTTGTCCGGAGCTTAATCCCAATGGACGTTAAGAATCCAATTCCGTGCTCCGGAACCGAGTGCGGGCTGCGAGCATCCGCACTTGGTTCCGAACAGTCACGTCCAGCTGAGATATTGAGATGGCGCAATAAAATCACAGTAGCGCTGTTTGGTATCAAATAACTTTTCTCAAACATGCGTAGTAATATTGTTTTAAAAAAGGGACACGTACAAAGCAAAACCATTCCATTAAGGTTTAATAAAATGGTGTTTTTTTTTCAAGTTTGTCCGCGTTATTAAAAAACCGGCCAAGTGCGAGTAATCCGCAAAAATTTTGATTACTAGACACTAATATTGTAGATAAATGCCCTGAAATTTTTGAAAAAGTTCCAAATTAGAAAAAAAGGTGTGCGTGTCAGCTTTGTCGTGCGACTGGAGTTTACTTACTCACAGTGAAACGTCTAATTAAACGTCCCTGACCTTAAGCCTGTATGGCCATGGAGTCTTAGCCTTCCTGATATTAAAGATGATTGACATAAAACATGAGCATGAAACGTGAGTTAACAAAGCTTCACTCGATTTCACCTCCCATATAAATTCGTTCCTTATAGGAGTAAACTCCAAAAAAAGCTATACAAAACTTTAGATTTTTCTTTTAGCTTAAACTAAGTATGATTCAGATGCATTTTTTTTTGTTCTAATGAAAGAAAACGCGAGTGCCAGTACAACACTAAAATACTTAGTATATACAGTAAATGTATACATATTACCCGCTCTTAATTCGGTAGGATTCCGTATAACAATGTTTTTTTCCCTCGGGCTGCGTTGGAGGGGAGGAGGAGAATGCTTTTACGCATACGCAGTAACAGCCGGCTGTACTAGTTATGTGGGACTCACAGCCCTGCGCCTATATGCATACACACCCATTATATACATAAGGTATATATGAATAAATATGCACAGGCCCAACACCGCCTGTAACCGCGCCGCTTAATCAATGTTAGGCACAAGATACTAGTTACCCACTTATCGTAAGGTATTCTACGGACAGGTATACATAATACATATATTTAGGCTTTTAAAGTAAAACTTTTAATACATCGTCCCAAATTTTTTCGTCTGTGTGTCGCGTGACGGTCGGTATGATCGTTTCGTCCTCTGTACCGTAGCTCCAATGCAGCCATGATAGTTTCGTGCTCTGTAAATGTCTATAATGTGAAAAAAAGTTTCACTTTTACCGTGGTTTCATAAAACCACACTCTTTTATTTTAGTTCTGGAGTTGGACCCAAGAAGGAGGCAAATCAATTATCACCTAATGTCGCTAAACATGGAAGCGGATTGCCAAGGCTATCTTATATTTAAGCCTACAACCTACAGTACTGTTAACATTGATGTTTGGCGGCAAGACGTAGATAAGATGGTGGTAGCCGGGCGGGCTTATAAAATGCCCTGCTAACAACTTAACTGAGACTTACAGAGATATACCCCTCCGGGCATCAAAAACCCCTGACAGAAGTAACAACTATTTACAGTTTTATAAGTTTTGACCCTGCGAGTGGTCCTGGTAAGGTGTCGGTCACGGTAACGGTAACAGTTTCGCGAGTTCAATGGATCTGAAGCGATTCGATTGGTACCGAAAGCGAAATTATAAATAGGAATAACCTAATTACAAATCAAAACCCAAATGCATACAACATTTTTTGGCAGCAGAATCAACACGAATATAACGACACTTCGAACTCCAAAATCCATCAAGCCGTTTAGGGTATAGGCTCTGACGAAGAAACAGATATACATACATTTACCTGGTGCATATATTTATATTTATTTCATATTATGTATCATATTTATTTATAAGTTAGCTTTATTAGATTAAGTTTGTATTTATTAAAATTAGATTACTTAAGTTTCGATGTAATATTAGTTGCATTCATGTTCTTTTACTGGTTGGTACGTAATTAAGTGTTTCTTTGTCCTAGTTTAGTCCTCTATTTATTATTTCAAAGGTTAACTGGAAGAGATCCCTCTAAGGGATAAGTCCGCCTTTGTACTTAAGTGTTTTTATATATAATATTAAGTGTATATTTTGTACAATAAAGAGTTTACAAGCAAACATACACACATAGGAGCGGCCTCAGATCACAGCAATGCTGTGATCTGAGGGAGCGGCTAATTATAAACAAAAAAATATCACATCTTCAAAATAGGGATGACGACAGCATCAGAAATAAATTATGAACTCTTGATCACTAAATTGCCCTCCTACTTAAACTTCGGAAAACCTTACTCGTTTCGTTTTCCATCAAGTCTTCGATTTTTAATTCACCAAAATCACAAAATGAGTACACAAATGACGCTGCAAAACTGACGTCACGCCTAGGTATTTCAAAAATTTTTCGTCGTTGTCGTTTTTGACAGATTATAAAAAGTAAATCAGATGACTAGCATTCTTCATCCCTATTCTTTCTCTGATACACTTGTAATAAGAAATTGGCCATCAAGTATCTAAATCCAAAAAGTTCAGAGCAACTCAAAAACAGTGAATTCCCCATTGTCTCGTGCATTTCCTTTGCTTCGCGCGAGTATTTCAAGCAAAGCGTCTACGCGACGTCGCGTCGTACTCTAAATGAGAAATTCCTGAGCTAACCGTGCGACTCTGTAAGACTGGACGAGAACAGAGTTGTGAGCTGCTTAAAAAAAACCTAAACACTCCGAGAGTGCCGAGAGAAACTTTTTTATAAGTTTTGACCCTGCGAATGTTCCTGGTAAGGCGTGGGTTACGGTAACGTTACGGCAAAGTCCCGCTATTATTTTTTTAAAATAGCGGGACGTACTTGGAAAAGACAAGGACAGAATCGCATTCGATGGCGAACTCTAGGCGAGGCCTATGCGGGACAGCAAGACAATCTTGACGTACCGGTGTCAAATACTTAATTAAATAAGACTATTGTAACTAATTTGAAGAAAGATTGTAAAATAAAGGCTATTATTATTATTATTACGGCAAAGTATACTCGTATATATTAGTACTAACATACCGTATGGACACTTCCTGCCGCTCTCTAGATTGCGAACTCTCCCCCTCGTCACCCAGATTGATACAGATTGGTTACAGTTTGGTTGTCGAACATATAGGATTACGCCGCCATTTTGTTTGTTCCGTCATTCCTTTTTTGAAATGTCATTTCTGGCCCGTCATATGAAGTGTCCAGGGTGTGGTTACGGTAACGTTAGATCCTTGCCTGCCTTAGATCCGTGCCTTAGATCGGTTATGCTTCGAGAGTGATCCCCTGTTAAATTGGTCAAAATCAGTTCAGTACTTCAGAAAATTAACAAATACAGATTATTGCATTTTAGTACTAGTTGTTTTTAACGTGTGTAGCGTTGTCAGCTTTTACCCAAATAAGGTTCTTTTTGATAGCATCAGAGACCACTCGCTCTATAAATAAACATCACATCGTTAAAAAATCTTGGTACTAACTAATCTAGATTTTTTTAACACTCATTGGCGAGGGATCCGCTGGCAGGCCCGAAGATTCGGATTATTTCGGATGCAGCAGGCCAGCCTTCGTTGTCAAGAAACTTAACTCGCAGGCCGTGGAACTCGACGTCTGCTAAGACTGCAATTTATTAGGCACGCCGCGCACTGGGATCATAATAATCTTATCTTTTAACCGCCTCCGTAGCCCAGAGGCAAAGTTCACTGGCTTTACACAGGAGGTCGCGGGTTCGATTCTCGGCGGGGTCAATTGTAAGACTCGGTTTGGTTGGTGGTAGGGTGGTATTCTAAGCCCGCCTGGCTAGCTACCACCATCCTATCTAAGACTTGCCGCCAAATATGAATGTTGATATCATTGGTGTGTTCCGGAATGAAGATAAGATAGCCAGTTCCCCATTGCGTTGGGGAATCTTGGTAAGCCCGCTTCCATCTTCGGCAACATCGTCACTTACCACCAGGTGAGATGTTGTCAAGGGTTTACCAATTGTGAATAAAAAAAAATCTTATTATAATATACACGCAATTACATTCCAAGGTGATTTGACATAGACTTCTAAACAATTCTCAACAAATTTGGCTTTAACAAATGGCTGCTATAATGTTTAAATTTTGGGCGTCCTTATTAAAAGATCCTTTATATTGTTGGCAGTGAGAGTGTAAAATTGTTTTATGTATAATTTTATTTCCTTTTTTTTACCGACTTCAAAAAGGAGGAGGTTTCTCAATTCGACCGTATATATTTTTAATTTTTTTTCTGTTTGGATAACTTCGTCGTTTATGAACCAATATTAATGGTTCTTTTTTTGTTGGAAAGGAGATATCACAAGGGTGGTACTATGATAAGAAAACTAGGATCTGATGATGGCATCCCAGATAAATCGAGGGGAACCTTAGTTTGCTGTTTGAAATCGGTTTTTTTTCGTTTAAAATTATCTTCGTCATCGATATAAGACAGCTAAACCCGTTCCTACCAAATATTAATCATATCTCACATAATTGACAACGCAAAAAAACTTATTAAAACAACCAAATTTAATGGCAACAACAAAAATTTTTATAATTTGCTTAAAAAGTACTGCACGAAATTTTGATATTTTATGATCACAAACTGGTTCACAAACGGCGAAGAAATCACGCAACATGCTTAAAATAAGTCGAATAGAAAATCTCCTCCTTTTTAGGGTTTCGTAGTACAACAAGGAAGCCTTATAATTTCATCATGTCTGTCTGTCCGTCTGCCTGTCCGCGGCCTAGCTCCTAGACTATTAGTAGTTAAGAGCTGAAATTAGGCAAAGATATATAAAATAACAACGCGGAGAGAACTGTAAAAAAATTGTAAAAAAAAACCTTTTAAAGGGTATATCTCCTCTACAAGTAAAGTAGGGATATTTTTTCTCTCTCGTTAAATCCAGTCGTGTGGGGTATCGTAGATTAGAGCTAAAAAAATAGTTGTGAGTCTTTTTAGACCATTTTATAATTTAGGGTTCTGTTTTCGAAAAAATAGGCTTATTTGGAAAATTGAAAATTAGTTAAGGACGCGATAATGGCAACTACGGAACCCTACAATGCGCGTGGCCCGACACGCACTTGGCCGGTTTTGTAGTCTATCTCATCGTTAACTTTTAAGCTCCTGGCCAAGTTATGAAAATTTTCTCACATTCATTAACCTGAACATATTCATGAGTTCATGCCTTGAAACATTATGCTGGTGACTTAGACTGAAGTGAGAGTTATTTGCTCGCTCTTGTAAGTAGAAGTTTTGAGAAAGTCCTTCTTTTAAAATTTAATTAGTTTTTTATTAAGATTTTCTTTTCTGGTCTGGGTACTTCATTTTAATTAGAGTCTGTGCGGAAAGAGAACCGTCAAAAGATTTTGCTGTGCTTAACTACCATCTTTGGCATGTTGCAACACTATTACATTATTATGACTTTTTATACTTTTATATTTACTACTATTTTGACGATCATATTTATCCTTTGACATTTTTTTATCTTATCTAATCCGAAATCTTGAAATATAAGAATTATATTATATGAATTATATTATATAATGAACGGTGAAGGAAAACATCGTGAGGAAACCTGCACACGTCTGCGAAGAAATTTGCAGGTGGTGTGGGAAGTCGACCAACCCGCACTGGACCCGCGTGGTCGACTAAGGCCCGATCGCCCTAATTCAGGGTAGGCTCAAGCCCCTCGGTGGGGACGTTTATGAGCTGATATAATGAGAATATAACGTTTTCAGATTCTTTATTTATATCTTATTATTGTCTAAATGAAATCTATTTAAGATCACGGTTCTCTTCCTAAACTCAGGGAACGTTAGGTCATACTCCACGCTTGAGGGTCAAGTCCTGAATGTAACTAAAAAGTACTAAAACAAGGCATAATCAATGTAGGGGCACAACTTAATTATCTAAATGCCTGCATACTAGCACACCCTGGACACGTCATACAACGGGCCAGAATTGACATTTCAAAAAACGTTGACGAAACAAACAAGATGGCGGCGAAATCCTATACGTTCGACAACCAAACTGTAACCAATCTGTATCAATCTAGGTGACGAGGGGGTGAGGTCGGAATCTAGAGAGCGGCAGAGAGTGTCCATACTGTATGTTACTAATATATATACTTTGCTACTAGTTTGAATTGAGGTGTAAGTAGATATTGTGTTTGAGTGTAGGCCTCGGAGTGGAGCAAATAGGCAGGCAGATTTACGATTCGCAGTTAACCCCCATTCAGCGCCCAATGTCCTTCTAATAGGACAAGCACGCGTGGAATCCCGTTCCGTTTTGCTCGATATATATATACGCGTCTTACTTACATTCCTACTAACCGTTGGATGGCGCTCTAATGGATTTCATCACGGCATCCAATCGATCCCAGAGATATACAGGATCATTTTATTTACTGAAAAGCGGCAAATGCTAGATTTTTCTTATGAAATTGACCAACATTTCCCAGACAACCCATGCAATCGGATCAAAAAAGTACGATATTCCATAGATTTATTTAAATTATTGACCACTACCATATACAGAATGTAACAAAATTGGTGCAAGTCCTGTTAACTGGGGATTTTGCTCATCATCAAAAATCACTGGCTTTGCACAGGAGGTCGCGGGTTCGATTCCCTGCGGGGTCAATTGTAAGACACGGTTTGGTAAGTGGAAGGGCATTTTCTAAGCCCGCCTGGCTAGCTACCACCATCTTATCTAAGTCTTACCGCCAAATATCAATGTAGATATTATTGGTGTGTTCCGGCATGAAGATAAGATAGCCAGTTCCCCATTGCGTTGGGGAATCTCGGTAAGCCCGCTTCCATCTTCGGCAACATCGTCACTTACCACCAGGTGAGATGTTGTCAAGGGTTTACCAATTGTTAATAAAAAAAAAACATACTAAACAACTTTCGTTCTTCGTATTTGCTGAAATAAAAAAACTCTTCATACAAATCGATCAGCTGATCGACCAATTTTGTACTTTTTCGTATGGAGAATTGCCTATGGGTTCCTTGGGAAAAGCTGTTCAGTATGATGAGAAGAACCCGCAGTTAACGGGTCCTACCTAATCTTTTTTACACCCTGTATAATGGTAAGTCAAAATTTTCTCGACTATGGACTAGAGCATCAGATGGACACACAGATATACACCAATATAAAAATAATATTGTCTTAACCCAAATTCTTCCAATAGTTAGGGAACTAGAGCACCGGACACACAAACACACACCATGTTTTTTTATTTTATTTCTTAGAGTAGGATAATCGATCCCCATCAAAATCTCAACTTTGATTGTTTTTGCCATTAAGGTATCGACTTAAGGTCGTGGGAAGCCGCTGGATGCGGGTTGCGCAGAACCGGTCGTCGTGGAAATCCTTGGGGGAGGCCTATGTCCAGCAGCGGACGTCCTTCGGCTGATATGATGATGATAATAAATCGACACTGCTAGTGTCAGCTATATAGTGTCATTCGACAATAGTTAATGTCGCTCCTCAGTCACTCTAAAGTAAAAATTATTACCTACTAGCTGTCCCGGCGAACTTCGTTACTACTACAACTACACTACACTATCCTACCCTAACCTACCCTACACTACACTACTCTACCCTACCCTACACTACACTAAACTACCCTACCCTACCCTAAAACCTTCTCCTGACAATAACGAACTCAACAAAAAGAGAATTAGCGAAATCAATCCAGCCGTTCTTGAGTTATAAATGGTGCAACTAACACGACATTCTTTTATACATATAGATGTATATACTCGTATGTGTTTATTTGCCCCCCAGACCATTTCGACAGAGAGACGAAACTAGCACATTAAAACTAGCATCAAAGACGCTAGTGTTTGCAAACTATGAGATTTAGTTACAACTTTGTCCTATATAAAGGGCATGAGGCTTCCATCAGTACTGAGTGAGGTAGATGGCGGTAGTTCCAGCAACTTGTTCGGGTGGGTGCCAAATAGTGGGAGGCGCACGTTCTACATCTAGACTTCTCGCTTAGCGACGTGTTCCACACTGCCTTGATAGAGATTGATGATACTCGATAGTTTATTTAGATACAACTGAAAAAGCCTACATTTTGCCGGTTTGGGTTTTTATTTGTTATCTCGTTAACAAGGACCCGTTGTGATGGCTTTACAAAGATTATCATTATCATATAGACCGAAAGACGTACACCGCTGTACAAAGGGGGTTTCCACAACGACCAGTTCTGCGCTGCCCGCATCCCAGTGTCTTCCCGTGACCGTCCGCAGGTCATCGGTCCACCCAATAGGAAGCCTACCTCCGCTGCGTCGCTTTGTGAGCAACCATTCATTAATTACCGCGCAAGGGTTATTTTGGCCATTTTAAACATCCCCATTTTAGCCCCCCCCCCATCCCTCTCAGGATCCTAACGTAATTAATGGACGACCCCTAAATACAAAGGTAACTTTTACATTTACATCATACATTAGCAACTGACGTTATTGCCTAGGTTTAAGATCGTGCGAAATTATGTACTTAGGCACACCCTGGACAGTTCATACAAAGGGCCAGAAATTACATTTCAAAAAGAAATGACGGAAAAAAAATGGCGGCAAAATCCTATACGTTCGACAACCAAACTGAAACCAATCTGTATCAATCTGGGTGAGGGGGTGAGGTCGCAATCTAGAGAGCGGCAGGGAGTGTCCATACTGTATGTTAGTATTGTTAGTACTTATACAGGGTCTAACAACGGTATGCACTTATTTTTAACTGTAACTTGTACTCATGACACTGAACAACTTTCCCTACGAAACCCATGGACAATTCGCAAAAAAAAATCTGAACTACCATACAAAGTTTGCCCGCCAGTTGATCGATTTGCATGGGAAGTCCAAATTTTTTTTTAGAATCGACCATGGGTTTCTAGGGGAAAGTTGTTCAGTTACATGAGTACAAGCTCCAGTTAAAAATAAGTGCATACCTTTGTTAAGACCCTATATATACTTTGACTTAGGTTCAAAACCTATGTTCCATAGTTGATGCCATGAATCGCAAACAAGATAAAATCTAGTATTATCTACGTTGTTTTATTATGCAGTGCGTGCATATTGTATCAGTTCCAAATATGGCATCGATGTGCAAAAACATGTTAACGCTAAAATGCAAGCTTGGATGGTTGTGTATGGAACCAGTCAGCCGGGCAGCGTGGGCTCTCGCGTGGGCCGTCCCAGGGCTGTCCCAGGCTATTGAAATATGGATCTAAAATCGTCTGTGATTATTATGCAGATGACAGCGCACACAATCAACCGATGTTGCCACTTTTAGAACTTTTGTGGGACCACTAGACTTAGAGTAGTTTGCGAGATGGTCAAGTCCATTAGCCGCACATCAGGAGGTCGCGGGTTCGATTTCTGGCGGAATCAAACTTTGTAAGACTCGGTTTGGTTGGTGGAAGGGCATCTTCTTAGCCCGCTTGGCTCGCTACCACCATCGTCAGACTAAATAAAAGCCACCATCTTATCTAAGTCTTGTCGCCACACATTATTGCTAAAAACATTGATGTGTTCCGGCTTGAAGATAAGATCCCCACTGCTTTGGGGAATCTTGGTAAGCCCGCTTCCATCTTCAGCATCATGTCATTTACCATGAGGTGAGACGATGCCAAGGGCTTCTTAATTGTGAATAAGAAAAAATATAAAGGACATTTATTCTGAAACATTGCTTTGCTTCGTACAATTGGCTTTCGATATTTAGTTAGGTTTAAACAAAAGCAAATTGTAAGTGTGATGCTTCGTTTCGGAAATGTGAAAGAATTTATATTGTTACTAAATTCTATCTTACGCTAACTCTACCCTAATTCTCAAAAAGGCAGAATGAAATTGGTGGTTTAATTTTAGATCCCCGAGTATACAAACTGGTTTCCATTTAGAATTGGGAATATAACGATTGGGAAACAACGATCAACAGGTTCATTGATTTCATTACAAAATTTGTAAACTTCATTGAGTTGGTAGGATGCCGGTAGCATTCAAGTTCTACTGTTATTGTGTTATGTACCTTTACAGTTGTTATCAGAAATAAGTTGCCTGTCTAATTGAACCATATTATTTACAAACTGCTTTAGAATATTTTTTGTAAACCTTCAACTTTCTTCTTTCGAAACCTTAGATTTTCGAAAGCCGTCTTTGGGAGTACGGCACATTGGATTTAGAATGATGTCTCTTAGCTAATCATGAATTATTCTCCAAACATAACGTGTATGCAACATTTCAGCTCAATCGGAAACCGGGAAATGCATGAAGGAAAAAAAATTTGGGGCGTCGCACACATACACACACATCATACTTTGATAGTATTTTTTTCTCCACTTGTAATATTAGGTACTGTTAATTTGTTATTTTTCTCCTCTCTTTTTTATTTTATTTTTTTCCAACATTATGTATGTGTGTTTGGTGACAAGAAATCAATAAATGTCTTATGTTTTATGTCATTTTTTTTTCCTTCATGGGGAAGTGGTTCTAATTTAGCTTCCAAGATTCGTCACAAACTAACTAATTATCACGACGAGCTAATATAAAGCTTGTAAAAAAACGAGAAACTGCTATCAAAAGAAGGTGGACAAATTATTAATATGCAGCCTGGTCCAAGAGCTTGGTGTAATATACAGAGGCCACCACATCAAACAAGACCCTCGTAGTGCGATTCTGACCCATACGCGTTCGGCATAAGAACGGTACACAGTCCAAAGTGTTTAGCTTGATGTGCTGGCCTCTGTGCTATGAGTAATGACGCTTCAGCGGCTGCAGGTTAGGTCAGGAGGTGATCCCATCTACATAATTATTTCATTTGACTCACAATATATGGCTATAAATTGTGAAACCGATCCAAAGTTGTATTTTTTTGGACAATAGTCCTCTAGCATTTAGCAAGTAATAGATAGACTTGACAGCAGATATCTTAAGTCTTCAGGGCCAGATTTTGATGGGACTATCACCTGTCTACAGCCATTGAAGTACGCTTACTTTTGATATCCACACAGATGTGTGCTCTTGGATCACTTTTGCTGACCATTATTTCCTTCAATCTCTGCAAGCATTAATCACGTCCAACCTGAAGAAACCGCATACGATTCTTATCCGAATTACACTCGGGTTCGCGTCAAAAATAAATCATAGCGAACGTACTTATCTACGGCAGCCCGGAAAAGGGGATTTGGCCCACATTACCCTGTTCCAATTTATTTAGCTCATAGCGCGTGAAAGGTCTGCGTTTGCGTGGAATCGAATCCGGTGATCGTTACCGTGCGCCTGCCGCCTGCCGCCTGCCCACTAAATACACAATGAGACCCAGCGTCCCTCAGCGGCGGCCTACTGGGGGACGCTGGGTCTCGGCGGGGGTTTACGCAAATTGTTCTCGTACCTGTCGGGTCTGAATTGCGATGAGTAAGTACTAGGTACTACTAGGTACAACTTACATTTGTATTTTTTTCATGTGCTTGGCGGGTGGGTATTTTTTTTGTATCGTGCATAATTATAATATTTTTTTATTTTTACTTTATATTATGTGACTATTTTATTATTTATAGCTTTACATTATTATTACTGGGAAGAGACTGACTCTCCCGACACAGGGAATCCCAGTGGGAGAGTCAGAGTATAATTACAAAGCTACCACTAAGACATAACTTAAATAAGTACCTCACCATTTTTATTTTGTATTCTGTATCTAAACGTTAATATTCAAATAAACTTACCTACTTACTTACTTTTAACCCGACTGACCAAAAAGGAGGATAATGTTTTCAGAGGTATTTATGTATAAAGAGCGTCGGTGGCGTAACGGCTAGGTACGCCGCCTTCTGCCCGGGAGGTCGTGGTTCGAATCCTGCAACGTACCAATGTGATCTCGAATTTAGATTTCGTTTAATTTGTCAACCAACCCGCACTGGGCCCGCGTGGTCGACAAAGACCCGATTCAGGGTAGGCTCGAGCACCTTGGTGGGGACGTATATGAGCTGTCATGATCATGATGATATATAAGTATATATTATTATGTATATCTGTTTCTTTGGCTGAGTCAGTAGCGCAAACGGTTTAATCGATATTGCAGTGCGATATATTTGGTTATACATTAGTTTTGATCCCGTGAATGACATAGGATACATTTTTACTCGACTTTCAAAAAAGAGGGGTAGTGTTTTTATACTGTGGGCTTTTTAATTTTTAATTAATCAAGACTTATCCGAGGTGTTACTAGTTAATTGAATATATTCAATTCAATTGCATATTTTGTTGCTTAACTGCTGGGCAACGTAAGATCCGCAGCAGTGAAGCATAATGGAGGCAGTCAATCAATTAAAAAGAAATAAAGGTTAAATAAAATTAGTCAGTCAATTAAATTGGTTAGATTTATTGAAAGACCTTTTTTATTGAGAGCTTTCATCTTTAAAAAAGGTTGATAATAATATTTAACTCAAAATAACTCAAAATGCTATGATAATAATATTTAACTCAAAATAACGCAAAAGAGCGTCGGTGGTGTAAGAGCGTCGGTGGTGTAAGAGCGTCGGTGGTGTAAGAGCGTCGGTGGTGTAATGGCTAGGCACGCCGCCTCCTGCCCGGGAGGTCGTGGTTCGAATCCTGCCACGTACCAATGTGATTTCGAATTTCGATTTCATATTATGTACGTTTATCCGACGCGCTTACGGTGAAGGAAAACATCGTGAGGAAACCTGCACACGCTTGCGAAGAAACTCGCAGGTTGTGTGTGAAGTCGACCAACCCGCACTGGGCCCGCGTGGTCGACTAAGGCCCGATCGCCCTAATTCAGAGTAGGCTCGAGCCCCTCGGTGGGGACGTATATGAGCTGACATGATAAACTCAAAATGCTTTATTTTTACTTTCGAGTGACGGAGAAGTGAAGAAGGAACAAAAAAAATCGAAGTTGACATTTTGATGAGGATTGATTGTCTTACAATAAGAGTCCAAAAAAAGAAATAAACGTGTGTATGTGTGTGCTGTCTGTCTGTATGTCCGTTCGGTCGTTTCTGAATCTACTAGACAAATTTTGGTAAAATTTGGGTTAGGGCAATATTATTTTTATATCTCCAGCCGTTTTTAGGGTTCCGTACCTCAAAAGGAAAAAAACGGAACCCTTATAGTCTCACTTTGTTGTCCGTCCGTCTGCCTGTCGAGACCGTTTATCTCGGGAACGCGTGGAGGTCATACCATCAGGTGAGATGATGCCAATCTAGGTCTTACCAATTGTGAATAAAAAAAAGGGTATCGAGTTGAAATTAAAACCATACACTTCGGTCTACAGTCCCTTGAAGCTGTGAAAAAGTCAAACTTCTAAGTAAAAAAGATACAGCCGTTTATGCCGCGACAAACATATGTTTCGACACTCTAAAGGGAATCAAAATTAATAGGGTGTTTTCCGTTGACCTAGAACTATGAAATTTGGCAAGTAATACAGTCTTATACTAAAAGTATAGGGGAAAATCTGAAAACTATACATTTGTAATTTAATCATAAAAAATTAAGGGCCGCCAGGAGGCTCGAGTTTCCATACAAACGTAGTTTTGCTTTGATACAAAAACTACATGCTGTATTGAATCCAAACTTGCAAATATATTGAGGAGACACATATCAATGTTTGTAATTAGTTTTCAATGTACTAATATAAAACGGAAAAAAATAAGAGCAGTTTCAAACTTTCAGTACAAAACTAATTTAAGCCTTCGTTTAGTTACGTTAAAATTTACTACGATGAAAACTAATTACAAACATCGATATGTGTCTACTCAATATATTTACAAAGTTTGGATTCTATCCGGCATGTAGTTTTTGTAATAAAGCCGAATTACGTTTGTATGGAAACTCGATCCTCCTGGAGACTCTTATAGTACGTAATCAATTATGCAAGGAACGGCGGCGGTACAAATTTTGAATTGAGTTTACCGTGTCACGTGGAGTATTGTATGAAAGGGCTTCATTGGCACAAGCTTCAACAAATTTTTAAATATTTTTATGATGTATTTTTATCAATTTATGACCAAGAATAAAAAAATATATTTTTCCTTTTTTGTATGTAAAGGTAATTTACCTTATAATTGGCGTATGTAGTACTTAACTGTTTGCTATGGTATGATTTATATTATGTACCTATACATTGGTACGGAACACTCGATGGGCAAGTCCGACTCGCACTTGTCCAGTTTTTCTTTTCAATTTCTCCTTTTAGGGTTACCATCATAGTAAAAAAACACTTATTATTTTTTTATTCAAAAATGGCTCTAACGTTTTTAATTAAACTCGGTACATTACTATAGGTTAGCATGGCCTACAGCACGCAGTAGTTTCTAAATTCCAAGAAAAATCGAAATTAGGTCCTTCCCATACAAATCCAGGTTTTTTGTTATTTTTTCTCAAAAATAGCTCTAACGATTTTAATGAAACTTTGTGAATAACTAGGATTTAACAAGGCTTACTGTACTGGGTACTTAATTATTCCAGTAAAAATCTTTGTAAAGCACCTCCCATACAAACCGAAATGATTTGTATTTTTTTTATCAAGTCTGATATACCTGACTGTATTCTTTGCTACTCAGTAACTGTATTGTTTATTTATAGTTGTTTTGTGTATGCCCGACTACGACACACGGTGAAGGCTTTGCTAGAAAGTATGCACAGCGTGGCTGTACAATTTATTATGCACTAGCTTTTTCCCGCGGCTCCGCCCGCGTGGACATCGTTTTTATGACTGTCTTTAAGGGTGATTAGTAAATTATGTCGTTTCCCACCTACTCAACCATCTCTGTGCAAAAAATCACAACAATCGAGTATTTTTTTAGTTCCCTCAGGAACTGCATTAGATAATGCTATTTTCCCGGGATAAAAAGTAGCCTATGTGCATCCCCGTGACACAGGCTACCTGCATGCCAAATTTCGTAAAGATTGGTCAAGGCGTTGAAGCGTGAAAAGGTAACAAACAGACAAACAAACACATTTTCACATTTATAATATTAAGTAAGGATAGGAGGGGATACTTGGACTAAACTCTGTAGAAACCTAGTTTTAACTATACAAGGAGATCCGTAGGAGAATCAAAGTAACCGACATAGCTCTCAGAACGCAAAAATTAAGTGGCTGTGGATGGGGCACATAGCTTGTAGAACATATGAACGTTGGGGCAGTCAAGTTCTCCAGTAACGACCGCACACTGGAAGATGTAGCATAGGTAGGCTTCCCACTTAGTAGACCGACGCACTGATGAAGGTCGCGGGAAGCCTGTCGTTGTGGAAATCCTCGGGAAGGCCTTTGTCCAGCAGTGGATGTCTTTAGGCTGATACGATGAACTAGTACTACAAGTCCCTCTATTTACTGTGGGTACGAAGCGTACGCATGACTCGTTCTTGGTCAATATTGTGATAGCACTGCTTGTCTACAGAATCTTCAAGTAATGGGTTTTGGCTCCAGTGGCCAAGCTACCTTTAAGCATACAGTAACAAACCTGTCCGAGCCTCGTGTTTACTTAGGATTCGGGATAGATCGATCAAATAGCCAAAACTATCTTTCTCCCGTGCCTCGTGCCCCGTGCCCCGTGCCCCGTGCCCCGGGATGCCGGGATCCCGTACGCAAATATGACATGACCCCTGATGACTCCTGTTTGACAATCGTTAAACCTACGTCAGTCTAACATTTCACTTCTGCATATACAGGATGTTACGTAAAATAGAACACATTTTTACAAGCTTATAATTAACTTGCAATGTATATAAATATGTTTGTTCTGGTGAAATCTTGCAAGTTAAATTTTACCCACTTCCCGGTTACCGATTGAGCTGAAATTTTGCATGCATATGTATATCGCGTGACAATGCAATATTAAAAGCTTGTACCTAAAAGTTTTCAGGTTTTTCGAAAATTATGGTGGCTTCTACACAACAACTTTTGTTGCACAGTTGTGCAACAAAAGTTATTGCACAGTTGTTGCACATTTGTTGCACAGTTGTTTTCAGCGGTTTCAGCTTAGTTAAGCTGAAACCGCAATTTTTTTTGGACTTACCATACAAATCGATCAGATGATTGGTCCACTTGGTATTGGAAGTAAAAAAATTGTTTTGCTATGTTGTAGAACATAAGTTGTTCGGTGGTTAAAAATAATTGTATTTTATTTACCTAATATCCGTATAGTTTATTCTAAGATAAAATAAATAAATTTGGGGTCTAAAATATTGACATTGGCAGTGTACAACAAAGTGTTAAAATAATAATTATAAGTGAAAAGTTATATATCCGACTAAATTTTGCACAAGTTCCATTATATATGCTTACAATTATTAGGATTGAAAAGCCAGACCCAATATTCAATATTCTTTATTGCATCACAACATAAAAAAAAGAAATTAACAATACAGAAGAAAGCCTATACAATAGGCGGCCTTATTGCTAGGTAGCAATTTGCCATACACATATAAATAAACAAATAGACAAACAAACAAATACATATTTAATTGAACTCGTCGCGATGTAGAATAAAAGCTAGTCAAAACGTAATTGTTTTTGTATATTGCATAAAAAGCAACCATATTTTCAGGACTAGAACTGAAAACAGAAATTTCGCTAACTGGCAACTGTTGACCAAAATGTTTTTTCGTGAAACGCGTAATCAACAAATACATGATCATCCAATATAATAAACTCTGCGTATGAGTCAGATAAAATCTGGGGGCACGGGAGCGCCCCCGCCAGTCCGCCAGTTGAGCACGGCCGGCCGCGGCCGAGCCATCCTTACTCGAAGAAATTCACGGTACAAGTTTTAGTTACCAATATAGATGTTAGTTAATTTACGGGTATCTTCAAATGACGAGTTTGTACGAGTACCTAAAATAGTTTATAAAATATCTCAAGTCACAGTTGACTTATTGGCACTGGCTCACCAGTGTTCGAAAGTATAATTATCAATGATAATTATCATGATAAAAATCGTGATAATTATCGCGATAATAACAAATGGATAATTATCGACTGATAATATCAAAGGATTGCGTTCGTGAAAGTGACTGTATTCGAATGTGTATTTCCGAACTGGCGTCTATCCGAACGCACAAAGTGTCGACGTGCCGCGCCGTAGGGATTCCCCTTACAAAAAAAAAATCTGGTCGGATTACAGGATTATGCAAAGTTGAGTGAGTGTCATTGGTTTTTTAAGTTAAATATTGTTTATTGTGTTAAATTTGAAATATGCCTCGTGAGAATGATCCAATATGGTCATACTTTATTTGCATGAAGACAAAAAAAACTGGGCTACGGGCTCGGTGCAAAAAATGTAGCAAAGAGATGTAAGAGATGCAAGGAATAATAAATATAATGTATTAACTATTAATTTAACGATAATTATCGGATAATTATCAAGAAGCGTAATTATCTTGATTTTTTCGAAGCCTGTGGCTCACTCACAGATCATCAAAAATATAAAGTACTATCTAGCTTGCACACAAACATACTATTTGGTACGATAGGTTTTAATACCTACACAAAGGGAAAACATTCGAAATGAGGATCAGCCCCCATTCCATCTCTCTTTTACCTGATGAGGAACCATAAGGGAACAGCTAAAAAAGTTGTTCATTGTGATGGGCATTTTTTAAAAACAAAAAAGGTCCTCCAGAAAATGATATTTTTGTACATAAATAAGTAAAATCCCAAAAAAAACATACTGTACTCGTAAAAGTGTGCCGAGTTTTTATCTAAGGGCATGCATGAAAGTGGCCCCGCCAAGTCCAGCGCAAAGCACCGTAAAACTTTTTCTAAAACCATTTAAGCTGATTTTTGAACCCCTGTATCTTGGCCCTAATTCAGGGTAGGCTCGAGCCCCTCAGCGGGGACATATATGAGCTGATATGAAGTATCTTGGCACTAGGTTGGTACGGAAATGGGTGAAATCCGAAACAAAAAAAAAACTTGCCAAGTCTCGATTCAGATTATTTATTGACCATAAAAAACAATGAAATTAAATAAAGTGCCAAGTTAAAGTGAAAAAGTGATTTTATAAGAGTAGTAATTCTAGGTAGATAAGTATGTCAGAATAAGCAAATTTTATAAATTGTTCTTATAATAAGCATTAGAAAATGAAAAATTTACTAATCTTAAATAATATGTAAGGTCCAATTCACTCCTTTTCTTTTATTCACTTAGACAACTTAATCTCATCTCACTACTTTTTATGACCATGTAAACTTAATCGAGACTTGGCACGTTTTACATAATGGTTTTGTTGAGATGATGATTACTTATTTAATATCAATTCAATCATTCGAAGTTTTCTCAAACTACAAAATAGGTAGGTAATTTTCTCATCCACAATTAATAAGCCTTTGCCATCATCTCGCCTGATGGTAAGTGAATATGATGCCGAAGATGAAGTGGGCTTACCAAGATTCCCCAACACAACGGGAACTGGATATCTTATCTTCATGCCGGATCAATGCTATTAACATTGGTGTTGGCGGCAAGACTTAGATGGTGGTAGTAAGCCAGGCCGGCTTAGAAAATGCCTTATCACCAACCAAAGACAAAGTTTTTCAAAGATAGACCCCGCCGCGAATCGAACCCGTGACCTCCTGATCACACCCTGGACACTTCATACAACGGGCCAGAAATGACATTTCAAAAAACGAATGACGAAATTTGTTTCGTTAGTTTGATTGTCGAACGTATAGGATTTCACGAAATCCTATACGTTTGACAACCAAACTGTAAACCAATCTGTATCAATCAGGGTGACGAGGGGGTGAGGTCGCAATCTAGAGAGTGGCAGGGAGTGTCCATACTGTATTGTATGTTAGTACTAATAGATATACTTTGTCCTGATGGTGTGAAGCGCGAATGGACTAATCATTACGCCACCAAAGTATATTTGCTCAATAAGGATTATCGACGCCATTATTCTCTTACACTACGTTCTAGACTAGTGCTGAAAAATTCCCATTAAGTTGTGATAGTCACAAAGAGGCTTGTTAGTTCATAAAACATTCCTGCACCGACGACGCTGCACCTGCTCCGGCTCGAAGGACCAACAATAGCCGTGCATTCCTGGGATTTGGGAAACGGGTCGTTCCTTTCCCTCTAATATGGTTTATGGGAGCGATAGCCGACTCTCGCGTTATACTCGTGACTGGGAGCTGTCCGCGTGAACTGGCCTACTCTTGTCAAAGGTATCAATGACATTTAATGATTTTTATGTATTCGTGTCATATTGTTTTCATGTTCTAATGACATAATCTGGTTTATTTCAAGGATTTCATTTTGACATTATTAACTAATGATTGTTTATTTCTTGATTTTTCACAAATGAAATTATGTTATTATTATTTTATGACTATCAGAAAGATTTTAATTTGCACCTATTATAAATACATTGAATATTGATTTAGCCTAGATTTATAAATTATCCTTTAGCTGGTTAGATCCGCGCGTTTTTCGTGGCACTACTAGTAGCTTCACTAGTTTCAACCGCCTCCGTGGCGTAATGGTTAGTCCATTCGCTTCACACCAGGAGGTCGCGGGTTCGATTCCCTGTGGAGTCAACTTGTAAGACTCGGTTTGGTTGGTGGTAGGGCATTTTCTAATCCCGCCTGGCTAGCTACCACCATCTTCTCTAAGTCTTGCTGTCAAACATCAGTGTTCCGGCTTGAAGGTAAGATAGCCAGTTCTCCATTGCGTTGGGGAATCTTGGTAAGCCCGCTTCCATCTTCGGCATCAGTGTCACCATCAGGTGAGATGATGCCAAGGGCTTACCAACGGTGAATAAAAAAAAACTAGTAAGGCCATGTTAAAATTTAATTTACCGCAGTACTCTCATCTTGATTGCAAAGTTCCTAGTCGAAACCAAGAATAAGATTCCGAAGCTCGTTAAAAAGATCAATAACACTGATGATGATGATGATGATGACTAATGATGATGACTAATGATGATGAAAGATAAATACTCTTTATTGCGCACACTAACTAAAAATAAACCCAATATAAAAACTTAAACTTAAAAAAACCGGTCAAGTGCGAGTCGGACTAGCACTCCGAGGGTTCCGTACCACCGTAACTCCACACAACTAAACAGTATAATGTCCATGATACCTTTTCACATTTCAAGCAAAAGACATCAACGCGAGCGACAAAAATATGTTTTTTTTTGGCATTCAGTTCGGACTCCTTAGCGTGAGTACGACTCTAACTTTAAAATTTAATTTAATTAATTTTTATTTTTTTTTGTTGTCAAAGGTTTACCAATTGTGAATAATTTTTTTTTTTTTTTATTATTAGTTGTTTTACTTGAGTATTAGTACTATAATCGTACCAAGTTTTATGATTGTGTGTGTTACCGTTTTTTAAGATAGAGCGATATAAAAAATACTTCTAAGGACCTTTAAAAAACACGTTTTTTGTATGGGAACCCCCATTATTAACTTTTTAAAATTTTCGTATTTGTTGTTATAGTGGCAATAGAAATACACATTATGTAAAAATTTAAACTGTCTACCTATTACCACACCGCGGGTTCCGTTTTTTTATTGTTGTAAATGGCAACATGAAAAACTTGTGAAGAATAAAATACATTTTGGTATAACACAAGTTACAAAATTTTAAAACGTCGCAAAATTTAAATTCGTCAACAGAATAAAATTCGTCTTTTAACCGGCGCGGCGGCGCCTACTTGTCTCGTCACTGGTTATTTCCGGCAGAGTGGACAGTAGTTGTTATTTGCACTCTATGTCTCGCATCTCCTTTGAGCCAGCTCTTCTCCAAAGCGACCGCCATCGCCATCCAGTCCTATTCACTCCGACAAGACAGTAAAAAGGTTAATGGCGGTCACCATCAAGGGGACTCAATATTTAATTAAATTTAAAGCGGGTATCGAGGAAGCTATTGAAACTGATCCAATTGATAGCAATTTCCAAGGGTTGAGATGAGACAGAGAGATGCTTATTCGGTAAGCTTCAGCTAGCACTTAATATAACAATTAATCTAGTTTGTTGTATTAAATAAAATTAACAATTAGATAATCTGCTTAAAATATTCACGGTTTTATTTCAAGTTTTCAACACCCTTTGATACCATTACCCCGTCTTTAGATTTACGCTTTTAATATTTTATTAAGTACCCTGCGGCATAAGTACATACATACAGAACCGCACGCAAAGGGTTCCGTACCATTATACTAGATGGCGCTAGTTTCTTCATGTTGAAAAAAAAAACATTTTTTGGTAAGGGGACCCCACTTATTTTTTCACTTTTAGTATTTGTTATTATAGAGGTAACAGAAGTACGTCATCTTTGCAAATTTCAACTGTCTAGCTATCAAGGTTCATGAAATACAGCCTAGTGCCAGACGGACAGACAGACATACAGATGGACGGACAGCGAAGTCTTAGTAGTAGGGTCCCGTTTTTACCCTTTGGGTTCGGAACCCTAATAAGGTATTTTTTAAAATTTTCTTATAAAAAAATACTATTTTAAGAAATTAATTTGTAAATTTTTCTTTTCTAATCCTCCGTTATTTTTTTAATGTTAAAAATGATGACGTGCCAGTAGTAATTTAAAAATAATGAAATTGATTTAGTTATTTAGTGTTTCTAAATTACTTTTTACGGTACTAAATCGTTAAATCGTTATATCTCCAAATCGTTTTTATTTTATTTACCTGCCGAAATATAAAAAACTGAATTTGACCCTCAAATTCGGCAATTTGAGGGTTAAAAGTTGAAACTATTTTTTTCGTACCCTTAATTTGTATGCACATCGGTCATACATAAGGTAGTAATTAATCAAACAATAAAAATATACAAAACTTCTAAGCAAAAATATTCTTTTTATTGGTAATTATAAAACTCTTCTTAAGTAAATGACATTATAATTATAGACACACTAACCGTCAGCCCGCGGCTACATCTGTGTTGTTTTCGGTTTTCCCGTGGGAATAATATATTTTCCCGGGGTAAAAAGAAACCTATGTCCTATTCCAGGACCTAAACTATATGTGTGCCAAGTTTCATCCCGATCCGTCCAGTGGTTGAAGCGTGAAAGACTAACAAACATCCATACATACAAACTTTTACATTTATAAGATTAGTAGGATTTAATATACACGGAGGGAAACAAGGTACTTTCCCTCCGTGTATATTGAATCCTACTAATATTGTAAATGGAACATTTTACTGAAATTACTGAATACAAAGTGGCACGCTTTTGATTGTTTCGGCTTGCTGATTATAAAGAAATAATTCAAAAGAGTGCGACTTTGTATTCAACAGAATGCGACTCATTTTGAGCATTTCATAAATTAAATTAACTAATTTGAATTCAAAATGTTAAAATTCTCTTTCTTTTGTTTCTGACACTATGTTATTTGGTAAAAAATAATCCTTAAGATGAAGCCTTTCGATCGGTATGATAAAGCTACAAAGTAATTTTTTTTCTCGTGTAGCGGGTTCGATTCCCGGTTCAACCATGTAATTATTAACAAAACCTATGAATGCAGTTTAAATTGTTTTTTAAATTAAAATAATGTCTTCTTTCAGTAAATTGTTCCATCTAATATATTCAAGGTACTTTCCCTCGATGTGGCATAGCCGTACCCATGAAATTACCGATTGTATAAAACAGTTTAAAGATGAAAATTAATATTAAGAACAATAGTTATTAAACAAAATTTATTCTCAAAATAGCGTTAGACTATTAGAAATTAAATGTTGGTAAACATATGCCTATTGTTTAGATATTTTGAGAGCGCGGTGGCCTTAACCTCATAAACTCGGGTTTTTGCATCTATAAAAAATCGCCTTTATTGAGGCAAAAAAAACAAATTTTTAATTTTAAAGCTCTTGAGTTATCGCAGCAGTTTCTTCGTTACTAATGTCATATTTGGGAATACCCCGCAAAAGATATGTCACTTTTAGGAAAATTCAAGAAAATTAACTAGTCAAAAAAATTGCCCTATCTAACCATTAAGAAAACGCCTTTGTTCCATTCAATGGTACATAGCTCAGGGGATAGGAACATGAAAGACATGCCACTAGTTACTAATAAAATATCATAAGTAGTGTTACCATAAGGTCAATAATAAAAATCAACGATTTTTTATTTTCAATAAAAAATGGCATTGAACTTCAAAAACTGAATCGGCAATTTCATAGGTAAATACCTATTATAAGGTCTCTAAATAATTACAAGGTTGATATTTGTGAATGAGGGTAGTCAAAGGCCGCCGTGATATTTAGGCGGTGCACGGTCCGCCAGGCGCTCAGCGCATTCGAGCGTCACCCTCCCTAGGAGTGGGATATCCTATGTTTACATAGAACCAACAAGAAGCGATCAATGCTTCGATGGCCACAGTGTACTTACAGGTGTTGCAAAATTACTAGACGCCGGCAAAATTCTTTTGTAGCGCCTAGCAAAGTCAAAGTATGTTGCAATTATAGGTACAAAAATACGGTCTTAAATAATAAAATTTATCTTACCTCTATAATTTGCCTAACACGGCGTGCAATAATGGTAATTCAAACCATCAATCACATAATAATTTGCACACAAGATATTCAATATTCGCAACACAACACAATTTAATAGTTCGATGTCAATCTACGAAGATGTCAATATAGACAATAAATGTCATAGAACATGTACGCAGTAAGCATTCTTGCTTTGTACCGAAATCTCGCAAGAAACGAAGAACCCACTAGTCGCAGTATTCGGACAACCTACAGGTACTTAAAGTAAAAACAATTCAAAGAAACAAGACGTAAACAAAAACATTTGCGATTCTTGTGAAAGTTTGAAAATTAATAGAAGAAAAGTTTTAGGTAACGTGTTTGAAGCAAGAAAATATCAATAATTCATCATCTAAACTCCATCTAAGGAGAAACCGTTCTCTTATACCTTGTTCGTTCTTGCGGACATTAAAAAGCTCTTTTTCTTCCATCAATCGACGCCGTGGGGGCTCCACATCTATCGCAGTCAGCCTGCGAACAATGTAATGAAAAATTGTATTACCTTGTCAATGGAAAAGTCACTCGATTTTTACAGCGGGTATAATTTGGCAGCTAAATATTTTTTTTAATATATTTAATACAATACAATAAAATACAATATTCTATAATGCATCAAAACATAAAAAAAGGAATTAACAAAATAGAAGAAAGCCTATAACAAGAGGCGGCCTTATTGCTAGGTAGAATTTTTTTCCAGGCAACCTTTGGGTAGGGAAACAGCGATAGAATAAGTTAAGGGGCGGTGCATTAATTAAAAAACAGAACAAATGCAAAAAAAAACAGTTATATAAAATATTTAAATAAATAAAACACTTAAATAATAAACCAATAATACATAAAACAATAAATATATACATAAACCTAAATAAATTAAATATTTTATTTATCTATGGTAAAGAAAGGAAAATGAGATAGTGAGGAAGATGGAGAAAAAAGGATTTAAAAGCAGAGAACAGTGATGTTATTAAGTTAACTAAATGCGCTTTCACAAGCCATTTAAAAGATTGTAGCGTTGGCGCACGCCTGATAGACTCAGGCAGCGAATTCCACAGCCGGATTGCTTGAACTGTGAAAGAGTTGGAATAAACAGAGGAAGAGTGGAATTAGAGTGCTGAATGTTCGCAATCATCATCATCATCTTAATATCAGCCGAAGAAGGTCCACTGTTGAACAAAGGCCTCCCCCAATGATGACTTAGGATCTATTTAATCATATTAACTAAGAGCGTATTCACAAAATCGTTTCCAATACAAACTTATAATTACTTCTTCTTGAAAATGGTTAAGCCGATTCTAAAGAAACTTTACGCACCAAGTAACAAAATCCTAGTTTTGTGGAGAGATAATATTTAAAAAAAAGTGTAGTCACAAAATAACAGTGGTGTCTGGTTTTATAGTAATTATGAAATAAAGTATTTCGAAAATGAAGTATATCAACAAACTAGGATTTCGTGATTTGCTTATATGTGAAAAATTTTCATTAGAATCGGCCTATCCATTTTCAAGAAGTAATAATTTTAAGTATATATAGGAAATGATTTTATGAATGTATACGCTCTTAGTTAAAGTAACAAGCTTGGAATTTTACATCTAAGCCTCGTTTAATGTACATTGCCGTTTTTTTCCTTTGATTCTCTTTTTCTCTTTCGCTCTTTTTGTTTTTCTCTTCATTTTATTAGTTTTTCCTTACATTGGCGAAATTATTGGGAATGTTAGCGGCAGTAAATGCCCTAAACCCTGTTACAAAGAAAAAGAGAATCAAAGGGAAACACGGATTAAAAGTAGCCTGTGTGAGACAGGCTACCTGCATTCCTAATTTCATGAAGATTATTCAAGGTGTTGAAGCGTGAAAACATTTTCTCATTTATAATATCAGTAAGGATTTAAAATGTTATCAGGCACGTAATATGTGACAACAACGAAAATTTTTCAAGTGACAATGTCACAATTGAAATGACAAAATCTGAAATCTATGAGTCAAAGAAGATTCAAAAGAATTAGTCAAAGTAATACTCGTATATACCTGGATATATGCATTTACCCGTGGACTTGGTGATACGACACCTTGATAGGTTATTGGTAATTTTATTTCCCTACAGACCCACTACATAAAACCTGACGGATTCTTAACTGGACTAGAGATGAGCGAGCGAAGCGAGCGATAATAGGTTCGTTAGGTTTGATGATGATATTGTCAAAGAAGCCTTTGCGAGTGGCGTAATAGACAGCTACACAAAAACTGGGTCTACGGGGAAATAAAATTACCCATGTACCCATCAATGGGTCGAATCGCCGGGCCCAGGGACGGGTAAGCGCTCCCTGGATACTTCGTGCACATCCTACGTACTCGTAAGCTCAAATAGCCATTTTTCCAAAGAAAAGGGACACCAAATAACCGAACCAAATTGCACAATAAACAACATTTATATTATAACCGTAAGCGTTATAGGCTCGGATGCCGTAGATACACAACAGTTACCCGAAACGGCCCTTATCTGGGCTAATATAATGGGGTAACGATACAATTTCTAGATATAATACGAAGGATGCCAGTTACGTTAAGGATATAACAAATGGAGACATTAAACATGTTAAGAACCGACTTAATTTTTTTAATTTTGTCAATTTCTAAAAAAGTACTTCACACATTTTCATTTTGCATTCAACGTAGCGTATCATTCAAAAGATATTGACAGGGTTTGAACCAAATATGCCGCCAAGAAATGAAGAACCTCTAGTAATTTCCTTGCATTTATTCAAATCTAAAACTAAATCAGAAACGAGGAGATCCTCAGGAGAACTAAAGTAACCGACATAGCTCACAGAATCGCTAAACTGAAGTGGCAGTGGGCAGGGCACATAGCTCGTAGAACAGATGGCCGATGGGGCATTAAAGTTCTCGAGTTGCGACCGCGCACCGGAAAACGTAGCGTTGGCAGGCCCCCCACGCGGTGGACCGACGACCTGCTGAAGATCGCGGGAAGCCGATGGATGCGGGCAGCGCAGGACCGGTCGTCGTGGAAATCCTTGGGGGAGGCCTTTGTCTAGCAGTGGACGATTTTCGGCTGATATGATGATGATGATGAAAACTAAAAAAGGTCTAAGAGAAAATTAATAAATTTTAAGGTTTTCTGGGAGATGCTAAAAGTTAATCAAATAATTTTTTGAGATGTTTACTCTCAAAAATAAACAAATACCTATCTGATAGATGCATACGGTCGCGTCGTATCGTCTTATTGAATAAATATCGATGGATGTGTTAAATTGAATAATAAATATATATACATCGATATTTATTATTCAATTTATCAATATTTTCTAAAAAAAAAGGCCTCGGGTCGGGGTCCCTTAGTCAAAATAGGAATCTTTATAGTTTAGCCATGTCTGTCTGATTTTCCGTCTGTCTGTCCGTAGGTGTGTCACAACTGTTTTTCTCAAATACTATTATAGTTATAAAACTGTTTTCTAAGTTTAGGAGTCAAACAAACTAAGTTAAGAAGTGCAGTTAGATTTATAAAAAAAAACATAGAGTTTCCATACAAAATGTTCTATACTAACTGCAAAAATAACTTGGTTTTTACGGTTCTGTACACCTAAAAGGTAACTCAGTCAATGTGCTTATTTGTTCATACCAGAATAAATTTCCTCGAGTCACCGTCTAAACAAGAACAGTGTAGATACCAAAATATGTCTACAATTATTAAAATTATCAAATTAAATAGGTCATCTTATATGAGTAGCAAATATATCGAAATAGCACAGAAGTGTGGCGGTGCTTTTCTCCAATAATTGAAAACGCTAAACACGATAACAAACCGACTTCCATCGCAACAACTTAGTACAATTTTGCATTATCATTTTTGGTTTTTGTTAATTTTCTTATAGAGTACTGCACCGATTTTGATAAAACGTATATGGGACCAACTTGGGAGCATGAATATCGATAGGGTATCGAATAAAAAAAGAATCATGAAAATCGGTTCACACCTCCGAAGATATCGCGTAACAACCATACAAAAAAAACATACATTCGAATTGAGAATCTCGTCCTTTTTGTAAGTCGGTTCAAAAGAGCAGCGAAAGCCTGTTGAAGAATTTCAGACACAGATGAGATACTAGCCTTCAGACCCATCTCACTTCTAGTTCTGAGCCATGTCTAACAAGCTGTTTTCGAGAGTCATACGAGTCGTCCACGCAAGCAGTTTTGAAGACTTCCAGCCTCCCAAACAAGCTAGCTTCCGAAGAGGCTTTAGTACCATAGACTACATACGTACGCTGCGGCAGATTATACAGAAGACCGAAGAGTACAATCAGACTATGAGAAAGCATTTGATTCGATCGAAACCTGGGCTGTGTTACAGTCTCTCCAGCGGTGCCGAATCGACTATCGATACATTGCGGTACTGAAGTGATTGTATGGAAACGCTACCATGTCGGATGGCCTCCAGGATCAGATTACGAAACCTATCCGGCTGCAGCAAGGGGTGAGACAGGGAGACGTTATATCTCCGAAACTATTCACCGGGCAGCGCCTTTGTCCAGTAGTGGACGTCTTTCGGCTGATATGTAATTTTATTTAATAAGAAATTACTGTATGGAGCCTTTTTCTTTCCTTTGCGCTAAAAAACCATTTTTTTATATACCTAATGTTAATCGTGTCGTCTTCCAGATATACTTACCATCTAAGACGATGGGAAGGGGAATATGTAACAAAGTTGTGTCAAATGTCCTCTGGACGCTTTTCTGTCGGATAATAACGTATTAGATTTTTATAATTGGCTAGGATCCCTGCACTGGAGAATTTGTTTATCGCCCTTAGAAACAAGCGTTTATATCACACAGACTTCAATAGTTTAGCCATTGCTACGGCTCCTGGGGCAGTGTTTATATCACACAGACTTCAATAGTTTAACCATTGCTACGGCTCCTGGGGCAGTGTTTATATCACACAGACTTCAATAGTTTAGCCATTGCTACGGCTCCTGGGGCAGTGTTTATATCACACAGACTTCAATAGTTTAACCATTGCTACGGCTCCTGGGGCAGTGTTTATATCACACAGACTTCAATAGTTTAACCATTGCTACGGATCCTGGGGCAGTGTTTATATCACACAGACTTCAATAGTTTAGCCATATTGCTACGGCTCCTGGGGCAGTGTTTATATCACACAGGCTTCAATAGTTTAGCCATTGCTGCGGCTCCTGGGGCAGTGTTTATATCACACAGACTTCAATAGTTTAGCCATTGCTGCGGCTCCTGGGGCAGTGTTTATATCACACAGACTTCAATAGTTTAGCCATTGCTACGGCTCCTGGGGCAGTGTTTATATCACACAGACTTCAATAGTTTAGCCATTGCTACGGCTCCTGGGGCAGTGTTTATATCACACAGACTTCAATAGTTTAGCCATTGCTGCGGCTCCTGGGGCAGTGTTTATATCACACAGACTTCAATAGTTTAGCCATTGCTGCGGCTCCTGGGGCAGTGTTTATATCACACAGACTTCAATAGTTTAGCCATTGCTACGGCTCCTGGGGCAGTGTTTATATCACACAGACTTCAATAGTTTAGCCATATTGCTACGGCTCCTGAGGCAGTGTTTATATCACACAGGCTTCAATAGTTTAGCCATTGCTACGGCTCCTGGGGCAGTGTTTATATCACACAGACTTCAATAGTTTAGCCATTGCTGCGGCTCCTGGGGCAGTGTTTATATCACACAGACTTCAATAGTTTAGCCATATTGCTACGGCTCCTGGGGCAGTGTTTATATCACACAGGCTTCAATAGTTTAGCCATTGCTGCGGCTCCTGGGCAGTGTTTATATCACACAGACTTCAATAGTTTAGCCATTGCTGCGGCTCCTGGGGCAGTGTTTATATCACACAGACTTCAATAGTTTAGCCATTGCTACGGCTCCTGGGGCAATGTTTATATCACACAGACTTCAATAGTTTAGCCATTGCTGCGGCTCCTGGGGCAGTGTTTATATCACACAGACTTCAATAGTTTAGCCATTGCTGCGGCTCCTGGGGCAGTGTTTATATCACACAGACTTCAATAGTTTAGCCATTGCTACGGCTCCTGGGGCAGTGTTTATATCACACAGACTTCAATAGTTTAGCCATATTGCTACGGCTCCTGAGGCAGTGTTTATATCACACAGGCTTCAATAGTTTAGCCATTGCTGCGGCTCCTGGGGCAGTGTTTGTAACAATGCAATGTCGACCGATCTGCGTCACACTTTTGGGCTGGAACGTTTTAAAATTTTAGTTGAATTATTGTAACAAAAAGTTCTAACAAACACATTTCTTTTCTTTCAGGTAAGGCATTTTTGGGTCTGCCGCGCTATTGCAGCGCCTCAGGCATGTTTGCGGCGGCACACATTGATGGTTTCCATGCCATCATTAGGAAACGCTGTGCCTCCATGCTGTGGCGTGTGCGTGCCAGTACCAACAGTATCCTGGGCTTAGTCGCTGACAGGTGGGACAGTCGGTGGATGCACCTTCACACAGTGAGGTAGTATCTACCGCTCCCCATCGTAAGACTGACACTTTATTTAATTACTTAAATTTTAATTATTATTATTTTCTTTGAATATTTAGTTGTACCCTACTAATAATAGTTATTTAAGGTTTTTGTATTTATTATTAACACATTTATGGGTCAATAAAGCCTGAAAAAAATAAAAAATATAGTAATTTTGCAAACAACTTAGAAGCGGTTTCTAGACCTGTCATTAGACGATGCCAGGTATGAGCGGGAAGGTTAATCATTTTTTTCTATTGTTTTTAATTGGTAGGTAATAATGTACTTTTCAGTCATGGTCTATGTACACGGTATTCGACTTTAAAATTGTGTGTGTGTGTTACAGTTACCATTTGAAGCAGTTTGAATAAAAAAGCATTAAGTTCTATGAATTTAAGTACACTAGAAATTTTACAAAACTTTTCAATTATTGAATCGTACTGCAAAAGTAAGACGCATAAAAATAATATTTTGTACTAAATAGACGACAAATCGACATATAAGCTTACACCAACACAATTGAAAACGTTAAACTCGTTAAAAGTGCCGACGTCAATCACAACAACCAAGTAACATGTTTATACATTTTTCGTTTTAGTTTAGTTCCTAGACAAATACTAAACCGATTTAAACGAAATTTTAAAATAATTTTCCAAAAATTATGGAGTACTGAGGCTCAGTTTTGCGGTAGCATTTAAAGAAAATACTACCGAATTTAGAACCTCCTCCTTTTTAAATTTGGTTGAAAACTCAGTCAATCATATTATTCCTTCTTATAGAGTAGAGAGAGTGATTTAAAAGCATAAAGATACCTACTGAAACATAACATTAGTATAGGTAAGTAAAATACTTTCATTCTAAAATGGCTGGTGTAAAAGGGAATACACCATAACATCTAAAGGCTAAACTGAGTGGACATTCATATTTTACGAGTTTATGGGAGTGTTGTGCCCCTTGGGACGGACCTTACGCGATCGCACTCGAAGATATCATAGACAAGACTCTTCCGGGGGAAAATCACCTGCGAAATGGTCACTAGAAAGTTATGGCTCTGAGCTAGAAGGTTTAAAGAAAACTTTTTAAATTCTTTTCTGTGTTTCTTTTATTTCAGACTAGCTTTTGATATGTGATATGTCAAATTGGCCCCATTTTCAAATAATATTCGAGAAACCTAAAATCTTTTAGGTGCAACGTTTTTATATTTCATTGTCACGCGATATACATATGCATGCAAAATTTCCGCTCAATCGGAAACCGGGAAGTGGGTCAAAATTGGGTCCCGGAGTGGTTAGGTTTTTTCTCATATTTCCTCTGTCTTGTTTTTTTAGGGTTGCCACCATAGTAAACAATAACGATTTTAATGGAACTTTGTGAACACGTAGGACGTAATAACATACCTAGTATCTCATCTGTGGTAATGAGGCCTACTTGAAATTTGTAATTAATTATTTCTCTCTCTCTCTCCCATACAAACCCAAATTATTCGTAAATTTTTCATCAAGTCTGATAGATAGTAAACCTCACTTTTTTTTTAAGTGTTATGTTCTTTCTCAATAATTAAGAAAAAACATAACTTATTTATGTATGCCCGACTACGACAGACGGTTTAGGCTTCGCGAGAATATAATCACAGCGTGGCTGCACAATTTAATAGATTTAGTGCTATAGCACGCACTTAATAATAATTTGTATTATTTGGATATAGCGTCTTTTGACTTAAGAATTACTCTTATTTTATATTGATGATACTTTAATATATTTTTTTGCAGTGCTATCATGCCAAGCTTTCAACATTACTTTCTGTGAGAGGGAGCGATAACTTTTAACAGATAGTAAAAGCGTTGTGTATAAAGGAACGTAGGTTATTTTATAGTCCTACGTCCATTGTGTTCAGCTACTCTACTACGATATTAAATTCTTTACAACTCAGTCTTGTTGTATGTAACATATATTTTTTTTATTGCTCCATGATAACAATAATGTAGTAGAATAAAATGTATGTTCGTCAAAACAGCGTCAGTGGCTCAACCGGTAATCACTCGGTCCTCCTAACCAGATAGACTAGGAGGTCATGACAAATTTGGTAACGATAACGGAAATGGATAAACTTAGGTCAAAGTATATATATTAGTACTAACATACAATATGGACACTCCCTGCCGCTCTCTAGATTGCGACCTCACCCCCTCGTCACCCAGATTGATACAGACCAAACTGGTTGTCGAACGTATAGAATTTCGCCGCCATTTTGTATATTCCGTCATTCCTTTTTTGAAATGTCATTTCTGGCCCGATGTATGAAGTGTCCAGTGTGTGCTTAGCTTGAGAGGATATGTGGCAAGCCTCTGATGTTAAATATGTCGGTCTGCCTGCGCAAAGTGGTGGCATTATGTACTTATAGCGTCTGAAAAACTATTTATCGTAACCAAAAAAAAAAACCATAGGGTTAATGGCTGAGTAAGATAGAAAATGAAAGTACTAGTTGTACTCATGACAATAATGCAAAAACTGACCAAATATTCGGTTGCGTTATGGAGCAACGCCCGTTAGTAGTAGGAATAGCGAGTTTTCTGTGCTTTATCGGTGAAGGAAAAACATCGGGACCACTAGGCAAACGCCGTCTATCCCTTGCATAGCACCGTTAATTGTTGCGGACGATAAGAAAAAAAGAAGATTGTTCGTCAAGAACCAGATATATTATCCTATCCTTTTCTATTAAACGAGCAATAGTTGTATATGTAGAATATCATCATCATAATATCTACCGAAGGATGTTCACTGCTGGACATAGGCCCCCCCTAACGATTTCCACGATGACCGGTTTTGCGCTGCCCGCATCCAGAGGCTTCCCGCGAACTTCACCATCAGTCCACTGAGTGGGAGGCCTGCCTACGTTACGTTTCCGGTGCGTGGTCGCCACTCGAGAAAGTTACTATCCCAACGGCAATCTGTTCTACGAGCTATGTGCCCCGCCCTCTGCCACTTAAGTTTAGCAATTCTGAGAGCTATGTCGGTTACTTTGGTTCTTATACGGATCTCCTCGTTTCTGATTCGATCACGCAGAGAAACTTCGAGCATAGCACGCTCCATTGCCCTTTGGGTGACCTTGAGCCTTCTTATGAGGCCCATAGTAAGCGACCATGTCTCAGTTCCGTATGTCATCACTGGCAACATACACTGGTCAAAGACCTTAGTTATGAGACAGTGCGGTATTGGTGACGTGGAGATATTAATAAATAATAATATTGCGAAGCTTCCCGAGGCTGCCCAGCCGAGTTGGATTTGACGATTGATCTCTTTCTTGAAGTTAGACCTACCTAACTGGACTGTTTGTCCCAGGTACACATATTCGGCAACAACTTCGAGTGTAGAGTCTCCAACCTTCAGAGGAGTAGGTATAACACGGACGTTTGACATAATTTTCGTCTTGTCCATGTTCATTCTAAGATATACTTGTTAAGAGGCTCTACTGCGGTCATCGAGCATTGTGCCTAAGTCGTCCATATTCTCATCCATGACCACAATTTCATCAGCAAATCGAAGGTGGGTAATGTACTCGCCGTTGATATTGATGACGAGTTCACCAGAGTCCAAAAGCTTAAAAACATATTCCAGGGCGAAGTTGAACAGTTTCGGAGATATAACGTCTCCCTGTCTCACCCCTCGCTGCAGCCGGATAGGTTCCGAGTTTTGATCTTGGAGTCGAACCGACATGGTGGCGTATTCGTACAAACACTTCAGTACTTCGATATATCGATAATTTGGCACTGCTGGAGAGACTGTAACATAACTCAAGTTTCGAACGAATCAAAGGCTTTCTCATAGTTGACGAACGCTAAGCATAGTGGCTGATTGTATTTTTCGATATTCTGTATAATCTGCCGCAGCATATTTAGTTGGTCTATGGTACTAAAGCCTTTTCGGAAACCAGCTTGTTCGGGAGGCTGGAAGTCGTCAAACCTGCGTGCGAGGCGATTTTTAATGACTCTCGAAAACAGCTTATAGACATGGCTCAGAAGTGAGTTGGCTCTTTTGCAGGTTAGTCCTTTTGCAGGGCATTGTTGCCCTTTTTGAAGAAAAACACGAACACACTTCTGTGTCATGCCTTAGGCGTTTGTCCCTCGAGTATAACGGAATTAAATGACTTCTAAAGAGCTTTAAGTACCGGTGTTACACCTGCAAGTTCAGCCGTAATTCCATCATCACACTGGCTGAATCATACAGGCTGACGTCCAGGATATCTTCGGTATAGTGTCGGGTTAGTCTGGTTCTTTGGTCTTTAGCCAGATCGCTGATAGGTAGACGTTTGGTAGTGTATAATTGTCCGTAGAACTTATCAACTTCTTCCAGCAACTCAGTCTTAGACGATATGATCCTGCCATCCTCAGTCTTCAGCTTGGTCAGTTAGCTTTGTCCAACAGACAGATCTCTTGCGGACACTTTTGAGCCTTTGTTGTTCTCAATCGCCTCTTTAATACAATTTGTACTATACTGGCGCAAATCGCGAGTCAGGGACCTAGAGATATGCCTGTTTATTGAGCGATACTGAGTAGCGTCCTCAAAGGACTGAAAAACCAATCAGCGTCTTTCTTCCATGAGGTTCCTGGTGAAGTCCGAGATTTTTTTGGGTCTGTTTGAATGGCGAGTTTTAAAAATCTTAGATCCAACCGTTTGGACAATTTTCACGAACCTTTCATTATAATCGTCCACATTATCGCAATCTCCTAGGCTTTCGAAGCGATTATTTAACTCGAGCTGAAAGCTCTCGAGGTTTTGGAGCTGGATAGAAGCTGGTCGGAGCGTAGACATTATCAGTCCACACCTTTCTAGCTTGATTTTTACTTGGATTAAATGTACCTCTTACCATCCGGTGATCGCTTCCTGTTTTGACTGAATTGATCCCAGAGACTTCATGGAATATTTGCTTTCTTGTCGACGAGATGAAGTCGATCTCATTCTTCCTTACGCCATTGGGATTCAACCATGTACATTTCCGCTGTAAAGGCTTTTTGAAGAAGAAGTTCATCATAAAGAGGCCCTTCTTTTCCACAAAGTCGACCAGTAGCTGACCACGTACATTCCTCTCTCCATATACAAATTGCCCCACTGTCAGCTCACCATCACTTCGTTTGACTAGTTTGGCGCTGAAGTCCCCCATAAGATCGGTGTATTGGGTCTGTAAGCTATTATGTCAAGCTCTAGAGATATCCTCATATCCTTCTTCGTCGGAGTGTTCCGCGGTCGGTGCATATACCTGTATAACCTTCAGCAAATACCGTTTGGTGATTCTGAGTATTATATATAAGGTACGCTAACCTCGTCGAAACACTCTCGATCTGGACCACATAGTTAATGAGGGACGTGTGCACTGGAAACCTGACACCACCCTAGAACAGTTGGTCGCCCTCCCGGAAATAGAGCAGGTTTCCAGTTGTTTTGCAAACTATATCGTGTGACATATCAAATGAAAGGACTTGTTGTAAGAATCTCAAATATTTTTTTTTATGATTTTAAAATAAATAGTTGGAAGTTGTTTAAGAAATTAGGAGAAAATTGGCTGTTCCCCCTTCCCTCCCCGTATCTCCGAAATCTATGGGGCCTAAAATCCTGAAGAAATCACAGTAAATGCTTAGATTATAGGAAAATATATGAGAAAATCGAAAGTTCTTCCGTTCCCACAGGAAAAATGAAATTTGTATCGTGTAGAATAAGTAGACCCCTATTTACCTAAAGCAAAGTATATACTGAGAGGTCTTGTTCTGTTGGTAGTTAAAGTTTTGGTGCGGAACCCTGTTTGTGTGACCCCGATTAGTACTTGGCCGGTTTTTTTTTATAGTTTTTGCTTTTTTTGAGCAAAGCTCGGTCGCCCAGGTACTTATTATTATTCAGTAAGATTGAAGTAGAAAAGTTATCAGTACCTACGTAGCTAATTCTACTTTGATAATTAGATACAAATTTTTATCTTAATTACTCTATTATTTTATTTAACATATGTTTCGGTAATTAATTCCTATAACAAAGAACAGTAATTACTCGTATCGTTTATTAAAATAAATTTTGTCATAAAACCTTTTTACTTAGGTCGACTTGCGGATTAAATTATTAAATCGTCAGAATATTATAATCCATTGAATAAAGTCGTTGAGATCCTTTGTTACACTTAATATCCAGCTTTTAGATATTGGTTATAATGAGGTAGGGAAAAGGTCAAGTGGATTCGGATTGCTATTGGTCTCTACTGTTACCGACTAGGTTATTAAATAATGGAGATTACTATTTAAAGAAGTGAAGTTAAGGGTCGTTTGTTAAAAACCTTTCAATTTTGCTGTTTGCACAAAGTTAGAAGGCTTAACATTGAATAAGTTGATTATTCGTATTTAACAAAGGTAAAGTTTGCAGATTTCCAATTCATATACCTGTAGTCTTTAATCATTAAACAAATAGATGGGACTAATCATACACGTTCATCTGATACAAAATACTGGTACTTAATAAGTTTAAATACATAAAATAAACATACATTAAACTATATTAAACTGCCAAGTACAGAGCAAACACATAAGCAGGCAGCCACGCTGACCTCTGGACCTCTGGCTCAGTAATTGAAAATTTTAACCGTGTATCGTAAAAATTATCAAATGCTAGGTGTATTATTTGCACCAGACCTCTAAAAGTAAAATATCTAACATTTAATGCGGGATTTTTAAACCATTTTTAGGGTTCAGTCCGTCAGTCCGTTTGTCTGTCAGCGGGCTGTATTGCATGAACCGTAAAAGGTAGATAGTTGAAATTTTCACACCGCTGTAACGACAAAATATGAAAATCAAATTAAATGTCAAAAAAGGTTCCCCATACAAGAAACTTGATATGTCTTCTTATGCGATGTTACGGAACCCTTTGTGTGTGACTCCGATTCGCACTTAACCGGTTTTTATAAAACCAAATAAATTCACTTGAAGGGTACCTACGGTTTGGAACCCGCCCCAAAATATTTAAATAAACTTTGAGGTTTGCACGGATTGCAGCCGACACGCGTTGGACCCGGCGTGCCCCTGGGGGTGATTACGCCATTAACGAAACAGGGGGGTCCTTATCGCGATCCTACAGGGAGCGAAACGAGCAAAATAAACAGCTTAGACTCCGGAGTGGTCTACAAGTGACGCGGTGCAATTAAGGTTGAAGTTATCTCTTGTGCAGGATTAACGTTGATGAATTGAGTTTACAAGTTGTTGTAAGTGTAGTAGCCATTGGATCCTCATTTTTCAACTGACTTCAAAAAAGGAGGTTTAGGTACAACTCCACTGTATGTTTGTGTGTGTATGTGTGTGTTGCGCGACATCTTCGCAGATTGTGAACCGATGTTCATTTTTCTTTTTTCAAGCGACTTCCAAAAAGGAGGAGGTTCTCAATTCGACTGTATGTTTTTTTAATGTATTTTACCTCAGAACTTTTGACTGCGTCAACCGATTTTGATGATTCTTTTTTTATTCGAAAGCTAGTGTTTCCCGTGTGGTTCTTTATAAATTTTATCAAAATCGGTGTAGAACTTTATTAGAAAATTAACAAAAACCAAGAATATTAATGCAAATTTGTTCGACGTTGTTGCGATGGAAGTCGATTTTTAACGTGTTTTAGCGTTTTTAATTATGTAACTACGGAATATTATAAAGAAAATTTTAACATCGGAATAATAGGGTAGGTAGGCAAGCCTATGTACAATACTTCATCACGTATATCATATTTGTAGGTACAGAAATAAACATTTTTTAATTAATTTTAACTAGTGGCCGTATGTAAAAACATCAAATTGTAAACTGGTATATTAGTTAATTGATTGATTATTCTGGTAGGTCTAAAATGGAAAAAAAACACAAATGGATTTAATAATACTACATCCATTGAGTAATTTATAAATATTCTGAAGTTCTACCAATTTTTTTGCAAACACCCACACACAGTGATTCAAGAGGACCAAAATAGCATCCCATGTTCCAATGAGCGGATATTGTGGGGTTGGGGGTGTAAACCCCTATTTATCATTTTTACAGCCACTTCAAAACTCTTGAATACAAATTAGATTATTACGTATGACGAATTCAACGAATTGCTGGGATTTTGGTAGGCGTCTTTATTGTTACTTTTAGAAGCCGACTTGCTGATATGGCGTGGTGTTAACTCTAAACGTTACACGGGTACGTAAATAAACTGTTCACTTTTTAGGGGTTCGTACCAGGTAACGGGACCCCATTAACGCGGTCTGTTTGTATGTCAGGCCTTTTAAAGGCTGTATCTTTGGAACCGTAATAGGCAGTCAGCTGAAATTTTCACAGAATATGTGTTATTATGGCGGGTACAAATAATGAAAATTAAAGAAAGTAAAAAATTGGTTACACACGGGAGATGAATTTTTAAAGGTTTTTTAGGGTTCCGTCCCTCGAAAGGAAAAAACGGATTCCTTATAGGATCACTTTGTTGTCTGTCCGTCCGTCCGTCTGTCTGTCTGTCAAGACCTTTTTTTCAGGAACGCGTATAGGTATCAAGCTGGAATTTATATAAAATACTCAGGTCTACTGTCCCTAGGAGCTGTAAAAAATCAAATTTCTAAGCCAACGCAATCAAAAGATACAGCCGTGTATGCCGCAAATTTTCGACACTCGTAAGGGAATATAAACATACAAGGTTCTTCCCGTAAACTCAGAATTTTGAAATTTGGTACGAAGCAACGTCTTATAGCACAGATAAAGGAAAAATTGCGAAAACCGTAAATATTTAGTTACATCATATAATAATAAGATTTTTAATAATTTCAACGCGTAGAGGTATTTAATTGAAATTTATATCAAATACGTCTATAATACCTTTAAAATGCAACAAAATCAAACTTCAATATCAACGCAATCAAAAGAAACAGCATATTTTCAAACTCGCATAGAAATCAAAACCTAAAGGGAACTTCCAGTCGACCTAGAATCTTAAAATTTGGCATGAATCAATGTTTTATAGCACATATAAAGGAAAAATCCCGAAAACTTTAAATTTGTAGTTATATCATATATTTTTTTAATCTTTTTTTTATTATTATTTTTATTCGCAATTGGTAAACCCTTGATAACATCTCACCTGGTGGTAAGTGACGATGTTGCCGAAGATGAAAGCGAGCTTACCAAGATTTACGCAATGGGGAACTGGCTATCTTATCTTCATGCCGGAACACACCAATGATATCAACATTGATATTTGGCGGCAAGACTTAGATAAGATGGTGGTAGCTAGCCAGGCGAGCTTAGAAAATTCCCTACCACCAACCAAACCGAGTCTTACAATTGACCCCGCCGGGAATCGAACCCGCGAGCTCCTGTGTAAAGCCAGTGAACTTTGCCTCTGAGCTACGGAGGCGGTAAAAAAAGCAACTAAAAAACTTTGTAAATAAATAACTTTGATAAAAAAACTTGCCATCATTCATCAGCAGACTTTTGCAAGGCTGCTGCAAGGCTAGTGCAGGTATTTCATTATATTATAAAATAAATGATTTGTATTATAAAATAAAGGATTACTGAAACAAATTAGAGACCTTTGTATTTAATTTATGCTCCTCCAGCTTTCCATATTGTTTAATGTGATGGATTTAATTTTGCAATAAAATACCATAACTATGACTCGATTGTCTTGATGGGTGAACTTTTACTTACATACCTACAGGTTTGTACGGAACCCTCGGTGCGCGACTCCGACTCGCACTTGGCCGGTTTTTTTTTAAAATTTTTGATCTGTCGTGAAAATATGTAATGTATGTGTATCTTGGTAAAACCTTAAGGTGAAACAACAAATAAAAATTAGTCAAGTGCGCGTCGGACCACAGGCAAAGTTTCTTAGTTTTTAAAAATAAATAAACGTATTTTTTAAAAAACAAAATTATTTTTGCAAATTGGTACAAAACGTTTTGTATGGAAGATCTATGAATCCGCCCGGTGCTCTAGTTCCTAGTAGTTTACTGGACGGATTTAGTTGAAATTTGGGTTAGAGCAATATTATTTTTATATCTCTAGACGTTTTTTTTTAATTCTTCTGTCTTCTTTTGTAGGGTTGGCACCATAGTAAAAATCATTTATCATTTTTTTACTCGAAAATGACTGTAACGATTTTGATATAACTGTATATGTCCCATAGTACGCGTTAGTCTATTGTTCCAAGAAAAATCGTAATAAGGTACCTCCCATACAAATCCAGGTTGTTTGTTAGTTTTCCTCAAAAATGGCTCTAAAGATTTTAATGAAATTTTGTGAATAATTAGTACATAATAAGGCCAACTGCACTGAGTTCTTCATTATTCCTGGAAAAATCTGAGTAAGGTACCTCCCATACAAACACAAGTTATTTGTAAATTTTTCATAAGTCTAATATACCTAGCTTTATTCTTTGCTACTAAGTAAGTGTAATGTTTATTGTAGATTTGTGTGTGCCCGACTATGACAGACGGTGAATACTTCGCGAGAAAGTATGCACAGCATGGCTGTACAATTTATTACTAATATAATACAGGGTGACTGTTTAAACAATGGACGCATTAAAGGAGGTGTATAAGAAGCCGATACCCATTCCATTAAGCATATAAAACCACCACCTATTTTTTATTTTATTTTTAAAACGTCTATTTTTTTTATTTTTTTTTAATTCACAATTATTTTTATCTCCTTTTTTACCGTTTACTACGCTCCTTGTGACGCGTACGTAGCGCGTACCTACGCAACAGCTGACAACGACTCTGATAGGAAGATAACATGCGCTCCGCACAGTATAAGCAAAACCACAGAAATTTCACATTTCAAAAAATGTGTAAATCACACGTACTTCAAAATAATTTTCACTTTTTTTACCGAGATGGAATGTACATGGTTTACTAGTTTACCTCCTCAAACGCGTCGGTCGTTCAACCAGTCACCCTGTATAACATACCAACAAACATCCTCCGACAGCCCCGTCTCGAAATTCCCTCTAAACATTGCAATTGCTAGTCCCTGTTTCGATCGCATTAGCTCCCACCAGTGGGACTGGTGACGTCTCAGATTGCCGAAGTCCAGTCCAATTTTACGGCAGTTTTATGTGGAAATAAAATTTTTATTAGCTATCCTAGGAATGGTCCAACGATCCGGACTGGAAGTGGTAGGCAACAAACTGACAGTATACCTACCAGTAGAAAGGTTAGATATTACACTCCATTATAGACAGCTGCTCTTTTTTTCGAAAAAAAAAACATTCTTTAATCTATAAATATATTTATTTCCTGTTGATTTACGAATACTATTAAGTGTCTCACATCTAGAAAATTTAAGTAAATTAAAACTTCAAGAAACCTATCGACAATAATATGCATAAGGGTAAGATAAATTAAATACTCTATAATGTACACACAAAATAAAAAATAAACACAATGTAAAACTTAAAAACTATAACTTAAACATTTAAAGAAAAACACAACTTAAAACGAAATCTTATGAGCGTACTGTAGCGGTACAATTTGGGATGTAGCAGATTCCAACTAGACGTCGCTAGTTCTTCACGTTTCAAAAAAAAAGTTTCTTGTATGGATTTTGATTTATTATTTTTTATATTTGTTGTTATAGCTTTAATACATATACACACTCTTTAAAAATGTCAACCTTTTATAAGGTACATGAAATACAGCCCGCTGAAAGACAGACAGACGGACAGCGGAGGCTTAGTAATAGGGTCCCGTTGGTCACCCTTAGGGTGCACGGAAACCTAAAATAATACAACACAACTAAACTACAAGTGCTCGAATGAAGTGAAACAAAGGTTCATCCCGTATTTACGAGGTGACCCATTTCTTTTGTGCCGTCATCCCTTTCCGTTTCCGGTGCAAAACGTAAGTTTCATACCTTGCTCCATCCAGCATAATATTACCCACACACTTACACGAGCCCATGACTTGCAGCCATGATCCGCTGAATTACAGTAAGGTGATGTCTTAATACTGAGGCTCAATCTTAAGTGGAAGGAAGCCTAGGTTTTTTAGGTCCCGCAACAGGTAACGCGACTCTATTACTAAGCCTACATCCGCCTAAAGTCGTTGTAGGGTGACCTGCTAAAATTTTCAAAGAATATGTGCTATTATAGCTGATTTACTGACGAAACAATGAAAATTACAATAATTTTGAACAAAAAAAAACCGACTTCAAACAGGAAACTAAGGTTCCCCTCGATTTCTCTGGGATGCCATCATCAGATCCTGGTTTCCTTATTATAGTACCACTCTTGGGATATTTACTTTCCAACAAAAAAAGTATCATCAAAATCGGTTCATAAACGACGAAGTTATCCGCGAACACACATAAAAAAAATATACGGTCGAATTGAGAAACCTCCTTCTTTTTTGAAGTCGTTTAAAAAGTAAACACATTAGGGGGTCCCCATCCTACAACAAGTAATGTACAACGTGTATTTTCAAGGTTTTTTGCTCTATCGTAATGCATACAAGCGTGAACGCGACCGGTCGTCGTGGAAATCCTTGGGGGAGGCCTTTGTCCAGCAGTGGACGTCCTTCGGTTGATACGATGATGATGATGTAAACCTTGATGCGATTATAGTACTTATACGAAAGAAAACCTCATCATCTTGTTAGCTCATATACATCCCCACCGTGGGGTTCAAGCCTACCCTGAATTAGGGCGATCGTGCCTTAGTCGACCACGCGGGCCCAGTGCGTAAAGAAGTGTCGAAAAGTAAAAAAAAATATATTAAAAATTGGCCAAGTGTGAGTCGTTATAGTGCTAAAAAGCAAACTGAAGAAATTAGTTATTTTAGTAACACAAAATATTACTTTGTCCCCTAAGTAATATTTTGTTCCTTTGGCGTTAGTTTGAATCCTGAGCGTGGCGAGGAATTCAATATACTACATCATATCAGCCGAAAATCGCCCACTGCTGCACAAAGGCCTCCCCCAAGGATTTCCATTACGACCGGTCCTGCGCTGCCCGCATACATCGGCTTCCCGCGACTTTCACCAGGTCGTCGGTCCACCGCGTGGGAGGCCTGGCCACGCTACGTTTTCAATGTACTACGTCGCCCGAGAATATTTTTTTTTGACTCCGAGTGTCATAAAATTTTTCATTACAACCCATGAAAAAAAGAAACTATTATGTACCCATAGGACATAGGTTTTAGCATTTTGTCTTCTCATTGGTCCGCGTTCGTGACCGAACACGAAAGCGGACCAATCAGAAGAGACAGTCGAAACTCTCTTCTTTTGATCGCACTCATTGAGGAACGATTTTTGATCGCACTCATTGAGGAACGATTTTTGATCGCACTCATTGAGGAACGATTTTTGATCGCACTCATTGAGGAACCTATCGTCGTTTTTAGAAATCGCTTTCATTGAGGAACGATTTTTGATCGCACTCGTTGAGGAACGATTTTTGTTCGCACTCATTGAGGAACGATTTTTGTTCGCACTCATTGAGGAACCTATCGTCGTGTTTCGAATAGGTGTTATGAAAAAAGCATTATTATGTTCTCGCATTCAGGTCTTTTCTTTGAAATTAATAGATATCATTGTTGTATTGTATGGAGAGGTTTAGTGGTTGGTACGGAACCCTTGATGCGTGAGTCTGGCTTTCACTTGGCCAGTTAATTAATTCATTCTGAGTTTCTCAGGGAAAGTTGTCCAGTTTTATTTACAATTAAAATTTTGCCTAACATTTTGTGCAACACCTGTAGTAAACGTTCAAAATCAACCCTATAAATATTTTTTTTATTTTTTTTATGTGTTTTCGCGGATAACTTCGTCGTTTATGAACCGATTTTGATGATTCTTTTTATGTTGGAAAGGAGATATCTCAAGGTTGGTACCATAATAAGGAAACCAGGATCTGATGATGGCATCCCAGAGAAATCGAGGGGAACCTTAGTTTCCTGTTTGAAGTCGGTTTTTTTGATCAAAATTATTCAGCATTTACATAAAACTAAAAAAATACACAATAGATTGATCCAGTCATACATAATTTTTCTTTGTTAATTTCCTATTTAGTATTTATATGCTACTGTTGGCTTTACCGTCATAATTACCTTTTTAAATTTTAATTTCCATACTTTCAGAATCAATCAGGTACCTAAATTAATTAATTCTTAATTCAAAAGTATTGAAAAGTTTAAATTAATTAAAGCTTTATTGAAATATGTGGAACGGCGTACAAAAATAGGTATTCAATTTAATTTTGAGAGAATAAGATAAGTATCAAAAGAAAGCTGTAATATGAATACAAAAGGACAACGTTTGAAATCGCAAATAAATTGGTATAATGTAATTATTTTTGTTCCGTACCTTTAAATGTTGCCTCGAAGTGCTTTCCACTGTCTTACTTCTTAATGTTTTCTTGTAAAAAATCTTGTACCGTCCTTAGCTTTGTTATTAGGTTGTCTGAATAAAAAGTCGGAATAAACAATTGCTGGCATACATTTCCATGAATTTATGAACGTGGGGCGAGAAAGTGCTTACTTCGCAATTCTTTTATACCTGTACAACAAATTACTGCAAATTGGGAAGCTGCCGTGCTCTAAATCTCAAGGGATAGGCTAGTAGAGGCGCGCTTACACCCGCTCACTGCGACTTTGTCACTTTCTTAAACTTGACATTTTCCTAACTCGTCTCTTCGTAACTCTGTAGTGTCAACTTGACCTCATTTATATTTGATACTTATCTAACTTGTCTCTTCCTCATTCGGTACTGTCAACTTGACCTCATTTACGTTTGACACTTGTCTAACTCGTCTCTTCCTAACTCGGTAGTTTCAACTTGACCTCATTTATATTTCATACTTTTCTAAATCGTCTCTTCCTAACTCGGTACTGTCAACTTGACCTCATTTACGTTTCATTCTTGTCTAACTCGTCTCTTCCTAATTCGGTAGTTTCAACTTGACCTCATTTATATTTCATACTTTTCTAAATCGTCTCTTCCTAACTCGGTACTGTCAACTTGACCTCATTTACGTTTGATACTTGTCTAACTCGTCTCTTCCTAACTAGGTAGTTTCAACTTGACCTCATTTATATTTCATACTTTTCTAAATCGTCTCCTCCTAACTCGGTACTGTCAACTTGACCTCATTTATATTTAATACTTTTCTAAATCGTCTCTTCCTAACTCGGTACTGTCAACTTGACCTCATTTACGTTTGATACTTGTCTAACTCGTCTCTTCCTAACTCGGTAGTGTCAACTTGACCTCATTTATATTTGATACTTTTCTAACTCGTCTCTTCCTAATTCGGTAATGTCAACTTGACCTCATTTATATTTAACACTTTTCTAACTCGTCTTTTCCTAACTCGGTGGTGGCATTTACATCTCATTTGACAATTTTTCTAACTTTCCTCTTCCTAATTTGGTAGTATCAACTTGACCTCATGTATATTTAACACTTTTCTATCTCGTTTCTTCCTAACTCGTCATCCTTTTTTAAACTAGGTATCTAAGAGTGGTTAAGTGACACCTGTATACATGAAAATGACGAAGTCGTCCGGAGTGAGTTACAAGTAAATCTAATCTAATCTGTATCTAATACCTTTAAACGAGCAATTCTTATATACATGTATCTCGGAAACGGCTACAACGATGTGCTTAAAAATTAGTATACGGGGATTTTTGGGGGCGAAAAATCGATTTTGATAGGTCTAATTTTTCCGAGATTTTCACACTGGAGTATGCCGCGCAAAGTGTATTATAGATAGCGTATTTTTAAATGTTTTTAACGGCTCTGGGTAGTATGCCTGAGCAAAGCTCGGTCGCCCAGTTACTATGAGTAATTTAACCTCCGGGTCCAAGAGCTATTCTAACGAATATTTATGTTTAAACCATTTTATTTTTCTGTGAGTTAGAAAATCATATTAATTGATATTTTCACAGGACTTGTTCTCGTTGATATGGATCTGTTGGCTAGATTCTCTACAAAACGGCAAGTGATACTTGCAAATTTGTTTAGTTCAAAGCAATCTTTTCATAAATAATTTAAAAAAAGCAAAATATTTTCGAAAAAAAATATAGCAATACAATTCACTATAACCATGTAGTATTCGACAGTTGTCACGTTATTTTGTCACATTGATATTCTTGGTATACCTTTAGGACGTAGTGACATTATATCCTCTTTGACTTCAGGCACACAAAGGAAGTGTGCTTCCGGCAATGAAAGGGTGGAGCAAGTCAAGAGTGGCCATAAAACATAAAAAAATTGAAAGATTAAAATATTTTCTGCTTTTTGCTGAACATTTATTTCGCAAGTATTTACTGAATTACGATTTCTTCTACCCGCCTGCCCATAAAAGAGTGCTATGTTTTTTCGGGTGTATGTACGTGTTTATAACCCGCGCAGATAAAGAATAGATCTGAAAATGGCGGCAATACGCCAATATTATGGACACAATACGCCAATATTATATACGCATAATTAGCCGAACAAGAAGGTCTGTAAACAAGAAGCTGTGTCAAGTTATCGGAAAATTCATGTCTGAAAATACTGCGATAAACGTGTCATAAAACCAGCCTCGTAAACTATCGTTAAACTACTTTCGTAATTTTTACCCTATGTAGGTACACAAGGTGCACGTTATGTACCGAGATTATATACAAGCAATTTTGTGCCTTTGTAAATGTGACTTTTGAAAATTTCGTTCGGTCTGAAGCCACAGATTTGATGGAACTGTCGTGTCTCAAGGGATGACGAATGCTAGTCATCTGATTTACTTTTTATCATCTTTCAAAAACGACATTTTGTTCTAAAAATGTTTGAAATACCTAGGCGTGACGTCATAGTTTTGCAGCGTCATTAGACTTGATGGAAAACAAAACGAGTAAGGTTTTCCGAAGTTTTAATAAAAGGACAATTTAGTGATCAAGAGTTCATAATTTATTTCTGATGCTGTCGTCATCCCTATTGTTCAATTGTGACCGTGTGGGAACACCTCTAGTCCACAGATAAATAACCAGACTTAATATGACCAGGAGTTTTCGCGGTAAAATAGGGAATCATTTCCCGGAGCGTGCGTTCTATTTCCCGGGTTATTCCTGGTGATTATAAATGGATCCACTCCGTCGGAAACCAGATTAATGTACTGAAAAGTAATTACCATGCAACCCTATTAAGAGTACGCTTCGCAAACCGCATTCTGTACGTCCTTATTATATATACATACATATTGTTTATGTATTTTTGTAAAGTAACTATTACGTCGGATAACTTTAATGTACACGTTGAAATTAAAATTTTCAAACGTGAAACGTCCCAAGAGATGATGAATGTTTTTTTTTAGTTTGGGACAAATCTTGATAGCTAATTTAGAACTACTTCCCGGTTTCCGATTGAGATGAAATTTTGCATACTCATTAAATTTGGAACATAATAATTTATGGTTAGCTAAGTGATTCTTAATCCAATATGGCGGACTTCCAAAGATGACGGACCCGTTATTTTTTATGCACCATGATACACCATGATATTGGTGTCAATTGAAAGGGTTTGCTAAGAAGAATACGAAATAATTAAAATTATTTGTTAACTAAAAGTTTAAATGTTCAGAAAATTAATATATGATAAATATAGAATAATGGAGATATTAAAATCAATTTCGAAAAATCTGTCTCTTAATTTTTCCATAACTATTTATCATAAGTGTCCCCGCCATTACCGGTAATCTAATAAGAAACCCCAGTGCGCTGGGTTCAACCTGGACTACACGTGGGATATCTAGTTGGAAAATTATTAACATTATTGTTAACTAACTAATAACCTTTAATGGGAGCGTATAACCACTAACGTTAGTTAGGGATCGTTATCTAATACATACTCGTAATAGTTTCATGTTGGATGAATTTAATAAGGTAGGTAGGTAAACCCAAGTACGAAAAGGAATAGAAACATAATAATATTGTTATCATTACATATTATTGTTTGTTATCCTTTAGCCTATCGATTGACATCAGACTAGTATCAGCGAGGGCTGCAAAACTGACGTCTTTTTCAAGGTGGCGGACAGGAAGCACGCTCCTTAGCTTAGCAATGAACGATAAAAAGAAAAAGAGTGTGTGGTTTTATGAAAACATGGTAAAAGTGAAACTTTTTTTCATATTATAGACATTTACAGAGCACGAAACGATCATGGCTGCTCTCGTCTTGGAGCTACGATACAGAGGACGAAATGATCATGTAGTAAAAGTTTCACTCCTCTTGGAGCTACGGTACAGAGAACGAAACGATCATGGCTGCTCTCGTCTTGGAGCTACGGTACAGAGGACGAAACGGTCATGTAGTAAAAGTTTCACTCCTCTTGGAGCTACGATACAGAGAACGAAACGATCAGGCTGCTCTCGTCTTGGAGCTACGGTACAGAGGACGAAACGATCATGGCTGCTCTGACGAAAGAGTTCGAGACAATGTAATAATCTCTTTGCCGTCATGCAACACACAGACGAAAAAGCTTGAGACGATGTAATAAAAGTTTCACTTTAAAAGACTTAATAATTGCAGACCCCCGTGTCGGGTATGGCTTAATCTTCCTGAGGTTTGGAATGAGTGAGACGCGCGCCCCAGCGGTGGGACGCTGTTAACTGTTTTAGAATCCCAAACAGGACGCATCGGGAGCCGGGTCGTTCCTTTCCCTCTAATATGGTTGATGGGAGCGATGGCTGACTCTCCAATCGTACTCGTGACCGGGTGCTGTCCGTGTGAACTGGCCTACTCTTGTCAAAGGCATTAATGACATTCAATGATTTTAATTATTACTTCTCGTGTCATATTGTTTTCATGTTCTAATGACATCATCATCATATCAGCCCATATACGTCCCCACCGAGGGGCTCGAGCCTACCCTAAATTAGGGCGGGCCTTAGTCGACCACGCGGGCCCAGTGCGGGTTGGTCGACTTCACACACAACCTGCGAGTTTCTCCGCAGGCGTGTGCAGGTTTCCTCACGATGTTTTCCTTTACCGTAAGAGTGTCGGATAAACGTACATATGAAATCTAAATTCGACATCACATTGGTATGTGACAGGATTTGAACCACGACCTCCCGGACATCAGGCGGCGGCCATAGCCGTTACGCCACTGACGCTTTTTAATAACATAGGTACTTTGTTTTATATCAAGGATTGGATTATGATGTTATTAAGTAATGATTGTTTATTTCTTTATTCTCACAAATGACATAATGTAATTACTATTTTATGACTATCAGAAAGAGTGTAATTTGCACCTATTTTGAATAAATATCTTGAATCATGAATCTTGAAGACACTGAAATTATTATTATAATTAAAAACCACATTGACCTCTCATATTGCCGCAAATGAAAACACCACAATATATGGGGTGTGTCAAGAAATGAATTAATATTTTGCAGAAGAACTTTTGATCAGTGCGCCACCGGAACGGAACGGATAATACTCCGATTTGTTTTTTTTTTAATAATTTTTAATACATTTGTTACATGGCGCACTAATTCGAAAATTAAATTTCTTGCATAGGCATCTTTCTTTTACGCGGTCGTGACTTTCTTTTACGAGCTCTATCATTACTTTTGCAGTTAAGTTTTAGATTTATGTCAATTTAAAAAGTTTAGTTGAGTAGCAAGGAGTTTTCATACATATAATAAAATCGGATAGATTTTATACGAGGAAAAATGAATGGCTCCGTACGTCTTAGCATTGAATTTTACAAAATTCTTTTAAATGGCTGTTTACTATTATAAATCACTAGTTTTAATTAAATTACTTTCACATCAACATTTGTCTAAAATCGAATAGGCTGTATACGCGTACAAGCCTGTTGCCTAGTTTCGTTGTAAAAAAAATGACCAGTTGCAAAAACGCGCTATTTTCGAATTCTGTAATTTACCTACGATTATGTACGTATGTTATGATGAAATAAACACATTTAACTCTTTGATTTGTTTTTTACTATTTTCCACAACTGTATTGAAAAACGTCGTGTGATACACGGGTGTGTAGGTTATTGCAAGCTCGTGACATTAAAAACGTCGTGTGATACACGGGTGTGTAGGTTATTGCAAACTCGTGACATTAAAAACGTCGTGTGATACACGGGTGTGTAGGTTATTGCAAACTCGTGACATTAAAAACGTCGTGTGATACACGGGTGTGTAGGTTATTGCAAACTCGTGACATTAAAAACGTCGTGTGATACGCGGGTGTGTAGGTTATTGCAAACTCGTGACATTAAAAACGTCGTGTGATACACGGGTGTGTAGGTTATTGCAAACTCGTGACATTAAAAACGTCGTGTGATACACGGGTGTGTAGGTTATTGCAAACTCGTGTCATTAACAACCTTCGCCCTCGGCTCGGGCTTGTTAATGAATGCTCGTTTACAATAACCTACTTTCCACCCTTGTATCACAATGAACTACCTACCTACTTTCCACCTTTGTATCACAATGTACTAAATACTTTATTATTTTAGCTGTTTTTCTTGCACTTAAAAATTTCCCTAGCTGAAGTGAGGTGAAACATTGTGTGTTTCGCTCTGTACCAAAGTTTTTTTGCGTCTCATACCTTTGGAACCCTCGTCACCCTCGGCACGCTCAGGGTTCTATACGTTAACTCTGTAGCACGACTTTGGAACCCTCGCCACGCTCAGGGTTCTATACGTTAACTCTGTCGCACGACTTTGGAACCCTCGCCACGCTCAGGGTTCTATACGTTAACTCTGTAGCACGACTTTGGAACCCTCGCCACGCTCAGGGTTCTGTACGTTAACTCTGTAGCACGACTTTGGAACCCTCGCCACGCTCAGGGTTCTATACGTTAACTCTGTAGCACGACTTAGGTAGGTACGTTAGTGGGTGTGGCTTTAGAAAACAGATGCGTGCGCACAGGTAATTGAAATTTAATAAGGAAGTAAAAGACCCGAAAAGAACATGAGAACTTAGAAAAACATAATTCACTTAAATTTAAAATACAGATCACAAAAATATGAATTAATCTTACCCGTAATGAGTCTTATACAGAGAATACAGGTATTAAATAATGAATAATGTTAAAATTTATTGAAAGATGGCAGAATGAATCGAGTTGTAATCACATATTATGTCAGCGCATGTGTGAAAAAATAAATAGATGGAATGAAAAAAGGTCGAATGAAAAAAGAACTAATAACAGCGTACCGCGTTACAACTCGCGCCAAATAAAAACTTTGCAACCTTGCTAGCAAATAACTATTTTGTAGGATCAGCACAGCATCGACAACACGATCACCCTATGTCTTTATATGTTATGGAAGCTATTTCGTCATCATCATCATAATATCAGTCGAAAGACATCCACTACTGAAAATGGCCTCCATCATGATTTCCCCACCGACCGGTCCGGAGCTGCTCTCGTCCAGCGCGTCCCGCGTACTTTACCAGGTTGTCGGTCCACTTGGGAGGCCTGCCTGTGCCTACACTACGTCTTCTGGTACATTTTCGCCACTCGAGAACGTTACTAAACCAATGGCTATCCATTTTCCGCATATCTGCCCCACCCATTGCCACTTGATTTAAACGCTTCTATGAGCTATGTCAGTTACTTTGATTCTCCTACGGATCTTATACGGTTTCTGATTAGATCACGTTGGAAAACTCCGAGCATAGCTCACTTCTCTACCTTTTGAGCAACCTTGAGCCTTCCTTTGATGACCATAGACCATGTCTCAGTTCCGTTTGTCATTTATTTCAATCTGTTTTCACCTTTAAAATAAAAAATAACTTCCCGGTTCGAGTAATTATCGGAAAACAGTCCAGTGCAGTTGAACATATAACTTAGCCAGCGAAGACGGTCGACCCAAACGCTGTCTTGTGATCCAAGTTCATTGTCTAAACGTTCATTGTTTTATTTTGACTGGTTTGCCCCGCCCCGCTCTTTGTGCGTCAGGGGCAGGGCTACCATAATGAGAATTGACATTGTAATTTTTGGAACTGACTGAAAGTTTTTGGGCAATGGAAGTTAAGATCAGCCTTTCAAGTGAGTTTAGGGCTTTAGGTACCATTAAACAGATCATTTAGAAGTTTTGATTGAAATGTATATTTGATAGAAATATGTACAGGCTGTAACAAAAATGGTATAGGTGGGACCCATCATCTGGGGGTTCTACTCATAATACTGAGCAACTTTACCTGAGGAACTCATAGTCAATTCTCAAAAAAATATATTCGACGCTCCATACAAACGTGCACAAAATTGGTCAGTCATCTGATCGATTTTTATGAAGAGTAAATTTTTTTTGCGAAATGTCCATCGGTTTCATGGGAAAAGTTGTTTAGTATGATAAGTAGTAGCCCATAAACACAACAATTTTATTACACCTTGTATAGCAACAACCTTGACAAATAATCTTCGTAGGTTTTTTTAATACACAGTTGATAAGCCCTTGGCATCATCTTGATGTGAAGTGACGATGATGCTAAAGATAAAAGCGGGCTTACCAAGACTAGTAGGTATCGCAAAAGTTAAGAATCACGAAAACAGGTTGAAATAACTCAAATATCGACCTTGAGAGTTGAATAAAACTTCGTTTAAATCCAAATCTATTATTTGAAAAACAATTGCCGCGCCTTATCAAATCAAATCAAATCATTTATTCGCAGGAAAAATGGTGGTTAAGATGAACAAATATATAAATATATATATTAGTCTTGCAAAAACTCGAAAAGTAGTCGATCTATTACGATAAAACATTGGTGAATTGTTCATGACAAAAAAGCCCAGCGAGCCGCTGCGGCCCCCGCATCGCGCCCTCTCGTTATCAACGCTGGCGAAACTAGTAATTTTTTTTTTAGTGTCTAGCAACCCTGTAACGATGGTAGCGCGAGAGCTGGGCGAGCGCGGGAAATCGTCCACATTCTGTTAATGACACTATCCGAACATTACTTTGGCACGTTTTTGCGCTCCTCAAACCGTACCGTAATGGAGCCTCCGGATCTTTTCACAGCTCCCAAAGGAACTTATATTACGTCTATTACTAACCTACTTTATTTTGTTTCCTATTGTAATTGTAGTTTTGCAACTCGCCGCTCTTTCTTGCGGTGTAATCAAACCCTTAGAAAAACACAATGATGAACACATCAACAAAACAGTAAAGTTAATAATATATTTATGTGTGTATCCATGAGTCATGACGAGTTTAATTTGTTACGGATTTGAATTATTAAACCAACGCAACTTAATTAAATAAAGCCTATATAGCACCTTGCAAGTTATTAAACTAAATTGTATAAAAAATAAAATATTCCGACAAATTGAGAAACTCTTCTTTTTTGATGTTAGTTATAAACCGGCCAAGCGCGAGTTGCACCCGCTTTGCACGCGCAGGGTGCCGTACTACTATACAAACCGGCCAAGTGCGAGTCGCACCCGCTTTGCACACGCAGGGTGCCGTACTACTATACAAACCGGCCAAGCGCGAGTTGCACCCGCTTTGCACGCGCAGGGTGCCGTACAGCTACAGTCATGATAATATCGAAAAGTTTAAAAACTGTATAAGTAGTTTGTCTTTTTCAGAGGTATATTCAGAGTCAGACATGAATAAAGCATTCAATCTTTTCTTCGACCTATTCAGTCTGTTTTACACACTTTGTTTTCCAGTTATGAAAATCAAATCTAAAGGAAAGCCATTTTTAAACTGGATAACTAAGGGTCTAAGGAAAAGCTGTCATACTAAAAAGATACTCCGTTATAAATATTATACACAAAAAAATGATCAAAATCGAAACACATATTTACACTACAATAAAATCCTCAGAAAGTGTATTTTTAATGCTAAAAAACGAAATAACAACAATTACATAATAAACAATAAAAATCTAGCAAAGGCAACCTGGGATGTCATAAACAGTGAATCTGGTACAATAAGTGTGGACAAATATATAGATGAAGTTAACAGTAACGGACCCAATACAAGTGGCCGAAGCTTTTAACCATTTTTACATCAATTTGACTAACGAAACAAATGATGACATTAAAAATACAAGTAATAATAGACAAAATAATTCAATATATTTGGCTCCAATTGACGAAACGTATGTGAATAGTATAATTATGTCCCTTAACAAAACAAATTCTGAGGGTTATGACTGCATTTGTACAAAAGTGGTTAAGAAATGCAAAGAGGAAATATGCAAAGTTATGGCTTATCTTATTAACTTGTCAATGGAAACTGGTACATTCCCAGATAAGCTTAAATACTCTGTTGTTAAACCTTTACATAAAAAAGGCTCAAAAAGTGAAATGGGCAATTATCGCCCAATTACAATTATACCAATATTTTCGAAAATTTTTGAGAAAGTTTTGCATAGTAAGTTAATGAGTTTCTTCACTAAATATAATATTATAAATCGTTACCAATATGGCTTTCAGAAACAAAAATCAACTGCCCTAGCAACTTTTAATCTCATAAGGGAAATTCTCAATGGCACCAATGCTAAATCTCATACGACTACCGTTTTTTTCGACCTGTCAAAGGCGTTCGATTTTGTCTCACATGAACTGCTTTTGACAAAACTAGAGAGATCTGGTATTCGAGGTCCAGCAAACAGATGGATATCTACATACCTTAAAGAAAGAAAGCAGTGTGTAGAAGTAAGTAAACTCAACAATAAGCATATAACGCAGACTTACAAATCAGAGTTTAGGTTAATCACACATGGCGTACCACAAGGGAGTGTACTCGGTCCTCTCTTATTCTTAATATATATAAACGATTTACCGGATACGACTAGACATAGAACAATGCTTTTTGCAGACGATATTTCAGTAATAGTGACAACTAATAAAAATTTGACATTTAATATTCACGAATCTGACATCAATAATGCCATCAAATCAATATACAAATGGGTAAACAGTAATAATTTGCAAATTAATTTAGACAAATCGACATACCTTAACTTTAACAATTATAATTTTAATTCATTAAATGTTGCTTGTAATGGACAAACCCTTAGAAGCGCTAGTAACGTTAAGTTTCTAGGTACTATTATTGACGAGAAGCTTGACTGGAAAGAACAGGTTGAAAAAGTATGTGCAAAAGTCAATAGTTTCAGTTTTGCTATTTATAAACTGACTAAGGTAGCGACAAGACATACTGCAGTCACAGCATACTTTGCTTACGTAGAATCGGTCCTCAGATACGGTCTCATAATATGGGGGAACAGTACTAATGTCAAAAAGGTTTTTATTGCTCAAAAAAAGTGTGTCCGTGCCATATTCGGTGTTTCACAAGATATTTCATGTAGGCCCCTATTTAGAAACCTAAAAATACTGCCACTACCTTGTCTTTATATACAAGAAATGGCAAAGGTAGTTCAACAAAATCAACATGTGTTCTACAAAAAAGTTAGTGACGTATCAGTTCGAAATAAGAGGAATCCTGACAGGTTAGTAACGGATGAGATTCCCAAAACAACGCGGTTTCAGAAAAATTGTTACTGGATGGGCCACATAATATATAATAAAATACCGCAATCGATTCGGGAATTGCCCTTTAACAAGTTTAAGGCAACATTGCATGATTGGCTTCTTCAGAACATGTTTTATTCCGTTGAGGATTTTCTAAAACATAAGCAATGTTAATCTGTAGTATTAATCTGTAGTATCATTATTTTATTTGAATTATGAATTTGGAAAATGTTGAATAATTACTTGGACCTACTTTATTTTATTTTATTATTTTTGTACTTATAAATAATATTTGCATGCTAATAACATTTAAATAGCTAAATAAGTGATTCTATAACTATTGTAAGATCTTTTATACTTACCTTATTTAAAAGCAAATAAAGCATTCTATTCTATTCTATTCTATTCTATTCTATTCTATACTACTATACAAACCGGCCAAGTGCGAGTCGCACCCGCTTTGCACACGCAGGGTGCCGTACTACTATACAAACCGGCCAAGTGCGAGTCGCACCCGCTTTGCACACGCAGGGTGCCGTACTACTATACAAACCGGCCAAGTGCGAGTCGCACCCGCTTTGCACACGCAGGGTGCCGTACTACTATACAAACCGGCCAAGTGCGAGTCGCACCCGCTTTGCACACGCAGGGTGCCGTACTACTATACAAACCGGCCAAGTGCGAGTCGCACCCGCTTTGCACACGCAGGGTGCCGTACTACTATACAAACCGGCCAAGTGCGAGTCGCACCCGCTTTGCACACGCAGGGTGCCGTACTACTATACAAACCGGCCAAGTGCGAGTCGCACCCGCTTTGCACACGCAGGGTGCCGTACTACTATACAAACCGGCCAAGTGCGAGTCGCACCCGCTTTGCAAACGCAGGGTGCCGTACTACTATACAAACCGGCCAAGTGCGAGTCGCACCCGCTTTGCACGCGCAGGGTGCCGTACTACTATACAAACCGGCCAAGTGCGAGTCGCACCCGCTTTGCACACGCAGGGTGCCGTACTACTATACAAACCGGCCAAGTGCGAGTCGCACCCGCTTTGCACACGCAGGGTGCCGTACTACTATACAAACCGGCCAAGTGCGAGTCGCACCCGCTTTGCACGCGCAGGGTGCCGTACTACTATACAAACCGGCCAAGTGCGAGTCGCACCCGCTTTGCACACGCAGGGTGCCGTACTACTATACAAACCGGCCAAGTGCGAGTCGCACCCGCTTTGCACACGCAGGGTGCCGTACTACTATACAAACCGGCCAAGTGCGAGTCGCACCCGCTTTGCACGCGCAGGGTGCCGTACTACTATACAAACCGGCCAAGTGCGAGTCGCACCCGCTTTGCACACGCAGGGTGCCATACTACTATACAAACCGGCCAAGTGCGAGTCGCACCCGCTTTGCACACGCAGGGTGCCGTACTACTATACAAACCGGCCAAGTGCGAGTCGCACCCGCTTTGCACACGCAGGGTGCCGTACTACTATACAAACCGGCCAAGTGCGAGTCGCACCCGCTTTGCACACGCAGGGTGCCGTACTACTATACAAACCGGCCAAGTGCGAGTCGCACCCGCTTTGCACACGCAGGGTGCCGTACTACTATACAAACCGGCCAAGTGCGAGTCGCACCCGCTTTGCACACGCCGGGTGCCGTACTACTATACAAACCGGCCAAGTGCGAGTCGCACCCGCTTTGCACACGCAGGGTGCCGTACTACTATACAAACCGGCCAAGTGCGAGTCGCACCCGCTTTGCACACGCAGGGTGCCGTACTACTATACAAACCGGCCAAGTGCGAGTCGCACCCGCTTTGCACACGCAGGGTGCCGTACTACTATACAAACCAGCCAAGCGCGAGTCGCACCCGCTTTGCACACGCAGGGTGCCGTACTACTATACAAACCGGCCAAGCGCGAGTTGCACCCGCTTTGCACACGCAGGGTGCCGTACTACTATACAAACCGGCCAAGTGCGAGTCGCACCCGCTTTGCACACGCAGGGTGCCGTACTACTATACAAACCGGCCAAGCGCGAGTCGCACCCGCTTTGCACACGCAGGGTGCCGTACTACTATACAAACCGGCCAAGTGCGTGTCGCACCCGCTTTGCACACGCAGGGTGCCGTACTACTATACAAACCGGCCAAGTGCGAGTCGCACCCGCTTTGCACACGCAGGGTGCCGTACTACTATACAAACCGGCCAAGTGCGAGTCGCACCCGCTTTGCACACGCAGGGTGCCGTACTACTATACAAACCGGCCAAGTGCGAGTCGCACCCGCTTTGCACACGCAGGGTGCCGTACTACTATACAAACCGGCCAAGTGCGAGTCGCACCCGCTTTGCACACGCAGGGTGCCGTACTACTATACAAAAAACACTTTTCTTTTTTCCCCTATAATTTTGTATTTCGTTTTATTAGGGTTAATAATAAGTTAGTACTAAGACTTCGCTGTACGTCCGTCTGTCTGTCACAAGGCTGTATTTCAAAAACCGTGATAGCTAGACAGTTGAAATTTTCACAGACGATGTATTTCTGTTGCCGCTATAATAATAATTACTAAAAATTAGAAAAAGTGAAAGACTCCATACAAAAACGTGATTTTTTTTAAACGTGGAGAAACTAGCGCCATCTAGTATAATGGTACGGAACTCTTTGTGCGTGGCTCTGACTCGCACTTTATCGGTTTTTAATTTATATAGATTGTTGTTATAACGGCAACAGAAAACACACACTGTGAAAATGCCTATTACGATCTTAATGATTCATGAATTACAGCCCGCTGACAGACAGATGGACAGCGGAGGCTTAGTAATAGGGTCCCATTGGCACCTTTGGGTACGGAATCCTTAAAAATACCACGAGGCTACTGGTAAAGCTTGTGTAGTCCAAACGCAGCAGCAGCGTTTTTCCACTTAGTAACTATGGTGTTATGCACTATACAAGACCAAGAAGTGTTTTATCTATTGTATCTGTTATTGTAGGATAGTTCAAATCGGGTTGCCACTAGGTAGTTCCTCAATTCCCAAAAGTTTCATTGACTCGACAATTTCTTGAAATGTTAACCCGACCCAAAGTTTTCTCAAACAAAGACTGAATATTGCTAGTTTTCAATATAAGTTTCGCTCTTTGTAATCTCGTGGGAACGTAATTTACTGGCTCCATTATTATACGAGCTCATCCATTTCCTGTGCCGTGACTAAAGGATTCGTAGTCATGCATAGTCAATGCAACGGCCGGACCTCTTAGCTGATGAGAACTAGCCCGCGGTGCCCGCGGAGCCCGCGGTGCCAGGCGTCGGACTCACACGCGAACCTCATTATCATGATTCACCTTCACCATTGTTTACAAGTTCATCTAAGCTCGTAATACTAAGCTCATACTACTAAGTTTTGAGGTTACTTTTTAATTAACTGCCAAAAACAAGTTTTTTTTTATCTACAATTGATAAGCCCTTGACATTATCTCGCCTGATGGTAAGTGACGATGATGCCCAAGATGGAAGCGAGCTTACCAAGACTCTCAAGGGTCCCCAGGAGGCTCGACTTTCCATACAAACGTAGTTCCACTTTAATACAAACACTACATGCCGGATTGTGTCCAAAATTTGCAAGTATATTGAGTACACATGTCGATGTTTGTAAAACGGAAAAAAATAAGAGAAGTTTCAAGCTTTCTGTACAAAACTAATTTAAGCCTCCGTTTAGCTATGTTTCAATTTACTACGATGAAAACTAATTACAAACATCGATATGTGTCTACTCAATATATTTGCAAATTTTGGATACAATCCGGCATGTAGTTTTTGTATTAAAGCGGAACTACGTTTGTATGGAAACTCGCGCCTCCTGGGGACTTAAGGGTAAGACTCTTCTGGCGTATAAACTTATGTCTGTTTCTTTGGCTGAGCCTGTAATAGAAACGGCTTGATGGATTTTAGATTGCTAGATGTCATTCGATTGTCTTGACCCTACAGAGTGACGTAGGGTACATTGAAGCAGTCAGTTTTATTTTTATTCTAGCTTTCCGCCCGCGGATTCGCCCGCGTTATAATTTTCACTTTCGTGGACTTAAGGTTTTAAACAAATGAACATTTAAATTTAAAGCTTCTATGCAACTTGCAATGTCCGTACTCCGTATGTATCCATGTAAGTTATCCGCTTCGAAAGTTGCAACTTAAATTTGACCCACTTCTCGGTTTCCGATGGGGCTGAAATTTTGTATTTTGTCGTCATTCTAAATCTAATATAGTGGTCTCCCAAAGATGGCGAACCAGTTATTTTTTATGCACTCCCATAATATGGGTATAAAATGAAAGGGTTTGCTGAGAACATGAAATAATCATTATTATTTTCAAATAAAAGCTGATACCTGGAAGTTTTTAGGTTTTTTGAAACGAGCTTATTATTATTGAAGTAAAACTTCTTTACGCACGCTTGACTTGGGCAGTAAGCTGGTGAATGCGTGACGAGAGCGTTACGGAAAGTGTCGGGCGAGGCGAACGGAAGGTGAGAGGGAGATGTAAGTTAGTGAAGATAGAAAGATAGAGATTTACGTTTCATATATTACTGTAGGAGCAAGAGAGAGAGCAGTGTGCGCGCACCTTTTCTTTCTCGCTTCCTCGCATTTGCGAGTTTGCTAGCTTTACGCGAACGGTGATGTTTTTGTTATTTCATTTCGTTCTTGAACAATTTTATAAATTAATATGCGAAAATAAAAAAATAAAAAAATTATGGCAGGAAGTGACACAGACTCTGAATATGAAAGCGGTGCTCCAGGACCATCAGCTAAGAAGAAATTACGTACGGAAATTGTGCATAAAAAGTGTGTGACAACATAAATTAGGCAATATTTTAAACCTAGTGAGACCCAACCAACTGATAATGAATCACGAAGGTGTGCTTATCTCATACTAGTTACTGGCGTCGTATCATAGCGTCATATGCAGCGTTCCTTTTTCCTTGTCTATTTTTTCCCTCTGCTAATACGCGCTATTCCAAAGAAAATATAACAAACTACCTACGTTTTTAAGAGTCGGGGCTCCCATACATAGAAAGGAATTACAGCTTTGTCTTTGTTTTTGTTTGTTTTACCCTTTTCAGGGCAGGCTAAGGCTCATTGGCCATACTGCCTTGTCTTCAGTATAAATATTTGTAGAAAATTAATAAATGTATAATATGTATATACATGTCTATATCATACATGTATATTGAGTTCTATGTAATGTTAAAAACTTATGTCTTCTAAAGATGTAAGCAGAATATTTTCTTATTCTCGTGCACATACATTTTCAGTTAAAGTGTAAATGCGGTGTGGAAAATAGGTACAAAAAGGCATAACGCTCTCAGACAGAAATCACGAGTCTCTTATTATTCAACGTTACAAGTAAGACGACAATGTATAGAAAAGAGACAATTTCCGACCACGTAGTGCATAAGGCGATGCTGCATTATTCCCCAACAACCAGCAACCCGTTCCCGCCGCCATCTTTTTTCGCTGAAAACGAGGAAAAAGTAGAACGCGTATCTCGCCTTATCTTTTTCTTTTTCGAACGCCCGACAAAGGAGCGAACGTCGTCGTCGCGTCGGCGTTGCATCGGCTTTTTTCCTAATGAAAACTTTTTGGATGCAAGTCGCGACCTCCTTCGACAATCGCGCCAATTTGATAGTGAAAAACACTAACTGTTGCAACAAAACTGTTAATAGAGATTTTTAGTTATTCTTATTTACGAAATTGATGTATTTTTTCATGATGGAAAAAATATATTTGAGGCGCTTTAGCTTTTAACGTTGTTTTTATTATTTTAGTAAAAAGTAAGTGGCTTTTTAATTAGATTCTTTATTTAGACTCTTCATTGAGTTGCGAACTTATTAAAGTACGTTGAACTATCGCATTTTATAAAAGTTTTTCTACATTGACGAAATATTTTCATATCTTCATTCTCTAAGTACAAATTTATTTTTAGACCACAATGCTTACTCCTCGTTTTAATATTAGTATGCTCTATAAATTAATGTCGTAATATCGTTTATATTAAATTAAATACTCTCCGTCATAATAGCTCTGTGCGTCACGGCGCGCACACTTACCGACTAACATATACTTATATACTTACATGTAAATATATGACATGGTAGTTATTCAGAACCCTCGGCTCTTATTAAATGGTATGTCACTTGAAATGATAACAATAGTTATATTGTTGAAAGTTATAAACCACTTAATTCTTAGAAGTCTAATAAATACTTTATATTATGTGTATGTATAGAGCGTCGGTGGCGTAATGGCAAGGGCCAATACCTCCTGTCCGTGAGGTCGTGGTTCGAACCCCGTCACGTACCAATGTGATTTTAAATTTCGTTTTCATTAAGTACGCTTTATCGAGCTCTCTTACGGTGAAGGAAAATATCGTGAGGAAACCTGCACACGCCTGCGAAGAAACTCGAAGGTTGTGTGTGAAGTCGTCCAACCCGCACTGGGCCCGCGTGGTCGACTAAGGCCCGATCGCCCTAACTCAGGTAGGTTCGAGCCCCTCGGTGGGGACTTGTATTTCCATGAAATAGTTATACATCTATGAGACAGTCTTACAATACAGTTAGCAATACATAATTTAAAAAAAAAATTCGTTTAGTTTCATACTGTGAAACAACATAATATTTTTGAAACAAAATATTACCTGCGACTCAAGTTGCTACGACGGTGCGTAGCGCGTAGGCGCTTCGTAGCGATTGTATAAAATACTTTTAAAAAGGTTAAATAAATATACATACCTTATCCCAGAACAATACTTAAATGAGTAGTACTTCGCCCGAACTGTAAACTCGCGATGTGTACTCGTTTAAAAAAAATCGTTGTCTGTAAAGTCAGTTTACGGACGATAGTTTAACGTGACAACGTAACGGGACAATGAGCGTAACGGGACAATGACTCATCCTTTTTCGTGCGTGCAGCCGGCGTCCATCGATTTATCCGACGTTGTCACGTCAAAAAATTGAGGTACGCTCACTATCGCGCGATGAAGGATCCACGCGGCGCCATTTAGTGGTGTTTAAAAAAACCATGTTTTCAACATTTACAAAGTCCTATATCTCAGCAACCCCTTGACCGATTTGGCTCATGTTTGAACTTAAAAACCTTTTTATATCAGTTATTTACCTACCAAATGTCACGTTCCGATCAACGATACTCGAGTTATCGTGGAACGAACATTTATACTGCAATACATGCAAACACCGGATTGTTCCAGTAGAGTGGGAGAACTTCGCTCGCTCGTTCAGTTTATTGGTTCGCCGTTCTTTAAATAACGCTGTTTGATAATGTAGGCACCAGTGTTTTACCTACGAATTAGTTCTTATTCAAGGTAAGTTTTTAATTACGGATAATAATCTAAGAACACGCACCTATAAGGTCTTTGAATGGCACGTTCTGAACGCAGTTACAGTATTACGATATGGCTTACAGTAGCGCAACGCCTTTGATGTGGCACGATGCCGCCACCGGCGTAGGTACTAGCAGTACTAGCCTGTAGCCAGCCTGGCAAATTCGCGAAATTTCGCCAGGCTGTGCCCCGCCGCCCGCTGCCCCGCAAGTACCCTTCCGTTGCTCTGCGTAAGTACATTCGTTGCACTACTGTAAGCCGCTATATGTAATACTGTGACAGTGTTGCCAACTAAACCACAGATTACTAAATAGTTACACTAAACCGTAATTACGGTAAATTTACCGCATTCACGTGTTATTCAGTGTCGTCTACTGTAATTAATTTTCATACAAACACCGTATTTTGACATGAACGCTTTTCGAACACGGTATTATTTATCATTTTGATCTTTTTTTGTTTGGCGGACACCGTAATTTTAACCTACAACAGTGTATTTTGACCAAGTGGTTTGGCAACACTGGTTCAATGGCATGTATGTACCACCAGGACAAACATGAAGCGCTCTTGGATAACGTTTGTTCTGGGACTTTGCCGAATTTCAGGTGATAGTCAGGGTTTCCTGGCTCGAAAGTTATTAAAAAAATAACCATCGTGTTTCTGACCATCACCTTTGCCAAACGATAGTTCATCCTCGACAAAGTACTTACATTGTCCGATATGTTTCGCTGACTTTGGAGTCAGGAAACCCTGACTTCCGGCTAAAGTTAGGACAAATATTATACAGAAGCACTTCATCATCAGGCATCCGCCGTCGTCTATCCCTTGGATAGCACGGTTAATTGTGCCACACGATAAGAGAGAGAGAGAGAGAGAGAGAGAGAGAGAGAGAGAGACTTCATCTTCAACTTGGTATACATACTTTTCAAAGGCCCTGGTACGTGATCTTGCAACGGGATCTCAGATGATAAGAATACAGCCACTTTATGATTCTGAAGAAATGTGTACTTTTATTCTAGAACATGTTAAATAAACACAAATTTTTTTTTGGAAATTCCATTGATAAACATCGCTAACTTTCAGCGATGAAATACAACCTCGCGATGTCTGGTTGCCATGGCGACCGATTTTTATTTAATTGCCTCGGTTGATAGCTTTCTGTAGTCAAGGTTACCCGGCGGGCTTGAGATTCTTTTTACTCGACTAGACAGAAAGGAGGGTAAAATTTTTCGGGTGTATGTACATACTAGCTGTTTCCCGCGGCTTCACCCGCGTGGTCAACGCTTCTATGACTTTTCGAGAGTGCGCAGTGCGTGAGCCGCAAGCGGCTCGCGAGTGTGGCTAAAAGTAGCCTATGTATTAATCCAGGTCCTAATCTGTGTACCTACCAAATTTCAACCAGATCCGTTCAGTAGTTTTTGCTTGAAGAATTATAAAACATACACACTCACAATCTTTCGCCTTTATAATATTAGTGTGATGTATGTCTGCATCTTTGTCTGAGTCTTGTAACGCGGTACGCTGGTATTAGTTATTATTTCATTCGACCTCTCCTTAATTCCATCTATTTCTTCTTTTACGCATGCGCTATCATCCATCTAACAAAATCATTCTATTCATCCTGTCCTTACCATCATATTTCTAAATAAAATAAATTAAATAACCCAGGCACAAAAATATACACATTCCATATTTAAATGTTTTTAAAAATATTAATTAATATATTAAATAGATTTACTTAACAATTAAATAATACTAGTTTAAAAATAGATAACAAAAAATAATACTTCATTTGTTGTTATCTATTTTTAAACTAGTATTATTTAATTGTTAAGGAAATCTTTTTAAAATATTAATAAATATTTTAAAAAACATTTAAATATTATGTTTGAATATTTATTAATGTATGTTTGAAACTAACTGCCTGCCTAGTCAAAAAGCCTTCCCGCAGTGCCCCCTGCCCAATCGTGCCCATGACGCTAGCTGCGTACCCCCGCTGGATAGCTAGCGAAATGCATTGGGTCAAAAGGAGCCCGATCTTGGGTCCAGGCCCTCTTTCCTCATACGGCGCCCTAAATGATGAGATGATGCCAAGGGCTTACCAATAGTGAATTAAAGAAAAAAATGTGTACACTAAATTTTTCGTCAAAGACAATGAGGTCACATGCCTGTGACAAGAACAATTTAAGAAAAAAAAATAGTTTTTGATGTTTAGAAAAAAAGTATCTCAAATGACTAGTAGTATATATAATACCAGATTTTATAGCGTTGAGCAGGGTCAAATTTTACGCGTATTTGTGTACCTATGTGGGATTATTTATTAAAAACGGCGGATACCCTGAGTGTCATAGAATACATTTCGGGCAGTCTGGTTTTAGTTTTTAATTTAATTGTTTGTCTATATGTTTTAGTTATTACATTTAAACTGAACTTTATTTGTGTGCACTGCTATTATCCTGTAAATATTTACAAGTAAATCAAGTAAAAATCGGCAGTTACCGTTGTTATTTTCACAGTTCTTAAATTCCAAAATAAAAATTCCAAAGTATTTATTTACTTCCCAGGTGTTTTACACACACTTTGAAATAGTTAAAAAAACCTTAATGTCTATTACAAACACATTACAAAATTATATCATCATATTCAGATTCCAATCTCAGGTTATGGTGTTTGCTGGTGTATTAATACATACATATGTATCCGTATATCCTTGTCATTTACATAATCTATCATTTTAGAATATCCTCTACAAGCATTTTTTAACGTGTCTTGAATTTATTTTCTGAAAAACTAGTTAAATTTTCTGGAATTGAAATGACTCACAAATGACTTTCTAATTCTTTTATTGAAAAGAAAAATAAAGAAATCTAGTGTGAAAACAAAGTCTGAATTCTATCTCAAATCACAATGAGCTTTTTCACAATAGCTCCAGCACTAGACACATCGGTCTGCAAAAACCAGAGTGAGTTCATCCGACAGCATTCAGCTCGCAAAACCGGTGCCGAAACGTACTGGTGGCGCAAACCGGTTAGCGCGCAAACAAACTAACATTATAGTGTTGGAAAATGTTTCAACGAACTCAATTTTAGGCGCAAAATGATCAATTCTCAAAATAACATAAAAGTGTTTAATTCCTAAGAACATACATGAGGTCTCTCTCTCTCTTGTCATGTGGCACAATCAACCGTGTTATCCAAGGGATAGACGGAGATTGCCTGGTGATGCAATTAGCATCACCCGCGGTCACGTGCAGGGCATCTAGATGCTCATGTTAAAAAAAAATAACATGCAGTTAATTGCAGTAGTCTATGAAGTACTTTGCATTGTTTCACTTTTTACTCGACTGCTCACAAAAGAAAACGAGTGTATTCTTTTAGGTCTAATGTATGTATGTGTCTTTATTGCACGATATCTTTTAAACGGCTTGATAGATTTTAGAGGGCGAGGTATCGTTAGGTTTGTCTTGATCTCGTCAATGAGATAAGAAAAATCGTGTTTTTATTAATTTTTTAATTTAATAATATTCTTCACCTGCCGAGGATTTTCACTTTTTCTTCATGTGTCACATTGACAGCTTTCTCATATTCTTCTCTCTTTTTTACGACAAAACCTCGCAGTTTACAACTAATAGTAACTTAAAAAGTTTAGTTTGTGTTCGATTACCAAAACCTCGGAAATGCACAATGTGTTAAATGGCACCTACTGCGATATATAATGTGCTCCTCTACTAATCGAATGTATTCCCTCTGCATGCCATTTAGCACTTTGGACAATCTGCGCCTGACCTATTTTACAGTTTGCGAACAAAACATATCGGATCGACGTGAGCTGGCGAAACTCAACAGAGCGCATGAGTCGTGAGATGGGTAACACAGGAGAACAGTTCTAAACTAGCTGTGTCTGTGACAAAAAAGACATTAGTAAGGACTCGAAGTATAGTTTTTTAAGACGTTGTTTCTTTATTAAATACAGAACGTTATAAAAATATACTTGGGAAATTTAATATTCTAGCTGAGTGCGTATGATATTTTGGGTCTGTCTGATGATACGAGCCTTGAATCTGGGGCACACGTTCGCACTTAACTTTTATTGGCACATGTGTGTAGTTTCATGAGAACGATGATAGTGCCTTGAAGAAATATTAGGTTGTTTGATAAATGTATAAGTATTCTAAAGGCATAGGTCATTAGGTCGCAATATCTTCACGTCGCAAATACTGCAGTGTCTCAAGACGAAGGTCTTAGACCGTGTGTGTTGCCATGCCAGTGATGGATCACATATCTACTGTACTGAGACATGGTCAAAGTATACATAACGTACTATGATGAGTCTCATTAAAAGGCTCAAAATGATCCAAAAGGCCATAGAGCGTGATCGAATGAGGAACAAGGAGATCCATAGGAGAACCAAAGTAACAGACATCGACAAGGGCTTACCAATTGATAATAATAATAAAAAACTTTTTCTTTTTCTTCTCCTTTTCCCATTTTTTTTGTGTCAGGTCTCCTTACAGTTTTGCGCCAAGACAGTCTGCTCTGGGTTTTCGGTTCGGGCAACTAAGCTTTTTACATGTCTGGTGATATAAAACCACCAGGTCAGCGGCGGGCGCCCTCCCACGTTTTGCTTCGGGTAGATTTAGGGCAGTTTGCACCAAATTGTCTTCTTTAAGTCTTTTTGCGTGCCCGTACCACCTTAGACGAGATTCAGTCATCTTTTCTGACATTGGTTAACCTAAATAACCGACTTAGCTTTCAAAATTGCTAAACTTAAGTGACAGTGGGCAGGACTCATAGCTCGCAGAACAGATATCCATTGGGGCAGTAAAGTCCTTGAGTGGCGACTGCGCATCGAAAAACGTGGAGTAGGCAGGCCTCCCACTCGGTGGACCGACAACCTGATGAATTATTCATTATCACTATCATATCCGCCGAAGGACGTCAAAGACGACCGGTTCTGCGCTGCCCGCATCCAGCGGCTTCACCAGGTCAAAGGTCCACCTGCCTCCGGTACCTAATTATTAGGGATGCATCCGATACCGATACCGCTACCGATATATCGGCGATACTTCGGGTTTGCCGATATATCGGTATCGGCGATATTTTTATGGCAGATTCAACGATACCTTTAAAATTTCGCGGTTTAAGAATGTAATGTAAACGCGCGTGTTGTCCCATCTATTTCGTTGCAAACGAGGCATCTGTCGCATCTGAGAGACTATTTTCCACCGCAGGTCTTATTCAAACAGACTTGCGAAATCGCCTTTGCCTGCAAAACTTAAGAATGCTTTGTTTTTTAAATAAAAATCTTATAAATGTTAATTTTAATTACTAAAACTATTAATTAATTGTGTTTTATTTATTCTACCTTCCTTTTTGAATTCAATAAGCGTATCGGTATCGGTATCGGTATCGCCGATATTTTATAAGAGTATCGGTATCGTATCGGCAAAAAGGCGTATCGATGCATCCCTACTAATTATTATATTATTTTATTTCTTTCATAAATATAAAACACAAGTTGAAATTAGTACATATTAAGTATATTATACATACCTAGTGTATAAATCATCATATCAGCCGAAAGACGTCCACTGCTGGACAAAGGCCTCCCCAAAGATTCCCACAACGACTCGTCCTGTGCTGTACCCGGTATCAAAACTTATACCTACACTCGTAGTATTAAAACTCCTTCTTTTTTCTGTGCCCTAACTTAACACTGATAAAACGGTCTAAGAACTGAAGCCCTGAGCCAGGAGCTGTACCTACTCGTATCTCCACGTTGATCCCGCTCACGTCTTTCCTGCCTTTACAAAGAAGTACGGTACAAAGGATGTTCTTCGTAGGTAAATTTATTCAGAGATGAGAGTATGTGCTGAGATTCTAGATGAAATCAATCTGCAGTAGGTACAGTACAATTCGCGGCGTATAAATGGAAAAAAAATAGCGATCGTGGGAGCGCGCGGGTTAAGCGGGGGGCTGGCGTCTCTTGGTGCGTGCGACCCCCCGCGTCCCGCACTTCGGCTGGGGCACAGTATTACAATATAGCGGCTTACAGAGAATGCGTTTATTCATACTAATACAGCCGGCTGTACTGGTTATGTGGGACTCACAGCCCTGCGCCTATATGCATACATACCCATTATATACATAAGGTATATATAAATAAATATGCACAGGCCCAAGACCGCACTACCCACTAAACTCCCCCTAAGCTTTGGTAGCTAAGCCATCTTAAAAGCTCATCGGAGTGACGCCCCCCCCCCCCCCCCTATTGCGAAAATTTTACGCTAAGGGGACAGCGCGGAGAGCTCCCGATGGGAGCGGCCGCTTGGTGAATCACATTAATGTGTTAGTGAGACTACATTAATTGCGCTACTGTAAGCCGCTATATTGTAATACTGTGCCTCAGCCGAAGTGCGGGACGCGGGGGGTCGCGCGCACCAAGAGACGCCAGTCCCCCGCACCAAGAGACGCCAGTCCCCCGCTTAACCCGCGCGCTCCCATCGCGAGTTTGCCAGGCTGACTACAGGCTAGTATGTGCTAGTACCTACGCTGGTGACGCATCGTTCGACATCAAAGGCGTCGCGCTACCTTAAGCCATATCGTAATACTGTGGCTGAGGAATGAAAATAAGACACCTAACCAACCTAATCTGTGACTGCGCGCTGTTCAACTTAGATGCCGCGATGTATACCTAGTTAGAGGGATGAAGAGTAGTTTAAAGGTTTTCAATAGTTTAAAAGAAACTGTTACTACATAGTTGGCAAATCTTTCTTCCTTTTATTTTTTAATTCATTCTTTGAATAACCATTGTTATTTTTTTAATTCACGAATGGTAAGCCCTTGGCCTCATCTCACCTGATGGTAAGTTACGATGATGCCGAAGATGGAAGCGGGCTTACCAAGATTCCCCAATCTATCTACATCATCTGTTTTATACCGACTAAAGATGTATTTTACAAAAACTAAAATTGAATTAATAACATGTCAATTATATTAAAAGGTAAAACTAATATACAACTATAACAATAAAAATTTAATTAAAAAAAAATCACCGTTAGGTTTGTCATTTTTATTTTTTTATGTTTAAGTTTTTATATTGTGTTTATTTTTAGTTAGTGTGTGCAATAAAGAGTATTTATATTATCTATCTTAGGTAATTATGTGTGTGTGCGCGCTGCCGTTCGGTGGGATCAATCGCTCTCAATGTTAAAAATTATCGTTATATCAGCCCATGTACGTCCCAACCGAGGGGGTCGTGCCTGTTCTGAATTACAGCGATTGGACTTGGATTGGACCTTAGTCGACCACGCGGGCGCAGTTCGAGTTGGTCGACTTCACACACAATCTCCGAGTTTCTTCGCAGGCGTGTGCAGGTTTCCTCACGATGTTTTCTTCACCTTGCATCGTCAGAGCGTTGGATAATCGTAATATAAAATCGAAATTTGAAAACACATTGGTACGTGGCAGGATTCGAACCACGACCTCCCGGACACGGCCCTAGCCGTTACACCATCACCGACACTCTAAAAAATAAAACATACCTACATTTAATTCATTACAACAAAATAAATTCAATGCTTCATCAAATCGGAGAAGGTTTCTGCAAACGTAGGTAAAAATTTACGAATTAACACCAAAAAGTATTAGGTATCCCTTGAATATTCTTCTCGTAAATAATTTAGGCATATAAACTAATTTAACACAGGGAATCCTACTTTGGGGTCAGATGACCATGTGTGATTTGTCCCAGAATATTTATTTCTTTTATTTATTTAATTTGTCACAATTTTTTCTCCCATTACCCGCTAACTTTATATTATTATGATTGTTCTGCTACCGATAGTGAACAACTTTTCGCTTGGAAATGTTCTCTTTTCAACAACGTATAATTACCTCTAGGAGCTCTAACGTACAAATTTGCGTCCGGTTAAAACAAAAACACATTGATCAACTGACTGCGGAGTGCGGAGTGCGGAGCTCATTTGCGCCTCCGTCACGTCGTCGAGGTCACTGACCCGAGTTGTCGACGAAATAAAATACCCGAGTGAAGCTATTACACCTCCTTTGTCCGACTACCTATTTAAAACTATGAAAATTGCCATCTAATGTAAGTAATTGCTGAAATATTTTGCTGATTCATTTTAGTTCGTTATATTTCCGTAATGCTAAAACGTAACTATACCTAATGTTTGTGCAGTAAGACTCATTTTACTTTGTAATACCACTGCTTGTACCACGGCTGACCAACACATCTAGCTCGTTCGCTGCGCAGTGTGTATGTATTGCGACTCTTTGCTTGAAAGGGGGTAACTGCCTGATAGTTGCTTGACTCGGTTTGGTTAGTGGTATGACATTTTCCAATTTGATTTCAAATTTAGATTTCATATGTACGTTTATCCGACGCTCTTACGGTGAAGGAAAACGTCGTGAGGAAACCTGCACACGCCTGCGGAGAAACTCGCAGGTTGTGTGTGAAGTCGACCAACGTGCACTGGACCCGCGTGGCCGACTAAGGCCCGATCGCCCTAATTCAGGGTAGGCTCGAGCCCCTCGGTGGGGACGTATATGAGCTGACATGATGATGACATTTTCTAAGCGCGCCTGGTTAGCTACCGCCACCTTATCTAAGTCTTGTCGCCAAACATCGGTGTTAAGAACATTGATGTGTTCCGGCTTGAAGATAAGATAGCCAGTTCTCCATTGCGTTGGGGAATCTTGGTAAGCCCGCTTCCATCTTCGGCATCATCGTCACTTACCATCAGGTGAGATGATGCCAAGGGCTTACCAATTGTGAATAAAAAACATAAATCAGTTTGAATATTTTGCTTATCTGTGGCACGACTGCAGCTACGCGCTACACGTGAACTACGCTTGCGTAGTACTCGTGGGTGTAAGTATACGTAGTCGTCAAAATACAATAACTCTTCAACCTATTATCAACTAGCTTTTGCCCGCGTGGACTTCGTTTTTATTTTATGACTATCATTGAAGGTGAGTGGTGTGCAATCCGCAAGCGGATTAGCAGCTATTCTGATTAGCAGACTATACTGTTTTCACGGGATAAAAAGTAGCCCATTTCCTTTCGAATGACACATTTTAATGTTAAATTTCGTCAAGATTGGTTGAGGTGTTGAAGTATGAATGGGGAACAAACAAATAAACAATCAAGCACATTTTTACATTTATAATATTAGTAAGGATTAAGGGTAAGTAAGGATTAATGTCAGTGCATGCAAGGCAAACGTGACACCCTGTACGAGTGCTATGGTCACTCAGTAAACTTTTGTAAATTACGCTCAAAATTTTAAGTTACTTGCTTAAACGTACGTCCCGTTAACAACCCGTTATATCCTTACTACTGGGGCACGGGTCTGTTCCTCAGTACGGGAAGTTTAGGCCATACTGCACACGGGGGGGCCGAGCCCAAATTGGTGGGAGGTTGTAGGGCTCGTGGCGAAACCCTGCACTGCCTGCACTTTTCAAACCAACTATAAGGCTTCGGACACGGCTTAACATCATCATAACAACATTGATGTGTTCCGGCTTTAAGATGAGATAGCCAGTTCTCCAGTGCATTGGGGAATCTTGGTAAGCCCGCTTCCATCTTTGGCATCATCGTCACTTATCATCAGGTGAGATGATGCCAAGGGCTTACCAATTGTGAATAAAACAAAAATTAAAAAAATCACTTTATCAACCGAAGGACGTCCACTGCTGGACATAGACCTTCCCCAAGGATTTCCACGACGACCGGTTCTGCGCTGCCCGCGAACTTCACCAGGTCATTGGTCCATTGAGTGGGAGGCCTGCCTAACTACGCTTTCCGGTGCGTGGTCTCCACTCGAGAACTTTACTACCCCAACGGTCATCTGTTCTACGAGCAATGTGCCCCGCCCACTTCCACTTAAGTTGATCAATTCTGAGAGCTATGTCGATTACTTTGGTCCTCTTACGGATCTCCTCGTTTCTTATACGGCTTAAAAACTGCTATTTAATAAAAGAAACCCACACCAATGGCTTAACTTGCTTTGAAAATCATGGATAGGCCGAGATAACTGCCGTTAACGTTCCAATCCAACCGGGCAATAACAGTGTTATTGATCAGTTCACAGTTTGACACATAGCTCGTAGAACAGATGGCCGTTGGGGCAGTAAAGTTCTCGAGTGGCGACCACGCATCGGAAAACGTAGGGTAGGCAGGCCTCCCACGCGGTGTATCGACGACCTGGTGAAGATCGCGGGAAGCCGATGGATGCGGGCAGCGCAGGACCGGTCGTCGTGGAAATCCTTGGGGGAGGCCTTTGTACAGCAGTGGACATTTCTCGGCTTACATGATGATAATGATGATGATGATGATTGGTCAGTTAATCTGAGTGATCGAGGCAATCACGCAAAATTCTCAAACCGCTTGACTGTTTTCAAAGTAATAGACATCCTTTAACGACAAGTTAACGGCGCCGGCTGCCTTGGCGGCATTGTTTAGCACCCTGCCAATGTGACGTACATCTTTTGTTTGGCAACGTAAAAGCTTCATCATATCAGCTTACATACGTCCCCATCGAGGGGCTCGAGCCTACCCTGCATTAGGGCGAACGGGCGCGGGTGCAGTGCGGGTTGGTCGACTTCACACACAACCTCCGAGTTTCTTCGCAGGCGTGTGCAGGTTTCCTCGTGATGTTTCCTTCACCGTAAAAGAGTCCGATTAATGTACATATTATGAAATCGAAATTCGAAAACACATAAGTACGTGGCAGGATTCGAACCGCGATGTCCCGGACAGGAGGTACCAGCTCTTTCCATTACACCACCCGACGCTAAAACGTAAGAGCTTAGTGGCATAATATTAATAAAACGTAAAGTTTTAAGACGTTTTTGCATTATACGGGGTGTTGCAAGAAAAGCGTGAAGCGAAAGTGAATGTATGCTCCGCGAAAGTCCACGGTTCTCGAGATTTATGCATTTCAATTTTCAGATTTTCAATTCAGTTCAATTTTCTTTGTTGCAATACAATACAAAAAAGAAGGAACACATCTAGAGGAAACCTGCAAACCTGCACACGCCTGCGAAGAAATTCGAAGGTTGTGTGTGAAGTCGACCAACCCGCACTGGGCCCGCGTAGTCGATTAAGGCCCGTTCGCCCTAATTTAGGGTAGGCTCGAGCTCCTCGGTGGGGACGTATATGAGCTGATGTGATTCTGATTACAAAAAAAGAATAAAACTATAGAAATATTATACAATAGGCGGCATTATAGCTAGGTAGCAATTTTTTCCAGGACACCTTTGGGTAAGAAAAACAGTGCTAGAATAAGATAAAGGGCGGTGTATTAATGAAAAATAATAAGAAAAATTTTGATATAAGCAGGTAATAATTATTTAGATTTTGTATAAAAATATGTCTGCTGGACTTTGACATGAGTTTGTAAAAAAAACATATTATAATCATACCAGCCAAATACACAGAAAACTTCGAACCCGTGCTAAGAACAGTAATATTTTAAATTAAACTTTAAATACATCTAAACACTGTAATTTATGATATTTGGGAGAAAAGTTCTAGAACAAAAGCTGGAGACAATTTATGGGACCCATAGAGCAGAGTCGGGTGAATTAGTAGTTAACTTTATGAGTAACGGGTGAACTTGGACGAAGACAATCTCGATTCTCAACTAAATGACTGTGGTTGGGTAGCCGAGCCTAGCCGTCACTAATCATACCAGATATCGTTAACAATCCTTAATGATCCCCACTGCTAGGGCACTGCTAGGGCACTGCTAGGGCACTGGTCTCTTCCCGAACCCAGGAACGTTGGATCTTGATTTTTTAGGGTCGCCACCATAGCACACCCCGGACACTGCATACAAATGGTCATGAAATGACATTTCTAAAAACAAATGACGGAGCAAACAAAATCACGGCAAAATCCCATACGTTCGAGAACCAAACTGTAACCAATCTGTTTCAATCTGGGTGACGAGGGGGTGAGGTCGCAATCTAGAGAGCGGCAGGGAGTGTCCATACTGTATGTTTGACCATAGCAACAAATCACTTATTATTTTTTTACTCAAGATTTTGATGAAATTCGGTATGTTACTATAACTATAAATGGCCTACAGTATCAGTAGTCCTTTGTTCCAAGAAAAATCTAAAAAAGGTACCTCCCATACAAATCTAGGATTTTTGTTACTTTTTCTCAAAAATGGCTCCAACGATTTTAATAAAACTTGAATAACTAGGACTTACTGCACTTGGTACTTTATTATTCCAGGAAAAATCTGAATATGGTAACTACCATACAAATCGAAATTATTTGTTAATTTGTCACCAAGTCAGATTATACGTTTATCTTACTGTATTCTTTGCTATTGAGTAAGTGTAATGTTTGTAGTTGATTTGTGTATGCCCGACTACGACAAATAGTGAAGTCTTCGCGAGAAAGTATGCACAGCGTGGCTTTACAATTTATGTTATTACATATTTTTTTTATTAATGCCGTTGATGCCTGTTTTCAACACAGTAACCATCTTTGGCACATTTAGGTAACAGCAATTGTTGAACACGATATAAGACTTTGATTTATGATTATCTGATTCTGAGCTGTATACAGTCCACTGATCCTGATCATTGTCTGGTCCTTCGAGCCGGATAGATCCCGAACATTCTATGGTCTTGCCGAAGCTGGATTAATCCCGAACATTTTTGCTTTTTCTTCTTGTATATTTAGGAATTCCATCACAAAGTGTTTAAATGTTTTATCTTAACCTGTTTATTATTTATTTAAATACGTAATAAGACGTAAAAATAATTGATATTTTTGATTGTAGGTTCTTGGTGATTATCACACATATTTGTATAAGTATATCTACACTATTCCACATGAAACAAATAAACTAATATTAAATAGTCTTCGACTTCTGTGCAATACAAAGACCCCGTTGGTTCCCTTACTTGGTACTGTGTTTATATCTTTATGTTTGATTTTTAAAAATAGAAATAAAACAATAAAAAAAACTATACATGCAGTTTTATTTGTTTCATGTGGAATTAGTGTAGAATATATTATACAAATATGTGTGACGTTTATATGTTATTCTCGTGCAGTGAGATATGTAACTATGTAATATTGTACTTCATATAGTTTTATTTTACTTAAAAAAAGTAAGATATGAAAATCTTAGATCACTAAGTAATATGAATACTTTTTCCGCACCTACTTGTAACAAAACATATGGATTGAGAACTTACGAATACATCCTACCGAAAATAATTGCCCGTATCCAGCGGCTTCCGCGACCTTCACCAGGTCGTCGGTCTACTGTGTGGGAGACCTGCTCACGCTACGTCTTCCGGTGCGCGCTCGCCACTCGAGAACTTTAGCGCCCCAACAGCCATCTGTGCTACGAGCTATGTGCCCTGCCCACTGTCACATGAGTTTAGCGATTCTGTGAGCTATGTCGGTTACTTTGGATCTCCTCATTTCTGATTCGATCACGTAGGGAAACTCCGAGATAGCTCGTTCCATCGCCCTTTGGATGACCTTGAGCATTCTTATGAGGCTTATAGTAAGCGACCATGTCTCAGTTCCGTATGTCATCACTGGCAACACACACCGGTCAAAGACCTTAGTCTTGAGATACTGCAGTATTTGGGAACATGGACAAGACGAAAGTCATGTTAAATGTCCGTGTCGCAACCACTCCTCTGAAGGTTGGAGACTCTACACTCCAAGTTGTGGACGAATTTGTATACCGGGGACAAACAGTCCAGCTAGGCAGGTCCAACTTCAAGAAATAGATCAATCGACGAATCAAACTCGGCTGGGCAGCGTTCGGGAAGCTTCGCAATATCTTCACGCGAAATACTAACTGAACCTAAATCCTACATTTTACAAACTTTTGTTACAAAATTGTTAGTTTAATTTAGATTTTCATATCAGCTCATATTCGTCCCCACCCAGAAGCTCGAGCCTACCCTGAATTAGGGCGATCGGGCCCTAGCCGAACACGAGGACTCGGCGCGGTTGTTCGACTTTCGAGTTTCTTCAGGCGTGTGCAGGTTTCCTCACGATGTTTTCCTTCCCCGTAAGAACGTCGCATAAACCTACATATGAAATAGTAATTTGAAAACACATTGGTACGTGGCAGGATTCGAACCACGACCTCCCGGACAGGAGGTAGCGGCCCTAGCTGTCACGCCACCGACTCTTTAGTTTTATTTGTACTTAATCACTTATTAACTTCCGAACTCACTGGCTGCACATAAACCAATTATGGCTTCCGCAGCCTTTAGTTACGTAAGAGTTAAACTCTGCGACGTAGATCTATAAGCTTAGCTAAAATAAATATGTTTCTTTCACTATTTAAGAACAAACTTGTGAACACTCCCTGCCGCTCTCTAGATTGCGACCTCACCGACTCGTCGCCCAGATTGATACAGATTGGTTAAAATTTGGTCGTCGAACGTATAGGTTTTCGCCACTATTTTGTTTGTTCCGTCATTCCTTTTTTAAAATGTCATATCTGGGCCGTTGTATGAAGTGTCCATGGTGTGCTTGTGGATAGCGTTGTGGGCTATGTACGCACCTACTTATAAACGTATTATGACTTTTTGTTATTGTTACAACATTTTGTATGTATCTAACTGTTTGATATAAACAAATAAAATAAAGTAAGTGTAGACACAGTTATCTTCGTACAAGTTTCGGTGGTTTTCTTCCCCAATTCTTCTATGTTGGTCCCATATAAATATTATCCAAATCGGTCAAGTAAATTTTTGAAAATAAACGAAAACTAAAAATAACTTATAAAATTGTACTCATCATCGTCATCATATTATCAGCCAAAAATCGTCCACTGCTGGACAAAGGCCTCCCCCCAAGGATTTCCACGACGACCGGTCCTGCGCTGCCCGCATCCATCGGCTTCCCGCGATCTTCACCAGGTCATCGGTCCACCGCGTGGGAGGCCTTCCTACGCTACGTTTTCCGGTGCGTGGTCGCTACTCGAGAACTTTACTGCCCCATCGGCCATCTGTTTGTAATATCGTACTCAGTTGTTGCGATTAAAATCGGTTTTAACGTGTTTATCGTGGTCAAATATTCAAATTCATACTAAATTGATCAAATGGTAGCAAACTTTGTATACGAGGTACGTTTTGAGTACAGATTCTTAAGAGAAAGTCGTTTAGTTTCGGGCGATAATGCCCTTTTTATTTTTAGGTATTTCAGAAGAACCATATTGTAGCCTTTGCAATGCTCTCCATCAAAACAGTCTCCTCGCCCAAAATCACTTCACAAGGCGATGATAGTAATGTGCAGAAGCAATAAACCAAATGCGAACAACACGTTTGAGTGGCCATTAATACCATGTCGGATTTATCGATTTATCGTAAAACAATAATTGGAGTTTACTACTCCGACCCCCCCGTACCAAATAATTCCCCCTCCCGTGGCGAATGTCACCTTAAACATAATAAAGGCTTATTATTTTCGAAAAACCTAATTACTTAAGTACAAGGTTCTTACCAAATACTTTGATACCCATTTTTATAGGAGCGCATAAACATAACTAGTCTGCCATCTTTGAGAGTCAGCCATTTTGCATTTAATATCACTTCACTTAGCTAACCAAGCATTGATATTGTATTCCAAACTTAACGTGTTTGCAAAATTTTAGCTCAATCGGAAACCGGGAAGATGTTCTAATTTAGGTTCCAAGATTTTTCCCAAACTAACTACCTCACTCGGCAAGTTAATGAAAAGCTTATAAAAAATACAATACAATATTCTTTATTGCATCACAACATAAAAAAAGAAATTGACAATATAGAAGAAAGCCTATACAATAGGAGGCCTTATTGTAATAAAATAATTTGCTTAAAGTAAAAACTAAACGTACTAAGCCATGCTGTTGCTATGCTATTTGAAACTAAACGTACTAAGCCATGCTGTTGCTATGCTATTTGAAAGATACTCTCCGTGCGGGTTTGTTGGATAGAGACAATTATCAGTTTATCTAAGTTTAATTAATATAGTTAAATGCAATTAAAAACACTGATACAGAATTAACTTAGTGTTAACTAAATATCTTGGGCAGAGTAGGTTAGACTTTTTCCTGCATAATCATTTATTATATTCCCTTAAAAATAGTTTTGTTTCGTTGTGCAACAGAACAAGCTCCTGGAGCGAAACAGTGCAGTAATTGACTCGTTATGGCCACTCTTGTAGTAAGGAAAACAAAGGAATATGGGTTTACGCACGCGACTTGGTCATTCTTGTTATATGTAAGGATACGGTTACGAACTAGTCCTTAAGAGAAACACAACTAAATAATAGATTTTTAATACAGTTGCATGAAGAGTGGTACTTAAGATGCCTGTATCAAAATATATAACTGTGTCGTAAGTTAGTATTTACGCGCACCAGCACAACCGCTTCACACATCATCATTATTCCTACACTTCATGATCACAGTTTTGTATTCAGTTACATTAAAATATAGATTATTGAGGGGTGTTGCCGTAATCGCCACGCTTGGCAGGCGGGTCGGCGATCGCAGTGTTGTTGCCGGTCGACTGCAAGTCACGGAAAGGACGCTGCTGCCCACCCTCCGGTTTAAGTCCCTTAGTAGGCTCTTACGACACCTATTGGAAGTCACAGGATGTCCCAATACTAAGTCGGGAGCCATAGGCAGCGTTTGGGAAGCTTCGCAATATCTTCACGTCCCAATACCGCAGTGTCTTAAGATCGAGGTCTTCGACCAGTGTGTGTTGCCAGTGATGACATAAGGAACTAAGATATGGTCGCTTACTACAGGCCTCATAAGAAGGCTCAAGGTCACCCAAAGGGCAATGGAATATGCTCGGAGTCTCTCTGCGTGATCGAATCAGAAATGAAGAGATCCGTAGGAGAACTAAAGTAACCGACGTAGCTATTAGAATTGCTAAACTTAAGTGGCGGTAGACAGGGCACATAGCTCGTAGAAAAGATGGCCGTTGGAGCAATAAAGTTCTCGAGTGTCTACCGTGAACCGGAAAACGTAGTGTAAGAAGGCCTTCCACTCGGCGGACCGATGACCTGGTGAAGGTCGCGGGAAGCTGCTGGCAGAACCGGAAATCCTTGGGGGAGGCCTATGTCCAGCAGTGGACGTTCTTTCGGCTGATATGATGATGACGATGAAAATGTTTTAGTTAAATTAACTGTTTGCTGACAATCTTTTTTACATTGATTTGTTCCGGCATGAAGATAAGATAGCCAGTTCTCCATTGCGTTGGGGAATCTTGGTAAGCCCGCTTCCATCTTCGGCATCATCGTCACTTACCATCAGGTGAGATGATGCCAAGGGCTTACCAATTGTGAATAAAAAAAAATGGTAACTGCCTTACTCACTAACTGATCATCAAAATTATGATTTGAGAGGCACTTCTCGACTAACTAGAAACCCGAAATTTTGCATCCAAAATATATTTATCTAAAAATAAACGCGATCCAGGGCTTACCAACCCCTCTACTGTAATACAGCTTTTGTAATGGAATCGGATAGTAAAAGGAAAAATAGTTTCGCTTCAGTTTTCCAATCACTACTACATGGCGCCGTCATACTACTGAATAGGGATGACGACAACATCAGAAATAAATTATGAACTCTTGATCACTAAATTGCCCTCCTACTTAAACTTCGGAAAACCTTACTCGTTTTGTTTTCCATCAAGTCTTCGATTTTTAATTCACCAAAATCACAAAATGAGTACATAAATGACGCTGAAAAACTTTGACGTCACGCCTACGTATGTCAAACATTTTTAGAACAAAATGTCGTTTTTGACAGATGATAAAAAGTAAATCAGATGACTAGCATTCGTCATCCCTATTGCGGGCGTTCTGCGCATATACAGTTAGACTTTATGGAAAAGAATTTGAAAATTGACGGTCGCACTATGACGCACATTGTGAAGAAAGTGATATGGGAGGGGGTCTGTTTATTTAGTACGATGAGTTCGGCGATGTTTGGGACGATACAAGGCCTGAGTTTATCACATGCTCGTTGAATGTTGTATCTACCAAATTTTCCTATTTTCAAGCTTATTTTGCTTTGCACAGAGCATTAACATAGAATCTACAGCGTATGATATACTATAGTACTAATACTACGTTAATGGTCCAGAGTAACTAGACTAAAGGGTTTTCAATGTTATTCTGAACAATTTTCAGGTCAAAGCTATGGACAGTGCTATTGCAGAATATTACCGATTACGATGTTTATAAAAGTTGTAACAAAATTGTTTTAGATGCCGTTAACTGGGGCTTCTACTGATCATACTAAAGATCTTTTTTTTTAAACCATAGTTTAGCAAAAAAAAAATTTGAACTCTTCTGCTGATTGACTAAATTTTAGGCTTCCGTACTTCAAAATGAAAAAAAGAACCCTTCAAAGGTTCAATTCGTTTTCCGTCCGTCTGTATGTCAAGACCCTTTTTTTTTAGAAACACATAGCTGTATCAAGTTGAAATTGATACCAAGTAGGTGTTTATTTTATCCCTTGCAGCGTAAAAAAATCAAGGTTCTAAGTCAACCAAATAAAAATACTTCCATTTTTGTCGCGTATTTTGACACTGACAAGAAAATCGAAAGCTAAAGGTTACTTTCCGTTGAGTTAGTATCATGAAATTTGGCACTTAGAACTTGCTCGTAGAACTGATGGCCGTTGGGGCAGTAAAGTTCTCGAGTGGCGACCACGCACCGGATAGCGTAGTGTAGGCGGGCCTCCCACTCGGTGGACCGATGACCTGGTGAAGGTCGCGGGAATCCGGTGGATGCGGGCAGCGCAGAACCGTTCGTCGTGGAGATCCTTGGGGGAGGCCTATGTCCAGCAGTGGACGGCCTTCGGCTGATACTGACACTGATGATGATGACACAAAACAAATATGTACGGAAGCCTCGGTGCGTACCTCAAAAGGGAAAAGAACCCTTATAGAATCACCTCGTTGTCCGTCCGTCCATCTGTCCGTCTGTCTGTCAAGACCCTTTACCTCTGAAACACGTGAAGGTATCTAATTAAAATAAATATTAAATGCTATGGTCTGTCCCTTGAAGCTATAAAAAAATCAAGCTTCTATGTGAAAGCAACAAAAAGTTATGGCCATTTTACGGCCATTTGAGAGATGATGTCAAGGGCTTATCAATTGTGAATAATAATTAAAAGCTCACATATTTTGACACTCGCAAGTAAATCAAAACCTATAACGTAGGAACTTCCCGTTGACCTAGAACCATGGAATTTGGCAAGAAGCAAGGTAAAGGAAAAAAATCCGAAAATTATAATCACATCAAAAATATTTTGTGCGATTGATTACAAAATTACATTTGCAGTTGGAGAATTTGACCGTGACGTGTGTCGATGCATTAGAGAACATTTTTCAACTAAAAGTTGAGTTTGTCCTTCAATCCATATTTTCTACTCGTTGATGTTTGTAGGGTTTCGTATCCAAATGTCAGAAACCTCAGTGCGCAAGTCCGACTCGCACTTGGCCAGTTATTTTATGGAGCGTCGATTTTTTTGATAATTGGATAAGTATGATGTGATTGGGAGAAGTTCAGTATGATGAGTAAAAGCCATCAGGGGCTTTTAACGGCTTCTAACACCAATTTTGTTTCGCCTGTATACAGGAAGTAACAAAGTTGGTGTAGGACCCGTCAACTGGGGGTTCTACTCGTCATACTGAACAACTTTCCCCAAGAAATCCGGACAATTCTTTAAAAAAAAAATACCCTCGATACTAAATGCACAAAATTTGTCGATCAGCTGATCGATTTGTAGGAAGAGGTTTTTTGCGATATCACCAACGTCATAGAAAAAAAGTTGTTCAGTATGATGAGTAGAAGCCCCAGTCAACGGACCCTCCACTTATTTTGTTACACCCTGTATATTCAGACACAAGAATTGCTCACTTAAAGTATATACTTTCCGCTCCGCTCTATAAGTACGTAACGACCACATTATGAGGTACAGCGACCATTCGGCCCGCCTGGGCGAGCAGTCTAATGCGGGTTGGCACCGCATTTTGCACGATGAGACCAAATATCTCGGGCTTCGGGTTCGGCCCCTCATCGATCGCTGGCTATTTTACCGACCACTTCCGAATTAGTTGGGGTGGACTGTATTTATTCTTATTCCTTTTTATTCAGTGCCTCTAATCATAGAACTGAACAACTCTCCCTACGTTCTTGCATACTGTTAAAATATCCTCCTGTATATAAGTATATAGCTTTAAAGTATAGGTATATACAGGGCGTCCCACGGCTATGCCGCATGGAGGGAAAGTACCTTGAATATTGTAGATGGAACATTTTACCGAAAGAATACATTATTTTAATTAAAAAAAAATTAAATGCATTCAAAGATTTTTTTATAATTACATGGTTGAACCGAGAATCGAAATGAAATGAAATGATGAAATGATAATTTATTTGCATCAAACATGGTAGTAGGATGTTTATTATAATTTTATGGTGCAATCATGTTTCGCCTGTGCAACGTAAATCTAAAAAAAAAGGAAATTCAAATGTCAACAAGTTTGTTTTTGTCAAAGAGATATTCAACCAACTATAATAATTTTTGTCACTAAGCCATTTTAAACAATTTTGTCTTGAATGTTTTAGATTATAGCTTTCTTAGTTCAATCGGTAAGTTGATATATATTCAAACGCTCATACACACACAATTTCGGCTACACATTTTAGTCAATGGGGTTTCGTTAAAAACTAGCCTGTATGGATCTCTAAGGGTTCTTGTGGTTTTATCACTGGCTTTCTTAAATAATTGCAGATGTTGCTTCACAAACAGACAGAGCTCAAATATATATAGCGCGGGTAGTGGCAACAGACCAAGCTCCTTAAATAGTGGCTTGCAGGAGTCTCGTGATGACTTGCCAGCTATAGCTCTTACACATTTTTTTTGTGCTATAAAGGCCCTTTTCCAATGAGTCCCATTTCCCCATATAATAAGACCCCGCCCCGCTGAACCCGCTACACGAGAAAAAAAATTACCCTGTAGCTTTATCATACCGATCGAAAGGCTTACTACTTTTTGCTAAATAACATAGTGTCAGAAATAAAGGGCAGACCATGAATTTTAACAATTTTAATATTAACAGCGATCTATGTGACCAGCCCACTGCCACTTTAGTTTAGTAATTCTGTGAGCTATGTTGCTTACCTTGGTTGTCCCTGGACCCCCTGATTATTGATTTGATCGCGTAGGGAAACTCCGTACATAGCTTACTCCATCGCGCTTTGGAAGAACTTAAAGTAAATTGATCAGCCTTAATAAATTAAACGCGCACCTACCCAATCATAATACAAACGACGGTGGGGACAGCGTTAAAATATGGAACAAATAAAATATAATGTGGAACAACATTATAGGGATAATATTTTCGAAAAACCTAAAAACATTTTGGCACAAGCTTTAATTTGAAAATAATGTTAATTATTTCGTATGCTTCTCAGCAAACCCTTTCATTTGATACCCATATCATGGGCATATAATTATACCTGGCCCGCCATATTTGGGTGGGAGTCCGCCATATTGAAGCTAACCATGCATTGTTCTCCAAAATTAAAGTGTATGCAAAATTTCAGCTCAATCTAAAACCGGGAAGAGGTTCTAATTTAGCTTACAAAATTTGTCCAAAACTAACTAACTAACAAACACGGCGAGTTAATATTAGCTCTTTACCTGTGAAATTGCCGATTGCATAAAAAAGTTTAAAGATGTAAATTAATATTCAGAACAATAGTTATTAAAACAAAATTTATTCTCAAAATAGCATTAGACTATTATTAATTAAATGGTGGTAAACATATGCCTATTACTTAGATATTTAGAGAGCACGGTGGCTTTAACCCCATGAACTCGGGTTTTTTCACCTGAAATAATCGCCTTTATTGAGGCAAAAAATACACATTTTTAATTTTGAAGCTCTATAGTTATCGCAGCAGTTTCTTCGTTGCTAATGTCATATTTGGGAATACCCCGCATAACACTACGTCTGGAAAATTCAAGAAAATTAACTAGTTTCAAAAATTGCCCACTAAGAAAACGCTTTTGTTCATTCAATGGTACATAGCTCAGGGGATTGGAACATGAAAGACATGCCACTAGTTACTAATAAAAGACCATTAGTTGTATGACCATAGGCCAATAATAAAAAACAAAAACTTTTTTATTGTCAATAAATATTGGCATTGAAATTTTAAAACTGAATCGGCAATTTCATACATAAAGACCTACTTGTATTATAAAGCTTAATAACTAGCATTAAAAACCTTGGCATGCTAAGAAAAAACATTGAAGGTATAAAGAGTTCGCAAACTAAGAATTTCCATGTTTTACGGTTTTACCATATTCAGCATGGAAAATAACGTAAAAATGTTTTGCATAACTCAATTTTCGAGCACATGCACGGCACTCTCTACAGGACCCTGCCATACCAGACTTTTACTCTTTTCATAAACTCAGAAAGCTTGGAAGCACCTTCGTACCAATTCAATTTGTAAATTTAAAAAAAAAAAACGGTTCTATATTTTTGAATTAAATGTTAGCGTTTTTTTTTCGTTTAAAATTTTGCTTGCGATAAAATACTGTTTTCTAGAATCTTGTGCTAACTCACTTGGTACGTTCTCTTACAGTTGTTAACCGTACCACCACACCTCTCCATACAACTATGACAATGATACCTATTCACTTTACAAAAAAAACATCAACATGAGTGACAAGAATTGAAAACGCTGAACACGTTAAAAACCGACTTGCGTCGCTACAAATTAGTACAATTTTGCATTATTATTATTGGTTTTTGTGATTTCGAATAAAGTACTGCACCGATTTTGATAAAATTTATATGGGACCAACACAGGAGTGTACACTATCGATTATACTAGTTTCTTTACGTTTTAAATAAAAAAACGGATGGAAATGGAGACTTTCCCTTTTTCTAATTTATAGTATTTGTTGTTATAGCGGCAACAGAAATACATCATCTGTGAAAATTTCAACTGTCTAGCTATCACGGTTCATGAAATACAGCCTGGTGACAGACGGACGGACGGAGAGCGAACACTTTGGGTATGGAACCCTAAAAAAGAATCATGAAAATCGGTTTACAATCTGCGGAGATATCGCGTAACAAACATATAAAAAAAGAAACACAGTCGAATTGAGAACCTCGGCGTTTTTGGAAGGCGGTTTAAAAAAATATGCTTTTTTGTCATTTAGTTCAAACTGTTAGCGTGAGTACGACTTACGTTTTTATTGTTCGTTGTTTTATTATTATTATTTATTTAACGAAAAAATATTACGATTATAGTGGATTTAAGGAAAACCCATCAGTACTAGCACTCTAACCACACCAAGTTTCACGCTTGTGTGTATTACAGTTTTTACGATAGAGCTAAATCAAAAATACCTCTTATATACCTTTATAAACATTTTTATATGGAGCCCCCTTTTTATTATTTTTTTAATTTTCAATACTTATTCTTGTTATAACGGCAATACAAATACACATTCTGTGAAAATATCAACGAGTACCTATTACGGTTCATAAAAAAGACGGACAGCGGAGGCTTAATATAGGGAAAGTCACGCAAAGCCTCGTGATGCGAGCAGCGCACGGTCGGTTCCTGTCGATATTGTTGGGGAGGCCTTTGTCCAGCAGTGGACGTCTTTCGGCTGATATGATGATGAAATGCCTAGTAAGGTAGGTAGTCATAGGTCCTGGGCAGCACTGCGTAACCTGCTTTTCCTTAATCATGTCCCAGGTGGCACAGATTACGTGGAACGATAATATTTCTACATCATATCTGCTCATATACGTCGCCCCATCGAGGGGCTCGAGCCTACCCTGAATTAGGGCGATCGGGCCTTAGTCGACCCTAGGGCCAGTGCGGGTTGGTTAACTTCACACACAACCTTCGAGTTTCTCCGCAGGCGTGTGCAGGTTTCCTCACGATGTTTTCTTTCACCGTAAAAGCGTCGGATAAACGTACGAGTACCAATTCGAAAACACATTGGTACGTGGCTGCATTCGAACCATAACCTCCCGAACAGGAGGTAGTGGCCCTAGCCGTTACGCTGCCACGTTCTTCCTTATACAACACTGGCTTAAATCGTCTGTTAAAGACACAAAACGGATGGGGGCGGGTCGTCGTCGCGCCGGCCGTGCGACAAGGTATTTCCAAGGTACTCAACATATTCGTAATCGACACCGGTCGGTCGCGTGACTCGAGAAAGGGTTCATTCCTTCCATGGTCGTTCCATTGCGAGGGTGCGCTCAATTCACGACTGCTCGCCACTAACACTTGTCTTTTTCCCCTTTTGCATAAAGCGGCACTTGTGAGCGAGACAAAATAGGCTTAATATTGATGTGCGCAGCGCGTGCTTCGGTGATACTATGCTTTCAGTGATTGCGAAGTGTTGACCTTCAAACGTTCAACGCTGTTCGTCGCGTCGTAGTGATGGATTTAACGTTTACTTTTATAACTACTGTATCTATTCTATCTGGGTTGTAGGGACTTTTAGAAATTTAAAGGCGGTTTTTTTTGACAAAAATATAATACTTATGTGGCAGGCAAGTTGTATTATTAGTCATTTTACACACGGTCAGGCAAATTGTATAATTTGTCCGTATGTAAAATTCTGTACTCACATAATGCCGAGCCTTTTTTGCCTTGTAATAATTCGTCCATATATAAACGGTCAGGCAAATTGTAAAATTCTGTACGCAGTATGCAAAATGGCGAGCCAGGCAAATTGTCAAAATGCCGTACAGCAGATTGTAAATGAGCTCGCGAGGCGAGCAATGTTAGGTTCGGTCAGGTTTGATTGATTTAACTGTCGAAGAGTTCGCGAGGCTCCCCGCCCTCGCCATTATACATTTTTGCCGATTTGATAACTTATTATGTATCGAGGGGCAATTTTTTTTCCTTATTTGACATATAGTTTCTTTGAGAAAGTTTTTTGTAATCACGAGTAAATTCATATCCTTTGCTTTCAAGAACTAATTAAAAATCATCCTGTATATGCTGTGGTCCACACAAACATTTACAGGTGTAAACGTCTTATCGATGTCGATAGATACGTTGAAAGCGTCAAAAAATATTAAGTTACTTAATCATGAACTGAAAATATTTTAAATTTTTTTTTAATTTACAATTTATCCGTATATATTAAAGGAAAAAGTGACTGACTGGTATACCAACGAACTGCCGAAACCACTGAATGGATTTCGCTGAAATTTGTAATACAGATAACAATTAGGACGTGGGCATCCGCTAAGAAAGGATTTTGGGAAATTCCCACGGGAACTGCAAAAAACGGGATCTGCGCGGGCGAAGCCGCGGGAACCCACTAATTCTAAATAAAGAAAAATATTTATTCAGCGATCTATTTTTATTACTGTATTAATTTATACAGGGTGTAACAAAATTGGTGTAGGTCCCGTTATCTGAGGGTTCTACTCGTTATACTGAACAACTTTCCCTAAGGAACCCATAGTCAATTCTCAAAAAAAAATTGGACCCTCCATACTAAAATGCACAAAGTCGGTCGATCAGCTGATCGATTTGTATAAAGAGTATGTTTCCGTTTTCAGCAAAGTCGTAGAACAAAAGTTGTTCAGTATGATGAGTAGAAGCTCCAGTTAACGGGATCTACACCAATTTTGTTACACCCTGTATATGGTATTTTTTTTGCAATCAGCGTGTTTTATTTTGTATCGTCTGCCCGACAAGCTCGACTGCGGCATGCAAATCATGTTATTGAGTGGCAATTTTTCCGGCGCCAAGCAACGTGTAGACATGTAAATTGTGTAAATTCAATAAGTTGTGAGCAACATGTGACGCATTCTCCCCTTGTTTCAGGTGAGTGAGTCAGCCGGCTCGGGGGGGGCGTGCTGGGGCATGCTGGGGCGTGCTGGGGTTCCCTTACCCTATTGCGCCGTTTATGGTAACGTAGGTTTGTTTGTTTGTAAACTCTTATAGCAAAGTTATACAGCAAAGGCGGACTTATCCCTTTCGGGATCTCTTCCAGTCAACCTTGGAATGCTGAAAGGACTTCAGAGCATACGGTCAGGTAAAGTTTAGGTATGTTCGTGGAAGAGATGTTTAGGCACGATCACCACTTTTTGGCAAATTACAGTTATCGTTTGCTGAATTTATTAGGTGCATCTTTGATAAATGCCGCTCGCCGCTGCCGGCTCGCGTCATACAGTAGTGAAAAAGGGGTCCGGCTTGAAGATAAGATAGCCAGATCCCCATTGCGTTGGGGAATCTTGATAAGCCCGCTTCCATCCTAGGCATCATCGTCACTTACCATTAGGTGAGATGATGCCAAGGGCTTACCAATTGTGAATAAAAATAATAATAATTCAAAATGTTCTGTGAACGTGCGTTGCAAATTTAAGTATCTACTTATCATCTAAATATGTATAACTCAAAGGTGACTGACTGACTGACATAGTGATCTATCAACGCACAGCCCAAACCACTGAACGGATCGGGCTGAAATTTGGCATGCAGGTAGATGTTATGTCGTAGGCATCCGCTAAGAAAGGATTTTGGGAAATTCCAACGGGAACCGCAGAAATCGGGATCTGCGCGGGCGAAGCTGCGGGCATCCACTAGTTATCACATAAGATGCAACCTACGTTCTCGTAGGTACATAGTCGGCATATTTGGGTCACTATTGCAGAGTGAAAGCTAAAAATTCTACAAAGTATACGTCGGCGTCGATTCCTCGTAGTGATGAGGACCCGAAAAATGCTCACAAGCTGGTCGGCGAAGTATGTAGCGACAGTCGTAGCACCTCCCAACAATAGGCTGGTACCTAAGAACAAACAATACATCATCATCATCATCACAATTTAAGAGTCGTGCTTTGTCGGTGTAGCTCTTTCCAGGTCTCTCTCTCGCCCACACTATCTCCTTCATTTCTCTATACGTTTCCTTTCTTCTTAACTTGGTCTATATAAGCAATTCTGGAAGCTTTTGAAATGAGGTGCTGGCGAAGGATGGAGAAAATGAGGTGGACTGAAAGAGTAACGAACGAAGAAGTATTGAAACGAGTAAACGAAAAGAGGAACATAATTGAGACAATTAAGAACAGAAGAGGGAAGATGATAGGACACTTAATTAGACACGATAATTTTATGAAGAACATAATAGAAGAAAAGATCGAAGGAAAGCGCGGAAGAGGAAGACCTAGAATTGCTTATTTAGACCAAGTTAAACAATAAATAAATATGGATAATCATATCTATTGTTATTACAAAACGTCCACTGCTAGACAAACGCCTCCCTCAAGGATTTCCACGACGACCGGTCCTGCGCTATCCAAATGACTGAATTGATTTTAATGAAATTAGGTTGTGTAAATTGTGTGACACATTAACCAATAACTCCGATAACTTGGCCGCCAGCTACTAGGGACAAACTAGCGAAACAAAGTACTACATTTAGCGTACATTATCGATCCTGGGGTTAATTCCCGTGCAGCGAACAGTAGGGTCGCTAAAACCATGAGTCAGCGTTGCATGCGAATGTTATCTTTATGCGTCATACTTTGTACTTACCCTTAAATTGTAAGGTAAATTTTAATGCGTGGGGGTAATAAAATACGAAGAAGGTAAAGATTGACTAATAAGTTGATAAAGCGTTATAAATACGAGTAAGGTGACTAATTCAAAAGTTATAAAAAAAGTTAAAAAGTTATTTATTTATTTATTTACACTTATAATAGTACACCAAAAACAGTTTCGTAAAGCTAATACATATAGATATTATAATAAAGTGTACAGTAGGTTATAGTGTTATGTGACTGTGAGACTTTTATCTGTAATTTACTCACGGATATACTTGGATTTACTCACAGATAAGAAAAAGTTCGCTAGCACTCTAAATTCTTCTATTCTGTGGATTTACTCGTACATATGAACATCGAACATCCAATTTCCATATGTAAATTTGAAAATATTTTATATTATGTAGCTAGATTTCACAACATTTTGCTGGTCAAAGAAGTTAAAAAATTACATTTATTGTGGAAGTCGGATGTTTTGCTACGTTTCTACCACCATAAGATCTCTAGGTTACTTATCTAAAAGTTGTTAAAAAAAGTTTTTTTTTGCGACACAGTCGAAAAGTGGTAGTTCACTGTGCGCAAAATTTATTTTACCGCACACTTGCTTTTTACTTTGTCACTTTTTTAATTTCTAGCTCAGAGTAACAACACATTTCTAGCAAATAAATAAAAAATGATAGCCAGATACAGAATTTTTTTTGAGACTTGAAAGGATAAGGTTAAAAGACATAGGTTACATAGGTACCTTAATGCTACATACATCTTTTTTTAATTAAAAATTTGAGTGCGTTTGACTACATCTCACCTGATGGTAAGTGACGATGTAGTCGAGGATGGTACACGCAAACTCAAATAATGCCTATTCACTCTCGCCTTGAAGATCCCCAAATTGTAGGAGTCGGGAAACACAGACGCAGGCAACGAGTTCCACTCCATCGCTGTCCGCATAATAAATGAGGAAGCGTAAGCTTATACATACATTACAGATTACATAACGCTAGTTGTTTAGATTAACAGACTTAACTTAATTATATGTTTGCGGAGAAAGGAGCTTATATACCACGGTGGCATGTGTCAGTAGGAGATAAACTGATCACTAATGAAGCGCATAGGTTACACCAAGGAATACCTCATTTTTCCAAGAAAGTTTTTTTTTATTTTTATTCACCATTGGTAAGCCCTTGGCATCATCTCACCGAAGATGGAAGCGGGCTTACCAAGATTCCCCAATGCAATGGAGAACTGGCTATCTTATCTTCAAGCCGGAACAGATCAATGTTGTTTACACTGATGTTTGGCGGCAAGACTTAGATAAGATGGTGGTAGCTAGCCAGGCGGGCTTAGAAAACGCCCTACCACCAACCAAACCGAGTCTTACAAGTTGACCCCGCCGAAATCGAACCCGCGACCTCCTGGTGTGAAGCGAATGGACTAACCATTACGCCACGGAGGCGGTTAAAATAAAATTTAAATGTTTATATCTATTTATAATTACACTAGCTGTCCCGGCGAACTTTGTTCCACCTTACACTACACACACTTCCCTACACTACCCTACCCTACCCTAACTACACTACACCTACACTACACTACACTGCCTTACCCTAATACCAATTATTTTTTGACTGATATTTTTTTTTATTGATGAATATCATATTTTAATACTTATTATCCTATTCCGGACGAAGACAAATGCAAAATCATAAAAATTGGTCCAGCCGTTCTTGAGTTATAAATGGTGTAAATAACACAACTTTCTTTTTATATATAGATAAAAAAAACTTGCGCATGCGTATGTGCTATGGCAAACTCGTGACGATGGTAAATTTCACTCGTTTGTTATTTATCTTTTTATCACCCTTGTATTATAATCAACTGTTGTAGAACTGAACGCTGCGTAAAAAAGTTATACTGTAAAATCACACTAATATTATGAAGGCGAAAGTTTGTGAGTGTGTATGTTTGTTACTTCTTCACGCAAAAACTACTAAACGGATCTGGATGAAATTTGGTAGGTAGACAGATTAGGACCTGGAATAACACATAGGGTACTTACTTTCACGCACTGCGCACCCTCGAAAAGTCATAGTAACGTTGTCCACGCGGGTGAAGCCGCGGGAAACAGCTAGTAAAAAATAATATTTTAAGTACCTGGGCGACGGAGCTATGCTCGGGTCTCCTACGAGTATATACATGATCTAAAAATACTTATTTATATTAGTGAAAACAGATTTTCTTGCTATAAACGCAAAAAAAAAAATGAACGCCTTACGCTGAGGTTCGATCGCAGCTCTGAATCAGATTGCGGGCTAGACTCGTAATCGGTGAGCTGCAGTCGGTTCTGGAATTATGTGAATCTATATATATAAAAATGGATCCCTATTTCCCTTGGACACGGCATCACGCGTGAACGGCTGGACCGATTATACTAATTCTTTTTTTGTCGAGTTTGTTATTGTCATGAGAAGGTTCTTATGTAGGGTAGAATAGTGTAGGGTAGTGAAGTGTAGTGTAGGGTAGGGTAGAGTAGAGTAGGGTAGGGTAGTGTAGTGTAATGTAGTGTAGGGTAGGGTAGGATAGGGAAGGGTAGGGTAGAGCAGGGTAGGGTAGGGTAGCGTAGGGTAGTGTAGTGTAGTGTAGTGTAGGGTAGGGTAGGGTAGGGTAGGGTAGAGTGTGTAGTGTAGTGTAAGGTGGTACGAAGTTCGCCGGGACAGCTAGTATATTATATGAAAACTAGGAAAAACGCATTGTTCCAGCGATGAAACCTATGCAGATCGTTTTTTACCCCCCAGATACTCCAAATTGCAATTTTCTGCCAAATCGTTAGAGCCGTTTTCCGAGAAACATTTTATAAATATAGATATACCTACATATAGAATTGATCGTTTAAAGTAATGGGATATAATTAAATACACAATTACACAACATGGATTTAACATTTTCACATTCGTTTAAATTTATCGTAGTGTATGTCTAAAATGGGGATAATTGGCTATCAGAGCCGGTGAGTGCTCTTCGCTAATAGTGTTACCTCGTAGTGCTCTATGCTATAATATAATATATGCTAGATAGATACTCGTGAAGCGGTCGTAGCTTATATAGTGTAGCTTGCGTGGTAGGGTCGATCGCGCAGGTTAACTGACCTTTAGTACGGTCATTACCTGAATGGGTTTGAATGTTAGTGGCATTCTTCTCGGACGTTTCCGTGCTTCGCAAGGTACGTTAAGACGTTGGTGCCGGTTTCTTTCACTAGATGGCAGTCGTTTAGCCTTGTCAGATGCGCTATAGGCGCGGCTTAAAAAATCTGACAGTGGGGTTCACCACTAGCTCTTCAACCTCCACACAACCAGGACTTGGCCCCCGTGTAAACTTCCCGAGTTCGGAAGAGACCCGTGCCCCAGCAGCAGTGGGGGAGGGGGGGGGGGGGACATTATGTGTCGTTAATAGTAACTGAACGTTACGTACTCGTGGATCCACCACGCGATGCCTTTCACTGCAGCAAATGAAGTCATCTCCCCCCCACCAAATGAACCCCAATAACTGCTGGCTGGCCCAAACAAACGTGAAGCTCAATCCACTCACTCCACGTAGCACAATTAATGTACTTAAGTACGTCTGATTACAGTCAATAAAGGGCCTATACAAGGAAAAAGAAGCTAATTATTTAAATTTAAATATTTCATGTTCATATTTCGTCCATTTTCTTAAGTACCTAACTTTTAAAAATATTTATCTTAAAATTACAAAAAAAAGCGCGTGTGTGTCAGCTCCGACGCACGACTGGAGTTTACTTGTTACGAACGATAATAAATTCGCAAGATAAGAAGCGCACAAAACTAATAACTATACTATATAACACATGTACACACATGGGCACACATATGTCCACATGTATGTACACCTTTGCACACATGTACATACACGTGCATATATTCATACATACACATATACACACTAAAATTTAACTCCTCTTTACGGCGGAGATACGTAATAAATAATCATTATACTATACAACTATCGCGTAACGCATGACGTTTTGATTATACTCTTCATAAATTTTCATACCCCGGGCTTATATTATGTACCAATATGAACCAATATGAACAAGCCCTTTTATTTGATATGTCACACAACAAAGTTTGCAAAACTTTTTTTTTCATTCTCTAATTTATCCCCCAAAAGTTGCCCACATGTTTAAAATTCATTTATGTACTTTACATTTACACGACCGTCTTAAGGTCATCGACTTACATATGTAGACCAAATTTCAACTCAATCGGTCTAGTAGTTTCGGATCAAATTGGCTGTGACAGACGGACCGACGGTCAGACAGATAGACAGACACACGAATGATCCTATAATGGTTCCGTTTTCGTCTTATGAGGAACGGAACCCTAAAAAAAACAACATACAGTTGTTTTTTTTAGGGTTCCGTTCCTCAGTGCTGGAATGGGTTTCGGCTCAACATACTGCCGCGGGTGAGACCTCGTGTTACCTACAACGCTGTTATTCTGTCAGAACTCTTAAAAGGATTGTGAAGCTGCGACTTTTCATACAAACGGCGTTAATTATTATATCTTTTATTTGTAATGTGATTACGTATCATTGTGATAGTTGTGTGGAGAGGTGTGATGGAACGGAATTCTTGGAATTCAAAACGTTTGATATTATACGGCGGAGTTAGGTCAAAGTTGGTTAATTAATGTTAGGTGCAACATTCACACACCGTACCGTACGTTATACAGGCTGATTCGAGTATGGACTTGACAGCTCGACACGAGGTGCGATGGCGGTTTGAGTATATGCGTCTTCTCTTCCTAGTTAGTAGGTATGAATTCCGATGAGTAGGTATTCATGCTAATTTATATAGTTACTTAATTAGTTCGTTTTTATTCCCAAGGGACCCTATTACCAAAGTATATAGTATAGACACTCCCTGCCGCTCTCTAGATTGCTACCTCACTCCCTCGTCACTCAGACTGGTTATAGTTTGGTTCTCGAACGTATAGGATTTCGCCGTGATTTTGTTTTCTCCGTCATTTGTTTTCAGAAATATCATTTCACCACCGTTGTATATAGTGTTCGGGGTGTGCAGTGTGCTATTACTAAGCCTCCGCAGTCTGTCAGCGAGCTGTATTTTATGAAACATAATAGATAGACTGTTGAAATTTTCCCGGAGTTGTGTACTTCTAATGCCACTACAACAACAAATAATAAAAAATTAAAAGGGGGCTCCCATACAAGAAAAATGTTGTTAATTAAAGCCAAATTTGAATCGCACTCGCGCTAAGGAACTGAATAAAAAATAACATTTTTCTGTCGCTCACGTTGATGTCTTTTATTTTTAATGTGAATAGGTATCATTCTGATAGTTGTGTGGAGAGGTGTGGTGGAATGGAACCCTTGAAATTGCCCGACTTGCACTTGGCCGGTTTTTTTATTTACACTTAAAGTTGTTGTTTTTTCACACGCTATTTTGATGGGTACACTACGTGCTATGTGCTCGTAGACGACTGTTGAGCACCTAGACAAACCATTCAGGTTTAATGGTGCTAGATGATAAAAAAATTGTATTTTGTTTTAAAATTGGTAAATAAATAAAAAAATAAAAAAAGTGATTGGATTTAACATTGTTAAATTGATAGCATTATCACTAAAAATAAAGAAAATAAAAAAAAAGTTTAAAAAAACTAAAAACCGACTTCAAAATGTAATTCACTCAAAAGTATGAAATAATATTATTATATTTAAATACACAACAATAACCAACAATAACGAAATCAAAAGTGGGTACGAATTAAATTAAAGGCTTAAATATTTTTTTGAGGTTGGTTTCAGCGAATCTAAATCATTTAATATTTATAACTGTGTCCTGGTACCGACCTCATAAAAATTGTAAGCCCCTTATTTCATTTGTACCCACTTTTGATTTCGTTATTGTTGGTTATTGTTGTGTATTTAAGTGTAATTATATTATTTCATAATTTACAACATCATTTCTCTCCTCAAGTCCAAGAGAAACTGTGAGGACCTTTTCTCGTGAGCCTTCTTTTCGCCGACGACGCAGCCTTTGTGGCCAACTCTGACTGCCAGCTTCAGTCTATGGTCGACAAGTTTTCTCAGGCCTGTACTCTTTTCGCCATGTCCATCAATGTCAAAAAGACATTTATCCTATCACAAGGCAGCGCGGTTCCACCCTCAATCTCACTTGATGGCGCGCTGCTGAAGGAAGTCGACCAGTTTTGTTACCTAAAGTCGACCATGTCGAACAATCTCTCTCTAAACGCAGAGATCGATACCCGTATCGGCAAAGCGGCGACCATGTTCGGAAGGCTCAGTACAAGAGTATGGCACAACAAACATCTAACTATTAAGACCGAGATGATCGTTTTTCAGGCCTGCATCTTGAGCATACTCCTGTACGGTGCTGAAACCTGGACTTCGTATGCAAAACAAGAGTGTCGACTCAACACTTTTTACATGCGCTGTCTTCGTAAGATCTTAGGTAATGGTAAGACAAAGTCACCAACGAGGAGGTTTTGAAAAAGCGCAGCTGCCTAGCCTTATCGCGCTTCTCAAACAGAGACGTCTGCGTTGGTTAGGGCATGTGTTTAGAATGGACCCTGCTCGGTTACCACGACGTGTTCTGCTGAGCGCAGTAGCGAATGCAAAAAGAGACGTGGGGAGGCCAATGCTTCGCTTTAAGGACTGCGCCAAGCGGGACATGGCTGCCTTTAAAATAGACCACCACGACTGGGAAAAGCTTGCAGAAAAGCGGCTGGAATGGCAAAAGCGTATTTCGGAGGGTCGCAAACTGTGCGACGAGGCTTGGTTTGGGGCGCTCGGTGCCAAGAGGGAAAAGCGCCACCAGAGCGGCAATACTCCATCTGCCGCAAACTTTCCCTGCCAAGCGTGTGGGCGAGTCTGCCGTTCGCGCATCGGGTTACTAAGCCACCAAAAGCATTGCCTCTAGTCCAGGACACTGTAGTGAATCGTCTGTAATAGACGTAGACGCCAGTGTGTGTGGTTATTGTTGTGTATTTAAGTATAATAATATTATTTCATACTTTTGAGTGAATTTCATTAGGTTTTTAGTTTTTTTAAACTTTTTTTATTATTTGTTTTTTTTTATATTCACAATTGGTAAACCCTTGACAACATCTCACCTGGTGGTAAGTGACGATGTTGCCGAAGACTATTTGTAACGTTGAAACGACAGGTAAGTTGTTACCTATTTAAGAAACTTTACTATGCTAATTAATAATTTGATGACTTTAAGTCCTTACATAAAACCTAGCCCTTAAGATACACATAACAATTTGAGCAAGTAAACTCATTTAAAAGTATAATTAATTTGTGTTAATGTTTCGCTTAGACTAACACTGCTTCTATATTTGCTTTGGCCACTCATCTATCTACTCCAACCTAAGCTCTAAATGTTACGCACATAAACACCGAAAGTTGTTAAATTTGACATAGCAGCGACTCGTTCCGAAACTGCGGCGAGTTTATCTTTTAATTTAACTTTGTTATTGTTCGTGTCGTGTTGACATATGAGTAAACTTACCAAGTAGGTAGGTATTTATAGGAATTTAATAGCAAGTGTGACGAAGTAATTAGTATAACAAATTGTTTAATTAAAAGTTTTGCTAGTTGGCCAACCGAGCTTTGCTCTAGTAGTGCCATCTGTTGTTGAGAGGACTATACTGCATGAATGCATGAATACTTCACCCTACTGACACGTTAATAGTTTATGAAACGTTATCGTATCAGTTATTCGTTGGTATCTTTTCATTAGTAATTTTTGTTATTAATTTTTTTTTTTTTGATAATTACACTTTCTGTGCGTAGCAACGTTTACCTGATTTTTCGTAGCCAAAACTAGCGGACGCTCTAGCTAGGTCATTGGCACTGGTCAGCGTGTTAAAGTCAAATATGCGTACACTTTATGGGTGTCAGCTTTTGTGCCTTAGAATAGCGACGCATAATATCAGGTGTTTGTGAATGAAATTGCTGATTGGATGAAAAGTTTAAAAAACAGCTAAAGTGCAATTCAGAACCGCGCACAAAGGGTTCCGTACAATCATACTAGATGGCGCTAGGTTTTTCACGTTTAAAAAAAACCCGTGTATTGTATGGAGACCTTCTTTTTTCTAATTTTTAGTATTTTTTTGTTATAGTGGCAACAAAATACGTCATCTGTGAAAATTTTAACTTACTAGCTATCACGGTTCATGAAATACAGCCTGGTGACAAACGGACAGACACTGAAGTCTTAGTAATAGGGTCCCGTTTTTATGCCTTGGGTACGGAACCCTAAAAAGAAAAAAAATCATTAAAACAAAATTTACTATCAAAACAGCATTAGACTATTAGAAATTAAGGGATGGTTAATATGTGACTATTATTTAAATATTTTGAGAGCACGGTGATTTAGAACCCATTAAGACGGGTATTTTCAACTTAATAAATCGCAATTTTTAAAGGCAAAATATACTAATTTTTAATTTTATAACTCCTAGAGATAACGTAGCAGTTTTTTCGTTATAAATATCAGACTTGGGAATACCCCGCCCAAGATTTGGTCACTTTCAGGAAAATTCAAGAAAATTGACTAGTCCAAAAATTTCCCCAATTGACCACGCAGAAATTTGCCGCCTTTGTTCCATTCAATGGCGAAGCTCCGGGGTTAGAAACATAAAAAAAACATCACACTAGTCACGAATAAAAGACTATAAGAAGTGTAAGATCAAAAAACCAAAACTTTTTTTTTCGTATAAAAACTGTTATTGAACTTTAAAAATTAAATCTGCGATTTCATACTTAAGGGTCCCCAGGAGGCTCCGAATGGAAACGTTTGTATAAACGTAGTTCCGCTTTAATACAAAAACTACATGCCGGATTAAATCCAAGCTTTGCGAATATATTGAGTAGAGCTACATATCGATGTTTGTGATTAGTTTTCATTGTACTAAATTGAAACATAACTAAAGGAAGGCTTAAATTAGTTTTGTACTGAAAGTCTGTAACTTCTGTTTTTTTTTGGCGTGACAACGTCTAATAAATCGATGGACGCCGGCTGCACGCACGAAAAAGGTTGTCCCGTTACGCTCATTGTCCCGTTACGTTATGACTTTGTCACGTTAAACTATCGTCCGTAAACCGACTTTACAGACAACCAATTTTTTTCGTTTCATAATAATACATCGAAAACCGATTACGAACATCGATATGTATCTTCTCAATGAATTCGCAAAGTTTGGATTCAATCCGGCATATAGTTTTTGTATTAAAGCGGGACTACGTTTGTATAGAAACTCCAGCCTCCTGATGGGGACCCCTAAACCCCTATTACATATGTGCAGTCGGAGCAGCGAAAAGGTTAAAGTTGTAATGAATGCTACAGTTATACAATGTCTTTATAAAATTCAACTAGGTGAGATTCAGACGAAGGCCACGTATCCTCGATACGGTGGAGCTGGCACATTCCACTATCTGCTGCCAGATCTAAGTGCTGCAAGGGACACGTAACGGCTGTTATTATCGTCACTCCACTTTCACGTCACGTACGTGTTTGCTAGGGGGGGGCGGTTCTAGGGGTGTTTTACACTTTGGATTTAATTTGATTGTAATCGACAATGCAGTATCGGTTCACTTTTTTTCTCATTTATACTGATTTTTTCATACTTATCTATCAGCTGATTAATTTACTTGTATGAGAAGTCCAAAACTTTTGTATCAAACAAAAGAACGACATTTTTTAGTGTCATATGGCCACTCTGAAATAATATGCTGCGTTTAACTTAAACCCTGTTTAGAGTGCAGGGTGTAGAAAGTTAAAAAAACGATCGAGCCTTAAGGTAGTTGCATACTTGCATAGGATGTGTTACATCTGACATAAGTAAAAAAACTTGTGGCCTTCCGGCCTCGCATTAGGCGGCATGACCATGTTTCCATGACCTTCGTGACTGAAAAAAAGCGGCATGACCATGTTTCCTTAGCCTTCGTGACTGAAAAAAATGCATTTCCTGTTACACACTTCCGTCCCTTTTCACTCCCACATATTACAGGAAAGCGAGAGAAAAGATGTTACACATCAAAAAACTCAAGATTTACTTATGAAACTGTTTTTTTTCCCCGTGGGATCCATACTAAATTAAATGAAAATAAACTGTACTCTCCACGTAAAACATAACTCCTCGCAAGAGCGTCTAACATTACGTATTTTTGATAAAAATATGTTTTACTTTTTTCTTAAGGGATCCAAAAAAGGCGCAAAATTTCATCAATAATATGTGTGTAATTGCAGTGACAAATAAACGTGCTATCTATCTATCAAAATTGGTTCAACAGTTTTTCTTCAAATCGAGGATAACGCACATAGACACACAAACATTTTTATAGAACTTTTTTTTTGGTGTCTGATATAGAGTGCATTTTCGTCAAAATATCGTAGTCGGTTTTTTGGACGATTACACAACCTTCTATCTTTTTGCCCCTTCGTCGCTCGCAAGTAATAACTGGGGCAACAAGACTACTTCCAAAACTCACTCACACGAACTCACAAGAAGCCGCCCACGAAACAAGATAAGTTTGTACAAAAGCTGAACTGACCGACTGAAATGAAAAGTCCAGATATTGTGATATTACTTTGGGTTCCTTGTGGAAATTGTTCAGTTCTGTAAAGTTTTATGTACTTCCCTTTATCACGGTGGGTTCCTCTATTTGGGCCGTTATAAGTAGGACGCGGCACGCGCAGCGATAAACGGGAGTGCCTGCCGGGGGTGCCGGGGTGCTGACTCGTGGACGGGACGCACTTTGGCATTAGCTGGAATTCTAATTAAAATCTATTTATAGTAAGTAGGTATAAGTTTTAGTCGTTCTTGTAAGATTTTGTTTTTTCTTTTACTATACTTTCTTTAACGATATTCTCTCTATGGTGAGACGATACTTCTCACCTGGACAGCTTCTACCTTTATATCAAGCACAAGTCCGATATTGTATGGAGACTGTTCTCACCTATGGGATGGATCAGCCCGCTATCAGCTGGTTACCTTGGACGCTATCGACCGACGCGCTCGGAGACTCGTTGGTGACGATGAGCTTGTCAAAAACAAGCTCCAAAGCCTTGAGCATCGCCGCAAAGTTGCCTGTCTTTCGGTTTTCTATCGAATTCATTTCGGAGAGTGTGCTCAAGAACTTCACAACCTCATTCCCCCAGCTCCATTCCACCTTCGGTCAACGAGACGCAGGGGGAGGTTCCACCCCTTTGTTGTTGATATTCAGCTTATACGCACGAAGCGTTACGCTTCCTCTTTTATTATGCGGATAGCAATGGAGTGAAACTCCTTGCCTGCGTCTGTGTTTCCCGACTCCTACAATTTGGGGATCTTCAAGGCGAGAATGAATAGGCATTATTTGAGTTTGCGTGTACCATCCTCGACTACATCGTCACTTACCATCAGGTGAGATATAGTCAAACGCACTCAAATTTTTAATAAAAAAAACGAAGCCATTCTTGTTTCGTTGATTTTGTGTTATTTTCTTTTTAACTTATTTTTGACATATTTTTTTCTAATTTTTGGCTTTTTCACTTCTCCATTGCCCCTTTATTGCAACCGTTTAACTTTTACATCAAACAGTTACAGCATCATTAACATTTAATAATACATTCAGTTTTGGTGGCTTCCCATACTATCTTAATATATATAAATCTCGTGTCACAATGTTTGTCCTCAATGGACTCCTAAACCACTTAACCGATTATAATAAAATTCGCACACCATGTGCAGTTCGATCCAACTTGAGAGATAGGATAGGGTAGGGTAGGGTAGTGTAGGGTAGGGTAGGGTAGTGTAGTGTAGGGTAGTGTAGTGTAGTGTATGTAGGGTAGGGTAGTGTAGGGTAGGGTAGTGTAGTGTAGTGTAGGGTAGTGTAGTGTAGGGTAGTGTAGGGTAGGGCAGGGCAGGGCAGTGTAATGTAATGTAAGGCGGTACGAAGTTCGCCGGGACAGCTAGTAATATTATAAATGTGAAAATGTGTTTCTTTGCTTGTTACCTTTTACGCTTCAATACTTGAGGTTAATAGTTGTTAAATAAAGGAGTTAATGTTGACAAAGTTTAGCATGGAAGTAGCCTACATCATGGGGGAGGACATGACTTACTTTTTACCCCGTGAAAAATAGCATAGGCCGATGTAGTTCCTAAGGTAACTGAAAAAAGTACATTTTGGGTGATTTCTTTTACATCGCAACGGAGCAGCAGATCGTTGTGGTATTGATGACCCAAGAGGACACATATAAAAAAACACATACCACCACGTACATGCTTACAAGTGGACTTTAAAAACGTGGGGCGCATGAAACTTAATGAATGAGCGTGAGAATTAGGTTTTTAATATCTTAGTAGAAAGATGCGCCCCACGTTTTTCGAGTTCACCTGTAAGCATGTGTGTGTTGGTGGTGTGTGTTCTAAGTGTGTATGGCCTCTTAGGCCATCGTCGAGACCCCCGGAGGGTATTTTATTATTTTTAACGCTCATAAAAATGTGGAATTTAGATGTTTTTTTTTTACTACTAATACAATGATAATCTTACTTTTAGATCCCACTTTAGCATTGTTTTTTCCATGCTTGGGAAAGTATATGTTCTTTATAATCAAAAGGTTTAAGAATGAACCTAACAAACTTAGGTCTTAATTCGTAACTAACTTTTTGCACAACTGGGCGGCTGGGCGGCTGGGCGGCTGGGCGGCGCGGCGGCGGCCCAGAGCCGCATTGCAGTAAAAACTGACCTCCAAAATAATAAAGATAATGTTAGTGCGAACGACCTAAATAAAGAAACGTCGTTATAGGAATACCTAATACGCAGCCACTGTAAGTCAGGGCCGCATCTAGGAAAGATAAACTTTATTTGGAAAAAATATCGATACTAATTTCTTAGTAAAATCATAAGATATATTAAAATTTCTAATAGAAATAAGCTGTACCTTTTGTATGTTCTTATCTAGTTTAATGTTTGTTTGTCCCTATTTCTGTGTGCAATAAATTGTGAAATATATAAATAAATAAATATATATTTTTCTGTTTATTACGAGTAGTTGCACCGGCCAGACAGGATTTAAATGCAATTTTCAACCGACTTCAAAAAAGGAGGAGGTTCTCAGTTCGGTTGTATTTTTTAAAATATTTGTTACCTATCAGAACTCTGTCATTTATAAACCGACTTAGAAATATATTTTTTTTTAAATTTGAAAGGATATACTTTAGATATCCCATTGAAATTTCATCAAAATCAGTTCACTATTTTCCTAGAAAATTAACAAAAACAAAAATAAAGCGAAATTGTAGTTGCTTGGTCGATGGTTGATTAAAGTCGTATTTTTTAACGTCTGTAGCGCTTCCAATTGTTTCTATTGCTGATATTTAAAAAAAACAATCGTTTTTATTACTATTTACAGGATAAAAAAAACATTTATGAAACTAGGTATTACATACTCGTATTTTCCGTTTTGATGAACAAATTTAATTACAGTTCGTATGCAAGCAAAGTCTGGGGCACAGGCCAGTCAATAGGTTATGGCGAAAACCTTGTCACCCTTCCAACCCCACGACCTCCGCCCCTGGCAGGCCTCATAGTGATGTCCACCGTTTTGCGGATGCGAATCACGTGCCAATTCCGCGGCTACGATGCGGAGTGCGGGTCTTGGCGGAGGCTCCGCACTGCAGTATGCATGCCGGCTATGCGTGGAGATAAATCTTTAACGCTACCTTCACATTATGAAGCATAGTTAGAATGTAGATTTAGGGGAGTAGGTGCATGGTTTAAGTTGATTCGTAAACTAAGAGTAGCATAAATAAAATGTAGCCGTGTGATACTTTCGCACGATAAGGATTGAGCCGTTGTCGATTTTTGCAAGTTTTTGTTTACACACTTTAAACACTTCTTACAGTGGGGCTCGCCACCGGCCCTATCATCATATCAGCTCAAATACGTCCCCACCGAGGGGCTCGAGCCTACCCTGAATTAGGGCGATCAGGCCTTAGTCGACCACGCGGGCCCAGTGCGGGTTGGTCAACTTCACACACAACCTTCGAGTTTCATCGCAGGCATGTGCAGGTTTCCTCACGATGTTTTCCTTCACCGTTAAAGCAATCGGTAAGTATGTACGTAAGTTTTGAAAACTCATTGGTACATTGGCCGTCCAGATTTGAACCCGGTACCTCTGGTTAGAAGAACCGAGTCGTTACCGGTTGAGCCACCGACGCTTTTCCCTATAATCTCCATTAATCTGGACTTAGCCTCCATTTGTCAAGTAGTACGACGTGACCTTAGCCTTCGTTTGTCGAGTAGTACGACGTGACCTTAGCGTTCGTTTGTCGAGTGGTACGACGTGACCTTAGCCTTCGTTTGTCGAGTAGTACGACGTGACCTTAGCCTTCGTTTGTCGAGTAGTACGACGTCACCTTAGCCTTCGTTTGTCGAGTAGTACGACGTGACCTTAGCCTTCGTTTGTCGAGTAGTACGACGTCACCTTAGCCTTCGTTTGTCGAGTAGTACGACGTGACCTTAGCCTTCGTTTGTCGAGTAGTACGTCGTGACCTTAGCCTTCGTTTGTCGAGTAGTACGACGTGACCTTAGCCTTCGTTTGTCGAGTAGTACGACGTGACCTTAGCCTCCATTTGTCGAGTAGTACGACGTGACCTCCCGAGTTTAGGAAGATACCCGCCGTGCCCCAGCAGAAAGGACGTTACGAGTTGTTAAAATTATAAAGTTATATATTGTATTGTATTTTTAACCGACTTCAACGAAAGAGGTTATCAGTTTAATATAAATTTATGTAATATTGTTGGAATTGCACAATATTAGTATTAGTTATTCTATGTGGGCTTCTAAACAGGAGTGCCAAATTTCATAAGTGTATATATGTATGTATGTTGTATATATGTATGTATGTTGTTGGTAAGTTGTATGTATTTCTCAGAAACTAGAAATCTAAATGCAATAATATATTTTTTAGGATTAAGTATCTTTTAACTAAGGGAACAGTGCAAGTTTCATCAAAATTGTTCATGAGTTTACAAGATATGGACGGATATGTGTGTACCAATCACAAAAAAATACGTTTTAGCGTTTAAGCGTTTTCAATTATGATACGTTTTACTCTGCGATGGACAACATAAGCAGACATTGTAGGATAAAAAGGTTCGCGAAAAAGTTAACGATTGCGCTCGACATCACGGAATAGCAGACCGTTTTATTACTAGCTTTTTTGCCCACCGCTAGCCGCGTGAAAATCGCGTGATGCGCGGGCCATAAGCGGCTTGCAAGAGATTTTTGTGACTCTGAAAGCGCTATTTAACCGCCTTCAAAAAAGAAGGAGATTATAAATTCGACCGTATGCTTTTTGTGTGTTTGTTACTCGATATCTTTGCCGAATGTTAACCGATTTCAAGGTTAGGTCTCCTGGTTGGTCTCATTTGAATTTTACCAAAATCGGTTCAGTACCTTTTTGTGGAATCAATAAAATCAAAAAATGTATCAAAATTGTACTTGGTTGTTGCGATTGAAGTCAGTTTTTAACGTTTTTTTAAAAAAATATATTTGTTCAATTTTTTTACGTAAAAACCTCTAAACCCACCGCATCAGTCTAGGCTGTGCTTTGGCTGATAGTCAGTTATTTATTTATTTCAGTGACCAAAACATATGTGTAAGATTGTTATAATGTATAGCTATATACAAGACACATAAAAAGGGCATAAAAGTCATAAAAAGACAAGGTTTTCAGGTATTTTGTATTCTATTAACTTAGTATTAAGACGGACAAGATAGCGTAGCCGTTATTTTCTTGTGGTTTCGGATTATACATCTTGTACTTACCTCATTGTACTTACCACTAGCACGTTACCAAATTTATAGTTCATAAACTATTTTATATCACCTTCATACTCTTTATTTCATACAGCATTAACGCTCCTATAAGATTGACTTGATATTTACGGGTAGGTTGATAACTAAGTATTATGATTTATAGCCTATTCACTAACCCGTCGAAATGAACAATTTCCGCTTTTCCAGCACTTGGGCCGACTAACGACGGCTGTACAAACGTAATTCGGTTTTCAAACTGATTTTCCAGCAGTTGAAGCGCGCTAAGACGGATCGGGTATTGCTCCCTCGGAATTGCTTTTAAGGTTAATTGCTTCAAGTTTGGGTAACATAAGTCGTGTTGGTTTTAGGTATCTATTTTAGTTTTGAAGACTTTAATAAACTTAGCGTTTGATCTGAGGTTTCAATAATAGCTGTTGGTTTTAGGTATTCGTGGCAAAGCGTAACGTAATTAAAACGAGTTCTATGAATGGCGGTGTAGTCTCAGAATACAGTTTCCGTATTCTGAGGGTGTAATGTTATTTTGTGACAAAACGTAGAAGCGGTGGTAGGCCAGTGCAACTTGTACAGTCACATCGATCACGCAGTTAACTGACCATAAAAACGGTCATTACCTGGATATATTTATCTAGACCGTTTCCGTGCTTCTCAAGGTACGTTAAGCCGTTGATGTTTTAATGTTGTTTTAATTAGGTAACAGTCATTAAGCCGTGTCAAAGGCATTGTAGGCGGCTTGAAAACTTCTGACCTACAACCTCCTTCATAAGGTAGAACCGTCTCCGTGACTTAATAGTTAAGTCCATTAGCTTCACATTAGGAGGTCGCGGGTTCGATTCTTGGCGGAGTCTAACTTTGTATGACTTGGTATGGTTAGTGGAAGGGCATTTTTAATCCCGCCTGTCTAGCTACTACTGTCTTATCTAAGTATTGCCGCCAAATATCAATGTTAACAACATTAATGTGTTCCGACGTGAAGATAAGATAGCCAGTTCCCCTTTCGTTGGAGATTTTTGGTAAGCCCGCTTCCATCTTCGGCATCAGCGTCAATTACCACCAGATGAGATGATATTGACCTACTGTGGTTTGAAATGACATTAAAAAAAGGAATGACAGAACAAACAAAATGGCGGCGAAATCCTATACGTTCGACAACCAATCTGAATCAATCTGGGTGACGAGGGGGTGAGGTCGCAATCTAGAGAGCGACAGGGAGTGTCCATACTGTATGTTAGTACTAATATATATTATATACTTTGACCTAAGGTTACCGCGCAACTGAGATAGCCTGATTGCTTTGTGCCATACCCGTATCGTGTGCCTTGTATCTACCTACTGTGGTATCCAAATTTTGCCATGCTTACTTCACCACAGGGCTGTGGGCTGTGGCGCAAACCATCGATGGTACTATGTTGAACCTTCCACACAAAATGGGATAATCAGCTGATCACCGAGTGTACACTTTTCGCTTAAATGGCTTACATAAAGCACATAAAATACACTACATAAAATACAAAACGATACACCCTATTATTCCTTTCAGTGATTACCTAATAGACCATTCTGTCTGACGCACATCCATTATGTAACTTATTTCTATCCTTACTATACAGGATGTAACAAAATTGGTGTAGGTCTCGTTAACTGGGGGTTCTAATAATCATATTGAACAACTTTCCTCAAAGAACCTATAGCCAATACTCAAAAAAAATTGGACCCTCCATACTAAAATGCATCGCTTTTTAAGAAGAGTATAAACAATTTTTTTACATTTTCAGCAAAGACGTAGAACAAAAGTTGTTTAGTATGATGAGTAGAACCCCCAGTTAACGGGACCTACATCAATTTTGTTACACCCTGTATATCCTTACTAATATTATTAATGTGAAAAAATGTTTGTTTGTTTGTTACCTTTTAACGCTACAACGCCTTGATCTCGATGAAATTTGGCATGCAGGTAGCTTGTGTCACGGGGAAGGACATAAATTACTTATTATCCCGTAAAAATAGCATAATCTGATGCAGTTCCCAAGGGAATTGAAAAAATACTCTTTTTTTTTTTTGGTTAATTTCTTTAACATCACAACGGAACACACTCAAAAAAAAAAGAGCCGTTTAAGTTCGTAAATCCCTTTGTCGAAAATTTTTTGTGACCCTGACATACCTTTTAAACGGTGTATTTCGGTAAAATCGAACGTGACGTAACAATCTTTTTTGTCGAATCATTTTTTTACGAACTTTAACAGTGTAACCAGTTTTCTGTGTACGCAGCGTTGAATTTTATTCTGATTTAGTCATCTCGACAAAAGGAGGTTAACAATCCATCAATGCGAACATAAGTCAGATGTTACCTTCAAGCCTTGCGTTTGTTTACCACAAAGTTTACGTTGGAATCCACTTTGTCGAAACTCTTTTTACATAGCGTCTATGTTCCCTTGTACGTAGTGTCACAAAGTTTTGTACTGTCGACAAGGTAGGTTTAAACAATTCGTTAATGCTACATTGATACTCAGTCAATATTATAATCCACAAAGGCCTTTGTTTTTTACATAGGTCATGACTGAGCTTTAAACATACTAAAACAGAGCGTTAAAAGACCTTTGTGACTACGTTAAATCAACATTGAGCATTTTACAAAGTCCTTTGTCACAATGTTATATATAGCTATTATAGCTACGAACGCCTGCGCTTTTATTGTTAAGATTTGCTTTTTAGTGTTACCAGTTCAGCCTTTTTGGACTAATTTAGGATTTTTTTTATCCTGCGGTGGCTGTTTGGTAGATAACCATTTGTTTTGACCCTTGTCGTCAACAATTTTGTATGTTTTGGCATACCAGTTAATTTATTATTTAATTAATTTATATATTGTTATAATTTAATTTATTTTTGTGTAAGTTGTTTTATAAATGCATTTTGTTGTATCAACAATAAAATTTTGTATGTCAAAAAAAATATTGAAATAAATGAATTCAGAAAATCTTTTGTCCTCCACCTATTTATAGGGTTCCGTACCTCAAAATTGTATTTATTATGTGTGAAAAGCATTTTTTTCGAAAATTGAAACTAAATAATACATTTTAAAGATAAATATAAAAATTTAGAAATATGAAACTGAATAATAAAGGACAACAACAGTCTGCATATAAATTTCTGCTTGCAAAGTTGGATGATTGTTATTTTCAGCACTTCTCCATTGCACCACTAGATAGCAGCATAGTATATAGACTATGATTTTTGTTTGAATAACATACACTTTCAATTTTTAATTATTTTTTAATTTAAAAATTGTACAATATAGCCCATTATTATTATTGAGTAAGAGGGGAATAGGACCAAGGGTGGGTCCTAATGGATCACCGCGACCTACAAGATCTATTGTGATCACTGACCCTGTTATATAATTTCCTCAAGGCCAATAGTTCTGATGAACTGGTTGATGCACTTGGGATCAAGCTCTCTGATGCCCTCTGATGCTACCATTGGCCCACCCAGGGAGCGACTTCTGGTTTGGACGAGTGCCTCGCACTCACAGAGTAAGTGTCTCCTCTTCTTCGAGGCAAAATCGGCACTCGTCTGAGACTGCAAGCTTCATTTGATTCAGGTATTTATTAAGCTTGCAGTGGTTAGTCAGAGTTCTGACGAGAGCTCGAAGTCCAGGCTTTAGCAATTGCAGTTCTCTAGATGTATAACCCCGAGAGAAACCAGAAATGAGCATTTTCGAATGCTTTTGGCCTGGAGAATTTGCCCAGAGTGCTTTACTCTGTTCATTTGCCCATTCCTTCAGCATTATTTTTCCCGTGCAACGTGACACTTCCACTATTGGTTCAGGTCCAATAGCTGGTGTCTCTGCTCTGGTTCTTGCAAGCTCAACTGCTATTTCGTTACCCATGACGCCGCTATGTCCCGGCACCCAGTATAAGGTGACCTTGTTTAGTCTCCCCAGCTGGTCGAGGGCAGCAACGCACTCAAGTGTTAATCAATCTCATGGGATTTCAGTGCCATAAGGGCCGCCTGACTATCCGAACATATGACTATGTTTCTATTTTTATAGGACCTAAGAAGGTTTTCTTGTGCGCATTTTACTATCGAGTACATCTCCGCCTGATAAACCGTTGCATGCGGGCCTAAGCTGTATGACAGCTTCATTTCCAAGTCTCCGAACAATATACAATATAGACCACGGGGAGGAACACAACAAAGCATCAGGGCCAGTATCAGATCTATCCAGCAAAAAAAACCTTTAAGCTAACGTGTATCCCGAAAAGTGTAATAGAACATAATTATAAGATTTGGAATGATGATTGCTTGAACAAATTATGCTCAAAATTTATGTATAAATGTACATGATATGTGCTTGAACCTTGATCTAGAAGTAAGGGGTGCTAACCACTATGCCAGTGAATCAGTAAAAAAACATCGAAAAATTCACTGTATTCAAATTAGCTTCACGTCCTCACCTCATCATCGTTTGTGATTTAGCAATGAGCGGTTTTCTTATATTATTTAAATACCTACGTGGTTTTATTTAAATCCAAAAATGACAGTGTACGTCATTAAAAAAAAGGAAAAATCTCCCTAGTATATTTTATTTAATTTCACAATTGGTAAGCCCTTGGCATCATCTCATCATCTCAAATTAGTTAATACTAACCGAGGCACTATCTTGTAGTGCTAAAAAGTGCTGAAAAAACGCTCATGTAATCTTTGGTTCAGAGAATTAAATAGACTATCTGTTGTTATAAGTGCTGAAAAAATACTCATGAAATCTTTGTTTTGAAAGATTTGAATAGAATACTCTGTTATTATTTCTCGACAGAAAGTTATAATATGTAAAAGGATCATAATTATTATTCTATAGTCACTGTTGTAGGTATACCTAATTTTATATAGTTATATTATTTAGTTATAGTTTTCCTTATTTCAATCGGTTTTGTAAATGATGCTTGTTATTTACTTATATAAGCATATTTACTTATCTACTTACTTACATCTATTAATCTACTTAAACACATTTTTTTTATAATTTTTTTTTTGAAATTCAATCTAAATAGACGACCAGTGGTGGCAACACTGCTTACACATATTTACAGTGGCGTGTGTAGCTCATGGCATATTGTCTTTGGGCGTGAGCAAGCTATCGTTACTCGTTAGTCATCCCTCAAACAAATATTTGTTGTACTACTTATTTTAGTGTTACGAAGAAAAAGAAAATAGCGAGAATGTAGGAAAGTTCACAGATGGATCTCCATGCTGCAAATTTGCCGCACCTATCATCATCTAACATGTAAGTACAATATCCGTATATCAGTGCATTCCAACAACACAACCATCTATTATACTAACTTATTTAAATTTTGTTTTTTTTTACTAACATTTGTCACATTTACACCAGATAAAGCAGTTACGGTATATTTTACGACTTGTTAAAGGGCAAGGAAGCCGCTGGTGCTAGTGTTCCAGGAACACTTGTTGTGGAAATCCTTTAGGAAGGTCTTTGTCCAGCAGTGGACGTATGTCGACTAATATGATGACGATGACATTTCTATAAAATAAGCTAGTAAGCTAGTGATCCAGTGGCTTCCCGCGACCTTCTCCAGGTCATCGGTCGGCTACGCTTTCCAGTTCGCGGTCGCCACTCGAGAACTTTACTGCTCCAACGGCTATGTGTTTACGATGGATGACGCTGGATGCGGGTAGCGCAGCACCGGTCATCGTGGAAATCCTTGGGGGAGGCCTATGTCCAGTAGTGGACGTCCTTCGGCTGATATAATGATGATATGATAGAGCTAGTAATAATTTTAGAAATTCTATTTCTTATACTTTGGAACCCCATTTCTCATCTTTAGAGATCGATTTTGAAAAATATATCTTGTTGCTCCTTTAAGAATTTTCATTATGTTTTTATTCTTTACGTTAACACATGTATTTTAACCAAATTAGCCCATGGTACATTTATAAATATATCTTAAATAGTGGAGTTTCATGTAACTTCGTTCGCATGGATTTTGGATACAGATATCTCCATCAAAATTTTGATTTTCAATACTTTAAGACCCCATTTCACCCCTTTAGTGATCGCTCCTCTACTTTTGCTGTATCCTGTAATTATTTCAAAGTAATTATACGAAATATTTGTCTTACTGTTTTTTTTTTAATTTTCAGGAGCGAGTGGTCAGCAGAAAAGTGGAACTTTATTCAATAAATTGGCCCTTTACAAGACAAAAAGCCGTGTAGATGTGGAGATTTGTGCGCTATTATTGTAACAATATATTTAATTTTAATAAATTGCGTAAACGTATTTCTGTTTTTTTTACAGGTCTTGTCATTGATTCTTCACAAAGTTTGTCGTGGAGGCCGGCAGCGTGAGTAAACCTCAACCCTTGGATACGCAGATGCTTAGCACTACGCTACTCTTTGAAACCTTCGTTACATATAGATTTTATAAAGGCTTCAAAGAAAAGCAAGGCGCTTTGCTCCAACTACTCAACCCAGGAAGTTGACTAACTGCTGTGCCATTATCGCCATGTATTATCAATATCATGGTAATAGTGACACAACTGTAACACAACTTCGTGAGATGGGCAACAGGTGCGAAGTGCCACGCTTCTCTTTGAAGCCTGCAACAGTCTATGCATGTTTAAGGTTTTGAGGAAGAGCATAGTGCACAGCACCGGCGTACCCAGGGTTGTGTTTCACGTTGTCGCTACGACAAACTTCGGGGAGACGCAGTGAAAAGGCACCTTTGTGATAGGGCAATATCACCTTAGATGCAGCGACAAGGTACCTTTGTGATAGGGACATATCACCTGAAACAAAGCGACAAGGTACCTTTGTGAAAGGGACATATCACCTTAAACGCAGCGATAAAGTCACTTTGTGATAGAGACATATCACCTGAAACAAAGCGACAAGGTACCTTTGTGAAAGGGACATACCACCTTAACCGCAGCGATAAAGTCACTTTGTGATAGAGACATACCACCGTAGACGTGTCGACAATCGCCGGGTTTTGGAAGCGTTTAAATTAGCTTTGTAGCTGGGTTCAAGTTCTTTAGACGACTCCCATCTGTTAATGTTTTGTTGTCACTGCGTTTAAATATTAATTTTGAAGAACTTATACGAGGTGACAACGTTTGTAGATCTGCAAGCGTCTAAATTGGCTGTGTCGCTGGGTTCGAGTTCTTTAGACGACTCCCATCAGTTAAAGGTTTTTTGTCACAGCGTTTAGAAATTTCTTAGAGTGCAGTGATTTTTCGCACAAAGATGGGTAAGTTGGTCGGAAATGACATAAATTACTAATTAGCATAACTTGACATAGTTCCCGAGGGACCTGGGGAAATCTCATTTCCACGCTCGCGCACGTCGGCAATAGCATTGTAGCGGAGCAACGGATGGAAGTGATTTTTTGTATAGAATTAGTTGTGGAGGTGGGAAGTGACAAAGCTTGTTACTCAAAATAGCGCGATATAGTTCCTGAGGGATCTGGGTAAAACTCATGTCCACGCTCCACTCACCCTCGAAGACAGTCATACAAACGAAGCCGCGGGCAAAAGCTACTTTACAAATAATTTAGGTTTTTAAGGGAGGTCACTTACACGGATTTCTCCTGGAATAATGAAGTAGTTCTTATTATTTCATAGTTATTAATTTTTTGAAAAAATAAAAAACTACCTGGATTTGTATGGGAGGTACCTTATTCCGATTTTTCTTGAAACAACGAACTGCCGCGTACTACAGGCCGTATAAAGTAATAGTAACATACCGAGTTTCATCAAAATTGTTCGAGCCATTTTTGAGTAAACAACTGTTTTTTTTGTTTTTTTTATTCACAATTGGTAAGCCCTTGGCATCATCTTACCTGATGGTAAGTGATGATGATGCCGATGATGGAAGCGGGCTTACCAAGATTCCCCAACGCAATGGAGAACTGGCTATCTTATCTTCAAGCCGGAACACATCAATGTTGTTAACACTGATGTTTGGCGGCAAGACTTTGATAAAATGGTGGTAGCTAGCTAGGCGGGCTTAGAAAATGCCCTACCACCAACCAAAACGAGTCTTACAAGTTGACCCCACCGGGAATCGAACCCGCGACCTCCTGGTGTAAAGCGAATGGACTATCCATTACGCCACGGAGACGGTTGTCCGTAAAGTCGGTTTATGGACGAAAGGCTTTGGTCGATATTTAAGAACCCCGAAACTGCCGTGCGCTGAACTGTTCCAGCAGGTCCCGTTGTCGTTTTACTAAATGTGACGTATATCCTTGCCTTACAAAGGACTGAAATTGTTTTTTTACTTTTCATAAATCCTAATTATTTTATTTTTGTGAGATTAATCTCATTTTTTGTAACTTTTGAGACTGATTATTTTCAAGAATAACTAAAGAGACTTAATTTTGCATGTTTGAGACTGATTAATACTACAATGTTGGATAAGTATATGTTCATCATCATCATATCAGCCGAAGGACGTCAACTGCTGGACATAGGCCTCCCCCAAGGATCTCCACGAGGACCGGTTCTGCGCTGCCCGCATCCAGCGGCTTCCCGCGACCTTCACCAGGTCAATGATCCACCGAGAGGGAGGCCTGCCTACACTACGCTTTCCGATGCGCTCGAGAACTTTACTGCCCCAACGGCCATCTGTTCTACGAGCAATGTGCCCCGACCACTGCCACTTAAGTTTAGCAATTCTGAGAGCTATGTCGGTTACTTTGGTTCTCCTACGGATCTCCTGGTTTCTGATTCGATTCAGAGAAACTCCGAGCATAGCACGATCCATTGCCCTTTGGGTGACCTTGAGCCTTCTTATGAGGCCCATAGTAAGCGACCATGTCTCAAGCGACCATATATATATATATATATCCAACTTGAGAGATAGGATAGGGTAGGGTAGGGTAGGGTAGTGTAGGGTAGGGTAGTGTAGGGTAGGGTAGGGTAGTGTAGTGTAGGGTAGTGTAGAGTAGTGTAGGGTAGGGTAGTGTAGTGTAGTGTATGTAGGGTAGGGTAGGGTAGTGTAGGGTAGTGTAGTGTAGTGTAGTGTAGTGTAGGGTAGGGTAGTGTAGGGTAGGGTAGTGTAGTGTAGTGTAGGATAGGGTAGGGTAGGGTAGGGTAGTGTAGGGTAGGGTAGTGTAGGGTAGGGTAGGGTAGTGTAGTGTAGGGTAGTGTAGAGTAGTGTAGGGTAGGGTAGTGTAGTGTAGTGTATGTAGGGTAGGGTAGGGTAGTGTAGGGTAGTGTAGTGTAGTGTAGTGTAGTGTAGTGTAGGGTAGGGTAGGGTAGTGTAGGGTAGGGTAGGGTAGTGTAGGGTAGGGTAGTGTAGTGTAGTGTAGGGTAGGGTAGTGTAGTGTAGTGTATGTAGGGTAGGGTAGGGTCGTGTAGGGTAGGGTAGTGTAGTGTAGTGTAGGGTAGTGTAGGGTAGGGCAGGGCAGTGTAATGTAATGTAAGGCGGTACGAAGTTCGCCGGGACAGCTAGTAGTTATATAAGTATATGTTACAAACATTAATAATGTTGTCATAATAAAAGATTTTAAACTGAATACGGTGTTGGTTTACTTTTCTGTCATCATAAACCCTTAGGCCCGGTTAGATACAATGGTTGGTACTAAAATTTTCCAAGATGGCGGCGGGAACATGGAAAACTGACCCCAGATTTGACTTCTCCGGACCATTTTAGGTAGTTTGTTCGCCTGAAATTGGTGTAGTTTCGTCGCCGGTCTGATAGGGCTAACCCATATCCGTCCAGTAAGTAGTTTGGGGAGCAGTGGACGGAAGTACAGACAGACACACACACTCACATATATATTTTTTTGTTTTTAGACTCTACTAGTGTAAGACAATCGATCCCCATTAAAATGTCAACTTTGATTTTTTTGCCATCACAATAACTTGCTCACTCCTTAGTCGATCGAAAGTAAAAAAGATAGCGTGTGAGCTTCGAAACGAGTTTCATCATCATCATATCAGCCGAAGGACGTCCACTGCTGGACATAAGCTTCCCCCAAGGATCTCTGCCAGCCCCAGGTCACCAGGTCATCGGTCCACCGAGTGGGAGGCCTGCCTACGCTACGCTTTCCGGTGCGTGGTAGCCACTAGTAGTCACGTGGTAGTGGAGTTTACTTATAGTGAAACTTCTAGTTTTGACGTCCCTGAGCCCTGACGCTGAGCTGGGCCTTCGGTCACGCGGCTTAGACTGTTTGGCAATGAAGCCTTAGCCTTCCTGATATAAAACGTGAGCAAAACAACGTGAATAAACAAGTGAACACAGGTTTTCACTCCCCATCTATAAACCGTTTCTTAAGACTAACCTTACTCGAAGAAATCTCCAAGCTTTCCGTTCCACTGCAGTATGGTTTCGTGCGAAAATAACATTGTTATGAAATAATGGTTTCCACAGATACAGTTGTTATCGAGGTTATAGTTAAACACTAAAGCCGTAATATATGTCATGTTTAACCGCCTCCGTAGCCCAGAGGCAAAGTTCACTGGCTTTAGACACGAGGTCGTGGGTTCGATTCTCGGCGGGGTCATTTGTAAGACTCGGTTTGGTTGGTGGTAGGGCATTTTCTAAGCCCGCCTGGCTAGCTACCACCATCTTATCTAAGTCTTGCCGCCAAATATCAATGTTGATATCATTGGTATGTTCCGGCATGAAGATAAGGTAGCCATTTCCCCATTGCGTTGGGGAATCTTGGTAAGCCCGCTTCCATCTTCGGCAACATCGTCACTTACCACCAGGTGAGATGTTGTCAAGGGTTTACCAATTGTGAAAAAAAATAATAGGAGATAATCTCCGCAACTACTCCTTCGATTTCAAAAATTCTTTCACCATATGTAGAATGGACCTTCAGAATGAACATAGGCTAAAAAAAATCGCATCGTGCCTCCTCATTCCTCAACATCCACGCACCCCCGACACCTACGCGGGCAAACTGCTCCTATTCAATAACCGTCAACAATACATTTGTCAAAATTGACGTCGAGTTTTCGAATAGAATAAAAGCGTTCTTGTGGAAAGTATTTTCTTCTCTCATTTGCGTGCGATTCGGACTAAATGGTTGTGGTCTATATTATGTTTAATTTTGTTTGAATATTGTACAGGCTCGGATAGAACTAGGTATTTATTTGGCATCTACATACTACAGTCAAAGAATATATATAAATACTAACATAGTGGTCAGCAGTTCTGTTTGCAGATATTATTAAAATTTCGATAATCGTTTTGCATTTTTGGCATATTGAAGCAGTAAATATACTTAGTTATGGTGAGTTTGAATTCTTTTGTTGTGCAATAAGTTTCTTGTTATTCGTGCAGTAGTAAAGTTTGTTAGAATAAACAGGGCTTGTAGACGATGAAATGGATTTTGCTAAAGTGTCTTTCGGTATTGAGTAACCAACCCTATCTGAAGTGTGGTTCCATAATTAAAGTGTTTTTTTTTACTCTGTTGCTAGGTATTTAATAAAAAAAATTCGGTCGATAATAGGTAGTATGTATGTTTGTATATCCGCAATTCTGAAATGTGGGTGTTTAGTATCTATATTAGGGATGCCTCGATACGCCTTTTTGCCGATACGATACCGATACCGATACTCTTATAAAAATATCGGCGATACTGATACCGATACCGATAAATAAATAAAATAAATAAATATTCTGGGAAAAATCACACATGGTCATCTGGCCCCAAAGTAGGATTCCCTGTGTTATGGGAACCAGAGACTGATATAAATACTTATATACACTTATTGAATTCAAAAAGGAAGGTAGAATAAATAAAACACAGTTAATTAATAGTTTTAGTAATCAAAATTAACATTTATAAGATTTTAATTTAAAAAACAAAGCATTCTTAAGTTTTGCGGGCAAAGGCGATTTCGCAAGTGTGTTTGAATAAGACCTGCGGTGGGAAATAGTTTCTCAGATGCGACAGATGCCTCGTTTGCAACGGAATAGATGGGACAACACGTGCGTTTACATTACATTTTTAAAGCGCGAAATTTAAAAAGTATCGTTGAATCTGCCATAAAAATATCGCCGAAACCGATATATCGGCAAACCCGAAGTATCGCCGATATATCGGTATCGGATGCATCCCTAATATAGATTAAATACATATAGATGTGTTTTAGCACCTATGTATTTATGTCAGCCTCTGGTTCCCAAAGGGAAGGGAATCTTTTATTTGGAGCTAGATGACTTGTGATTTGTCCTTTGAATATTTATATTTTTATTATATTTGTATGGCCATCGTAATTCATTATGTAAATAATAAACCAATTTGCGTAAACTTAGTTGACATATTCGTAGGGCGCTGCACTTAAAAAAAATTATAAATACATTAGAAAGAAAGAAAGAAAGAAATAAAGTTTTTCGGCAAAAAGTAAATAGAAAAAAAAATACAATATTAGGTACTTAATTTAAATAAACTATAGCTAAAGAAATATATTGAAAAGCAACTTCAGAAGAAGGCAATAACTCTCATTTCGTAACTATCAAAGTTTCGAGGCAGCGAAGTCCTATAAGATCACATGTGTTTTTTGCATTCGCTACACACTGACTGCTTAATTGCTTTCTTATTACGTCGTAGAACCTGAAAAACTCTGAAGTCTACACGCCTTAGTGCGCCTTACACGAAATAGTTAACTCTATAGGTAGTCGCGACTCAGCTTACGTAGATGTTCGCCTTGAAGATGCTTCAAAATTTTCAAAATTTTGATACTGGGGTCCTTTAAATTAGATCAATAAATACCATAATATAGCTACTAGTACAGAATGATACAAGTGAGCTATGATGACCAATGCTCACGAGTGTCATACAACGTTTATCAACACACTTACGAGAAAATAAGTTGAAGAAAACCTAAAATCTTTTTTTAGTAACAGCATTTATTTGAAAAGGGTTTTTATTCTCATAGACCAAATGCACACCGCACGTTTCAAAATTAAAAAAGGTAAGCTTAGTATTTCATATGATTCTATTGAAAATAAAAGACGATCCTTGGACCTTGATTCCACCTCCATAGTTTTTCATCAGATCAACTTAAAAATACCAAAAAGATCTATCGTCACCGCGAATACGGATTCACACCAAAAGCCAGCTCAATCGGAGCCCTGGAAGTCGCTTTAAAATCGATTGCAAGATTGGACCTAAACAAACATACATACTCGTACATACATACATACAAACATTGCAAGTTAAATAAAAGCTTTTGAAAATAAATGAAACATCATTATCATCATCATCATCATATCAGGCGAAGGACGTCCACTGCTGGACATAGGCCTCCCCCAAGGATCTCCTCGACGAACGGTTCTGCGCTGCCCGCATCCAGCGGCTTCCCGGGGCACATTGTAGTTGGAAATTGCATGTAACATTAGTATGTGACCGACTCAGCAGGTTTTCCTTTGCACTTCGCCGTCTCCGCAATATTACTTCCATTGAAAGTGCATTACTGGCATACCACGCTTACGTTGCATCAGTTCTGCAATATGGCCTCATCATTTGGGGAAATTGCACTGACATACAAATGGTTTTTAGGATGCAAAAGAAATGTGTAAGATCATTCTGTGGCGCGGGTTTTTTGGACTCCTGCAGGCCGCTTTTTATAAAATATAAATTACTTACGCTCTTCAGTCTTTATATAAAACAACTGTGTCTGTTTGTGAAGGAGCATCCTGAATACTTCCCTCCCCCACCCATACCTTTAAGACAATTGCGACTTAGGAAAGCCAATACAGTACTAATACCCAAATATAAGTTGACAATGGCACAGAAAAATGTTTGTTTTATGGCAGCAAAAGTATACAACGCTTTACCTGACGAAATAAGAATGTTGTCTGGCGGAATATTTAAAAAAAACCTGCATAAATGGTTAATACATAAATGTTTTTACTCAATGAAAGAATTTATACCTTGACATAAAATATATGAATAATAATGTAATTAAGACAATTCCCTTTAAATATTTGCACGCTTAAATTATGAGCAGGTTTTGAAATGAACTTTTTAATTTATTGTTAACACCAAATTTTGTACTCGAAACTAAGCAAATAAATTATATTTCATTTCATTTCATTTCATTTCATTTCATTGCTCGTAGAACAGATGGCCGTTGGGGCAGTAAAGTTCTCGAGTGGCGACCACGCACCGAAAAGGCAAGCCTCCGACTCGGTGGACCGATGACCTGGTGAAACATCATTAACTTGCTTTACAAACCAAACGTACGAGTAAAAGTTTTAGACATGAAGGAAAATAAATGTGCGTAAAATGAAAAGTTAAATGAATGAATATACTGAAACATGTATTCATGTATTCTGAGATATTCGTTTATTTTTATAAATACTAGCTGTCCCGGCGAACTACGTTCCACCTTACACTACACTATACTACCCTACCCTACCCTAATCTACCCTACACTACACTACACTACCCTACCATACACTACACTACACTACACTACACTACACTACACTACACTACATAAGAACCTTCTCCTGACAATAACGAACTCGACAAAAAAAGAATTAGCGAAATCGGTCCAGCCGTTCACGCGCGATGCCGTGACCAAGGGAAATAGGGATTCATTTTTATATATATGTATAGATTTCATCATTTATCACACTAACAAAGTAAACAAGCGTCGGTGGCTCAACTGGTAACGACTCGGTCCATCTAACCAGAGGTACCGGGTTCAAATCTGGACGGCCAATGTACCAATGAGCTTTTCAAAAACTTACGTACATATCATTACCGATTGTTTTAACTGTGAAGTAAAACATCGTGAGGAAACCTGCACAGGCCTGCGAAGAAACTCGAAGGTTGTGTTTGAAGTCGACCAACCCGCATTGGGCCCGCGTGGTCGACTAAGGCCTAATCGCCCTGATTCAGGGTAGGCTCGAGCCCCTCGGTGGGGACGTCTACGAGCTGATATAATAATAAAAAAACACACTAATATTATAAAGGCCAGAAGTTGGGAGTGTGTGAGTTTGTATGTTTGTTACTTCTTCACGCAAAAACTACTGAACGGATCTGGCTGAAATTTGGTAGGTAGACAGATTAGGACCTGGATTAACACATAGGCTTTTTGCACGCTCGCGAGCCGCCCTCGAAAAGTCATAGAAACGTTGTCCACGCCGCGGGAAACAGCTAGTTTCCTATAATTTCATGACCTGCCCGATTCTATGATTAGCCGCTAATATCCTATACTATTAAACAAGCAATATTGTTATGTTATATATCACGTTCTCGAAAACCGCCTCTGTAGCCCAGAGGCAAAGTTCGCTGGCTTTACACAGGAGGTCGCGGGTTCGATTCCCGGCAGGGTCAATTGTAAGACTCGGTTTGGTTGGTGGTAGGGCATTTTTTAAGCCCGCCTGGCTAGCTACCACCATCTTAGCTAAGTCTTGCCGCCTAATATCAATGTTGATATCATTCGTGTGTTCCGGCATGAAGATAAGATAGCCAGTTCCCCATCGCGTTGGGGAATCTTGGTGAGCCCGCTTCCATCTTCGGCAACGTCATCACTTAACATCAGGTGAGATGTTGTCAAGGGTTTACCAATTGTGAAAAAAAAACGGCTCTAACGATTTCGTTGAAATTTTTACGGGGGCGAAAAATTTGATCTAGCTCTAGATCTCATCTTTGGGAAATTAGTTTTCCTGAGTTTTGAGAGTCGAACGAAACCCCTTGACGCGGGCAGCGCAGGACCAGTCATTGCGGATACCCTTGGAGGAGGCCTGTGTGCAGCAGAGGACGTCTTTTCAGCTGATCTGATGATAAGGCAGTTCAAGTTCGTTTATTGAATCTTTTGGAACTTACTGTACAAATTGAGTTTTTTTTGTACAAATAGGTTATCATCAGTGGGTAACTTTATGGGTTTAATACGGTCCCTTCTTCAAAGTTCGGTAAATCCCCGGGTAGAAGGTACTTATACTTACCTACTGAGCCTCCTAAGTAGATAGCTTTACGTACACTACAACTTCGGGATTCTGAGAGGCAGTTATATCTATTACAAGGAAGCTTTATTAGCGGTAGTTTTCACAATTTGCAACACCGCTTATTGAAATGTGTTTGACTATTCCAGCTCTATGATACTAGATACCACCAGTGAGCTTTATCGATGTGATAGTACATAGTATTTGCGATACTATATAGTATTTACGGTGACAGTACATAGTATTTCGATGAATACCTCACGTAAGATAATTAGAGGTATAGTGGCTTCTTAAAAACGTATTTACTACTTTCCTAATAATGGCTCAACATAACTTTTTAGCTACAATCCATGATTTACGGAGTATGGTTGTGTGTTACCTACTGAAAGATAAGATGAAATAATATATTCATTTACTCAGAGCCTACACAAGCAAAAATATTAAAAAGTACTGTTATCATTTTTTTTTGTTTTTTTTTATTTCATGAACAGACAATCTGTGTGCGAAACAATTTTAAAAACTTAAATCTAATAACATAATATTCAATTTCATGTTAACATTTTATAAAAACAAATTTAATGTCAAATATAAAACAAATTTAATGTCAAATATAAAGTAAATTAATGTAAAATTTCAATGTCACAATTTTAAAAGTCATCAAAAGAATAACAATTTTTATCCAACAAAACCAATTTTAATTTTTTCTTGAAAATGTCAACCCTAGTTTCTACCTTTAATTCTGTCGGAAGTCTATTAAAGAATGCCACGGATTGATACAGTGGGCAATGGTTCACAACATTTAAACATGGCTCGATAACGTGGTGTAAGTCCTTTCTCCTAGTACCCATACGCAAATTCATCATCTTATCGGATTCAAAAACTAATCTCTGTTTTACCAAATCCACTAAAAGAACAAGAATATAGAGACCAGGAACCGTTAATATTTTGTATTTTTTAAAATAGTCCCTACAGGATTCCCACGGAGGAATTCTAGCTATTGTTCTTAATAGCCCTCTTTTGGAAAGTAAAAGCTTTTGTCAAATTATACTTATAGCTACTTCCCCAATACTTAATACTATAACGCAACTTTGATTCGATTATGGCAAAGTAAACAGATTTCAACTGTTCCAACGTCAACACATCTCTTAGGCTTCTTAAAGCATAACAAGCCGAGCTAATTAAACTTTCCAGTATATTTAGTTCTGGTTTCCAATTTAGTAATGAGTCAATTTGTATACCCAAAAATTTTACCGATTTTTAGTTATTAACTTAACACTACGATGTGACATGCTTGTGTATTTTGCTAATTGATACTAACATTACACAACCTTATTATTGCTAACTCAACAGAGTAGGTAGGTATATCAATTTAATTACGTTCTCGTTTGCACCGCATAGTGCATATCCTATTAACTTGGATCACCAGTTTGTATACAAAATGTTATTATTATCGCCGTAATAAATCGGGATTAGTTTGACAACATAATAACATGGACTGAATCTACCATTTTATCTTTTTTCCAGTGTTTAATAAGAGCGTCGGTGGCGTAACAACTAGGGCCGCCGCCTCCTGTCCGGGAGGTCGTGGTTCGAATCCTGCCACGTACTAATGTGATTATGAATTTAGATTTCATATGTATGTTTATCCGACGCTCTTACGGTGAAGGAAAACATCGTGAGGAAACCTGCACGCGCCTGCGAAAAAAATCGCAGGTGTGAAGTCGACCAACCCGCACTGGTCGACTATGGACCGATCGCCCTAATTCAGGGTAGGCACGAGCCCCTCGGTGGGGACGTATATGAGCTGATATGACAGTGTAAATCGATTTAAGTTTGAAGGAACTCTTCTTAGAGTAAAACTCACATCTTGTCCTTTGTAGACTGAAATAAAAAAAATGAGTGTATTTTTTTTTGCAAAGACAATACTGTTGAGACCTCCATGCCTTTGAAATACCAAAAGGATCAATTGTGAAACCAAATTTTATCTCAAATGGACCTCTAATGGTCTGCACAGACGGGCTGCACTTGGACTGAATTCCAGCGCCAAATTTGCAGCAGCTAACCAGCGGTACACAATAGTGTAATAGTAGTAATAACTAAGCCCTCTGTCCGTCTATAGTCCGTCTATCTGTCTGTCAGCGGGCTGTTTTTCATAAACCATAATAGGCAGAAAGCTGAAGTATTCACAGCTGCTATAAAAACAGATAATAAAAATTGAAATTTTAATGGTGTAAAACGCGTGTTTTAAAGGTTTTTTTATTACTTTTCAACCGACTTCCAAAAAGGAGGAGGTTCTCAATTCGACCGTATGTTTTTTTTTATTATGTGTGTTACCTCAGAGCTTTTGACTGGGTGAACCGATTTTGATGATTATTTTTTTGTTGGAAAGGAGATATCCAAAGGGCGGTATCATGATAAAAAAACCAGGATCTGATGATGGCATCCCAGAGAAATCGAGAGGAACCTTGGTTTCCTGTTTGAAGTCGATTTTTTTTGTTCAAAATTATTGTATGGAGAGTGCGTGCTACTCTTCCCTCTTAAAACTGATATTTGAATAAACATATGCTTTGCTTCAACTTGTTTCACCCTCTTGCAAGGCGACCACCATGGTTTCGGTACAAACCAAGAATGTGACTTGCTGTATTGAGATTAAGCCATTTTTTTAATTCGATGGTATTAACCGTGTAGGGTGTGTAGCGCCAAGGAGGCTCGATTCGAATTGTCGTCGCTTCTCCCCTGTTCCTATTTAGCCCCTTCTCCTCAGACCCCCGTAGAATCGCGATCGTGAGTGAAGGTAAGGCGCTAAGCCTGCGCGCGCACGCAAAATCAATACGTTGATGCTACGCACAAATACGGCTAGAGCTGTCATGGCCAGCTATCGATATTAATTGCTCCTGTCCCGCCAATAGAGGCGAGGTGTGCAATTCCAACTGTTTTAAAACTGGTATATTTTTCGTGAAATTGTGCGGTTTTCCGCTCAAGTTGATTGGAGCCGCGGATTTTTTTTTTTTTTTTATGAGAGTCATCGGATAGACGGAATAAAAAAGTTTAGCTTGTTCCGATTGAACGAGTTGCAGCGAATAGATATGGCACAGGATGATAAATTTATCTTGTTCGACACTATTGTAAGTGTGCGTTTCAGTGCCTTTGTGTCGATTGAACCGCCTCCGTGGCGTAATAGATAGTCCATTCGCTTTACACCAGGAGGTCGCGGGTTCGATTCCCGGTGGGGTCAACTTGTAAGAATTGGTTTGGTTGGTGGTAGGGCATTTTCTAAGCCCGCCTGGCTAGCTACCACCATCTTATCTAAGTCTTGCCGCCAAACATCAGTGTTTACAACATTGATGTGTTCCGGCTTGAAGATAAAATAGCCAGTTGCCCCATTACATTGGGGAATCTTGGTAAGCGCGCTTCCATCTTCGGCACCATCGTCACTTACCATCAGGTGTGATGATGCCAAGGGTATACCAATTGTGAATAAAAAAAAAGATACTAAAAATACGTAAAAGTAACAATAGCAATGATTACACAGTGATACTTTTTCTTCAATTGCAGCTGTATGATTGTGTATACTAACGAAAGCCCGAATGAATCGTTCACTATTTTCAAAAGTGATATTATTTACTCCACACAAGGGGCACCTCGGCTGGTTCGCCATAAGGGAGAAGGCTATTTATCAACAGACTGTCCGAGCTACTGTCATCCGCAGCCACTGTTCACTAAGAACAGCGTGGTGGTTCGAAGGGTGTGGGGTTCCCTAAACATGCAGTGCAATAAGGGTCCTGGCTAGATGAACCGTCATTTTTATAGCGCGCAGTCTCTCCGTTCTACCATCTTTTTTTTTAAATGCATAATTGGTAAACCCTTGACAACATCTTACCTGGTGGTAAGTGATGATGTTGCCGAAGATGGAAGCGGGCTTACCAAGATTCCCCAACGCAATGGGGAACTGGCTATCTTATCTTCATGCCGAAACACACCAATCGTATCAACATTGATATTTGGCGGCAAGACTTAGATAAGATGGTGTTAGCTAGCCAGGCGGGCTTAGAAAATGCCCTACCACCAACCAAACCGAGTCTTACAATTGATCCCGCCGGGAATCGAACCCGCGACCTCCTGTGTAAAGCCAGTGAACTTTGCCTCTGAGCTACGGAGGCGGTTGAAACTTTGTCGTACCTTATTCAAGATATTTATTCCAAATAGGTGCAAATTACACTCTTTCTGATAGTCATAAAATAGTGATTACATAATTACATTTGTAAACAATCAAGAAATAAACAATCATTAGTTAATAACGTCAAAATCCAATCCGTGATATAAAAAAAACAACATTAGAACATGAAAACAATATGACACGAGAAGTTACACATTAAAATTATTGAATGTCATGAACGCCTTTGACAAGTGTAGGCCAGTTCACACGGACAGCACCCGGTCACGAGTATAACGCGAGAGTCAGCCATCGCTCCAATCAAATATTAGAGGGACAGGAACGACCCGGCTCCCGTTGCGCCACTTCTTATATTTGAAGAAGGTTGTTATCTGAATAAACATAATGATTTAACTAACTGACGGCATTGTATTGAGTATCACTTAATTTCTCAAGCGTATAAAATGTGGCAAATTTATCAAAAGTTTTAGCTTACTAACTAACGAGTACATGCCTTGATCAAATTTGAACTTCCACTTCCAGATTGAGTAACCGCCCACGTGTTATTGGCACTTTTTTTATTCAACCACCCAATACTTTACCGCCTAATTTGTTTTATATTAAAGTGACAAAGGCGAATAAGTTATACAAAAATGATTAAGTTTTGCATCCATTAAGAAAAGAGTCGGGAGACGACAGATCTTCCAGGGGACCACTATAGGCCGTTTGGGGACAGCGCTAGATTATATGCTCTATGGTCTGACTCTCTTTACCGCACACAAGCAGTGCAGAATCCCTCCATCCCCATTAATCACCCATCAATAAATACTTTAGTATTGCCGCCAAACATCAGTATTAACAGCATTGATGTGTTCCGGCTTGAAGATAAGAGAGACAGATCCCCATTGCGTTGGGGAATCTTGGTAAGCCAGTTTTCATCTTCGGCATCATCGACACTTACCGTCAGGTGAGATGATGCCAAGGTCAATTGCCAATACCTATTGTCAAAAAAAATAAAAAAATAAAAAACTTATTTTTTTTACGAATGTTAAAACATAGCAGAGTTTTAGAAGGTTTTCTATTTTGAAGTCATGACGAATTAACTATACAAAGTTCTTAGATTAAAGTAAATATGCTGGTGTCTTTTAGAAGGTAGATAAATAAAAAAGCATTGAAGATTTACTGAAGTCGTGAAACAAAAACTTTTCTGAAGTATTTCCTCCAAAAACTGTGTCAATTAAACTCGGGTGTTACGGATTTCCAATTTCCCTGGAGTCGTTTTAAGGAATCAAGCAATTTTGCGGCGAAACGCAGATGCCGGGACTTATAATGAAAGTTTTTGTCAATTTTAATCACGCCCCTAGGGACTGCAGCAGGGACGTAGTCAGGGAAACTTCGCCAAAGGTTCAAACGTTAAAATTACAAAACGTTCAAATTACAAAGTTTGAGACCAAAAACAAGAAGTACGCCTTTCGCTGGGATTTTCGAGCAATGTTTGTGCATTACATTAACTTAAAGTGGTTACATTAAGGAAATGCAGTTCAAAATGGTATGCACATTTTCGTTCCAAAAATTTGCTTCAATTTAAATTGACCCTAAGCTTTTGCAAAGGAAAATTTTATGTCAACGTGGAACTTGAAGAGTTTCCTGGAGAAAAGTGCATTTAACCACCTCCGTGGCGTAATGGTGAAGTCCATTAGCTTCACATCAGAAGGTCACGGGTTCAATTCCCGGCGAAGTCTTACTTACTTGGCTTGGAAGGTGAAAAGACATTTTCTAAGCTCGCTTGGCTACCACCATCTTATTTAAGTCTTGCAGCCAAATATCAATATTAAAGTAAAGAGTTCCCCATTGCGTTGGGGAATCTTGGTAAGCCCGCCTCCATCTTTGGCATCATCGTCACTTACCATCAAATGAGATGCTTATCAATTGTGAATTAAAAAAAATATTATCAATGCGACTCTACTTTTTTTTTTGAAACCTTACAGCAAAATAGTAACAGTCAACAAACTTATAAATTGTCCTATGCTATAAACAAGTTTTCACCAATAGATGTTAAAAAATAACTTATTAAATAAATACTTATATCTTAAATAAATACTTGTACATACTTTGATCTAGCGATGATTAATCCGTACAATAAATAAATTAGTTAGTCCTCCACCCAGCAAGTAAGAATTTCTAGGATGAATAAATAAAGAGGAGGGGACAGAAGGGATAGGAACTAGGAGTGCCTCTTACTCTGGCCCTGGTAAGGACTGGCCTTGTCCAATTAATTGGACTTTATAGCGCCGTTCATTATATCTATTAACGGTCGCCGTTCCAGAAATTAAAGTGAGAGGTTTGCGAACAGTTTTGTTAAGAGGAAACGCGAGCGCCATTTTTTATCTACAAACGTAGTCCCCTGTTTCCTCCCTGGATAATGTCAATATAGCAAAAAAATGTTTTTCCATCAAACCTATATCTACCATGGCCATGCCCCTATGTTTTGTTTTTTCCCATATTCTAATTACAAAAGGAAGTAGGAGCATTCAAAAACTGAGAAAATTGCCCAAATGAAACGTCATTTTCAGACACCCACCAAAAAAATTATACGCATATAAACAAAAAAAGGAAAACATAGAGGCATAGTTAAAGCGTTTTTTAAATTATTTTTGAAAAAAATATTATTATTGCTCAAGTTTTGGAGGGGGGAAATAGGAACTACGAAATGCTATTTTGGTCAATTATAGTGCCTTTTATCGTTCTGCACTGCAGTTCTCCCTTTCTTGCTGTATACGGAGAGGTTTGGGGGAGGGAGACAACAACTTTTTATTCAAATACCTATTCTTTAGACCGCGTTTCCTCTTAATGCAGATCGTGAATATAATGGTGGCTGTTAAGTATGTTGGGAGATGCTGTGATGAGATGAATAAAAATGCAATTAATATAATTAAGTACACCGTCCACTTAATTGCATTTTTGCTAATTTGCTTTAGATTTTTTGCCTTCAAATAAACTGTTTTCTTTTTAGAAACGTTTATTTAACTTGCAATGTTCGTTTGTTGTCGCCTTCAAATCTTGCGATCGATTTTAGGGCGACTTCCAGGTGTCCGATTGAGCTGAAATTTGGTATGAAGCAGTATTCCTGGTGACAATAGATCCTTTTGGTATATTGAAGTTGATCTGATGTTGATCTACGCAGATGGAATCAAGGTCCTAGAATCATCTTCTGTTTTTATCAAATCATACAAAATGTTGTACCTCTCAGAGCGGCTTTTTTAAATTTAGAGTCAAAATCCTTATATGACATTCTCATTTGGCACACTGAACATACAAACTCTTTTCAAATAAAACCTTTTAACCTAAAAGTTTTTAGGTTTTTCGAATTGAGTTACTAAAGGAAAATGTGAAATTATGTTCAGGAGGTAATGCGCGTAGCTCTTACTTCAGTCTCTTACTTTAACTACTCAAAATTAACAAAATATCAATATTTATGTTCGAAATAAGTGCATGTTAACACTCTTTCTGTTGGTCATAAGATAGCGATTACATTACATAATGTCAGATTGTGAAAACATTATGAACAAACAAATGTCAATAAAATCATTGATCTGTTACAAATAATGTCATTTGGACATGAAAACAATACGACAAGAGAAGTAAATCAAAAATGCAGCTAGGTATATCTTTTGATGTTATCACTATGTCACTACCATCTATGAAAGCAAGAAATCGAAATTAATTATCAGTGTACCATAAATAAATTCAAGGAAAAAGCGAATCAAGTGTATCACTCAATTCATTTTTCGGTTAGTATAATTTATTTTTATTATTTCTTTTTAATTAAATTTCATTTTTATATTTACCTATTATCACGATTATCACATCAGTCGAAAGACGTCCACTGCTGGACAAAGGCCTCCACCAAGCATTACCACGACTACCAGTCCTGCACTGCCAGCACCCATATTTATTATAACAGCTCATATACGTCCCCACCGAGGGGCTCGAGCCTACCCTGAATCAGGGCGATTAGGCCTTAGTCGACCACGCTGGCCCAGTGCGGTTGGCAGCACCCATAACGGCTACATCCCTATCCCTACTTCCCTACTAATATTATAAATGTGAAAGTAACTCTGTCTGTCTGTTACGCTTTCCCGCAAAAACTACTGAACGGATTTGGCTGAAATTTGGTAGGTAGACAAATTAGGACCTGGGTTAAGACATAGGCTACTTTTTACCACGCTCGCGAGCCGCTTGCGGCTCGCGCACTGCGCACCCTCGAAAAGTCATAGAAATGTGGTCCACGCGGGTGAAGCCGCGGGAATCAGCTAGTAATATATAAACTATAAAATATTTCTTACTATGGGAACGATTATTTAAATCGGATCCCAGCCCTCGGGATCTCCGGTACACTGGGGACTGGGGCCTCGAACAAGTTTGGTGAAGCCTGTAAGTGACTGTGATTCATAAGGCTTTTGCACTTCCACCCCCAAAGAGAATGGAAAGAAATACAGGCGTCGTTAAGTGTAGCAACACTTACCAGATTTCATTGTTTTTATGCATGTATAATGTATATAGGTAAAGTAGTTGGTTTTAGTTTTTGTGTATCGTAGTTTCTAAGCTTATGTCAGGCCTCCGTCACTCCATGTACTTGCGCGCTATAATAACCTACCGCCCGGCCGAGCGTTCTCGGGCCGTTTGCGGACCCAATTCAGTGCGGTTTTCACAAACGAAGCGCACGCACGTATTTCAATTTAAATCGTTTCGTTCGTTCGTACGCGTACCTACGATGCCGTCTGGTGCCTTATGTGCTGTAGATGGGTGCAAATCAAGCAAAAGAAGAGATAAACACCTAACATTTTTCCATTTACCTGTCAATGAAGAAAGGTAAGTGATAAACTATTACTATTTTTTGTCGTTTTAAAATTATTTTTAATACTAGGTATACTAAGCATTAGCTAGTTCTCTTTATTACACTGTGGCATTAGCTTGCCTTTCAGACACAGATTTACATTTTTTTGTTACATAGAAACGTCATACTTACCTTAAACACTATTTTAACAACGCTTAAAAAGCTATTTTTATTAAAATAAAATTGTGATAATATGTGAGTCGCAGGCGCGGCGACCTGTCTCAACTTGTCGTGCTGTTAGCGCACACAAACACTTGTGACATAACTATTTAGTAATCTGTGCTTGTGATTCGGTTTTATGCGATTTGTAAAAAATATACATGGTGAAATATTTCTATGAGGAATTTCTAAATTATGACTACACACACTATATACACTACCCTACCCTACACTACTCTACACTACCCTACATTACACTACCCTACCCTACACTACCCTAACCTACCCTACATACACTACACTACACTACCCTACACTACACTACCCTACCCTACACTACACTACCCTACCCTACCCTACACTACCCTACCCTACCCTACCCTACACTACCCTACCCTACTCTACACTACACTACACTGCCCTACCCTACACTACCCTACCCTACCCTACATAAGAACCTTCTCCTGACAATAACGAACTCGACAAAAAAAAAGCCAAATCGGTCCAGCCGTTCTCGATTTATGCGCTTACCAACACATTTTGTGATTCATTTTTATATTATAGATAGATAGATAAATGATACAATTTTAAACTACCACCTATAAGTCAAAACATATTCACAGTTCTCAATAACATAGACACAAAAAGTTATGTTAATTTAATTTTATCGAAGAGGCAGCCCTGCGACCGCGCGGTGTGAAGCAAGTACTGCGGTTGCTGACGCGATGGAGTAGGCTATTATAGCAGTAGGTATTGGAAATTTACTACTGAGTGAAGTATCTGTTACGTAGTAACTAATTAGTAATCTGTGCTTATGTTATCAAACGTGTCTATGAAACTAAATTGACTGTTTTTGTTGAATTTGTGCACTGAAAACAACCTTATAAATAGGTATCGCAAAGCGCGTATATAAAAGAGCCTAATAGCTGTCAATCTCGTTGGTTCGTTTGACAAAAATATAATTCTCAGCCATTGAACTATATTCTATAGTTAAATGTTTTTAGAATTATTCTATTCTGTGAATTGAACGTTCTGATGAACTCATTTCTGTTAAACCAGAATTTTCCATCGTTGTTTTCAATCTTTCAAAAAAATAAAGACAGATAGATACAGGATCACCTATATATTATCTACGACGTACAATCTAGAACAATAATTTGTATACGATGTGTATTTTTTCTGTGTTATTTCCAATAGAAGTTATTTATGTGAAGGAAATCACCTTCTTTCTATTTACAGAGTACAATCTTGTTCTAGAACATTGATTTGTACAGGATGTGTATTTTTTTCTGTAAGTATTACTTCCAATTGAAGGTATTTTCGTGAAGGTAACGTGCTTACTTCCTCAATGCATGGAAAGTTTGGAAACTATAATAGTTTCATTTCATCTAAAGTTCTGGCCTCTGTGGCAAATGTAGGCAAGGCTTCTTTGTTGTCTGATAATACCCAAGTGTACAGTCTACATCACGTAGGAATGTGCGCCTAACATATTATGATTTTTGGTAGATTTTAGCTTTAACTCACAGACTACAAAGTCCTAACTTAATATTATAAATGTGAAAATGTGTTTGTTTGTTAGTTTGTTTGTTACCTTTTCACGCTTTAACGCCTCGACCAATCTTTATGAAATTTGGCATGCAGGTAGCCTGTGTTACGGGGAAGGACATAGGCTACTTTTTTATCCTGGGAAAATAGCATAATCTAATGCAGTTCCTGAGGGAACTAAAAAAATACTCGATTGTTGTGATTTTTTGCAAAGAGATGGTTGAGTAGGTGGGAAACGACATAATTTACTTATCACCCTTAAAGACACTCATAAAAATGCTGTCCACGCAAGCGAAGCCGCGGGAAAAAGCTATTAATAAACGCGAAAGTTTGTAAGAATGTATGGATGTATGTTTGTTACTCTTTCACGCAAAAGCTATTGAACGGATCTGGCTGAAATTTGGTAAGTAGACAGATCAGGAGCTGAATTAACACATAGGCTACATTTTTCCACGCTGGCGAGCCGCTTGCGACTCGCGCACGGCGCACCCTCGAAAAGTCATAGAAACTTTGTCCACGCGGGTGAAGTCGCGGGAAACAGCTAGTTTATTGTAAATGGATCGCAACAATGATAAATTATTTAAAAGGTGCATCAAAGCTAAAACACGGCTTGGGAGTCGCCAATAGCCGCCATGGCCGAAATCGGCTCGATGGGCATTTTTATAAATTGTGCTTCGTTTGTTAACAATAAACGTAGGTACCCACTTCTGGGGCCCGGGTATCTTCCCCAGCTCAAGGTTAGGCCATACTCCACACGCGGGGGCCAATTCCGGCTCAGTGGAGGTTGCAGAACTAAGTAGCGAACCCCGCTGTTACAAGTTTCGAAGATGCTTGACGACTACCATTTATTGATATCACCCGGCACCAACTGCTAAACGCGGCTTGCGAAGAACGGAGATACAAATAAAAAACAAATAAAAACGGCTTCAAACGATTTTTGAAGGTTCCTTCCGATTTCTCTGGAATGCTATCATCAGATCCTGGTTTCCTTATTATTGTACCACCCTTGTGATATCTCCTTTCCAAAAAAAAAGAATCGTCAAAATCGGTTCATAAACGACGAAGTTATCCGCGAACAAACATAAAAAAATATATATATACGGTCGAATTGAGAAACCTCCTCCTTTTTTTGAAGTCGTTTAAAAATGACCCTTATAGTCAAGCTCATACAGGTACTCGTAATAACCGTGCATCGTTTCAACCTGCATAAGTACCACAAAAGTCTTACTGAGTACGACTGCTTCCATCAATTATGCCTGGATTGAGAGCTTGTATACATGATCTGAATGGCCATTTTTCTCGCCGGTTCTACGATGCTTACTAGATATCACTATTGTCGATCTTAAATTTTCTACCACATGTAAAACATACTTTTTCTTGACCTAGGTAGGAGAAAACAATTATTTAACAATAGTGTTAATAGAAAAAATAATTACAAAGAAAATTGAGAAAGCTTAGGTACTTTTCATGGCTGGAAATTAATTATCGGTAATAAAGATGAAATTTGTTTTATGGTAGTTTTCCGGTCTGTACTTGGCAACACTTTGTTTTGGATGTCATGTCTACTAAGACGTTTGTTTGATTACGTTTTGTTCGTGATTTCGTGAATGCTTTTCTTTCTCGTGTGTGTTATCTATCAAGTACTCAGTGTAGTTATATAATGTAAGTTAAGTTTGATTGTTTGCGCAGGATAAGATTAAATACAAATGGCACATAGGCCATGCGCAAATAGGAACGCGAATCAAAGAACGAACTTGTGGTAGAGAACCAAAAGAAGAAAAACGCTAATTGTTTGAATTAATCGCATGGTTAAATAAAAGTCTAAAAATATCACAAATGTCAGGCACCTTCCTGCGTGAAACAGACATGTTTCAACGAGCACACACGAGAGTTCGTTCTCTTTTGAAACAAAACCTGGGAGTTCTCCATTATCCAAAGAGTTCGTATATGCCGCCTTAATTAGACCGAGAGGCCTTTGTGTACGCTAATTTCTGGAAGCTCTTCAATTAGGATTATGAACAGCCGAAGTCTCGATAAGGGAAATGTTGGGTTCGTTAGAACTTTATATGGCAAAAAGCTGAGAGTATCTACCTAAAATCTATTTGTTTGGAAATGGCCAAACTTGTAACAAAACATTTTATCATTTTACCTTAATCACTTACATTTGCACATCGAGCATTATCCTTTAAGCATTTTATTCACTTAAATTAATTAAGAAAAAAAAAATCGGTTGTCTGTAAAGTCGGTTTACTGACGATAGTTGAACGTGACAACGTCATAAGAAAATACTGATGGAATGGTTTCATAATATCGAAAGAATCATTACCTTTATCGCCGCAATTATCGTTGTTATAAACAATTGACACCACATTCACTTTTCACTGCACTTGATACTCGATCAAAACATGTGTAGATGTACTATAGTATAGCAGCTGTTCACACAGACACATCGCTCACTCAAGTAGAAGAGAGACGGATGTCGAACGCTGCCGAACGTAAAGGCCGATTGTGCTTCTTTGTCGCTCGTTCGCGCTCTCGCTTGCACTTCAAGACTTACACGGAACGCCTCAGAGCGAGGTAACGACGCATTTTTTCGTGCGTGCAGCCGGCTCCATCGAATTATAAGACGTTATCACGTCAAAAACATGTTTTGTTTGCATTTTTAACCGACTTCAAAAAAAGGAGGAGGTTTCTCAATTCGACCGTATATTTTTTTTTATGTGTGTTCGCGGATAACTTCGTCCTTTATAAACCGATTTAGATTATTATTTTTTTATTGGAAAGGAGATATCCCAAGGGAGTTACCATGATAAGCAAACCAGGAACTGATGATGGCATCCCAGAGAAATCGAGGGGAACCTTAGTTTCCTGTTTGAAGTCGGTTTTTTTTCCGTTCAAAATTATTAGCCATTAGCAAACAAATAGATTTTACCTACTCAACGGCTAGTTCCACAAACGATCCTTAGCATTTTAATCCGTCATGTAAAAACTAATGGAATCTCAATCTCATTCTTTTTTGAAACTAATGGGTACAAAAAAATGTAGCGATACCTCCCACATATGTATAGGGAATGTAGCGATACCTCCCACATATGTATAGGGAATGTAGCGTTACCTCCCACACATGTATAAGGAATGTAGCGATACCTCCCACACATGTATAGGGAATGTAGCAATACCTCCCACACATGTATAGGGAATGTAGCGATACCTCCCACACATGTATAGGGAATGTAGTGATACCTCCCACACATGTATAGGGAATGTAGCGATACCTCCCACACATGTATAGCGAATGTAGCGATACCTCCCACACGTGTATAGGGAATGTAGCGATATCTCCCACACATGTATAGGGAATGTAGCGATACCTCCCACACATGTATAGGGAATGTAGCGATACCTCCCACACATGTATAGGGAATGTAGCGATACCTCCCACACATGTATAGGGAATGTAGCGATACCTCCCACACGTGTATAGGGAATGAATTTATCTGCAGTGCGCCCGCGGTACAGTTGAAAGAATATTTTGAAACAAAGAAGTTTTTTGAAACATTTTTCTATCAATTGTACAGTTTGCAAGTGATAGCTAAGGCAGTGTATCCACGCATAATAAAAAGGGTTTTGCAGTACGCTACGCCCGCGTTGTTTTCGATTTTCCCGTGGGAATAATATGTTTTACCGGGGTAAAAAGTAGCCAAGGTCCTATTCCAGAACCTATCCTATGTGTGTGCTAAGTGTCATCCCGATCCGTCCAGTGGCTGAAGCGTGAAAGAGTAATAAACATCCATACATCCGGCAATTTTCTTTTCTTATCTGTGCATACATCCATACATACAAACTTGCACATTTATAATATTAGTAGGAAGCAGGATACTCTTTATCAATATACTTGAAACAATTTTTACTGAGAACTAGCTTTTGCCCGCAGCTTCGCCCGCGTGGACATCGTTTTCATGACTGTCTTAGAGGGGGCGCGGTGCGCGAGCTGCGCTCGCGAGCGTGTACATGAATTTTCTCTAGATCCTTAGGGAACTATGTCAGGTTATGCTTATTAGTAACTTTCCCACCCCACCCCATCTCTGTGCAGAAAATCACACAATCCATTGTTCCGTTGCGATGTTAAAGAAATTAACCAAAAAATAGTGTATTTTCAGTTCCCTCAGGAACTGCATCGGGCTATGCTATTTTCAAGGGATAAAAGGTAGCCTATTTCCTTCCTAGTGACCCAGGCTACCTGCATGCCCAATTTCCCATTTCAAGATTGGTCAAGGCGTTGAAGCGTAAAAAGGTAACAAACAAACTCATTTTCACATTTATAATATTAAGTAAGGATTAGTTCTACGAGCAATGTGCCCCGCCCACTGCCACTTAAGAGGGGAGGCGGGCACTGCTTTTTCCATACAAACGTTCTCGACAGTTTTCTCATTGATTTTTAACACTAAAGAAATGATTTTATTACATAAAATAAATATTAATTTCTTCTATGCTCCCATGTCTTCCTTTTTTCAATAACATTTTTTTTGAGCAACTGGAACCCTTCAAAAATGCTAGAAAAATACCTAATTTTTATCACCACTAAAGACGTCTAGAGTGTAGATTCAAAAAGTATTTACATAAAAGGCTAAACTTAAAATTATTATTCTATGTGAACAATTTCTTTAACATAGGTCTAATTTTGGAGGAGAAAATCGTCGAGAGCCAAACCTCGAATTTTGCAATTTTTAATCGAAGTATTCACCGGGAGCTGCAGTTGTCTTTATCGCACGGTATTTAGAGGCGGTTTAGTCAAAGCGCAACAGCAACAGTTGTTTTAAATACCTATTTTCCAAATGTCTCTCAGCTAGCGTCCGCTACTCCGCTCTTAAGTTTAGCAATTCTGAGAGCTATGTGGGTTACTCTAGTTCTCCTACGGATCTCCTCGTTTCTGATTCGATCACACAGAGAAAATCCGAGCATAGCACGCTCCATTGCCCTTTGGGTGACAGATGGCCGTTGGGGTAGTAAAGTCCTTGAGTGGCGACCATGCACCGGAAAGCGTAGTATAGGCAGGCCTCCCACTCGGTGGACCGATGACCTGGTGAAGGTCGCGGGAAGCCGCTGGATGCGGGCAGCGCAGAACCGGTCGTCGTGGAGATCCTTGGGGGAGGCCTGTGTCCAGCAGTGGACGTCCTTCGGCTGATATGATGATGATGAAGGGTTAGTAAATCCTCGGCATGATCTCACCTGATGGTACGTGATTACTGTTTCCCTACATTTTGCAGCCATAAAACAGCTCGCCCGACTAATATCGATTCCCCATCAGTAGGCGGCGGCGGCGTGCGTGCGTGTGCTCGTACTTGTCGCCAACTTGGGACCGAAGTTCTCCGCGAACTTTCCCAAGAGCTCCATAAGCTGGCTCGCGCAGCTAGAAAGCGCCCCTGTCGATAACTTGATTCTACATGTTATATTGTGTTCTATTTTAGTGGCCTCGCTGAAACTAGTTTCACATACAAACTTTAAATTCATTTTTATAAAATTAGGTGGGCGAATCCTTATGAAACTTTATACACGCATCTAAGTTATGCAATAAAAAGTTTATTGTTAACTTTTTTAAATACTATTAATATTACAAACTGTGAAAACCTTAAAATCGTTGTAATTTATTGACAATACTATTTTTTTAAACCAAGTGCGAGTTGGACTCAGATGTCAAGGTACAGAGGCCAACACATCACGCTAAAAAAAGAAGAAAAAGATTAAAAATAATCTAAAAGCTACATGTTTTTATGTGCCTGAAAAATAATAAAATAACCCCTCCGGGGGTCTTGATAACCCAAGAGACACACACATAAGTATTCTTAGCATTGACATAAGTGGTACATGCTCGCTTAAATGTCGCATCGGGAGCCGGGTCGTTCCTTTCCCTCTAATATGGTTGATGGGAGCGATGGCTGACTCTCGCGTTATACTCGTGACCGGGTGCTGTCCGTGTGAACTGGCCTACTCTTGTTAAATGCATTCAATGATTTTTATGTATAACTTTTCATGTCTTATTGTTTTCATGTTCTAATGACATAATCTGGTTTATATCAATGATCGAATTTTGTCGTTATTAACTAATTATTGTTTATTTCTTGATTCTTCACAAATGACATTGTTATTATTATTTTATGACTATCAAAACGAGTGTAATTTGCACCAGTTTTGAATAAATATATTGAATTGAATTGAATAAACTATTACACAACACCACCACACATCTACATGCTTACAGGTAACTTGAAAAACGTGGGGCGCATGAAACCATACAATTTTTAATATCTTAGTAGAAAGATGCGCCCCACGTTTTTCGAATTCACCTGTATGCATATCTTAAGTGGTGGTAATGTGTGTATGTCCTCTTGGGTCATCAAGACCCCCCCCCCAGAGTTATTTTATTATATCTATGGCACATAAAGCGTAGTTTTAGATTAGTTTTAATCTACTTAAATTAAATTTCTCTCATTCTCCAGCTCCGCTGCCTAGACGTTGAGTATACCATAATCACTGCCAACCTTATAATTTAACCTCTCGTTGGAGCATCACTTAAGCATTAATACATACATATATACACTATTCTACCACCAAACTAAATAAAAAGGGGAAGGCAAGTAGTAGGTGGTAAATTCACGTGGTAAAGTATTTTCGTCTCGTTGCCATGCCGTGAAAAAAAAGTATAAAATTTACGTGTCTACCGGAAAATCTAGCTTCGGCGGTAGGACAAAGCCAATTTCACTGGATCAAGGTGAAATAAGTAGCGCCAAAGGGATTTAAAGCGTGATTAAATAAACTTACCGTCAGCTTTCAGTGGCACGACGTCGTCTGAAATATCATCACGTTAAGGGTCTCCAGGAGGCTCGAGTTTCCATACTAACGTAGTTCAGCTTTAAGACAGAAAATACATGTTGGATTGAATCCACACTTTGAAAATACATTGATTGACACATTTCGATGTTTGTAATTAGGTTTCGATGTTCTAATGTACTATTTTATTTTTTAAATTACGTTATACTACGTCGCTTTGACAAGCGATTGGTACCAATTATTTTATTAAGAAACATAATATGAAACATTTTCTATCGTATTTTTACGGAAAACAAAATTCAGTTGTGGGAGGTGTCGACCCTTAAAGCGACTTATCGATGCTCCCTAATGATCGGATTGTGATCGTAAAAGGCTTTTGTTTCATTATTTTATATTCTTTTTGCGTTTCAAGATTCAAAACATTTAATCCAAATTCAAGATTCAAGATATTTATTCAAAATCGGTGCAAATTACACTCTTACTGATAGTCATGAAATAGTGATTACATAATTTCATTTGTTAAAAAAAAGAAATAAACAATCATTAGTTAATAACGTTAAAATCCAATCCGTGATATAAAAAAAACAAGCCCGTTAATGTCATTAACGCCTTTGACAAGAGTAGGCCACATCACACGGACAGCACCCTGTCACGAGTATAACGGGAGAGTCCGCCACCGCTCACCTCAGTCATATTAGAGGGAAAGAAACGACCCGGCTCCCGATGCGCCAACATCGATTTGAAAATAAATTCATGTCGAACAGTTTATGTTTTCCTTTTTAAATGTTAATGACATGACAATGGTATGGTTCAGTGTTTTATAAGGCATGTAAATATATTAAAAAAAACATTTGGAGAAATAACGATTTTATAATGTGAAAAGTGATTTAATAACACTAAATAAAATCATTCCATAAGCGTCAATTAAAATTAATGCTTGTGCCTTTTTTATACTACATAGTTGAGCCTATGCCATCATCACATTTTTTTACATTTGAAAAATTATAAAAAAAACAATGATTAAAAAGAAAAAAAAATATTCAAATAGGTTTTTTAAAATGGTCTGTCTATATTTTCATTAAAAAAATTAAGAATATTCATTTTTTTAACAATCTTAATTGAAAATAAATTTTAGTCAAACACTAAAATTCAAAATGTTTATTTAAAATAGGTGCATATTACACTCTCTCTGATGCTCGTCATCATCATATCAGCTCATATGCGTCCCCACCGAGGGGCGGATAAACGTACATATGAAATCGAAATTCGAAAACACATTTGTACGTGGCAGGATTCTTGGCTGATGCTCATAAAATAGTAATTACACATATACATATTGTCATTTGTGAAAAGTAGTAAAATAAACATAATCATTAGTCATCGGAAAGCGTAGCGTAGGCAGGCCTCCCACTCGGTGGACCGATGACCTGGTGAAGGTCGCGGGAAGCCACTGGATGCGGGCAGCGCAGAACCGGTCGTCGTGGAGATCCTTGGGGGAGGCCTATGTCCAGGCAGTGGACGTCCTTCGGCTGATATGATGATAATGATGAATCATTAGTTAACAATGTTGAAATAAAAGTTGAATAAGTATGTCACTAATGCCTTTGACGAGAGTAGGCCAGTTCACACGGACAGCATCCGGTCACGAACGAATATGACGCGAGAGTCAGCCATCTCTCCCCTAGACCATATTAGAGGGAAAGGAACGAGGAGGAACAGATGTCTTCCTTATCAAATGTTAACAACAATTTGTAAATAGGTATAGGTATATAGATAGATACTGTACACAGTATGCATATACGCTTTCGATCACTAAAGGAAAGCAACACAGTTTGACGATATAAACTTTGAGGAAAAACCTTACATGAAATTAATTGATAACAACCCTTAAACGTCCCCACTTCTGGGGCACGGGTCTCTCTTACCAGTCGCGGAAGGGTTAGGGGGAGGCCGTACTCCACACAAGGGGGCCCAGTCCTCCACTGTCAGAAGTTTTTCAAGCCGCCTACAAAACATCAGACACGGCTTAACTATTGCCATCTAGTGATACCAGCAACTGTTACCAACGGCTTAGCGTCGCTTGCAAAGCACAGAAACGGGCGAGAAAAATGTCACTAACATTCAAACCCATTGATCGACCCTACCAAGCAAGTTGCACCGCTTCAGAAGAAATTTAATAAACGAAGATAAGCTGTAGTCACGAGCCAAATCTCAACTTAGCTGAAACCCAGCTTTGGCAGCGACTCGTCAATATTCCGAGCAGTTGAATATTTAAACTATCGTATATTATGTAAATACATTATGCGACTTTTTCCTTCCTTTCTGTAGACAAATGGTGTTTCTGTCAAGATACCATTTATCATGTCAGCTGTATCTATAGGAGTCATCCCATACTAGTAGCATTTCCGAACGCGACGAGTATTACAAAGCAACTGTCTCCTTCTAAAGCCTAGCTAATAAAAGGGACAGCTTGAGTATTTTGTGTCATCGAAAGCGATAGACAGCGTTTTCGTCGTTTTCATGGTACGTGTAGGGAGGCACTAGGAAGCGTTGCAAACTCTCCCCGAGCTATTTTCGTTCAGGAATTACCCGACTTTGTGTAAAAATGACTCCCTTTCAAAGTTAATCGATTCGAATTGAGCAGTTCCATTGCGGAAGTCGAAGCGATGATGTTGGTCATTCATTTCAAACGGATTCTTCGTTTCATTGCATTGCGCAAAGGTTTTTTACGGTGTCGTTGTTCGTTTGTATCGATAATAGATATACTGCTGCTGACTACCGGCTCCTGATGTACGTTGTTCGTTTGTATCGATAATAGATATACTGGTGCTGACTACCGGCTCCTGATGTACATTGTACAGGTGTAACAAAATTGATGTAGGACCCGTTTACTGGGGTTACCGCTCATCATACTGTACAACTTTCCCCAAAAAACCCATAGTCAGTTCTCAAAAGAAATCGATGCTCCGTCAATAGGGATGACGAATGCTAGTCATCTGAGTTACTTTTTATCATTTGTTCAAAACGACATTTTGTTCTAAAAATTTTAAAAATACCTAGGCGTGACGTCATACTTTAGCAGCGTCATTTACGTACTTATTTTGTGATTTTGGTGAATTAAAAATCGAAAAACTTTGTGGAAAACAAAACAAGTAAGGATTTTCGAAGTTTAAATAGGAGGGCAATCTAGTGATCAAGAGTTTATAATTTATTTCTGATGCTATCGTTATTCCTATTTTTGCTAATTGATTTGTTTTTCTTGCGAATTGAAGATAGGTGTTCTGGGAACAGTTGTTCTGTTCATCGCAGAGGCCTTGTAGAAGTCGTAGTTAACTGCGCCTACGCTAATTTTGTTTCAACCTGTATGTTTTGGTTTTATTTTAGCTAAAAAACGAAAAAGTAGCAGTGTTTGACTGCCTCCGTGGCGTAATGGTAAGTTTTTTCGCTTCACACCAGGAGTTCGTGGGTTCGATCCCCGGTGGTGTCAACTTATAAGACTCGGTTTGGTTAGTGCATAGTGTGGTAGGACTTTTTCGTAGCTCGCCTGGCTAGCTACCACCATCTTATCTAAGTCTTGCCGCAAAAAAACAGTGTTAATAACATTGATGTATTCCGGTTTGAAGATAAGATAGCCAGTTCTCCATTGCGTTGAGGAAATTTGGTAAGCCCGCTTCCATCTTCGGCATCATCGTCACTTAGAATCAGATCAGATGATGCCAAGGGCTTACCAATTGTAAATAATAAAAAAAGTTCATCATACTGAACTGACATTTACTACGAGGTTAGGTAAAGGTAGGTTAAGTTTTGTAGATAGGAATCCGAACAAGATAAAACTATAAAAAAGTTTTCAAATCGAAATTATTTCACTAACTACAGCGAGAAAAATTTCAGGTGCAAGAAAAACAGCTTGCTTAATAGTTATTTGGTTCTAATTTTTACAACTCTTTCCACGTTAGCGGATAAAACGTAATTTCGCGCGCTTAGCTGGAATGACCAACAAAACCTTTCCGAGCGTGTGAGGTGAAAAAATCTTTGTATGAACTGCACGCATTTGAATCTTCTGTACGAGTAAGAAGTTTCTTTATCTGCCATGTAAAAATGTAAATGTGATTCAGACTTTTTATACGTAACTGAGATAGTTTTATTTGTATTATTTTTTTTCCTTGCATTTTTTAAAAGCACCATGAAATTATACCATGCTAGGATAAAACAGAAAAACCTCCAGGTAACTTAGTTTCAACGCGTGTACCCGAAAAATCCCTTTAAAATGAATGTTTAAAAAGTAAAACTTCGTAAATACGAGTGAGCACACAACTTTTCCTTCTTCCTCGCACCACCAGTAAACCGAGTAAACCGAGTAAAGGCGTGGGGCCCGACGTATTGAGAAAGGCAACTTTGCCAATATCCCCCGAGTGACCGACAGTGGTCGAGTGCCGAACGCTCCCCCGAGACCCAGTTGCCAATAGTTGGCGATACGGCGAGGAAGGAGGCAATAGCTGGCAACACCAAGGAGGCACCGACAATATTAAGATGCCTCTAGAGCTTTTCAACGATCGACGACGTCTATAGAGTTTAGTTTCTTATTGCGTTATTATGAAGCTCGAGGCTGTTTGAGGAGGTCAGGAACAAAAGGTGACATTTAGACTTTTTCTTTTTTTTCAATATTCAAGAAAAATTTGAAATTGGTATGCCTATGGGATATTATGATATAATAAATTTAGGGAGAGTAACAATTTAGATAGCCAATTATATGTGTTATGTTATATTGTAATAGATAAATAAATATGGGAAATATATAATTAAATAATTTTCAAATGTCACCTTTTGATCCCACACAAAGAAAATGTCACCATTTCATTTAATCTGGAGACCAAATATAACGATATATCATATTTTATTTTATTTTTATTATTATTTGTATTTTTTATTTACATAAAGGACACGTTTTGTTCGCAAAGCCATAACTACTATAAGTGTCGAATGTTACGTTTTGAATAAAATACGACTATAAGATGTTATTTTCTCATGAGATATGTCACTATTTGAACCAAATCGGTTCAGAAATTGATAAAATCCAAGGTTTGGAGCCCGATTTAAAAAAAAACGAATCGAGCCGGATACGTAAATGTTACTTTTTGTTCCTGAACTCCTCGTTTCATATCTCAATTATGAAAGGAATCATTTTAAGGGCTGCGTAGTCCCCTCGAGGAACCCATATGAGATCGTTCTGTTCATCCGTATGTCTGTGTGTCCGTTACAGGTTCTAATGTATGAATTCAATTGGGAAATTATAAATTGAGCAACTAAATTACTGAGTATAGGCAACTACAGTATGAAATTGAGTAAGCAAAGCGAGCTATACAAGGGTCGTTACGTTTGATGATGATACTGTGGAGGCTCCACCTCCTGGGTTGCGAATCTGACAGTTACGAATAAAAATGACAGTCGCTCACATTGTATTTTACTCGCTCAATTAATATTTCTTTGTCGCTCGTTTAAATACAACCCCTTTAATTTTTTTAAGAAAATGTGATAAAAGAGAAGTTTTTTTTCCTAGTGTGCCTCTTGTGAAAATGGTTTTTAAAAAAGTTTCTTCACAATGTATTTTGTCAGTTGTTTTTTTTGCAATATATAGTCCACCATAGTCGTAAACAAATTGTCCCCGCCCTGCTCTGTTTAAATGCTTTGACCATGAAACTTGTAATTCCTTATTTAAGTGCGTTTTAATATAAACTCGATCAAAATTATTTCTGGTATCCTGTGATAAAATAAACAGTTTTCAAGTTATGAAATTATTAGCTTTTGCCCGTGGTTTCATCCGCGTGGACGTTGTTTTTATGACTGCATTTGAGGGTGAACGGTGCGCGGGTTGCAAGCGGCTCGCGAGCGTGGACGTGAGTTTTCTCCAGATCCCTCAGAAACTATATCGGGCTATTCTGATTAGCAGTCTGTGTCACTTATACCCCCTCAACCATTTCTATACAAAAAAAATTGCTCTGTTGCGACGCCGACGTGCCCGAGCGTGAAAAAATGAGTTTTCTCCAGACCCCACAGGAACTATGTCAGGATATGCTAATTAGTAAATTATGTCATTTCCCAGCCCCTCAAACATCTCAAAAATCACAACAGTCCATTGTTCCGTAACGATGTTAAACAATTAATCCAAAAAGTATTTTTCAGTTTCCTCAGAAACTGCCATCGGACTATGCTATTTTCACGGGATAAAAAGTAGCCTATGTCCTTTCCAGTTACACAAGCTACCTGCATGCCAAATTTCACCAAGATTGATCGAGGTGTTGAAGCGTGAAATGGTAACAAACAATCACAATTTCAAATTTATAATATTATTATAAGTAAGGATGACTACGTAAACCTATACTAGTATTAAGTCCATACTTAATGTAGGTTTACGCAGCCATTATTTCACATTAATAATTCTCATTATTCCGACACACACTTGGCTTGTTTTTAAGGTTGTCAATAGCTATAAGCATTAGGACATTGTTCATTCTTTATTCATGGGTAAAATGTATTTTCTAACAATTCGTCGTAACAGCGAGCTGACTATATAAGCTAAATAATGACACTACATTCATGTTTTTACGACTAATAATTCTGTAATTATAAAGTTAAGACGATGTAGAACCATTAGTTAAGGTCAATGTTTTTGCCCTATACTAGACGGGTGTATATGATTTAAAAAACGATTCACGTCAATGTAATTATTCGACGATCCTACTGGAATTAATTAAGGGCTTACCAATTATAAATAAAAAAAAGATTAATTTTACGAAATAACAATCTGACGAAAGAGAATGACGAATGAGTGATACAGAATCAATAGAACACTGTCTTTCTGTGACACTGCGTGCGGTGATACTGTGACGCTGCGTGCGGTGACACTGTGACACTGCGTGCGGTGACACTGTGACGCTGCGTGCGGTGACACTGTGACACTGCGTGCGGTGCATTGGGAGAAAAAAATGAATCTACTGCGATGTCCTGGCTAGCACACGTATGTGCCCCCATGGTGATAGCTTCCAAAACCGCAGGACTACAAACACTTAACACTCAGCGGAATTGCTGCATCTGCACGTCTTGGAGTAGAGACTACGGTGCAAGTAGACACAATATCCTACTAGGGCGAAGTGTCGCTGCGACAGCCCCCATTCACAAAGATAAGATAAATAAAGATTAAAATTTATTTTATGTTGTGAAGTTCTGAAGTGTCTTTTTAGTTTTTAGATAAATAATTAAAAAAATTATGAATTATTTATGAAAATCCAATTACGGCCGATACTGTTTTATTAACTTTATGCTAGGCTTGGTAACGTGGAAGTCTAAATACGATTTAAATAATAAATATCTTATTGAATTATACCTACTTTTAAATCGTGAGCAGTCACTTGTGGTTGATTAAAGATTTTATTTATCTACACAATTACCGAGTTATGTAGCACATAGCTCATTGAACAGATGGCCGTTGGGGCAGTAAAATTCTCGAGTGCCAACCGTGCACCACAAGACGTAGCGTAGGTAGGCCTCCCACTTGTTGGACCGACGACCTGGTGAAGGTCACGAGAAGCCGCTGGATGCCGCAGTACGTCTATCAGTTGATACAATGATGAATGATGATGGATGATACAATTAACAAAACTAGAACATAGTTTAAGAACTCTATCGCCGCGCGCGCTGCCATGTCTTCATATGGAACGTTAACTTAAGTACGTTTGAACCGCCTCCGTGGCGTAATGGTTAGTCCATTCGCTTCACACCAGGAGGTCGCGGGCTCTATTCCCGGTGGAAGACTCTGTTTGGTTGGTGGTAGGGCATTTTCTAAGCCCGCCTGGCTAGCTACCACCATCTTATCTAAGTCTTGCCGCCAAACATCAGTGTTAACAATGTGTTCCGGCTTGAAGATAAGATAGCCAGTTCTCCATTGCGTTGGGGAATCTTGGTAAGCCCGCTTCCATCTTCGGCATCATCGTCACTTACCATCAGGTGAGATGATGCCAAGGGCTTACCAATTGTGAATAAAAAAAACTAGGGTACCTATTCTACACTTTTGTAAGCAAACTCTTTTAACAACATATTGGCAGGGTAGTAGGTAGTAGCGCGTCGCGTCGGTGCGACGTCGCGACGTGTCCCCGTGTTTCGGATCGGGGGTAATTCCATAAAGTTTCAGTTCCCAGTACCAGAGTTCGCACTCAGCCTGCCTTGCCTTCTCTCCCAGAGACGTAGTCGCCCTCTTACAATATATTTTCTATGTAAAATACAGTAATAATTTCTTTATTTGACAACACTTTATTCTCTGAGGAAGTTTAAAGCTGCTGACAGCCGCGGGAACCAATAGAATACCAGCGCTTCGCTTCTGAGCCTTATAGCATATGCTGAGTTGGGACCCTGTGATTGCAGTGCCACCTCATGAATATATGTAATTATTATTATTTTATATTTACCTCAACTTTTGTTAAGTATTATATATTTTGGTGTGGTGTTACTGGAACTAATAAACGTATTTCTTTCTTTTCACTCAAGAAATTTTTAGATCATCATCATATCAGCCGAAGGACGTCCACTGCTGGACATAGGCCTCCCCCAGGGATTTCCACGACGACCTGTTCTGCGTTACCCGCATCCAGCGGCTTCCCGCGACCTTCACCAGATCATCGGTTCTGCCTACGCTACGTTTTCCCGTGCGCGGTCGCCACTCGAGAACTTTACTGCCCCAACGGCCATCTGTTATACGATCTATGTGCCCTGCCCACTGCCACTTCAGTTTAGCGATTCTGTGAGCTATGTCGGTTACTTTGGTTCTTTTGTGGATCTCCTGATTTCTGATTCGATCGCGTGGGGAAATTCCGAGCATAGCTAGCTCCATTGCCTTTGAGTGACCTTGAGCCTTCTTATGACATATTAATATCTAATTATTAAAACGTAGAAATTCCTTGACTGCAGTCTATTTAATGTACTCGTAGGAAGGTGCGAATAACACATGGCAAACAGTGAGTTTTAACCTTAACTACAACTGTTTTTCTGTTGTTCTTTTTATAAATGGATCACTACAAACATAATTTTGTTTGGAAAAAAAAACATTACTGTCACGCACCTGCCTACGTAAAATAGATTTTAACATATTCGCGTGAACTGCGTATATAGACGGTGAAAATTCTGGAAAGACATTTATAACAAAGTATGGATACGTCACTCAACATGCTTTATTTACTTTAGGAACGTAGATAAACGTCAGTTAGTAATAATACATCCTATCTGTGACATAATTACACCACAAACCACAACATATAAAATCTCAAATCTTTACCGTCACGCTACATCGAAATTTCATAGCGCTAAGTTGACACTATACCACAGGTGAGATACTAGTACTATACACACATACACAATACCGTTCTCTCTCATACACAATGTCTATATACGGCTTTTCGTGTAAGGGTTGCGATGAACGTTGACGTGCATTAACGTCAATATCAGTACTCGTCGCATGAAATAAATAAGATAAAGCAGAACGTTTTGATACGTTTGTATATTTGTATGAGCAAAACATGCATCACGAAATGTGGTTTAGTAAAAGTACACTCATCATCATCATCATATCAGCCGAAAATCGTCCACTGCTGGACAAAGGCCTCCCCCAAGGATTTCCACGACGACCGGTCCTGCGCTGCCCGCTTCCATCGGCTTCCGGCGATCTTCACCAGGTCGTCGGTCCACCGTGTGGGAGGCCTGCCTACGCTACGTTTTCCGGTGCGCAGTCGCTAATCGAGTTTCTCTGCATGATCGAATCAGAAACGAGGAGATCCGCAGGAGTACCAAATTAACCGACATAGCTCACAGAATCGCTAAACTGAAGTGGCAGTGGGTAGGGCACATAGCTCGTAGAACAGGTGGCCGATGGGGCAGTAAAAGTACCCCGCATGACCGCAAATGTACTGCTTTGGTGTTCAGATTCATAAGAATTAAATCTTGATTTCTTGTTCTTATAGTATGAAATGTTGCAAGAAAATGTGATGACAAATAAATCCACCCTCTTCGACTACGTCCTGGATCCCTCTCTGGCGAAAACTTGGAGTCGACAAGTTGGGGCTAAATGGAACACTGTGAAGTGTTTACTCAGTTTGTAAATGGTCTTTTTCTTTTATTTTACTTCAACCATTTAACTTCGGGTACTAACTCAGTGTGCGGAAGCCGACATTACCTTATTTCGCGTAGTTGACAGTTTTGCTCTTGCTTTTAAGAGCAACGAGACCCTTAAAAAGGGTTCCGCACACCCAAAGGGTTCCGCACACCCAAAGGGTTCCGCACACCCAAAGGGTTCCGCACACCCAAAGGGTTCCGCACACCCAAAGGGTGACCAACGGGACCCTAATACTAAGCCTCCGCTGTCCGTTCGTCTATCAGCGGGCTGTATTTCATGAACAATAGTAAGGCAGACCATTGACATTTTCACACGGCGTGTATTATATTGCCAATATAACAACAAATATTAAAAAAAATTGAAGACGGCCCCCATACACAAAAACATCAGGGTTCTGTAGTCAACAAGGAACCCTATTAGTTTTGCTATGTCTGTCCGTCTGTCCGCTGCTCAGCCCTGAGACTATTAGTACTAGTAAACTGTAATTTATTAATCACGCCGACAAAGTATTACAATATTTTTTTTTGAAAAAAAAAACAGAAGCACCTCCCCTACATGTAAAAAGGGGGTGAATTTTTTTTCGTTGACGCGCGCTGTTGTGTGCGGTGTCGTTGAGTATGTCTATCTAAATTACCGAGGGTTCACAAAAAACATTTTTCGATCCAGGAATCCGTTTACAAAATATTAAGCTTTAACAAGTGTCATCCTCCTCCCCTCCTCCCCCCCACCAGCTTAACCGCTATTTCAGGACAGCTGAAAAAAATTTTTATAGTAGGACATATAATCAATTTAAAAGAAAAAACTATCACGGCCAAGTAGGCTTTCTTTGTTTAGGAGTTATAGTTGACCAACTTAAGATGTGCAGTTGAGTTTTTAAAGAGTTCATTGATTTTCCATACAAAATGTTATATTACCAATAACAGAACATTATAGTTTTGTTTTTCAATATATACATTTATTTTTTGTGAATACTACGAAACCTTAGTCGGACTCGCACTTGGCCGGTTTTTTTTCCAATTATCACTTTATTTTTCAGTTAAAAAAATTCACTAGTAATCCTGTTCATAAACTATTGTTTAATTGTTAAACTAGCGTAGTCTTTATTATCGCTTCTACACTCCGCCGTAGCAATGCATACATATTGCCGTAGTAAAGACGCTTGTATGCGTCGGGGTGTCGGAATTAGATACATAATTTTATTGCAATATATAATTATTTTTACTGTTTTAGTTATCGTCTTCAAAATGTAATAGCAAGCAAAAATTTATAACAAAGGTTAAAATTAAAATTAATTTGAATCATTAAAATAATTTTTCACTTGAACATCACTTAGGTACGGATAAAAAACAATGATTTATTCACAGTTGGTAAGCCCATGGCATCATCTCACCTTATGGTAAGTGACGATGATTCCGAAGATGGAAGCAGGCTTACCAAGATTTCCCAACGCAATGGAGAACTGGCTATCTTATCTTCAAGATGGAATACATTAATGTTGCTAATACTGATGTTTGGCGGCAAGACTTAGATAAGATGGTGGTAGCTAGCCAGGCGGGCTAAGAAAATGCCCTACCACCAACCAAACTGAGTCTTACAAGTTGACCCCATCGGGAATCGAATTCGCGAGCTCCTAGTATGAAGCGAATGGACTAGCCATTACGCCACGGAGGCGGATAATAATAGTCCTTATTATAAGCATACAGGTTGTTAATAAAATAGTTTAAAAAGGTATCTACTCTGTTTCTTGTAACAAATACAGGCAAAATACAAAAAAAAAAACTTTATTAAACGCCATTTTTATATAATTTGCCATCGATCGTAAGTAAAACCGCAAACCGCACGAAGAACTGGGCGTCCGTTCATTGACCCGGTAGGCAGTAAGCATGATAGCTCTTTTTATTTAAGTACCCACATATTATGTTTTTGGTGTTACCTACATAATATTTAATATTCTGCGACTTCTGTGCAAAACAAATTTATATTTTACTGTGTTTATATTTTTATGTTTGTTTTCGAAACGTATTAATTTTGAACAATACCCTTCCTTTGCAGTGGGGTAAAAAAACTGGAAATACATAGGACAGCACTTGTTTTACGCAGGTATCCAGTATCCTTTGACGTAGGTATGTAGCGCGGTGCGCAGATATTCATTCTCCTTTCATTCGACCATCTTTTTATCCCATTTATTTCTTTTCCGCGCATGCGTCAATCCATCTGACAACATCATTAAAAATCAAAATTATTTTCATCATACTTATATTAATTACTAATTTGTTATTATTTTTTTATACTTTTATTCAGTAAGTTGAAACTAAACGAAAAAACATTGAAAAAGTGCAAAAGTATAGTTATTTTATTTACTCTTTACACGTAAATAAAAAATCTGAGACAACTGAAGGCCCGATCGCTCTAATTCAGGCTAGGCTCGAGCCCCTCGGCGGGGACTTACCTATATCAGCTGATATGATAATTTTCCATTTAGCACCCTTTCTTTTGGCTTTGTCGTGGGTGGGGCGAATATAATCTTGTAGCATTGATTGTTGTTTTCTTCTTTTGCTAAATTTAAATTGGTTTTCAATAATAATTGAAGCCATTCATTCATCCTTACTGGAAGTTTCCAAAGTTCTCTGTGGCGTGTCTGTCAGCGAACTCTAGCTAACGACCCAACTTGAGTGAGCGACGAACGTGCCGTAACAACGACATTACTAATGCCTTTACACCCGTACAATTCTACGTGGATTTTACTATTTCCTATCTGGAGGATTCTCTGTTTGAAGCCGCTTGCGGCTCGTGCACCACTCAACCTCAAAGACAGTCATAAAAACGATATCCACGCGGGCGAAATCGCTGGCAAAAGCTAGTACAACATAAGACGTGTTTTTAAGTTATTTTAAATTTTTATTTTGGCCTCCCACTCGGTGGACCGATGACTTGGTGAAGGTCGCGGGAAGCTGCTGGATGCGGGCAGCGCAGAACCGGTCGTAGTGGAGATCCTTGGTGGAGGCCTATGTCCAGCAGTGGATGTCCTTCGGCTGATATAATGATGATTTTGGTCTATCATCAAAACGGTAGTACAAATCTTGTTGTGATTGATTACAAACCCTGAAGTAAAACCACTTGAAATAATACTGATCAAGATTTCAAAATGTTTACACTCATTCTGATGGTCATCAGAGACGTAAGATAGCGATTACATTCAGTAAAGACAGATTGTGAAAAAAATTATAATTAAACAATCATCAGTTAATAATGTCAATAAAATCATTGATAAAAAACAAATCATGTCATTTGGATATAAAAACAATATGACACGAGAAGTAATACATTAAAATTATTAAATTTGTCGATAATGTCTTTGACAATATGTAGGCCAGTTCGCACGGACAGCACCTGATCGCGAGTAGGTATAACGGGAGAGTCAGCCATCGCTCCCCTCGACCATATTAGAGGGAAAGGAACGATCAAGTGTGCGTACTGGCGCTATAGGATCCCGAACTGAATTTAAAAAAATATCCTGTTGCTGTTGAAATGAATAGGTACCATCGTTACCCTCGCGTGAAGAGAAGTGGTGGTACGAAACCCTCAGTGCGTGAGTCAGACTCACACTTGGCTGTTTTTTTTTTGTTTGAAAACTCACCAACCCATTTTATAAGACTGAACCTATTACAAAGTCGTTCCGCGTCTAACGCTCATCCATCACTGCTGTAGATCGGTCGCTCTGTTTACCGGGACATTATTGACGATTGATATCCAGCGAAGTCTATGTAAATGAGAAGGAAAATTCCAAAGAGTTATGTCATTGAACTCTGGGGCTTTCCCCGTAGAAGATATTGAAAATTTTCCTATAAAAAGCTTCAATTGAATCATTGATATTTTCTCAATGCGGTGTCTCTAGAACATATATTTTAGTACGACTCAAACATGGCCAGTTTTTAGGATTCCGGAGCCAAAATGGAAAAAATGGAACCCTTTATAGTATCGTCATGTTCGTCCGTCCGTCCGTCTGTCCGTATGTTACACTCAATTTTCTCTGCCTCTATTAGACTTATAGTTAGAAAATAGTCTTTATTATTTGCTTACAGTAATGAAATTTAGTGCACAGATTTAGAAGTATGACCCGAAATGGAAAATGAATTCAAGTAATTTTTCATTAATTTTTATTATTTGTTAGGAAATCCGCCATTATAAAACAAATACTCTGTGAAAATTTCAGCCGGCTACCTATAACAGTTCAAAAGGTACCTAAAGTATTTTAAAGGTCGGACGGACAAAAGCAGTAGGCTTAGTATCCGTTGACACCCTTTCAAATCCTGTATCTAACAAGACCTTAGTTTTGGAAAAACAAAATGGGCTTCAAATATTTTTAGGGGGTTTATTATGGCAATTACTCCCAAAGTGTCACATGGAAATTACTCCCAAAGTGTGACATGGCAATTACTCCCAAAGTGTGAAATGGCAATTACTCCCAAAGTGTGAAATGGCAATTACTCCCAAAGTGTGAAATGGCAATTACTCCCAAAGTGTGAAATGGCAATTACTCCCAAAGTGTGACATGGCGATTACTCCCAAAGTTTTTGGATTTTAGTATCAAAATCTGCGTATAAGAAAGGGCTTTATTTAAAAAAAACAGCATTTTATAAAAAGGTTATAATTTTTAAGCAATTTAATAAAACTATCTACCTATAAATCTAGATAAATATGAGGTGAAAGAAAACAATATTTTAGGTTTGAAAATGGGCAATTTGCGCAGTAGAATATAAAAATAATAACTGATTTCACTACTAGGTGTCCAATGCTGCATTCTTATTGATTGGCGAAATGGTCATCTGGGTAGTGCATAAAGTGCCACGATGAGCCAAGCGAAGCACAATGCCAGTTACTACCTTAACTCGTAGCGCTTCGTCGTTTATTGAACCCTCATAAATTGGATTTTAATTATACTAGATAAACAAAATACTCGTGATATGACGTCAATAGTAGACTTATAAAACTTATAAAGTTTCAATTGCATAGCTTTTATTATTTAGATTTTATTGATATCTAAAAAATCCCGATTTCGTCACTGGCTCACTGATGATCATCAAAATTCTTAGGGTACTTTCCTTAAAGTCCTAGAAAGCTAAAATTTGGTATGTAAGCTAGTATTAGTACACAAACAACAAAACAATTTTAAAACTTGGAACTATTACCCCCAACCCCTTAAACTAGGGGATGGAAGTTTGTATTTACCGACACTTTAACAAGAACACTCGCAGGGTCAAAACTTTGTCAACCTAATCGTTCACCAGGAACAATCAGAGAGTTAAAACTTATAAAACTGTAAAAAGTTTTCACTTTTGTGGACACTCCCGGAGTGGTTCGTTTTTTTATAAATAATAAAATACATATTTCAGGGTTTTAGTAAATCACCCCCCACCCTCTTAAATTAGGGGATGGAATTAAGCGCGCGCAAAACGCCTAATGTGTACCCGCTGTGATTGATGATGAATAGCTTACCATCCGAACAGAAACTATTGTTGTCGATGTTGCCGATTACGCCCAAAGTCAATATCAGACAGCGTTCTACCCGAACGGGCACACGTCGTTGCTAGTCGTGGAAAAACGCATCACTTTAAAGAGCAGAGCAACTTGAATCTTCTACCAGGAAGGAGATGAATCACTCATTTAGTGCAGAAGTTCATTTAGTTCAGAAAACAAAAAAATATTGTCATAAGCAACTAACAAAAAGAAGATAAGTTATCAGATCTCATGTAGAGCCAAGCTTGTAACTCTACACGCCCTAGTTCTACAAGCCCTGACTTCACAAACTCTTCACCTTAGTCAAAATATGTGGCTTGGCCGTTTCGTTACTACAAGAACTATTGTATGTATAAGAAAATAACGAACAGTGAATATTTTTTTCACCTTACACCCATGTGACGGTAGCTAAAATTTACTAGAAAGACACCATTGCAGTTTCATAACGTTTCGTTTTGGAGATACACAACAAGTCAAAGACAAAGACGACCTTACAAAAATTTTCGTAGCTAAAGCTTTAAAAATCCTGTATTCAACGTTCTATTAGGGTACTAGCTATTGCCCGCAGCTTCGCCAGCGTGAATATTGACTGTCTATGAGTGTGAGTTGTGCGTGAGCGTGGACATGAGATTTCTCCAGATTGGGCTATTTTTATTAGCAGTCCATGTCACTTCCCACCCCCACAACCAATTCTATACAAAAAATCACTTCAATCCGTTGCTCAGTTGCGACGTCGACGTGCACGATCGTGGAAATGAGTTTCCCCAGATCTCTCGGAACTATGTCAGGATATGCTTATTGGTAAACTATGTAATTTCCCACCCCCTCAACCATCTCTATGCGAAAAACAACAAAAATCCATTGTTCCGTTGCGATGTTAAAGAAATTACCCAAAAAATAGTATTTTTTTCAATTTCAATGTATTTTGTCGAAGAACAAACAAACAAACAAACGAACAAACAAACACATTTTGAAATATATAATATTAAGTAAGGATTTTAACAACACCAAAATATTGTTCTCTTTCACCTCATTCATGGTTTTATAGTGGATCTATAAACTTCAATTCAATTTGATTTTAGTACTAATTACTATTTTTCTCCTTTGCCTGAGTTCATTTTCAGTGTACCTACATGAAGGTCATCCTTCAATTTTAAATATCCAATGATTTTGTAGAAGGATATCAAATAGATAGCCTTATGGAACTACCTATACGTATCTGGGTATCCATTTTACGGCAAGAGATATCTTTCAAACCTATGATTTACAGCTGAGCTTTCCTCCCCTCCTCGGCCGATAACCTTCCTTTTGTCTGCTCTTAACTTGAATACTATCTAACTAATTGCTTCAACCTAGGGTGAGTTGCAGTTCTTTTCGTCTAGACTCGAATTTTAAGTGTCTGTGTCTAGCTCTGGCAGGTCTGGAACATTGTGTAGCGTCTACACTAACATTTGAGACTCAATTTTCTCGCTCCCAGACTAATTATTATGAACTATGAAAATTGAGATTGCTTTTATAGTGGAGCGGCATACCTAATGAGAACGAATTATTTTTGAGTAAAAAAAACATTTATGCAATTTTAATCCTTACTAATATCACAGTCTAAGGATCCATTGTTTGTTTGTTACCTTTTCAAGCTTCAACGCCTCGACCAATCTTGATGAAATTTGGCATGCAGGTGGCGTGTGTCACTGGGAAGGACATAGGCTACTTTTTATCCCGTTAAAATAGCATAATCCGTTGAAGTTCATGAAGAAACTGAAAAAAACTCTTTTTTTGGTTAATTTCTTTAACATCGCAACGAAACAATGAATTGTTGTGATTTTTTGCACAGAGATATTTGAGGGTGGGAAATAATATAAATTGATAATTAATAATTATCCTGACGTAGGGATCTGGAGAAAACTCATGTCCACGCTCGCGAGCCGCTTGCGGATCGCGCACCACTCACATTCAAAGACAGTCATAAAAACGATATCCACGCGGGCAAAGCCACGGGCAAAAAATAGTAGTAAAATAACTACAAGTAGATAATGTATAAGATAGGCACCTACTAAACTAACTCAGAGGAAATTAAAATTTCAATACATATATTTCTTAGGTATTCGAATGACGAACATTTGAATATTAATACGTACCTAAGTGTACATACGTACAGCCTCCTCGAAGGTTCTAAAAGACAGTACACCTTGTCGCTATCAATATTATACAACCATTCACAACTATCACTAAATGTAATGAAATGTAAATTTAATAAATTTAATGGTATTGATTGTAGGAGTTAAGTATATATGAACATGCGTCACACCAACGAGCGTCGCTAGCGTAACGGCTAGGGCTGCCGCCTTCTGTCCGGGAGATCGTGGTTCGAATCCCGCCACGTACCAATGTGATTTCGAATTTAATATGTACTTTTATCCGACGCTCTTACGGTCAAGGAAAACATCGTGAGGAAACCTGCACACGCCTGCAAAGAAACTCGCAGGTTGTGTGTGAAGTCGACAAACCCGCACTGGGCCCGCATGGTCGACTCAGGCCGTATCGCCCTAATTCAGGGTAGGCTCGAGCCCCTCGGTGGGGACGTATACGAGCTGATATGATGATATATCAACATGTAAATTTAGTGTAATACATAGTGAAAACCGACAGCCGGGTCATTCCTTTCCCTCTAATATGGTTGATGGGAGCGATGGCTGACTCTCGCGTTATACTCGTGACCGGGTGCTGTCCGTGTGAACTGGCCTACTCTTGTTAAATGCATTCAATGATTTTTATGTATAACTTTTCGTGTCGTATTGTTTTCATGTTCTAATGACATAATCTGGTTTATATCAAGGATTGAATTTTGACGTTATTAACTAATTATTGTTTATTTCTTGATTCTTCACAAATGACATTGTTATTATTATTTTATGACTTTCAGAAAGAGTGTAATTAGAAAATAGGTGCATTTTGAATAAATATATTGAATTTAATTCTTGTGATTGCGTCAAACTGATAGTATGAGTGCCTCTATAATACAGACTTCTGACTGGTTCAGAGTACAGACCCTATCAATGGAGGTACTTAATCATCCATCTCAAGCCAGAGTAAGTAATACATAACTATATTTCCTTTTGTTAACAGGCGACTACGAATGTCGAGCCACAAGTTGCGGTGCTGTGCGAGTCCGGCTCGACGTACCACCCGCAGTACATGTCGCCATCCGGCCGGTGGACGCCCGACCTCTCCACCAAGCCGCACAACTGTCTGAAGGACAAGATGGAAATACTCGACTACTGCAAGAAGGTAAGAACCTTATGCAGGCAGTGTGAGATTTGACGTACCCGCTCGCAGTATATATACCTTCCCTCTAGTGGATGCCCGACCTTTCTAGCAAGCCACACAACTGTCTGAAGGATAAGATGGAAATACTCGACGTTCCCGAGTGCCACACGTCTTTTTTATTTTATTTAATCGATTGGACCCTGAACCTCCCCCACCCCCCAAGTCTTCTAATTATTTTATTTGTGGTGGCTTAGACGCAATTGGGAGCTTGGGGGGCGCGTCGAGGCCGCAGCATGACAATGTATTGCGTGTCAAATAGCATAGTAAAACCAGCATGAAGCTACCGTGACTATTAGCGTGTCTGAAACAAAAGATAGGTGCCTACATAAAATGATATTAAACTGTTTACGAAAGCACGCTATGTAAAAGTTCATTGACTTCAGCAGACAGAAAAATATTATTTCTCGCTGTTTCCCTGCAGAGGTTTTGCCAATGACTTACGTTTCTTGGCATGCCTCTTCGTATATTTTTGATGAAAGGAAGTCTCTTTTTGGAGACTTGCTTCTTTGTGTTCTAAATGTATGCTTCGTCAGGTTGGTGGATTTATATCCGAACTTCAAAGCTCTGCTCTTCGGATTTCACTTCCAAATTTCTACCTTCAGGTGTATCCAAGCCACGACATCACGAACATCGTGGAGGCGTCCCACTACGTGAAGGTGTCCAACTGGTGCAAGGTGGGCTCGCCCAACGCCGCCAAGTGCAAGACCACCAGATGGGTGAAGCCGTTCCGTTGTCTTGGTATGTTTTTTCCTTTTTAGCTTTACATTGTATCGATTTATTTCCTAAAACAAAGGACGTTAACCTTAGATTGGGTTGAACCACAGAGTAGTCTTATTCGAAACTCCATTAAAAGAAAAAAATACCCGGAATTGTTTTTGTATGTGTGTGTCCAACTACATAATAAACTACCAAATAACATTAAAAATTTGCCTATTAAAAAGAATTAAGACAAATACCAGAAAAAGGCTTAACGAAAGGAGCTATAATAATGTAACAGTATTCCTGAAATGATGTGATATAATGTACGCAATATTTTTACAATCAGCCACTATGCTTGGCGTTTGTGGACTATGAGAAAGCCTTTGATTCAGTCGAAATCTGGGCTATGCTACAGTCTCTCCAGCAGTGCCAAATTGTCTACCGATACATTAAGGTGTTAAAGTGTCTGTATGAAAATGCTACCATGTCGGTTCGCCTCTAGAACCATAACACGAAACCTATCCAGTTGCAGCGATGTGTGAGACAGAGAGACGTTATATCTCCGAAACTGTTCACCGCCGCCCTGGAAGATGTTTTCAAACTTCTGGATGGCATCAATATCAATATCAATAAAATGGGTATTATAATACCTAGGAAAAGTGTCAGTCAGTTAGGTAGGTCCAACTTTAAGAAAGAGATCAATCGACGAATCCAACTGGGCTAGGCAGCGTTCGGGAAGCTTCGCAATATCTTCACAGCCCAATACCGTAATGTCTCATGACTAAGGTCTTTGACCAGTCTGTGTTGCCAGTGATGACAAACGGAACAAGACAATGTTGCTTACTATGGGCCTCATAAGAAGGCTCAAGGTCACCCAAAAGGCAATGGATCGAGCTATGCTCGGAATTTCCCTACTCGATCGAATCAGAAATGAGGAAATCCGCAGGAGAACCAAAGTAACCGACATAACTCACAGAATCGCTAATCTGAAGTGGCAGTGGGCAGGAGCACATTTCTCGTACAACAGATGGCCGTTGGAAATCAAGGAAAACGTTGGAGTAGTAAAGTTCGCGAGTGGCGACCATTCACCGGTAAACGAAGTGTAGGCAGGCCTCCCACGCGGTGGACCGACGACCTGGTAAAGAACGCGGGAAGCCGCTGGATACGTGCAGCGCCGGACCGGTCGTCGTGGAAATCCTTGGGAGAGGCCTTTCTCCAGCAGTGGACGTTTTTCGGCTGATATGATGAATATTTGAACCATGTAACTACTAATAATCACTGTGCATTGGTATGTGATGATGATGACATTCGTCACATCAGCCGATATCGGGTTGGCGATCGCAGTGCGCGATGTGGTGGCACAGTGCGTGGAAAGGCCGCTGCCTGCCGCCCACCCTCCAGTTGAATCCCTTAGTCGTCTCTTACGACACCCACGCAAAGAGATGGGTTGGCAATATTCTAAAAAAAACGTGAGCCATACGGCTGGCCGGTTCTATATTTTATTACATAAATTAACAATGTTATTAGCAGTTCAAGTTAGTACCATCTCAAACATCTCTGTGCGAAAAATCACAACAATCCATTGTTTAGTTGCGATGTTAAAGAAATGAAACAAAAAAAAAAACATTTTTTTTAAGTTTCCTCAGGAACTGCATCACAATATGATTTTTCACTGCATATTAGCCTATGTCCTTCCAAGTGACACAGGCTACCTGCATGCCAATTTCATCAAGATTGCTTGAAGTGATGAAGCGTGAAAAGGCAACAAACAAACAAACACATTTTCACATTATAATATTAATAAGGATTGCGTGGCATTTTGTGCGTCTGACTCCAGACCTCGGAAAATAGCGTTTTCTCAGAGATGGAACCTATCTAGATCGATTTTGCGCCCTCAAAACCCCCGTAAACCAATTTTCAACCAAACTGTAGGAGCCGTTTCCGAGACACCATCAGTTATATAAGGTCTAACAAAATTAGCTGAAACTATTTTAAGGGCAAGTTCAGTAAACGAAACTGAACAACTTTTTCTTCAGCGACCATACCGAATTCTAAAAAAAATCGCCACATTCCATTACTGCCTACTTAAATAAATAATATTCTCGTAGTACGGTCCTGGTTTTTGTTTACATCGCTGGACTCGTGACGTGTCGCAACAAAACTGTGCACTGTGTCCGGCCGTTGAACTTTGCTAGTTCTCTCAATCAATTCTTATTTAAAATACTTAAAACCTTACAGTTCCTTTTAGCTGTAGGTAGTAAAATACAATCTAACAGGTATTTACACTTTAGGAAAAAGAAGAAATTGAAATTGAAGGCAGTTGCTCTTTCCTTGAGGCGCTTGAGGTCGTTGAACGAACCACGCGAAATGTACCTACGAGCAAGCGCCTGCAAGCAACTGTGAAGTAAATAAATATCCCAGTTACTCTCGCGCACTCATTGAGTTACGTTGCTCAAAGCCTAACCTATGACATTTTGTGACCTAATTGCCTAAGTCACAATACAATTTTTGTATTGTGACTAAGTTAAGTGTTTCGTAGTGAAAATGCCGTACAAAAGTATTTGGACATGGCGGTGTGCTATGAAGTTTGTAACCACAGGTTTGGGATGTAAGAAGGAAGGCTGCGGGTAAAGGGTCGGAATGATCGGAGCGGAGGCACAGATTACTAAATAGGCGGAGGCTTGTGCTACTATTATCATCTGTGGCGGAGGCACGTGGGCTGCGGCTAGGGTTGCCAACCGTACTCTAAAATAGAGTATTGTACTCTATTTCGTGTAGGTGTACTTTATTATCTATAACATTAATAGAGTACCTACTTTAAATACTCTTTTTTACATAAACTGACTTTTGGCACAATTTTTTTTTATGCCAGACATGTTCAATTGATATTCAATACATAAAATGACTTTCTTTTTACTGAATTTAATATACTGGTACCCAAAGCCATAAAACTTGTGAGTTTCTGAACGCAGACACAATCAGTCACGTCAAAGTAATGTCAATGACTTCAGCTCAGCGTTCACTGAGAGAGTATTTTCGGTCATGAATGTGAATTGGCGAGAGGAGAGGAACAGGGCTACATTGAAATAGATAAAAAATGAGCTCCTGATCTATATAAACTTAGAAATAGGATGTTTGGAGTCTCATAATTCTTTAAAAAAAAAAATTAAGTTGTTATGTACTGCAAAAAGCACTAAAAATACATTTTCAAATTTGTTTAAATGATACTCTTTTTTATTAATCTGTACTCTTTATTTAGACTCTCTGAAATCAGAAATACTCTACTTCTTTTAGAAAAAGTTGGCAACCCTAGCTGCGGCTGCTACGAGTTACGGTACGATGGCCAGTGCAGTGCCGCATTTATTAAGATTTCTTATTTTTTTATTGAAGATTTTTTTTCTTAGATTTCAGTATGGTCGCTGAAGAAAAAGTTGTTCAGTTTCGTTTACTGAACTTGCCCTTAAAATAGTTTCAGCTAATTTTGTTAGACCTTATATACTCGTATGTACTAGCCGTCCGCCCGCGGCTACGCCCGCGTTGTGTTAGATTTTCCCGTGGAAATAAGACGTTTTCCCTGGGTGAAAAGTAGCCTATATCCTATCCCAGGACATAACCTATATGTGTGCCAAGTTTCATCCCGACCCGTCCAGTGGTTGAAGCGTGAAAGAGTAACAAACATTCATACATACGAGTACATCCATACTTTAATACATACAAACTTTCACATTTATAATATAAGTAGGATATATACAAGAATTGCTTGTTTAAAGAAATAGGATAAGATACAGAGAGAAAAAGAAAAAGTAGAAGAGAAAGAGTATAGAGAAATAAACAGAATAAAAGGATGAGAGAGAGAGAGAGAGAGAGAGAGACAGGGTATCATAAAGAGTTTACAAACAAACCATTCCCTCATAATATGTACGTCTATCAATTTATTTGTAAACTTGTTCCAGACGGCCCCTTCCAGTCAGACGCGCTCCTGGTCCCGGAGAGCTGCCTCTTCGACCACATCCACAACCAGAGTCGCTGCTGGCAGTTCGCGCGGTGGAACGCCACCGCCGGCCGCGCGTGCGCACAACGCGGCCTGCGACTCAGGACCTTCGCGATGCTGCTGCCGTGTGGGATCAGCCTCTTCTCGGGTGTCGAGTTCGTTTGCTGCCCAAAGCATTTTAAGGGTGCGTTCATGCGTTGCTACAGCCAGTTACATTTACAGCCAATTACATTTTTACATTTCTGTGAATTTCAAAGGAAAATAAAGCTGTCATTTTCACTTTCGATTGACGAAGGAGTTTGAAAGGTATTGTGATGTTTTAAAAAACAAAGTTGTGATTTTAATGGGAATTGTTGTATAAATAAAAACAGAACAAGTGCGCGTGCGCGTTTGACTCGCGCAAAGTAAGGTTCTGTAGTCTTTACAAAAGATTAATGTATATTTAAAAAAATAATATTTGCAGTACTCGTATAACCAATATAACATTTTGTATGAAAAATCTATGAAATTTTAACAATTTCAAACTGCAAATCATAGGTTGGTCGTTGGCGACTATTACTCCTAAAGTAAGATGGCCTATTAGCCGTGATAGTTTTTGCCTTTTAAATTCATTATATGTCCGACTATTTTAATTTTTAACAGATGTCCTGAAATAGCAGTTTATCTGTTTAGGGTGGGGGGTGGGGGGCACTTGACTCTAACAAAATTTAGCACTTTATTTCGCAAACCGATCCCTAAATCGAAAAGTAGTTTTAAAAGCCCTCAGTAGTTTTGAAAGAGCTACCTAACGATATCCGACGCGATACCACTTCCTGTATAGGTACCCTAAAAAAATCGAGTAAGTTAACTCCCATACAAATACAGGTTTTGTTAATTTTTCTAAAAACTGGCTCCAACAATTTTACTGAAACTTTGTGATTAACTAGGACTTAATAAGGCTTACTGCACTGGGTATAGTTTTTTTATTCCAGGAAAAATCCAATTAAGGTACTTCCATACAAGTAAAGTGGAGATAATTTTTTTTCTCATCAAACCCAGTCTAGTAGGATATCGTTGCTTAGAGCTTAAAAAATAGTCGTGAGTCTTCTCAGTCCATTTTATAAATAACTGTTCCGTTTTCGAAAAAATAGGCTTGAAAGTGCTAAAGTTTGTTAGAGTCACTTGTCCCCACCCCCTAACAACTAAACCGCTGTATCTGTAAATTTTAAAAAATACATGAAATTAGTCTATATAATGAATTTAAAAAAAAATATCAAAGCTCATAAGGATTTTCTAGTTGACGAGCAATAGTTGATCCAAAAAAAATCGTATATACACTAATTTTGCTAGCGCGTTTTAGAATATATCAAAATGTAAGTAAATTACTATAACAAACATATTGGCAACTACGGAACCCTACATCACGCGTGGCCCGACACGCACTTGGCCGGTTTTTAATTGTTGATTTGTGTATGCCCGACTGCAACAAAAGGCGAAGGCTTCGCGAGAAAGTATACACAGCGTGGCTGTATAATTTGTTATCTTAACTAGATCTAGCAGAAATCCACACCATATTATCTTTCTATTACTAAAACTGATAAAAACTATCCCGGTTAGTCGACATCTTAACTTAGTATACAGCTTGTACCCACAGAAGTCCACAATTTTTTTTTTATTCACAATTGGTAAGCCCTTGGCATCATCTCACCTGATGGTATGTGACGATGATGCGGAAGATGGAAGCGGGCTTACCAAGTTTCCCCAATGCAATGGAGAACTGGCTATCTTATCTTCAAGCCGGAACACATCAATTTATTAAAAGTTCCAACCCCATTGTAATTTTTGAATTTCAGAAAACGTAAAGATGCACAAGCCGATGGACGTCGGTGTGCCGGTGAGCCCGGGGGGCGAGGAGATGCTGGCCGCGTCTGCAGCGATGGACGAGCGTGATGACGATCTGCTAGACGATGATGACGCCTTAGACGACGATGACGATGACGACTCGCTGAACTTGAGCGATGACGATGACGACGATGATACAGATGATGGTAAGAAAATGTTTTCATCATCATCATATCAACCGAAAGATGTCCACTGCTGGACAAAGGCCTTCTTCGGTCATGCACTGACCGCGTCTAGTGGCTTTCCACGACCTTCACCAGATCGTCGGCTCATTGTGGAAAAATATTTTAGTCCAAAATAGTTATAAGACATATGGTAGATTTACAATTTTTGTGCAGCAGTCTAAGAGTTCAGACACACGGACTGCATTCCAGCTGCAAATTCGCCGTTTGGATGCAGTTAACCGCAACTAACTAAGAAAACTGCGTTCACACTACGAATTTGCAGCTGGCTTGCAGTCGAAATGCAGTCCGTGTGTCTGGACCACAGTATTACGATATGGCTTACAGTAGCGCAACGCCTTTGATGTCCTACTATGCGCCACCGGCGTAGGTACTAGCCCATATTAGCCTGTAGTCATGCCATGCCGCCCACTGCCCCGAAAGTACCCTTCCGTTGCTCTGCGTAAGTACATTCGTTGCGCTACTGTAAGCCGCTATATTGTAATACTGTAGTCTGGACCCTTAAATCTAATATAATTATACATACATGTAACAAAATTGGCATAGGTCCTGTTAACTGGGGCTTCTACACATCATACTGAACAACTTATGTTTTATGAATTTGCTGAATCGCAAAAAAACAACTCTCGTATAAATTGATCAGCTGATCGACCAAATTTGTGCATTTTTACAAGCTCTTATATAAGTTTGCCGTGTTAGTTAGTTAGTATATCTGTTAGCTTGAGACTTAGTCTGTTAGTTAGTTGGAAACTAAAGTAGGACTACTTCCCGGTTTTCGATTGAGCTAAAATTTGGCATACACGTCAAGTTTGGTGCACAATGCCCGGTTAGCTTTTTTTTATTATTATTATTTATTAAAAATTTGAGTGCGTTTGACTGCAACTCACCTGATGGTAAGTGTTGATGCAGTCGAGGATGGTACACGCAATCTCAAATAATGCCTATTCACTCTTGCCTTGAAGATCCCCAAACTATAGGAATCGGGAAACACTGACGCAGGAAAGGAGTTCCACTTCTGCACTGTACGCAAAATAAATGAAGAAGCGTAACGATTCGTGCGAAAAGGTGCAACATCAAAACAAATGGGTGCAACCCCTCCTTGCGTCTCGTTGACCGAACGGTGGAATGGAGCCGAGGCCTGAAGGGAATGAGGTCGTGAAGTCATTATAAATCCAATATGGCGGACTCCCAATGAGTGCGGATCATTTATTTTTTATGCACCACCATATTATCAAATGAAAGGGTTTGCTGAGAAAAATACGAAATAATTAAAATTATTTTCAAATAAAAGTTTGTACCTAAAAGTTTTACGTTTTTAAAAAAATATTGTAAGCTAGATCCAAATTTGTTTTGAAAATTTCCAATGGGTTCTTTGGAGAAAGTTGTTCAGTATGATGAGTAGAACCCCCAGTTAACCACCAATTTTGTTACACCCTGTATATATTACCTACTATGCTAAAATGTTGTGAATACCTAATATTGTTTTATTCATTTATCCGACAATGTTTTAAAGAATGGTCATACTTTATGTAGTTCTTTAACTTTGCTGAAATCGCACAAAATGGACTTCCTTGACAAAACGATCAACTGATAGATAAGCCAACTTTATATGGAAAGTCGACTGTACTATTGTCACCCCTTTTTGTTCAACATTATTTTTTAATTTACAACTAATAGTCGGTGGCGTAACGGCGTAACGGCTAGGGCTGCCGCCTCCTGTCTGGGAGGCCGTGGTTCGAATCCTGCCACGTACCAATGTGATTTCGAAATTCGTCGTCACATCTGTCAGTTCGACAACTGATTTAACAATTATGTGTTGCTATCGTAAAACAACAAAAACGTAAATAATAATAAAACAAAAAAGTCTCGGTAAACGCTGAAGCAATTTGTCAAATGTTTGTCAAACACGAGTTTATCAAATTATTTGATTTATTGCGGCCATGCTTTTGCTTGATAAACACGTTTGCCAAACTCGTTTATCATTTATCTATCAAGCAAAAACATGGCCGTACACTATCAATCAATTTTACAAACACGTTTGCCAACCTTGTGTTTGACAAACATTTGACAAATTGTTTGAGCGTTGACCGAGCCTTTAACACAACCTGACATTAGCTCCCAGACTGAAATGGGAGAGAGATATTTGGTAATGCCAGAGATAAAACAAGGCGGCAGGAACAAAGTCACACCGCCACACGTTCATGCCTAAATTATAATTTTGTTCTAAAAACTTGCTCTCATTTTTAATATTAGTACCTACATCAAAAACAAATTACAGACATCGATATATGTTTTTCAAAGTTTGGATTCGATCCGGCATGAAGTTATTCTATCAAAACGGAACTATGTATAAATGTTTGTATGGAAATTCGAGCCGTTCTAAACACTTGTTATAGAAAGTAGTAAAAATGATTAAATTAGTTAATCCTTTAATACGTAAATACGGACTTCACCTCTTTCCAGATATGGATGAAGACGAAGACGCTGACTTAAATCGTGATGATGACGCGGAGGACGATGACTACACCGACGCGGACGACAGCGCCTGGCCACGGCCGGAGATAACCGCAACTCCTTCCACCACCACGTCTACCACTACAACGACTACTACTCCCGTAAGACCCGCAATCCACCAAAGAGGAGATGGGTGGAGAGGAGATGTGAAAAGCGACGGCGTAGCGGCTAGGGTGTATCCACCGAAACTGAGCGGAGATGTGTGCTAGTAGAGCGAAGTTTTTTTTATTTATTTATTATTGAGGATCAAACAAACAGTTACATAATAAAATATTAAAGTACCTACGTATTTAAAGTGTTAGTTATTATGTAACCAACGACGTTGACCACAGTTAAAATAAGGAATGGAAATAACAAAGCGAAATCAAAAGGCACAATGCTATTTGCTAACAATTGCTTGATAAATATTAAACAAAAAAAAAGCAACTATCGTTAGATCTACTTACATATAATACTTATACTTACTTTTATTTAACTATTTAAACTTTTTAACGCATCTAAGATATCTTTCTTGTACTTATTTACCGGTAACGCAAAAATGACAATATTGTTAAATTCAAGATGAGTGGGCTCACTCGCTAGTTTGTAACTAGTATAGGACTAGTGATGCCTCTCACCACTCACTGAAAATCGCTCACATCTCTTCTCAGCTCCGCTACGCGCAGTCGCCTGCTTCCGTGACACTTCACGTATCTCCGCTTTGATCATGCCAATTATGAGACATCTCCTCTTTCTCCAATTGAACAGTGTCTACTTAAGTTGATGTTTTTGCGTTGTCAATTTACATATTACAGTATTTTTTTGTCGTTTTTCTTCAAAATTGTATCTAATTTATTTCTTGATTTACTATGGGTTTCGAATAAAAGCTCGTTCAAAAACCCACAAAAAATCGTAAAATCGATTTCATCGGGATTTTCTTTACGTATCGAGAGCCAAATAAAAGATGTTCCACGTCAAATTAAAGGTACAAGCTTTTATTTTAGTGTACCAATAATTCGAGTGCATGACATGAATTATCGGTCGGCCATTACCGGGCTGTAAGTTTAGGTTCTAATTCATGTTCTGTGTTCTAGGCTTCTTCTGCGACCTCGGACCCTTACTTCTCGCACTTCGACCCGCGCACTGAGCACCAAAGCTACAAAGACGCTCAACAACGTCTGGAGGAAACTCACCGAGAGAAGGTATTAACAGGAACTCTTTACATCCTCTTTTTGCCTGTATAACTTAACGAGACCTCGACTAACTTGCTTTGCATTTTCTTTATATTTCTGGGTACAGGCAAATCAGCGAGATATGGTTATGCTATATTTATTAATACACAGCATAGAGTTTATTATCCCTATAGAGACGCAATGTCACGATTCGGAGAAGTGTACTCAAGTAACAGATTCCAAGACGTAGCTTTTCTAAGCTTTTGAATCTGTATAACTTGACGATACCTCGACTAACTTTCTTTGAATTTTTTTTTAATTGTGTGTATAGGAAAATCAGCGAGGGACGATTTTGCATTTGTCTTAACGCACATCACAGTAAAGACCTTCCTACGCTACGTCTTTCGGTGTGCGGTCGCTTTCGAGAACTTTACCGCCTCAACGGCTATCTGTTGTACGAATTATGTTCTGTGTGCGGGAAGCCGCTGGATACGCGCAGCGCAGAAGCGGTCGTTGTGTAAATCCTTGGGGGAGGCCGTTGTCCAGCGGTGGACGTCTTTCGTTTAATGTGATGATGATGATGACACCACAAAGTTTCTATAATATCTCTATAGAGACGCAATGTTTTTACGGCTCGTCGGAGAACGTAGCTGAGAAAATCAAACTGTATGATAATCACACCATATCTGTATCACTCTCACTATAGCAACCTATGAGAGGAGTATGCGCTAAGGCATTACTCAAACGTGGGGCCATTAACTTGACGTAGAAATTCCTTCCGGAGATATTATTATAAACTCTTTGTTGCACACCAATTGCGTAAAGTGACACCGTCCTGGTCCTGTTGTGGCCCCTGCCCCGCACTCACCGCATATCACCCTCTGTTCCCTTTGCGCTCACACTCATGCAAAAGCCATGTCTCGGTGATTTGACTGTACTCGCAAGGCTTTTGCATTTGTTTAATTGTCCTAAGGGGCCTTATTGAAACTCGTTTCCCATACCAATTTTGACAACACTATTTTTTAAAAGGATAAATCAATCTTGGGTTCACAATAAAAACATAAAAATGGCAATTTTTTGACAACACTATTCAAAAAAAAGTAGTCAATACAATTTGGGAAATTTCATGTCTTGTTTATGTGTGTGAAGTTGTATTAGAATCAATTAATCCACTTTCAAGAAATTGTTATGTTTAATTTGTATGCAAAACGAGTTACGGTAAAGCGTCATAACGTACTAATTTGTCCCGAAATGTGATGGTTGTTATGTCATAATAGACATACTATCTCAATGCTAGATCACCAAGGTGATGAAGGAGTGGTCGGAACTCGAGGACCGCTACCAGCAGATGATGAGCTCGGACCCTTCGGCGGCGCAGACCTTCCGCCAGCGCATGACTACTAAGTTCCAGGCTAACGTTCAGGTAACTACCGGGATCAAACCATCTACAAGATCCTTTACCTGTGTTCAGAGTCATTTACAAGACCCTTTACCTATGTTCAAGGTCATTTGCAAGACCCTTTAACTATGTTCAAGGTCATTTGCAAGACCCTTTACCTATGTTCAAGGTAATTTACAAGACACTTTACCTATGTTCAAGGTAATTTACAAGACACTTTACCTGTGTTCAAGGTCATTTACAGGATCTTTCACATATGTTCAAGGTAAATTTTAGGCATCATTTCATGATCACCTCTTCAATATTCAAGATATTAATCAAAATATGTGCAAATTACACTCTTTCTGATAGTCATAAAATAGTGATTACATAATTTAATTTGTTAAAAATCAAGAAATAAACAATCATTAGTTAATAACATCAAAATCCAATCCTTGATATAAAAAAAATCATCTATAATTAATACAAATTCAAAATACAAATCGAAAAAATTTATTGCAAGTAAATATGCCAGGCATGTGAACTAAAAATATTTTTTTTTGTAAAAGCGAATTTTCAAAATAAATGAGTAAATCAAGAAAAAAACAATCATTAGTTACTAACGTCAAAATCCAATCATTGATAAAAAAACTCATCTTATTAATACAAATCCAAAATACAAATCGATTATATTTATTGCAAGTAAATCTCCTACGCATGTGAACTAAAACTATATTTTTTGTGTAAAGCGAATTTTCAAAATAAGTTAGTTGAAATACACTCAAAAAATTTAAAAAAAACCTTAAAAATTTAAAAACCGAGGTAAGATTTCATTGTAGGCTAGACTCGTAACCGCTCGGCTAGGCTCGCTTTTGAAATGATATGTTATGGGCCGCCAGGAGGCTCGAGTTTCCATACAAATGTAGTTGCGCTTTAATACAAAAACTCATGCCAGATTAAATCCAAACTTTCAAATATATTGAGGAGACACATATCGATGATTGTAATTAGTTTTCAATGTACTAATATAAAACGGAAAAACATAAGAACAGTTGCAAACTTTCAGTACAAAACTAATTTAAGCCTTCGTTGAATTACGTTAAAATTTACTACGATGCAAACTAATTACAAACATCAATATGTGTCTACTCAATATATTTACAAAGTTTGGATTCAATCCGGCATGTATTTTTTTTTAAATTTACTATCAATAAGCACTTGGCATCACCTCACCTACGATGATGCCGAAGATGGAAGCGGGCTTACCAAGATTCCCCAACGCAATGGAGAACTGGCTATCTTACACATCAATGTTGTTAACACTGACATTTGACGGCAAGACTTAGATAAGATGGTGGTAGCTAGCCAGGCGGGCTTAGAAAAAGCCCTACCACCAACCAAACCGAGTCTTACAAGTGACCCCACCGGAACCCGCGTCGTCCTGGTGTGGAGCGAATGGAATAACCATTACGCCACGGAAGCGGTTAAAACGCCACGGAGGTATTTTTTATATTAAAGCAAAACTACGTTCGTATGGAAACTCGAGCCTCCTGGAGACTCCGCCTACTGCGCGCTAAAGACGAAGTGCGTGAAATGACGAGATATATAATATAATAGATAGGGAAAAGTAATAACAGAACCTACTGGTACAGTCTACGCAAAATGAAATGCGTCGAAATGTAAAAAAACAGCGCCAGCAGAAATACAGTAAGTACATCTATGAGTATAGTGAGTACACTGTAGTACTACAGTAGTCTATGGTTACCGCATTCCGCCATGTCACGTTCTATTGTAGTAAGGTCTCAAGAGTTATGTCAATATTTGTCTTCTCCAGTCGCTGGAAGAAGAAGGCGTGGCTGAACGTCGCCGCCTGGCCGCCCTTCATCAGCAGCGGGTCCTGGCGCACTTGGCGCAGCGCCGACGCACTGCCCTGTCTTGCTACACCCGCTCCTTGAGGGACACTCCGCCCAATGTAAGTGTTTAAAGTTCAAGTTATCTTTTTATTAGCCTAGAACCAACTTTTTGTTTGATAATAGTTATTTATGATACAAGGGTTGTAAAAAGGTCAAAGGCGAGGGTTTACAATTGTCACGAGTTTGTCATTTTCTTTTACACCCATGTATCATTTTTCAATACAGTTGTGAGATAACTTGTAAGTAAAAAACGACCGTGACAAAAAATAAAATACATGGGTACATACCTATCAAGGTTTCGGCAACCAAAGTTGATTTTACGCGACTTTTGGCTCATTTTGAATGTCCGGAGAGTAATCTCACTTTGTTTTTTCTAATTCATACACATAAGTATATTTTTTATTACACGTATATTCAGAATTTTGTTTGTATTCAAAAGAACACAATTCAGTTTACGAGAATTGCGCCATATTTAATTTAGCTAGGCACATATACGCATGCGTTAGTTTTTTTTTAATATTACCATAAATAGCTTGGAACAATATTAATGTAAGCATTAAAACCTCATTGGAGAAGATGACCTATTCCTTCCTGTAACCTATGCACTTCATTCATATTTATTCTCCTTTCTTCACAAAGATATAACCCAAAGCGAATCTAATCAGCTAGCGTTATGTACTAACCTCACGGAGTTTAACCAATCTCTTTTAAAATTCTCCTTTCAAGTCTTAAAGAAGATTCTGTATCTTTGGTTATTAAATTTTTTAATTGCTAGAAATTTCTTAAAAAAGTGGTAATGTAAAAGCACGTGTGCGGTAAAATAAATTTTGCGCACAATTGACTGGCACATAAAGTACCACTTTTCGAGCGACTTTATTGAAAAGAATATTATTCAATTGAAGAATTAATAAAAATGAAATACTGACATACTTCAATGTATTAATTTATATTTATTAACAATTGTTCAGTTTCCTTACTTACTTATTTATTTAACCACTAAGAAAACGCCTTTGTTCCATTCAAAGGTACATAGCTCAGGGGGATTGAAACATGAAAGACATGCCTCTTGTAACTCATAAAAGACCAGTAGTGTCACCATAAGGTCATTAATAAAAAACAATAACTTTTTTTATTTTCAATAAAAATTAATAATAAATAAATAAATATTCTAGGACAAATCACACATGGTCATCTGGCCCCAAAGTAGGATTCCCTGTGTTATGGGTTACCAGAGACTGATATACATACTTATATACGTTTAAATACATACATATATAGATATATTTAACACCAAGACACAGAGCAAACAAATCTGCTCATCACACAAATGCTTGCCCTGGGTGGGGATAGAACCCACAACCCTCGGATCAGTAGTCAAGGGCACTAACCACTGAGCCACCGAGTCAGTCATTGAACTTCAAAAACTGAATCGGTAATTTCATAGGTAAAGACCTAATATTAATGAAAGTTACTTAAAACTCAAAAGTGTACCTAGAATCGGCAAGTAGTATCGTTAGTACTTACCTCAATTCAAACGCAGCAAGTTTCTTAAACAATTTAATTTGTAACTTTTTCAAGCTTTTTCTGTGTCGTTGGTTTTTTTTCGTGGCATGGAAATTTTAAAGTACTCAACGATAAGTTACTTGATCGTTGCCGAATGATTTCCCAGGCTCACCGTGTCCAGAAGTGCCTCCAGCGCCTCGTGCGGGCGCTGGCCGCTGAGCGCAGTGGGGCGCTAGCCGCGTGGCGCCGCGCCGCAGCTGCTGGAAAGGAGGCTGCTGCTGCTGAGAGGTCCAGCGCTGCTGACAGGCTGCAGGTGGGTTTCTCATTTTCGTATACTGCTGGGGCACGGGTTTCTTCCCAAACTCGGGAATGTTCTTATCTTATCTTTGTAAAATGGTAAGTTGCAGCGACACTTCGACCCAATGGGATCTTTTGTGTCTGCCCCTATAACCTTTACACTCTAACCTACTCGAGGATGGGCTGCAACAATGCAGCAATTCCGCTGACAGGAAGGTGCTTGTAGTTCTCCGGTTTTGGGTAGCCATCACCTGGGAGGTACATACGATTGCTAGCCAGGACATCGCAGTGACACAGTAAGTGTTCCATTGATTCTGTATCTTCACCACAGGCCCTGCAGGTCAGCACATTCGTCAGGCCGACTTTTTCCAGTTCTGCGTTTGCGGCAAAGTGACCCATCAATGCTCCTGTTACAGCTCTGACGCATGTCCTGCTGTTATTCCAAATGTACTTGATTCCCCCTGATTGCACAGATTGACATGAGGTAACCACACACCTCTCCGATGAAAAGCTTAGAGTGTTTGTGTTCATCGGAGGATAGCCATGTCAATCTGTGTCTTCCTTCGGCCTGTTCCTTTAACGCCCTTATTTGGTAGCCCTATCCCTGGTTCTGGAATACACATTATTGTCTGTGATCCCATTCTAGCCAGTGTCTCTGCTTTGGGAATGTCAGGTCACGCTCTACACGCGGGGGCCAAGACCGAGTTGGCAGAAGTTGTAGGGCTAGTGGTGAACCTTACAGTTAGAAGTTTTCAAGCCACCCATAAGCCATCTGACGCGGCCACCTATGTGTTGGCAACCGACACCAATGGCTTAATGTGCCTTGCGAAGCACGGAAATGGTCTAGAAAAATGCCACTAACAGTCAAACTCGTCCAGGTAATTACCGTACTTCAGGTCAGTTAACCTGTGTGATCGACCCATCCACTCAAGTTGCACTGAGCTGCAACTGCTTCTCTGTATTATTAATCATTCTTTTCCAGTACAAGAAACAATCTGTGGGAGCCCTAGCAAAGTAGAAATCCAACCTGCTTGATTTATCATACCACTTGTCATAATCATAATATGAGGCAATTAAGGGGGGATCCCCTACCTTACTAGCACCGCCATCAATTAAAAAAATCTCGCTGAATCATCATATCAGCCGAAGGACGTCCACTGCTGGACATAGGCCTCCCCCAAGGATCGGACAACGACCGGTTCTGCGCTGCCCGCATCCAGCGGAATACTTCAACAAAATTGTAAACGATATAAGTGAAGTGATTATTTTTTTACTGGTGATGGCACTAGTAAGCTGGGGATAGCGTTATTTTTAAGGGGATTATTTTAACCGCCTCTGTGGCATAATGGTTAAGCTTTACATCAAGAGGTCTCGGGTTCGACTCCCGGCGGAGTCTAACCTTTTGGTTGGTGGAAGGACACTTTCTAAGACCGCCTGGCTAGTTACCACCATCTTGTCGAGTCTTGCCGCCAAACATCAATGTTGACAGCATTGATATATCCGGCTTCAAAATAAAATAGCCAGCTCTCCATTGCATTGGGGAATCTTGGTAAGCCCGCTTTCATCTTCGGGATCATCATCTCCTACCATCAGATGAGATGATGCCAAGGGCATACCAATTGTGAATTAAAAAGGAGCCTTTTGACTGTTCTTTTGCTCTTTTTGAAATGTTGCTAAATAACAAACTTCGTGTGTTGTTCGTTGCCAGGACGCTGACCGTGCCCTTAAACGAGCCTTGGTAGCTCTCCGTCACCGACCGCACCTCTACGCCAGCATCGGAACTGCTATCGAAGACTATGTTCAGGTAACTATTGAATAATTTTCGAAAAACCTGAAAACTTTTAAGTAGGTACAAGATTTAATTTGAAAATAATTTCAATTATTCCGTATTCTTCATCAGCAAACCCTTTCATTTGATATTCATATCATGGGGGTGTATAAAAAAACTGATCTGCCATTAGAAAATCTTTAATTAGTTTCACGACACAATAACACCCAGGCCCTTTATTATCTCAAAGAATATGTACATACCAGCTTCAATAACTCTCTGTTTGTTTTGTTTTAATTCAATAAACCTGATTTTACGTAACTTCTCCTTTTCAGTCTATGCAGTCCAAAGATGACATGGCGGTCTCCCTGATGTCGATGACCCCTGAAGCTGAGGAACTTCTCCTGGACCGCATCGAGGCTGAAGTGCAGCGTGAACAGGCTGCTCGGGAGCAACTGAACATCAAGAGGGACCAGAGGACTCGCCAACGGCAGGACATACAGAACGAACGAGCTAGAGTAAAGTTCTTTTTTGTAGACAACTTTTTTCCTTCTGAAAGTTTAGCCTAAAATGACAATGTTCTTTTTTTCAACACAACTTTTTTCTTTCTAAAAGTCTATCCTATGTCCTTTTTTTCAAGACAACTATTTTCCCTATGAAAGTCTAGCCTCATAAAAAAGCAATGTCCTTTTTTTCAAGACAACTGTTTTCCCTATGAAAGTATAACCTCATAAAATAGCAATCTCCTTTTTTACAAGACAACTATATTTCTTATGAGAGTTTAGCCTAAAATGGCAATGTTCTTTTTTTTCAAGACACCTTTTTTCCTTCTGAAAGTTTAGCCTAAAATGGCAATGTCTTTTTTATGACAACTTTTTCGCCCTGAAAGTGTTTGCCACCATTAACTTCCTTTGTCCCTTTCAGACATCAAACGGCGTGAAAGAGACTGAGGAGACAGACGACGAGACAATCGAGGTGAATGAGGCGGACGAAACGACTGCCGCTGCCTTCACGCACAGTCCTGCGCCCTCGCCGCCCGCCACCTCCGCGCAACCGTCGTCGGTCTCTGTCCACGACCTGACAACCAGGGCCATCTATACGCAGGAGACCGTTACTACTGTGAGTTATACACGTGTAACAAAACTGGTGTAGGTCCCGTTAACTGGGGCTTCTACTCATCATACTAAACAACTTTTGTTCTATGATTTTGCTAAAATCGCAAAAACAAACTCTTCATACAAATTGATCAGCTAATGGAAAATTTTGTGCATTTTTTCACCTAGGGTCCATTTTTTTTCGAATAGTCCATGGAGTCCTTGGGAAAATGTTTAGTATGATGAGTAGAAACACCAGTTAACTGGTCCTACACCGATTTTGTTACACCTGTGTTTCATCAATTACATTCTCGGCAACTATGCTCATGCTGGCCTCAAGATTCATCAAACTACCACCTAAGTTCTTTGTTATTGCGACAGAACACACCTTAGTTATGTCGCCGGACAAACAGCAAGTCTCTTACATTCTTATGCATACTGATAGCGATGGAGTTCTCACTGTCATCAATATCTAAAACGCTATCTCTGTCAGATAGTATGGGAGAGAAAAAGACTTGCTTTTTGACCAGCTTCCTTAACGGTTACCGGACCGCCAGGTGTGCGGCAACGTTATTTTAATTTTAATATTTGATTGCATTTTACTGCCAATGGTAGCCGTAAATGCTCATATTACGTAAAAAAAAATATCTTTTATCACGCTTTATTAGCTTCACCTGTATGTATGTTTGTAGCCGACTCCTTTGCACTCGATTTTGACCCACTTTAAAAGGATAGATTCAACTCAAACTTTGTAAATTTATCAAGAATCAGTGACAATACAACAATTTCAAAAGTTTATCTCATTATCCTGATCAGGATCGCCAGGATAAAATGCATATCAACCTAAAAATTGAAAAATAAATATAGTTTAAAAAAACTAAAAAACACGCTTTTAAGGCAAATCAAACTAAAAGAATGTGATAAATAATTCTTAATTTAAGCTGTAAACAATAATAAACGAAAAATACTAGTGATATTGGGAAAAAGCGTGGGGCGCTTTGTACCATATTTTTCGCACATCGAGCAAAAATTTTTCCCAAAAATACTAGTATTTTGCGTTCATTATTGTTTTCAGCTTAAGTATATTAAGAATTATTTTTCACTTTTTAGTTTGATGTGGTTTAAAAGCGTGTTTTATGGTTTTTTTAAACTATATTTTTATTTGTTGTAATTCACAGGAAATGATTACGAGCACGGTGACTGAAGCCCCAGAGATTGAGACCGCTGAACCCGGAGACATTGGGGAGACCTCCAGCCGACGATCCACCAGCGAGGTGAGTCAGCCAGCAGGCGCAGGCGCGCCCATCGCAGTAAAGCGGTTGGGGCGAGCCACTGAAAGGAACAGTAGTCTTTGTTTTTTTCTTTACATGTAAAGAGTAAAGAAAATAACCACACATTTGCACTTTTGAATGTTGTTTCGTTTCAATTAAAAACTACAATAATATTTAAAAAAATATCCAACTGACATATTAAAGTGTGTGTTTAGACTAATCGACTAAGAAAATTTAGAGGTTTTTTATCGGTCTGGTTTGCCTGTTTCTTTGATTTGAGGTTTATTTTTATTATTCATAATTGGTAAGCCCTTGGCATCATCTCGCCTGATGGTAAGAGACGATGATGACGAAGATGAAAGCGGGCTTGCCAAGATTCCCCAACGAAATAGCTATCTTATCTTCAAGCCGGAAAACATCAATGTTTTCAGCATTGATGTTTGGCGGCAGGACTTAGATAAGATGGTGGCAGCTAGCCAGGCGAGCTTAGAAACTGCCCTTCCACCAACCAAAGCAAGTCAAAGTTAGACTCAGCCGGGAATCGAACCCGCGACCTCCTGATATGAAGCTAATGGCCTTAACCACTACCCCACGGAGGTGGTTTTATGTTATAAAATCTGCTAACAAAATATAGTTATTACATGAAGAATCAGGTTACAAAATATCACTTTTATATGTTTTGTATTTTAAGGACATCCCTTTTTAACTATGAGCACCAACGTATAAACGTACTAAGGTTCACCGGACCGTTGCCACGCAAGTGCTCAGGTTAATCACCTAAAAATGTCAAAATCGAAAGTTTCCAATGGATGTCCTCCACCTATAAACATTACTGTGCTATGAATAATCATGTATGTGTATGTGTGTTTGGTAGCAGACGGAGAGCGAGGCGCTGAGCGTGCACCTGGCGCACGCCGACCAGCCGCGCCCCGCGCACAGCCTCAAGGACGAGCTGCACCACGCGCAAGCGGTGAGTGCACACTCCTGGAGTCTTATCAAATCCGTGATGTAATGTAAACGGAACGCTTCCACATGAAAAAGAGATCCATTTGAAATCTGACACGATCACCGGAACGCGAACGTGTATCTTATACACCTCAAATCGTTTTTCTCCAATTTGATTTGAAAATACTTCTTATAAAAAAAAATAACAGGCATGTCAAACGGCTCCTTGGGTTTGTAAATAATAAATAGGTAATAAAATGAAATAACCTATGAAATTTCCGATTGGATGATTCTAATTATAATGTAAAAAATAGTTACAAAATCATAATATCTTTTCACACGAGCATTATACTATTCTAATTTAGGGCGGTTCGATTAGCACTAGCGCTGCCAATAAAAGTAAATTATTTACTCATTCTTATGGACTCTAATCCTAATCGAACCGCCTTAAATAGTGGTACATTTATGCCTATCTTTTAGACATTTTGAGAGCACGGTGGCTTTGGTAACTGCAAATACCAATATATAAACTTTTATGTTTTTTGAATTAATTTATTTGCCGTTTCCTCGTAAATTGGCGAAAAGCATACTGTATATATATCGGTCGAAATAGCAATATTCGTTAATCTACTGTACAATAATGTTCTAACTATTGAATGTTTTGAAATGTGCAAGGAAATCGATAACAAATGGTACCTCCTCTGATATTAATCCTCATCACCATCGTCACAGATATACACAGTGCGCGGCAGCACCACCAGCTCCGGCTCGAGCGCGCTGTATCCGGCGCTGTGCGTGGGGGGCGCCGCGCTCGCTGCCGCGGCGTGCATCGCGCTGGCGGTCGCGCGCCGCCGCGACTCGCGCTCAGCTCTGCGCCAAGTGCAGGTACACCTATCCTACTCCCACACACAGGTACCTACGTATACACAGTGCGCGGCAGCACCACCAGCTCCGGCTCGAGCGCGCTGTATCCGGCGCTGTGCGTGGGGGGCGCCGCGCTCGCTGCCGCGGCGTGCATCGCGCTGGCGGTCGCGCGCCGCCGCGACTCGCGCTCAGCTCTGCGCCAAGTGCAGGTACACCTATCCTACTCCCACACACAGGTACCTACGTATACACAGTGCGCGGCAGCACCACCAGCTCCGGCTCGAGCGCGCTGTATCCGGCGCTGTGCGTGGGGGGCGCCGCGCTCGCTGCCGCGGCGTGCATCGCGCTGGCGGTCGCGCGCCGCCGCGACTCGCGCTCAGCTCTGCGCCAAGTGCAGGTACACCTATCCTACTCCCACACACAGGTACCTACGTATACACAGTGCGCGGCAGCACCACCAGCTCCGGCTCGAGCGCGCTGTACCCGGCGCTGTGCGTGGGGGGCGCCGCGCTCGCCGCCGCGGCGTGCATCGCGCTGGCGGTCGCGCGCCGCCGCGACTCGCGCTCAGCTCTGCGCCAAGTGCAGGTACACCTATCCTACTCCCACACACAGGTACCTACGTATACACAGTGCGCGGCAGCACCACCAGCTCCGGCTCGAGCGCGCTGTATCCGGCGCTGTGCGTGGGGGGCGCCGCGCTCGCTGCCGCGGCGTGCATCGCGCTGGCGGTCGCGCGCCGCCGCGACTCGCGCTCAGCTCTGCGCCAAGTGCAGGTACACCTATCCTACTCCCACACACAGGTACCTACGTATAGCACAGGATACCATACAGCGGTCCACAGCCTTTGATGTTTACGTGAAAGCTGACATCATTATTCGCTTGTCACTTCCTCCAGGAGGACCTCTGCCTCCCGAAATGAGTTGTCCCCAACGGATAAACAAAGATGACTATGGCAGTTTGGACTCGGCCTCCCCGTCTCACCCATCACCTCCCGCACAATAGGGATGACGACAGCATCGGAAATAAATTATGAACTCTTGATCACTACATAGCCCTCCTACTTAAACTTCGAAAAACCTTACTCGTTTTGTTTTCCATCAGGTCTTCAATTTTTAAATCACCAAAATCACAAAATGAGTACATAAATGACGCTGCAAAACTATGACGTCACGCCTAGGTATTTCAAATATTTTTAGAACAAAATGTCGTTTTTGACAGATGATAAAAAGTAAATCAGATGACTAGCATTCGTCATCCCATTTGCCCTGTCATGATGTCACCGTTGCGTTGGTGGACTGTATGGATTCTTTAAACTGTGCCAATAGCGTACAGTTTAGCGATAGCTCAGATCAAATAAAAGTTTAGATAGAACTTCACTGAAATTCCATGTTAAGCGAAACCTGTACGTATACTATACACGCACACACAAAACATCTAAACTACTCGAAAACACTCGATAGTATGTGCTAAGACCACAGATTACTAAATAGTTACTAAATAGTTACTACGTAACAGATACTTCACTCAGTAGTAAATTTCCAATACCTACTGCTATAATAGCCCACTCCATCGCGTCAGCAACTGCAGTACATGCTTCACACCGCTCGATCGCAGGGCTGCCTCTTCGATAAAATTAAATTAACGTAACTTTTTGTGTCTATGTTATTGAGAACTGTGAATATATTTTGACTTATAGGTGGTAGTTTAAAATTGTATCATTTATCTATCTATCTATAATATAAAAATGAATCGCAAAATGTGTTGGTAAGCGCGTAACTCGAGAACGGCTGGACCGATTTGGCTAATTCTTTTTTTGTCGAGTTTGTTATTGTCAGGAGAAGTTTCTTATGTAGGGTAGGGTAGGGTAGGGTAGGGCAGTGTAGTGTAGTGTAGGGTAGGGTAGTGTAGAGTAGGGTAGGGTAGGGTAGGGTAGGGTAGGGTAGTGTAGTGTAGTGTAGGGTATGGTAGTGCAGGGTAGGGTAGGGTAGGGTAGCGTAGGGTAGGGTAGGGTAGGGTAGTGTAGGATAGGGTAGGGTAGTGTAGTGTAGGGTAGTGTAGTGTAGTGTAGGGTAGTGTAGTGTAGTGTAGTGTAGGGTAGGGTAGGGTAGAGCAGTGTAATGTAATGTAAGGCGGTACGTAGTTCGCCGGGACAGCTAGTATATATATATATATATATAATTCTCGTGTCACAGTGTTAGTAACCATACTTCTCCGAAACGGCTGGACCGATTTTTATGAAATTTTGTGTGCATATCGGGTAGGTCTGAGAATAGGTTCTTATCAATTTTTCATACCTCTACGCGGGCGAAGCCGCGGGAAACAGCTAGAAAAATATATATTTTTTTATAAATTGGTGCTGACTGTGCAATACATCTAGATAACACATAATTTTAGAGGTCAGTGTGTAAGTAAAATGAAAAAAATCTTTAAGAGTTACATGTGTTTTATTTTTATATAATTTTTTATTAATTTCTTACCCTTTCTAAATTCTCGGTTATTAAATTTTAGTGTAGCAAAAATCCTGAATCTACTAAAAAGTTTTATTAGATATTGTTTTGGGAAACAAGGGCAGGGAGAGTCAAAATGTATGTCGTTTAAAATTTCATATACCTATACTACCCGGCCTTTGTTTTATATTTTTTTCAAAATTATTAATAAACATAGTCTCAAGTTCTCTTACATAATTATAAAACGCATCTGTTAGTACTTTTAACTTTCCATAAAAAGACGATGTTTTGTTGAATGCTTTGCACATATTTGCTTTGCACATTGTTGAATGCTACAGCACATAAGGCACCAGACGGCATCGTAGGTACGCGTACGAACGAACGAAACGATTTAAATTGAAATACGTGCGTGCGCTTCGTTTGTGAAAACCGCACTGAATTGGGTCCGCAAACGGCCCGAGAACGCTCTGCTGGGATGGAGTGACGGAGGCCTGCTAAGACGTCGTCGAAGACACGCACACAACATAACACACCGATACCGCACACATGTTTCATAAAGTGGCTTCTACTTGACAGTTCGCAGCATTCTATCTGACCTTTTAACCGCCTCCGTAGCGTCATGATTAAGTCCATTAGCTTCACATCAGGAGGTCGCGGGTTCGATTCTCGGCGGAGTCTAACTTTGTATTACTCGGTTTGGTTGGTGGAAGGGCATTTTCTAATCCCGCCTGGCTAGCTACCACCTGCATCTTATCTAAGTCTTGCCGCCAAGCATCAATGCTAACAGCATTGATGTGTTACGGCTGGAAGATAAAATAGCCAGTTCCCGATAGCGTTGGGGACTCTTGGTAAGCCCGCTACCATCTTCGGCATCATAGTCACTTACCATCAGGTGAGATGATGTCAAGGGCTGTCCCAGGTGATGGCACTTGTGATATGGATCACATAGTTGAAAACGGTCCCACACCAGGTAGACTGGTGGTCTAGTGAAAGGTGCAGAAAGACTGCACAGGATAGATGTGACTCAGGTCAGGGCCTTATTAATGCAGGTCAAAAGGCTTATGTTTAAATGTATACACCTTCCAGATGAAATTATGTTTAATGATGACGATGACAGTACACCTAGTACACTTAATGCTGGGATCCGTAGACGGGACAACACCAGCCACCACCAGACCTTGGCTCCAGCTGACTCCGATTACTCAGCTAACTTGTGACGATACAAGCATTTTTCGGTGTGGTGTAAGATGTTTGTCAGAAAAAGAGAATAAAAATTAAGAGGAGTCTATCTCTAGCAATCTCTGGCGTGCTTCATACTACAAACGAGGTTCGTTTCTTAATTTGCAAACACTTTCTAGAAACTAACACCTGCGGTTAATCAGATTTCCGTAGGAAGTATATTTTTTACGAAATTTTAACGGGATTCAGACATTTTTTTACGGAAATCTGACAATCCACAGACGCAGATAATAAAACGGGTTTACAAAGTTTTTATTACTTCAATATTAAAATAAAACCATAGTGCGTTTGTATGAAGCGCACTAAGAACACACTCCTCTCTATCAAATGTGAAATTTGTCGAAGTTTCCAAAATCCGCAAAGTGAAAAGGAAAATGATGCCATTACGAAACCTACAACACCCACCTCCAACTCAATTGTACTATGTCTTTTGCAGGTCGAGCAAACCGGAGCCGTGGCTCCGACTCCTGAGGAGCGACACGTAGCCAACATGCAGATCAACGGCTACGAGAACCCTACCTACAAATACTTCGAGGTCAAGGAGTAAACCCCTCCCGTCCTCAACGCTCTAACCGCGCCAGCTCTCCTTCTTACATTTACTTCTCCTTTGGTGACACGAATTATCCAACTGCTAAAGATATCTACAACGATCAAAGCCTTTGAACACCCGCTCTTTTGTGCGTTCGATGGAAGCGGACTTATAACAGAGAGAGAGCTCCACTTATATAAAAGAAGGAGTAAGAGTCATATAGGCACTCTTTCTCTCATCTAACTGGAGCTCTTTCCTTCGCAAGTCCTTTAGCTCGCTTTCCTTTTCGTCACAATTAGACTCACTTTTATAGGCACCAATAAAATTTTCAAAGTTTTCATTGTGTCAAGAAACCGATCATAGATGGCAGCACTCAAAAGTCGTGGTTGGTTGGCGCTGATTGAGTATTGCAGTGAGCAGGAGTCCAATAAATAAAGCGTCACAAATCAAGACTTTCATCTTCAATATTGCCTGAGTCTGTTCCTGAAATAAAACAGTTAATTTATGAAAAAAGTATAAAAGACATTATGAGAGAAATTCTTTAAAAAGGGGGGATATTAAATCTTTGTAAAATTGTATGTGATGAGTGTTAGGGTCCACGTAGTTTCACGGCATTTTATGACCCTACCCTCATAATATCTATATCCTCTGATGAGTTCTTTGTGAATGTGTATGAACTGAGAAGTATACAGTATATAACATAGGTAATAGTGTTGCAGGCGCGGTTGGAGTCATATTGTATCCAGAATTTGTTTTCAAAAAGCTTGTGTGATTAGTGAATTAAAATTAATTCAATTTCGTTTTCGTTTGCGATAATATCTCGCCATCTGTCTTAAGATATTAAAAGTTACACGAATTTATAATTTTGTTATAATTTTGCACCAAATAAATTATTATTGTTTATATTTTGCAATAATTTATTACTGTTTGTTTAAGTATTAGGTATAAGTTTTTGTCTAGTGTCCTAGAAGTCGTAAGTGTCACCTTGTAGTCGAGTTTTTAGTTAAGTTTTCAATGCCGCAGCTAAGGTGATGTTGTTGGATGGACATTTCTTTAGTGACCTTTATTTTCGCTGACCATATAAGGCACTTAGCTTATTTTTAATGCAGTTTACTATGATCTCATTTTTAGATATATACGTAAGATGTAATGTTTAAATACCACCGAACAGTATCACCTGAGCGCGCGGAACAAACGTCCATGGTACGCTGTGTATATAGGCTCCGCGTACAAGCTCGAAACCTAAATTTACTTATACTCTAAAACCAGCTTTTCTTTACTTTTCTAACGTAGGTAGAACATAACGTGAATTTTATGTAATAAAATGCGAAAATATATTTTAATAATTAATGTGTATTAGCGGAGGGACAGGCGGCAAAGCCGGCGCGGGTGGACGCTTCATAAGGGCCTTCTAGCTTTCTACTCACATATACGAGCTATCTGCCTATTTATCTATCACATATACGCGTACAAATTGCAAAATACCTTACGTATATTTTCGTAATCGTATCATTATACTCCTGGGCATCAACAGTCCCTTTCACTCCTCAGAAAAATCCATATTCTCTATCTTTTCGTTCGCCCGCGGGACAATACTTTAAGTTCCCGAAGTGAATTAGCGCCGTGTACTCAATGTGCGTGGTTAAGTTTTGGTCTCTTGACGAAGCTGTTAGTTGTCGCTAAAGTACTCGTTTAATTTATTAATCTAGTCAGAAAATTTAGAAAAGTATGGAGAGACGATTGTGCACACGTTGGGTACTCGGCCATGGCGAAGCAAGTAAGCTTAGTAAGTGAGTGTATTTACGGTTATTATATAAGTAGATGTACAAAAAGTAATACATTATATAGATGTTTTAGCGTCAGATACATAGTTATAAAGCAAAATATAATTATATATCGCATTCGTCCGTAAAATAAGGGCTTACGCTCGTGTCTAATCCCACGTACCACCTTAATGTTACGCCGTAGTTAAGATGTAATTCAGCCTCAGTATTATTACATACATTTAAGCTTATTTGTTAAAATAATAAGCTAATTTATATACACTATTTCTTATCGTTTACGGGCGAAGTAGCGTTGCTACATATAGGAAGTCATATCAGGTGCGTCACGGTACTCTGTCTCTATACTAGTGCTGCTGGGACGTGGTGGCTGTGATTGTTCCTTTCACAATTAGATCACTAGATGGCATCTGACTGAAGATTGCCAAAGTTCGGGCAACAAAATGTAGATGGCGCTTGAATGTATTTACAGACAGTACCGTGTCCCGGTAGCACTTGTGCGAGGGGATGCCCGCCCGTGGCTTATCGTACGGCATTACGTAAGTTACTTACTCACTGTGTATGTATAATGTAAGTTAATCCTGCAATCAAGTAACCGCTGTGTATTTTTACTAACAATGGCTAACGAACCGACCAGTTATTTTTTTACTAACTTTTTGCTCAAAATCAATCAAGTTATCGGCATGAAAAATGAATATTTTTCATAGACCGATCAATGTCCACGAGTAATTAATTAATTAATTAGTGTTTTCGTCAAATAATGTTCGATGTTTGTAAAACCCTGGTTTTTGTATCTACCGTTCCCTGTTTCACATAATTATAAAAAGTATTTAAAATAAATGGTTTGGAGATTTTTGTGTTAACTGTGCTGCATTTTATCCATTGTGAGTTCGAAGTTCAAATTGAATTAATAAATAGAAATTTAAAAATCAGTGTTATCGATGGCGCTTTGCGCTGAATTCCTTTAACTTATTCCTGACATAAAATAATATATAAATTGTTCAGCCACCGTGTGCATAGTGCATGAATACTGTCTCGCGAAGCCCCTGTGCGAAGCCCTTACCGTCTGGCATAGTATCGAGACACACGGCAGTTCGAAAAAAAAGCCGATACCGACCGAAGGTTATACCAAGTTCGAAAAAATGGCGACACCGGCCAATTTCGAACTAACTGTAACTTAAAATCTATTTGACCTACACACTTGCGATTTTGTGTGTCTAGTAAGACACCCTCGATCACTACAATCCCAATTTTCATAAATATACCTTTTATAATTTCTGATATTAACGTCCGAAAAACACTATGTTTACGACTCACAGACTCATCAAAATTATATAATAGATCACTTCCAGGTGACTTTGAAACTTGAAATTTGGCAACGAGGTAGTTTATTGGACGTAAACAAAGAAAAAAAATTAAAAACGGCCAAGTGTGAGTCGTACTTGCGCACCAAGGGTTCCGTATCATCAATACTCATCAAAATATGTAGATCACTTCCAGGTAACTTATAAACTTGAAATTTGGCATCGAGGTAGCTTTTTAGATGTATACAAAGGAAAAAAATCGAAAAACTGGCCAAGTAAGAGTCGGACTTGCGAAATTAGGGTTCCTTATACCACTACTATTTACCAATATTATTAAAGACTATTTCCAGTGTTAAAGAATCTTGGTCCGAAAGGAACACAGCACCTCTTGAATATATGTAACTCCATATGGAAGACTAGAAGATGGCCGACTAAATGGACTGAATCGGTCTTCATTCCTCTACACAAAAAAGGGTCTACTAAGGATTGTGGGAACTACAGAACGCTGGCTCTCATTCCTCACGTCAGTAAAATTCTCCTGTACGTAATAAACAGAAGGCTAAAGCATTTTCTCGACAGTCAAATCCCAGAAGAACAAGCGGGTTTCGTCAAGGGCAAAGGGACGAGAGAACAAATTCTAAACATACGTCAAATTATCGAGAAGAGCCGCGAATTCAACAATCCGGTTGTGTTATGCTTCATCGACTACACCAAAGCCTTCGACTGCGTAAAATGGGATAAATTGTGGGAAGTACTGAAGGACATGGGTACACCTGAACATCTTACTGATCTTATTCGAAGCCTCTATATTAACAATCGATCTTTTGTCAGAATTGTCTCAGACTGCTCAAGTATGTTCCACATTAAGAAAGGAGTTCGGCAGGGATGCATATTGTCACCGCTATTATTCAACATATACGGAGAGTATGTTATCCGTAAAACCCTCGAAAACTGGGAAAGAGGTGTTGTTGTGGGAGGAAAAACCATCTCCAACCTCCGATACGCTGATGACACTGTTCTCCTCACCACATCCATTGAAGACATGAAGAGCATTCTGAATAGGTTAGAGTTTAAAAGTGGTATTCTGGGACTCGCAGTCAACCGACAGAAAACTAAATTAATGGTGATTGATCGTGCTGAGAAACTGACAGGGAGCCATAACATCCAAGGCATGGAAACAGTACAGGAATTCACTTACCTGGGTTCTCGCATATGCAATGACGGCAACTGCGCTCAACAGATTAAACGTCGCATAGGAATGGCCAAAGATGGATGACAAGACTCCAGAACATATGGAGAAACCGGGGAATTAGTTTTAAAACCAAAGCCCACCTAGTAAGAGCTTTAGTCTTTCCCATTCTTACATACGGAGTGGGAACATGGACTATACGGGCTAGAGAAAGGCAGAGAATAGATGCATTTGAAATGTGGTGTTGGAGGCGGATGCTAAGGATTCCTTGGACAGCTAAGCGAACAAATGCGTCTATTCTCTCGCAACTCAAAGTTCAAACACGGTTGTCTACCATCTGCCTGCAGCGCATACTTACCTATTTCGGCTACGTAATGAGAAAGAGTGGTGATAACCTTGAAAAACTGATTGTTGTTGGCAACATTGAAGGAAAAAGATCCAGAGGCCACTCGCCGACACGATGGAGGGATCAGATAAAGGAAGGCACCACATCTAAAAGCTTTTATCAAGCGGTGAGGGCAATTTGGACCACGATCCTCAGTAATGAGGGACCGACCAGAGAGAGAGAGAGATTTCCAGGGGACTTGGAAACTGGTTTGTCATTTAGGTAGGTTAATAGGCGTATACAAAGGAAAAAGAAAAACCGGCCAAGGCGAGTCGGACTCACAAAATTTTGGTTCCGTACCACTACTCCTCATTGGAATAATTATATGGACCACTTACAGGTGACTTTTTTAATTTGAGATGTTGAATCGCAATGGGTTTATTGGACGTATTAAGTAAAAATTATAAACTGGCTAATTGCGACTCTGGCATGCGCGCCGAGGGTTTGGTACCACCAAAAATATCTTATATGTATATCTATTACTTGAATAAGGATAGGAAATTAGTACACAAAAATTAATGATAAGTATCCCAACAAAACATAAGAAATGGAGCCGAATTCGATGTAAAAAAATAACAGCGATCTAAATGGGTAGGTACCAGTTCTATAGTGGTTCCTAAATCGTAGCTACGGAACTTCAAATAGAAATATTTATGTTAGATTTCTCCAAATAATAGAAAAAGTACAACGGTTATGTTACTTAGAAAAAGTACAACGGTTATGTTACTTAGAAAAAAAATAGTTTCTGTGCTACTAAATAGTGTAACTTGGAAAGTTTCAATGATCAAGGCGCCAAGCAAGCAAATTTTTAAAAGTAAATATCAATATAGAATAAAATTTGATAGTCAAAACTTGCCAATTTTCACCATGTAGAACCACAGAACATAACAAAACCGTTATTTGGATATATTATTATTTGGAGAAATCTAAAATAAATATTTCTATTTGAAGTTCCGTAGCTACGATTTAGAAACCACTAATAGGTATAGAACTTGGTATCTACCCATTTAGATCGCTGTATTTTTTTTAATATCTAACTTAGCCCCATTTCACATTTATGTTTTGTTGGGATTTACTTAAATATTACGCTTGCAAATAATTAAAGGTTACATCGGATTCGATAAAAAATTACAAATATAATTTGGTTTTCTATGGAAGGGCCTTATTCAGGTTTTTTCCTGGAATAATGAAGTAAGTAGTGGCCTCTTAAGTCCCAGTTATATACAAAATTTTATCAAAATCGTTAAAAAAACGTTTGATAAAAAATAAACATTAACCTGGGTTTTTATAAGAGGTACCTTATTTCGACTGTTCCTGGAAGAAGGCCGTATAAAGTTTTACAAGCTGTATGGCTCCCTGCTTAGAATAGGGACATCCTATCTCTTCCAACAGGTGTCGTAAGAGTCGACTAAGAGACTTAAACCGGAGGATGGGCAACAGTGTCTTTTCCTCGACTTGCAGTCGACCTGCAGCAACACTGCGATCGCCAAACCGCCTGCGAAGCGTGGCGATTACGGCAACACCTCCCAATGACTGACACTACTAAAAAACGGCCCCTAGTTCCCGGCGGCCCCGCTATTCCTGGTCACGGTAGCGGTCAAGGTAACGGTGGGGCGTGGGGTGCGAAGAATCCCCGGCAGATGCCAGGCTACCAAACAAAAGAAACGTAGCGTAGGTAGGCCTCCCACTCGGTGGACCGATGACCTGGTGAAGGTCGCGGGAAGCCGCTGGATGCGGGCAGCGCAGAACCGGTCGTCGTGGAAATCCTTGGGGGAGGTCTATGTCTAGTAGTGGACGTCCGTCGGCTGATATGATGTTATTTAATAGATGTTTTTGTTTATTTATTTGTTTATCTGTTTCTACTACGACATCAACATTCATTGTTTCGCAACCTTACTCTATACATACATTCAGCATAACCTGTGCTTCATACGTATAGCAGAGTGCTATCTCCAATACCGCACCTTCCGATTTAGACACGAAGGTGTACTTTCCTCTCCTCGTTCTATTAAAGCCGGAGTCCCCCAAGGGTCCGTACTCTGCCCGACATTGTACACTCTGTACACAAATGACATCCCCATCCCGAAAAAAGACGTACAGTTTTCCCTCTTTGCACACTAATAAGCAAACTCCAACGCTCAACTGACGAGCTGGGCAAAGTACAGTCTTGTATTTGTGTGCAGGGTTACAGGGAAAGTAGTATAGAATATTAAAGGACGTTATTATTCAGGTCATTTTTGATGGATTTCATTCTGTAATATGGTGTCCGAAACTTAACCGTTTTGGAGTGTATTTTTAAAGATTTTTTTTTTTTAAAATCTTTTAATTTTTGGCTTTTCATAGATTGTTTTTTTTTATTCATAATTGGTAAACCCTTGACAACATCTCACCTGGTGGTAAGTGACGATGTTCCCCAACGCAATGGGGAAACTGGCTATCTTATCTTCATGCCGGAACACACCAATGATATCAACATTGATATTTGGCGGCAAGACTTAGATAAGATGGTGGTAGCGAGCCAGGCGGGCTTAGAAAATGCCCTACCACCAACCAAACCGAGTCTTACAATTGACCCCGCCGGGAATCGAACCCGCGACCTCCTGTGTAAAGCCAGTGAACTTTGCCTCTGAGCTACGGAGGCAGTTGAAATTGTTGTTTTGTTTTGTTTTGAGATTAGAGCTCCTAGAATCCGTTTTTTTTATGTATCTAGTTAGAAGGCATGTAAATCATCAAAAATGGTTAACAAAAACTGAACCTACTACTAACAGCTTAAAAATACTGCTCGACAATGGTTCACTAAGTGTTTTTAACTTTGAAGCGCTTTCATAAAAAAAATATGTATGGTATGTATGGTTTCTCAGCCGGACGGAAGAGGCAGGCGGACCCGTAGCATGGCCGGCGAGGAGCCCCGATTTAACGTCGTCGATGGATTTTTGTATGTGGGTCATATGAAAAGCCTAGTATACATACGACCAATAGACGCCGAATACGCATAAATGTCGATATTTTGAGACAAAAGATTATTGATGCGGCTGAGGAAATGAGACGGAACCTGCGACAGAAGTCGTGAAAAGTAATTTAAGAAAGAGAATGAGAACTTGTGTGAGAAATCGCGGCGGCCATGTCGAACATGAATTATAAAAATAATTGTTCTTTTCTTGTTTTATTCGCGTATTTTAGCAATATTTACCTCAAACTAAAAATTCCTCTTGCCTCCTCCGTACCGAAGGAGAAAAAAAACTCCTCTTTACGCAGCAGACGCAAAGATACATTTTTTTTATTCACAATTGGTAAACCCTTGACAACATCTCACCAGGTGGTAAGTGACGATGTTGCCGACGAATATCTTAACTTTACGTTTATCCAAAATGTATCCTTACTATCCTTATCCTTCCTATATTATAAATGTGAAAATGTGTTTGTTTGTTACCTTTTCACGCTTCAACGCCTTGACCAATCTTAATGAAATTTGGCATGCAGGTAGCCTGTGTTACAAGTAAGGACATAGGCTACTTTTTATCCCGTGAAAACAGCATAGCCCGATGCAGTTCCCGAGGGAACTGAAACAATAGGTACTCTTTTTTGGTTAATATCTGAACGGGACAATGGATTGTGTGATTTTTTGCACAGAGATGGTTGAGGGGGTGGGAAATGACACGATTTACTAATAAGCATATCCTGACATAGTTCCCGAGGGATCTGGAGAAAATTGCTCGCGCACCGCGCACCCTCTAAGACAGTCATAAAAACGATGTCCACAAAGCCGCGTGCAAAAGCTAGTAAAAAATAAATGTCCACCCGAGCGAAGCCGGGATGGGCCGCTAGTGTCCAATAAAAGGGTTCTTTGTGAAGATCACATAAATATAATTTCTACCATTTTTAAGTCAATTTTTAGAAAATATTAGGTATGTACGAAAGTTGAGCATTCCCTCTACGAAATTACTAACGAAAACCACAAATTTTGAGAAAAACACAGATTATAGAGACTTACGTATAAATTAAAGGAAAACCTAAATAAAATCTAATTAATCACGTGTCGGTCCGTCCGTCTGAAAGTAAAAATTAAAAAAAAGTATTGTAAGACTTATCTAATGAAAGGAATAACAAATATTTCTTGTAAATTTAAAGTGTAATATTTGAGATACATTTATAAAAAAAATACAAAAATTTAACATCTCCGTTATATATTTTAAGGCCATATTTAAAAACTACACGAAATTCAAAAATGTGACCTGTCTGTCCATCTGATAGAAAATTAAAAATGTTTTTCCACAATATGGTATCATCAAATGGAAGGGTTAATTGTGAGGATTATAATCATCTTTCGGCTGATATGATGATGATTAAAATATATTTTTATATTTTAAAAGTATAACACGATACCTACCTATATTGCAAAAAAAAAACAAAATGGAGCATCGCCCCCGTTTATTTCCAAACTACTGGCAAAAACTAAATAAAAATAGGGAACATATGGCTTCTTATAGTTTACAGGAAAATCTTAACGAAAATACTACAACTTAACGTTCTTTCTGATAACGGAAGGGTACGGAACCCTCTCCTCGCGAGTCCGCCTCCGTCATAATAACATGTATTCAACTGGCTGCCTATTACACTTCAAAAGGTTGGACAGACGGACAATGTAGGCTTAGTAATAGCACACTCCGGACACTACATACAACGGCCTTGAAATGACATTTCTAAAAATCAATGACGGAACAAACAAAATCACAGCGAAATCCTATACGTTCGAGAACCATACTATAACCAATCTGAATCAATCTGGGTGACGAGGGGGTGAGGTCGGAATATAGAGAGCGGAAGGGAGTGTCCATACTATAGGTTAGTACTATTATACTGCCCTCCTACGGTAAAAGGCCATTATGTGACATTTCTCAAATTTTCAAGAAATAGAAATTGAATGCAAAACAACAGATTCTTTAAAATCACTAAGTCTTACAGCAATCAACAATAATAAATATAAAGCAGATGATGGGTTAGAAGAAGTAAGTATTTTGTAATATTTTTTGAGGAAGGCGATGTAGAAAAAACATAAAGACCACCACAAAGTGCAAATAAAAACGAGCAGATGAAATATACAAAGATTTAGTGAATAAAATGTAATTAACCATTACCGGCTTTCAATATTTCATGAAAAAATGATCAAATCTTATGATGATTTTAAGTATTTCGACTCCGAAAATTACGTCAGTAATGAAGATTACGTTCCACCACTAAACTCTGAAATGACTAATTTCAACACTGAAGAGACGAATATCTGCTAACCCCAACCCCAAATAATAACCTGTTCAAGCCTATTCAACTCTATCCTGTTAACTCTTTAACTCCAAAACCTACTAAGGCAAGTTATTTAGATACTTGTAAGACTGAAAGCATTACAATTACAAAAGAAATTTAATGCAAGGGAAAATCATCTTTGAAATCACTATGTCTTAAAGCGATCGACAATATCAAATACTTACAATGCAGATGATGGGTTAGAAGAAGTATTTGTTGTTACTATCGTTTTGAAAAGCGATGTAGAAATAAATAAAAGACAAATACAAAAAATAATACACAAAGAAGAATAGATAATAATATACAAAGACTTAATGGTAAAGTCAAAATTAAATTCTTAATTACCGGATTTAATATTTATCATAAACAAAATTATACAATCTGATCAGAGCGTCGGTGGCGTAATAACAAGGGCCGATATCTCTTATCCGGGAGGTCGTAGTTCAAGTCCTGCCACGTACCAATGTGTTTTTGAATTTTGATATCATATGTACGTTTATCTGACGCTCTTACGGTGAAGGAAAACATCGTGACGGGAACTGCACACACCTGAGAAAGAACTCGAAAGTTGTGTGTGAAGTCGACCAACGCGCACTGAGTCCGCTTATTTGACTAAGACCCGATCGCCCTAATTCGGGGTAGGCTCGAGACCCTTGGTGGGGACGTATATAAGCTAATATGATGATGATGAGACTGAAGACTTCAACTCTGAAAATTTTTCAAAGCTAAAAATTACTTTCCACCACTTAGCACTGAAGAGTTCCGTCACTGAAGAAGATTAATATCAGCCAACCACAAACAACAACCTATTCAAGGCCACTCAACCCCATATACACCTACAGCCACGTGCTAAGTTTTTTAACTGGCGTGGAGGTGACTAACAAACACCGCGGCTTGGTTCATACTGTTTTATTATAGGTCACAGCGATGCGTGGAGGCGCAGCTACCACTCGTTATACATACAGAACAATCGCTTCCCTTTTATTTTCCCGTAACATTAGTAACTTACATGTAATATGATATATATCTCAAGAATACTGCTTATAACTTATAATTAACAATGGGACGAAAACGTCTAGGACGTGACTTTGCAGGATTCGTTGGCTTAAACACCTCACTCTCTTTATCCTCTACTTCGACTGTTGGTGCTGACACTCCAGGTGTAGAAACGCCGTCGACTTGCAGGTTGGTGGCGCTTTCAGGTATCGTTTTAATCGAATCAGAACCGACCAATATCCCTCTTTCACTAGTAGAAGGGGACATAACATCAGCAGAAGCGCGATCAGGTATACTCTCTAAAATGGAGCCTACACCTATGCATTCTTGAAGCTTGCTTTGACTTTTTACATCTGGAATAACGTCCGGGTCCCTAGATCTATCGACATTATAGTTTACTGGACCAGCAAACAGTCTGATTTGATCAACATGACTGGTTACTGTACATGGGGTTCACTAGTTCATTGTTTAGCCCTAAAACCTATGGGACAAATTATTTTTACACTATTCAGACTAAAAACATTACAGACACTCAAGAAAAAGTAATTAAATGCAAAGAAATAGAATCTTAAAAATTACTTTGTCATAAAGCAATAATTAATATTAAATATATTGCAGATGATGAATTAGTAGAAGAATTAGTTGTTGTTGTTGTAGAAGAAGAAAGCGATGTAGAAATGAATAAAGGACTTCCATAAAGTAGAAATGAAGGTAAAAAAAAGTTATTTACAAGGAAATAGAAGAAACAATAGAAAACGATAACACCAAACAAGAAAATGTCGATCAGCAACTCTGTACAATAGATTATAAAAAAAGAATTACAAAAAAGAAAAAAAGTGCGATTTTAGATAGTTTACGTTTGAAGATTTTACATCGAGTCGTAGAATTTAACTTCCGAACCCCGGACATACATTCGAGACATTGTACAGGCAACGTTTAAACGTGGCAAACAAAACTTATTCTACAAAAATGATTATGAAGGTAATTAGATTGAATTATGTTTTATTATAAATGCAAATTTAAAACAAAAGAACGATGCAACTGTTATTACTGCTAGGACTATTCCAACATAAATCAAAGAATCAAGAAAGCATAATTTTTTTAATAAATTCAACATGTTGATGCCAACACATTAAAATCATTTTTTGGGAAAATATTTCAACAAACAATTATGAAGAAACTGATGATTCATTGGTCAATGGCGTCCAAGGTATCCAGCTGATTGCGGGTAGATCAATCTGGCTGACAGCGTGAACAGTACTCCATACATGAGCGGACTTGTGCTTGTTATAAGGTAAGCAGCAGTCCAGGTGTGAAGTACCGTTTCACCTTAGAGAGAATGCCCAGCTTCATTGCAGCAACTTTTGCCTTGGACTTAATGTTACGACCGAAATTAAGATTGGGTGAGGATCCACGCCGTGGAGTTTCAGGTGAACAGATATCTGAATCGATTCATTCCGGAGAGTTGGAGTCAAGGTTAAAGGACTCCTTTTGGCGGAAAAAAGACACGCCTGTGTCTTAGAGGCATTAAACCTTGTAAAGGTTGGAAACATCCCAATCAGACACTGCCTGAAGTGATAGGTTTATGCGTTCTATCATGGCCTCTCTCAGAAACAGCTTATCAGCACTATTAGCATTTGGGTTTGTATGGGAGGTATCTTTTTCGGATTTTGTCTAGAATAATGAACTACCCAGTGCAATAGGCCTTATTTATTCCTAGTTATTCGCAAAGTTTTATTACGATCGTTAGAGTCATTTTTGAGAAAAAGTAACACAACAACCTGGACTTTCGCTTCTCAGTTTCGCTCCAAAGTAGAAACAATTTTCCGTTGAATAAATTAAATTATTGCATCCCTCGTTGATGTCTTTTTTATTCGACGCTAATGAAAGATATTAGAGAGTTTTTAAATATTTAAGAAGATGAGCGCCATCTTTCAGTCTATTAGTGAACCAAACATAAGCGTAGGAAGCATTATTCTCCTAGCTAACCGTCAATTACAGAAAGAGGTTCTGGTTAATATGTACAGATGGCGTTGTCTGAATTTACACCGTTTGCTGATATCACTGCTTAGTGCCGACTACTTTCCTCTCCATAATCACACCCCGGACACTGCATACAACGTTCGTGAAATTAAACTATTAAAAACAAATGAAGGAGCAAACAAAATCACGGCGAAATCCGATACGTTCGAGAACCAAACTATAACCAATCTGCATCAATTGGGTAACGAGGGGGTGAGGTCGGAATCTAGGGAGCGGCAGGGAGTGGCCATACTGTATGTTAGTCATCATTACAGCTCATATACGTCCCCACCGAGGGGCTCGAGCCTACCCTGAATCAGGGCGACTAGGCCTTAGTCAACCACGCGGGCCCAGTGCGGGTTGGTCGACTTCACACACAACCTTCGAGTTTCTTCGCAGGCGTGTGCAGGTTTCCTCACGATGTTTTCCTTCACCGTTAAAGCAATCGGTAAGTATGTACGTAAGTTTTTGAAAAACTCATTGGTACATTGGCCGTCCAGATTTGAACCCGGTACCTCTGGTTAGATGGACCGAGTCGTTACCGGTTGAGCCACCGACGCTTTTATGTATGTTAGTACTTATATATAATGCCAAAATAATAGTAAATTAGCCCAGCGCCATCTAGTGGTGTTTCAACATTCACAGCCCCCTGTATCTAGGCAACCCCTTGACCGATTTGGCTTATGTTTGAACTTAAAAATTATTTTTGTCTTATTATTTTGCCCACCAAATTTCACGACGACGTTCGAGTTGTCGCCGAACAAACATTTATAAATGCCGGATTGTTCCAGTAGACTCTGAGCACTCGCTTCACTGATGCAATAATTAAAGCCATAACATACAATATCTACATCATTCATACATACAGATGGCAAGGGTAGACACTTCTAAAATGATCAATGTGAAAACTTCTTTAGTTGCGTTGGGCGTTTTTTTGAGATGGGAAAAATCCATTGAACTCGCGACACCGTATTCTGTAATGTAACCGTCACAGGAACACTCGGAGGGTCAAAACATACGCGACACTCTAACCTGTTATGTAACAGACACCGCCAGTCGCACTCGGAGGGTCAAATTATAAGTTTTGACTTCTGTCGGATCTCTCAGAGTGGTTAGATTATTTTGGTTGCCTTAAATCTAGGCCCTAGATTAGATTATTTTAGGAATAGTGAATTACCCCCATGTATGTTCCGCGATTTTTAGTAGTTTATAAGATTCACAATTTTCATTAAACATTGTTTTGTTTTTCATTTTATAATAGACGTTTGTGGATATTTTTATTGTGGAACCATACCTGATGTCACTCTACCAGCCCAAAGTTTCTGCTTTACCTAGGCGTTATGAAACGTGACTAAAATTAGGTCTAAACTTAAAAATAAATGTAGAATCTTATCAGTCTTAAAAGTTCCAAAATTAATAATGACAAAATTGTAAATGGCTTCTGAATATTTTTAAAAACTGCTTTGAACTTTTAGCAACAAAAAACATAATAAATTCTTAAAAAACCTAAAAAAAATACTTCAAAAAATTCGAGGCTAATTCTAAAACAAGGCAAATTCAAAAAGAATGTGAGGTCAGTGCCAGCAAAGACATACGTTTCTTATGAATAAATTAAGTTTTGTTTAAATTTAAATGGAACTCCAAAACGGAAGGCATCACTTTCTTGCAGGTTCAATCAAAAGAACTTACAGCACGTTATGAAAGTGATACGTGTTCTTGTGTTCTTGTGTTCTTGTGTTCTTGTGTTCTTGATAGTGATTTGATAGACACCCTTAGCACCCTTTTGGAGAAAATAATAATTTTATTGTACGACAGATAGATAAGTGAGTGTATTTTAAAGTTTATAGAAAATCAGTTAATTTCTTCTGAAATTTAAATATTTTTCTGAAATTAACTTCATAAATCTTACCAAATCAACTGAGATTTAAATAATTACACAAAAAATTATAATTTTAGACAACAAATAGTGTTAATTGTGTCATCTGCCTATCAACTTCTTATGAATATAAATATACTAGCTGTTCCTCGCGGCTTCACCCGCGTGGACAACGTTCCTATGACTTTTCGAGGGTGCACAGTGCGTGAAAAAAAGGAGCATATGTGTTAATCCAGGTCCTAATCTGTCTACCTACCAAATTTCAGCCAGATCCGTTCAGTAGTTCAGTAGTGAAGAAGTAACAAACATACACACTCACAAACTTTCGCCTTTATAATATTAGTTTGATATACTTATGTTATAAAACTTTCGCCTTTATAATATTACAGTAATATATTTATATTATAAAACTTTCGCCTTTATAATATTAGTGTGATATACTTTTATACTAATTGTCGGTTTTATTGTCAACTAGCTGTCCCGGCGGAATTCGTTCCCCCTTACACTGCACTACACTACCCTACCCTACCCTACCTTTCACTACCCTACCCTACCCTACACTACACTAAAATACCCTACCCTACTCTACACTACACCACCCTACACTAACTACACTACACTACCCTACCCTACCTTAAAACCAATTATTTTTTGACTGATGTTAGGGGTCCTTGGTTAGGGACCAGTTGCTTAAGGTTGCGTGGAATGTTCAATGAAAAGGATAGATTTCAGTTCACGAATGTTTCGCTTATATTGGTTGCAAAAATAGGATTTACAAACTTAAGTGTTTGTACGTATGTCTATATCTGGACGCGAGTTCGGGACGAACTGACGAACAAAGCCGAGTCGAGCCACGATCGCTTACGCTGCGATATATGTGGTAGGTAGGTATGTACCCCTACACTGATAATATTTTTTATTAATGAATATCATATTGTAATACTTATTATCCTATTCCGAACGAAGACAAATGCAAAAACACAAAAATCATAAAAAATTGGTCCAGCCGTTCTCGAGTTATAAATGGTGTAACTAACACGACTTTCTTTTATATATATAGATTTGTAAATTGACTATGGGTTCCATGGAGAAAGTTTTTCAGTTTGATGGGTACAAGCCCACCTTAAAGTATCACCACACCTTTATGTTACACCCTGTATATATTAGTACTAGCATACAGTATGGACACTCCCTGCCACTCTCTAGATTGCGACCTCACCCCCTCGTCACCCAGATTGATACAGATTGGTTACAGTTTGGTTGTCGATCGTATAGCATTTTGCCGCCATTTTGTTTGTGCTGTCATTCTTTTTTCGAAATGTCATTTCTGGCCCGTAATATATATACTCGTACTTTGCCCGTTGTATGAAGTATTCAGGGCAAAGTATATATATTAGTACAAACATACAGTATGGACACTCCCTGCCGCTCTCTAGATTGCGACCTCATCCCCTCGTCACCAAGATTGATACAGATTAGTTACAGTTTGGTTTTCGAACGTATAGGATTTCGCCGCCATTTTGTTTGTTCCGTCATTTACTTTTTCGAAATGTCATTTCTGGCCCATAATATATAATATTATATACTTTGCCCGTTGTATGAAGTGATAAGGTCTAACAAAATTAGCTGAAACTATTTTAACTGGTGCTTCTACCCATAAAACTGAACAACTTTCCCTATGGAAACCATAGTCAAATCGCAAAAATAAAATGACTCCCAACTAACTCGATCAGCCAGCTAACTTAGTATGGGAAGTTCAAATATTTTTTTTGAGATTTGACTATGGGTTCTATGGGGAAAGTTGTTCAGTTTTATGGGTAGAAGCACTAGTTAAAATAGTTTCAGCAAATTTTGTTAGACCTTATATATATTAGTACTAACGTCCAGGGTGTGGTGTGGTAGCGGGTGGATCGACGTCGAACGACTCGTGCGCACAACGCAGCACGCATTTGAGATAAGAACCTACTAATGAAACGATACAAGTGTTTTTAAAAAATAATTGGTATTTAATATCGGATCCGGTGACCAGACCTGGTAGGCGTCTAATGATGCCGGATCCACCGGATAACTGGATCCTGTTTTCGGGATTGCAATCCTTAGTCCTATCACATATTTTCTATTTACTTCTTACTTCTTAGCCATTCATCAAAAGTAAAAAGAAGTGAAAAAGAAATTATTACAGCGAACTGTAAACTCAGGTTTACGTAAGAAGGACTCCTTCTAACTTCCTCTAAACTTGCCTCCACAAACTGAAAAGAATCCTACTAATAGTATAAATGTAAAAGTTTTTATGTATGGATGTATGTATGGATGTTTGTTATTCTTTCACGCAAAAACTACTGAACGTATCTGGCTGAAATTTGGTACTAGGTAAACAGATTAGGACCTGGATTTAACATATAGGCTACTTTTTTCCACTGGCTCGCGTACTGCGCACCCTCGATGATAGTCATAGAAACTATGTTCACGCGAGCGAATCCGCTGACAAAAGCTAGTTAACCAATATTATTACAACATGTACCGTTCATAAAAAAATATTTATTCACTGATTGGGCATTTTCAAATATCCAATAGATTTACGATTTCCCTTTTTGAGTTTTCTTTAACTAGCCTAGTATACAGAGCTTAACAAAATTGGTTTGGGGCCCGATAACTGGGGCTTAAATCATTGATGTGTTTCGGCTTGAAGATAACATAGCCAGATCTCCATTGCGTTGGGGCATTATCATCACCTACCATCAGGTGAGATGATACCAAGGGCTTATCAATTGTGAATATAAAACATAAAAAAATCTTCTACTCATCGTACTGAACTACTATAAGCATCGGTGGCTCAACCGGTAACGACTCGGTCCTCCTAACCAGAGGTCCCGGGTTCAAATCCGGACGGCCAATGTACCATTGAGTTTTTCTAAACTTACGTATATACAACTACTTACAGATTGCTTTTACGGTGAAGGAAAACATCGTAAGGAAACCTACACATCTGATTCCAGACGTGTACGAAGTTCGCGTTGCACACGTCCGTAGGTGTTTATCTAAATACCCTACACGTGAACGAGGCGATGCTAAGGGCAACACCAGAGAACCACCGTCTATCCCTTGGATAGCACGGTTAATTGTGCCACACGATAAGAACAAGAAGACTGAACTACTTCTCCCAACAGACCCATAGACAATTTGCAAAAAAGGCTTTGAACTCTTCTTACAATACTTTTTTGTATGAAGTGTGATAAAAAGAAGTCCCAGTTAACGGGTTCTATACCAATTTTTTACACCCTGTATAAATAGGATATTTTACTCATATTTCTATCAATTATTGTGAACATCTTGATAAGGAACTCCGCGAAGTAACGCCTGAATCAATAAGTTTTTACCAAAATACCACAATTGTAGATACAATACCTGCCTGATAGATTTCTGTGAAATTGTGCTGAAAATGAAAGGAAAAAGGAATTTTCTTTTCGGGCGATTACAGTCTGAAGCTCAGACTTTATTTGGTAAGTATTTATACAGAGTGTAACAAAATTGATGTATGGGACCCGTTAACTGGGGGTTCTACTCATCATACTGAACAACTTTCCCCACGAAAACCCATAGTTAATTCTCAAAATAAATTGTTGAGCCACCGTACAAAAATGCACAAAATTAGTCGATCAGATGGCCGGTCGATTTGTATATTTTTTTTTCGATTTCAGCAAAGTCACACAAGTCGATACGTTAAGTTGATAAGTTAGTACGATGAGTAGAATCTACAGTTAACGGGACCTACACCAGTTTTGTTGCAACCTGCATAGGTTACTTAGAAATAGAAGAACGAGATTCAAGGTTACGCGGTTTATAGTTTCCGAACACGGAGCAATCAATCAATCAGTCTTCTCACACACCTTTGACGGGGTGTGGGGACTCCGTGTCAGGGCAGTGCCCTCTTCGGAGGAGTCTACCGCTGTCTCTAACCAGAGACAGGTCATTTGGTTGCCATCGTGGCGTAGTGGTCATGTTGTTTGTGAGTTTCCTGGGCCCGCGTCGTCAGGGTCACTGACGAGCTCCCGCGGGAGGGCCCAGGTACTTCTTCCGTCCGGAGGTCGAGCGTGGAGCGGCGCGATGTTTTGCTATGTGCTCCCAAGACGAAGCGTCAGCACGAGCGAACATCGTGCGGGCCAGGCGGTGGATGAAGGCGTCCACATCCTCGTGCTTCAGGTCCCGATGGATGGTGGAGTTCCTCACGTAGCGGGAGGCGCCGTTTTTTTGCGGAGGTATACTTTTGCGGTTCTAGCTCTCTGTCTAACACAGCTACCTATTTGAATATATTTATATCCTTGTCTTCCGTCAAAGAACTGGCCAGACGTTTATTCAATTTTAATTTGTAATCTAGTTCGCATGAAAAACATTTGCTACAAAATGATTTTTTATCTATTGTTGTCCCTATGTCTTTTGACCGTCTCAAGAGAAACCGAGGTGCTGGCCCCGAGATGCGTTGGCCGACGAAGTCGAGTCGACGACGCCTAGTTTATCTTCCGCGGCACTGCCGCTTGGCACTACTAGTAGTAAAGGTAATTTTTCGTTCCCGTGACACTACCGGCACCGGTACCGCGATCTTACTTTCGTCACACCCTGGACATTTCATACAACGGGCCACAAATAAAATTTCAATAAAGTAATGACGGAACAAACAAAATGGCGGCGAAATCCTATACGTTCGACAACCAATCTGTATCAATCTGGGTGACGAGGAGGTGAGGTCGCCATCTAGAGAGCGGCAGGGAGTGTCCATACTGTATGTTAGTACTAATATATATACATACTTTGCTTTCGTAACTGACAGATCCGCCCACCCAGGGGGAGTGAGCCTCGCTTCGCGAGTCTCTTCGACGGTATTATCATCAAACCTAACAAACCTGTTAACGCTTGCTTCGCTCGCTCAACTCAGATCCGCCGTTTGTTTCTCCACACAGGGGGTACCAGTAGTGTCACGGGAGAGAAAAATTACATTTAATACTAGTAATGCCAAGCGGTAGTGCCACGGCAAATATACTCTAACTTACAGTCAGTCTAACAAAACAGTAACAGTCAGTTACAGCTAAACTCAGGTAGGTAGAGGGGTCTACTATCCGGGCGGGAATCCCTATCCCGTCCCAGGTCAACTGGACTTATCTAAGGTGGCGGGAGGTCCAACCTCCTGCTGAGGCCTTGCCACCTCTCGTCAGTTCTAGCCCCCCCGCCAGTCACGGTACTCTTGCCAGATGCCAGGATTATCATCAGGGGCTTGGACAGCAAGAGAATGTCGGCATGAGCCCTGTTGGATACGGAGCTCAATGGTGTATCGTTTCAAGTGAACTGGTAAGCAGGCTAGGCTTACGTTTAGAAGAAATCAGGGAAAATGCCATAAGTATTGGGGGACGGGTGGCCCCTTCCGAGGGGTCAAGTCAATGTGTCTTCGAGTTGGACGGTGCTAGGGCTGTTCCAAGCTTCCGTTGTCATACAATCAGGAGCAGTGTTAGACGATGTGGCCTAGGGTGGGCACCAGACCATTCTGGGGTTGACACGCCCCCTCCCCCCCTTAAATACGCCTATGGCTACGGGGTTGATAAAAATATCTGCGTACATCCTGTACACATGATTTTTTGTGAACCGATCATAAAAATTGGGCATATCATGGCGGGGCTCCGAAAAATAATAAGTTGACTTACTACGGTAACACCAGACAAGCTAAACTAACATAACCTTAGTTTTTTTCGTTTCTAAATACAAATACTTAGTTAAAACTGGTCAAGTGTGAGTCGTACTCGTGCTGAGAAGTCCGGACTGAACAAACAAGAGCATTTTGCTGTCGCTCACGTTGATGTCTTTGTTAACAATGTGAATAGGTATCATTGTCATGGTTTTGTGGAGAGGTGCGGTGGTACGGAACCCTCTGAACGCGAGTCCGACTCGCACTTGGCTGGGTTTTTTAACGTCTTCAGCGTGGTTAATTATGTTAACACTCTATACGAAGGTTCATACTTAACAGCAAACACGTACCTAATTATGTTTTATTACAAGCTTTATATTAAATTGCAGTGTTAGTTAGTTTGTCTGTTAGATTTGGAACAAATCCTGGAAGCTAAATTAAAACCACTTCCCGTTTTCCGATAAAGTTGCAATTTTGCATACACGTTAAGTTTGAAGAACAATGCATAGTTAGGTAGCTAAGTGACGTTATTTTAAATCCAATATGGCAGACTCCCAAAGATAGCCGACCAGTTTTTTTTTATGCACCCCTATGATAATAGGTATCAAATGAAAGGACTAACAGAGAAGAACACGAAATAATTAAAACTCTTTTCAAATTCAAGCTTGTATCGAAAAGTTTTTAGGTTTTCCGATAATTATTTGTCATCACAACACCTTCTTTACTAATTCGTCTCTCGAAAATAAAGAGCAGGCATATTGTTTTACTATATGATAGATAACATCTGAAAGTAATCCTATCAAACAATCAACGATAACAATGTTCTAAGATGAAATGAAACCATTCTGTTCACGTGGGCACGGATCTTTTTACAATCCCCTCACAAACAACCTGGTCACCGAAAATAATGATAAGAATTGTCTATCACAAATATACTTACCTGGCCTGGATGTTTTGCCCGAATTCAGATATTAAGTATTCTAAGAATGGTCGTTCTCTCACGGAAATAAAAGAAAGAAAACACCACAAACCATGTTTATTGGTCAAACTAATTAGTTTATAATACCTACCTACGTATGTGTTTCAGGCAAAATATACGTCATGTAGTATAGACTATATTCATTTTAGGGGAACGAAAAGTATCGGATGGGGTGAAGCCAGCCATCAGATTACCATTTTCGTTTTCGGTGACAAGTAACTATTTTTAAAAGCTTATTATTAAAACCTTTTATTTAACTTGCGTCGGTGGCTCAACCGGTAACGACTCGGTCCATCTAACCAGAGGTACCGGGTTCAAATCTGGACGGCCAATGTACCAATGAGTTTTACAAAAACTTACGTACATATCATTACCGATTGCTTTAACGGTGAAGGAAAAACATCGTGAGAAAACCTGCACACGCCTGCGAAGAAACTCGAAGGTTGTGTGTTAAGTCGACCAACCCGCACTGGGCCCGCGTGGCCGACTAAAGCCTAATCGCCCTGATTCAGGGTAGGCTCGAGCCCCTCGGTGGGGATGTATATGAGCTGTAATGATGATATGATTTAACCTGCAATGTTTTTATGTATGTGTGATGGTTTAGTTCAAATCTTGTGATCGATTTTAGAGCGACTAGCGAATTTGGAATGAAGCCGTATTGCCGGTATTGGTATTATGAAGTTGATCTGATGATGAACTTTGGAGGTAGAATCAAGGTCCTAGCTAGAATCATCTTTTATTTTTAATAGAATCGTATGAAACATAGTATTATAAAGTGAAACTTTTATTACATCGTCTCAAACTTTTTCGTCTGTGTGTCGCGTGACGGTCGGTATGATCGTTTCGTTCTCTGTACCGTAGCTCCAAGACGAGAGCAGCCATGATCGTTTCGTGCTCTGTAAATGTCTATAATGTAAAAAGAAGTTACACTTTTACCGTGGTGTCATAAAACCACACACTCTTTTTTTTAATTTGGACCCGTGTATTTTAATGTTCATTTGAGCATGTGGCTTTTTTAACTTATAACTCTTTTAAAATAAAAGCTTGTACCTACATACCAAAAAGCTTTTAGGTTTTACGATAATTATTTTAACTTGCAAACTTTCTATGTATTTATGTGTGTATGTATGTATGTTAGTTTGATTACGGTAACGTCAAAGCTTTAAAGCGACTTCCAGAAATCCGATTCAGCTGAAATTTGGTATGAAGCTGTATTCCCGGTGATAATAGATCCTTTTGGTATTTTGAAGTTGATCTGGTATTGAACTTCAGAGGTACAATCAAGGTCCCAGGATCGTCTTTTATTTTCAGTAGAATAGAAGGAAATGTGTGTTCGCCTTTTTTGAATTTGGAAACGTCGTCGTGTACTTATATTCAAATTTGGAATATTGCAAATTTGGCTTTTTAAGCTTATAGCCTTTTTTTCAAATAAAAGCTTCTTCTAAAAGTTTGTACATTTTTTGAAAATTATGTTTTTTTATTTACTCTCTTCACTTCGTCTAGATCCACATCCATTCCTAAAAAGGTAGCAGCTGAAAATGAGCGATGTGGTCTATAATATGTTGACAGCATAATATGAGCTGCTACCGCCTTTATATATTTTCACCTATCCCGGTGTCTGTAATGAAATCTTGCAAGTTAAATTTGTCCCACTTCCCGGTTTCCGATTGAGCTAAAATTTTACATACATATGTATATCGCGTGACAATTCAATATAAAAAAGCTTGTAAGTGCCTAAAGGTTTTTAGTTTTACGAAAATTTTATATTTTTATGCTCGTGCTCACGTATCCCACCAAATAGTAGAACTTTTCATAATGACTAGTTTTCAAAATGTTTAGACATGAAATAGAAAAAAAAAGAATTTAGTATCAGTTTTTTTAATCATTGAACTAATAATAGGAACATACTCGTAGTTTTAGCCTTAAACATTTTTCAAACTAGAAAATAGCAAACAATTTTCTAAACTCAGAAAAATTTGAAAAAATGTAACACTCCAGAACTTACAAATGTAGCACTTTGAGATAGTGTGTTCCAGAACTTACAAATTACAAATGTAGTACTTGGAGATAATGTGTTCCAGAACTTACAAAAGTAGCACTTTGAGATAATGTAGCACTTTGAAATAATGTAGCACTTTGAGATAATGTAGCACTTTGAAATAATGTAGCACTTTGAGATAATGTAGCACTTTGAGGTAATGTGTTCCATAACTTACAAATGTAGCAGTTTGAGATAATGTGTTCCAGAACTTACAAATGTAGCACTTCAAGATAATGTGTTCCAGAACTTACAAATGCATACTAAATTTAAGCCTAGTTTTTTTAGTTTTGCTACAGTAAGAATATACCTACATTAGCTTTATAATCAAGACAAATGAGTGTAGCACGTGTGTACGTGTGTAGTGTGTCTATAGTGTGTAATAAGAATAAGTAATGAACGTGGTGCAAATTCTTTCACTCTTTTTTGTTACGCCTCAGTGCTCGCGTGGACTGCGACGGTACTCAAACAGTTTTGTTACGCCTAAGTGCTCGCGTGGACTACGACGATAGTCCAGCAGTTTTGTTACGCCCCAGTGCTCGCGTGGACTACGACGGTAGTCCAGCAGTTTTGTTACGCCCTAGTGCTCGCGTTTACTACGACGGTAGTCCAGCAGTTTTGTTACGCCCCAGTGCTCGCGTGGACTACGACGATAGTCTAGCAGTTTTGTTACGCCCCAGTGCTCGCGTGGACTACGACGATAGTCCAGCAGTTTTGTTACGCCCCAGTGCTCGCGTGGACTACGACGGTAGTCCAGCAGTTTTGTTACGCCCTAGTGCTCGCGTTTACTACGACGGTAGTCCAGCAGTTTTGTTACGCCCCAGTGCTCGCGTGGACTACGACGGTAGTCCAGCAGTTTTGTTACGCCCTAGTGCTCGCGTTTACTACGACGGTAGTCCAGCAGCTTTGTTACGCCCCAGTGCTCGCGTTTACTACGACGGTAGTCCAGAAGTTTTGTTACGCCCCAGTGCTCGCGTGGACTACGACGGTAGTCCAGCAGTTTGTTACGCCCCAGTGCTCGCGTTTACTACGACGGTAGTCCAGCAGTTTTGTTCCGCCCCAGTGCTCGCGTGGACTACGACGGTAGTCCAGCAGTTTTGTTACGCCCCAGTGCTCGCGTGGACTACGACAGTAGTCCAGCAGTTTTGTTACGCCCCAGTGCTCGCGTGGACTACGACGGTAGTCCAGCAGTTTTGTTACGCCTCAGTGCTCGTGTGGACTACGACGGTAGTCCAGCAGTTTTGTTACGCCCCAGTGCTCACGTGGACTACGACGGTAGTCCAGCAGTTTTGCTACGTCCCAGTGCTCGCGTGGACTACGACGGTAGTCCAGCAGTCTTGTTACGCCTCAGTGCTCGCGTGGACTACGATGGTAGTCCAGCAGTTTTGTTACGCCTCAGTACTCGCGTGGACTTCGTCGGTACTCCAGCAGTTTTGTTACGCCTCAGTGCTCGCATGGACTACGACGGTAGTCCAGCAGTCTTGTTACGCCTCAGTGCTCGCTTGGACTACGACGGTAGTCCAGCAGTTTTGATGCCAAATTATGGAGCCTCCCGTACATCCTGTTGACATTTGACTAATTAATTTTATAACGCCTTGCTTTTGACACAACGTGTTTGCGCACGAAATACAAAAGCTGTGATCAATTATTTTACCTTGGTCTTTTCTGGTAGGCCATGCGTGTACTCTGGTGTTAATATTTCACCCGTACTTATTCAATATCCTTAGTATTTAGTGTTATAAATGTGATATGTGTTTGTTTGTTATCTTTTCACGCTTCCACACCTCGACCAATCTTGGTGAAATTTGGCACAGTGACGGACGCTACCAGCATGCCAAATTTCATCAAATTTGGTCGAGGTGGTAAAGCGTGAAAAGGTAACAAACAAACAAAGACATTTCACTTAAATAATATTAGTAAGGATAGCATAGTCTGGCGCAGTTTCTGAGAGAACTTAAAAAATACAATTTTTTTGGTAAATTTCTTTAACGTCGCAACGGAACAATGGATTGTTCTGATTTTTTGCACAAAGACGCTTGAGGAGGTGACAAATGATATAATTGACTAATTAGCATATCCTGACATACTTACCGAGGGATCTGGGGAAAACTCATTTCCTCGCTCGCGCATGTTGGCGTCGCAACGGAACAACGGAATAAGGTGATTTTTTGAATAGGTTTGTTTGAGTGGATGGGAAGTGACATATACTGCTAATCAGAATAGCCCGATATAGTTACCGAGGGATTTGGAGAAAACTCATGTTTACGTACATGAGCCGCTTGCGGCTTACACATCACTCATTCTCAAAGACAGCCATTAAAACGATGTCGACGCCGGCGAAGCCACGGGCAGAAGCTACTCACTTAATAAAAATAAATCTGTTTTGTTCTATTGTGTAATTACCTTGCAGCCTCGACGCGCCCTCCGACTCGCGACGTTGCTGGCACAAGTAAAATAAAGACTTGGAGGGTAGGCCAGGGACTAAATAAATAAAAGAATATGCTTTTATCACCCATATACTATTTATATAATGAAAAGAAAATAACGAGATGGCGAACAATAAAAAAAAAGCGGCTGAGTGCGAGTCAGAACCGCACACATAGGGGTCCGACCATCATACTAGACGACGCTAGTTTTTTCACGTTTCAAGAAAAACACGTTTTTTGTATGGAGACTTTTACTTTTTTAGTATTTGATGTAAGTATAGCGGCTACAGAAATACACAATTTGTGAAAATTTAAACTGTCTAGCTATCACGGTTCATGAAATACAGCCTGGTGACAGACGAACGGACCGACGGACAGCGGAGTCTTAGTAATAGGTACCCGTTTTTAACCTTTGGGCACGGAACCCTAATAAAAACGAACAATCTGAAAAATGTTATGACAGGAATGAAAAAAATTCAAACTTTGAAAACATAAAAACAAAAACAAGTAAACAAGTTAAAATAAAAACAGACTTAAACAACAAAAGTATGACTTCGTCACAACCTATTGGTAATGGTACCTACCTCGCTTATACTTGAGTCACCCATCGCTTGCGCATGCGATGTGAATCAACTTATATCGACTGTCGGCTTCGGCTCGAGTGCGATGGCGATGTCATGATATTCCCTATGACACCGGCTCATACCCGGACAATACCGTTTTCCTTGTTATAACAATTACATTACAATGAGTTGGTAATGACTAGAATGGCCTTTATAACAGCTCAAGAACAACAAGGCACCGGGTGATGATGGAATTACGGCTGAACTTCTCAAAGCAGGTGGATCACCGGTACTAAAAGCTCAAGCTGACTCTTGCGTTATACTCGTAACCGGGTGCTGTCCGTGTGAACTGGACTTTCGAAGGCATTCAATGATTTTAATGTATAACTTCTCGTGCTATATTGCTTTCATGTTCTAATGACATAATTTGTTTTTTTTTATATCAAGGATAGGATTTGGAGGTTATTAACTAATGATTGTTTATTTCTTGATTTTTTGCATATGAAATTATGTAATTAGTATTTTATGACTATCAGAAAGAGTGTAATTTGCACCTATTTTGAATAAATATCTTGAATCTTCAGAAGTTATTTAATTCCATTATACTCGAGGGACAAACGCCTAAGGCATGGCACAAAAAAATGGTAGTCCTTTTTTTAAAAAGGGTGACAACACACTGCTGAAGAACTACAGATCCATCTCACTTCTGAGCCATGTCTACAAGCTGTTTTCAAGAGTCATAACGAATCGTCTCGCACGCAGGTTTGACGACTTCCAGCCTCCCGAACAAGCCGGTTTCCGAAAAGGCTTTAGTACCATAGACCACACACATACGCTGCGGCTGATTATACAGAAGACTAAAGAGTACCGAAGAGTAAAATCAGCCAATATGCTTGACCACATTGATAAATGATTTGAGGAAAGACCGTGATGATTGCATCTCGACGCAATCGCAAATCAGTCTGAACAGGGCTTCACTTCACAATTATCTAGCTTGATTTAATATTAACATTGAACTCGGATACACAAACTATCAAATTATCTGCGTGAAAATAAAATTAGATTTAATATCATAGTGTTTAAAAATATAATTTAGCAGGGCGGGCACAAAAATAGAAAATTCTGTACGTTCGAAACTCTTTGTTGTACAACAGATTTTATTGTTTACAAACTTATTACAGCTAGATGTAAAGACAAATAATTAATATATTTACATACTTATTATCTTAATACCTATCTATATATATAAAAATTAATCCCTATTTCCCTTGGTCACGGCATCACGCGTGAACGGCTGGACCGATTTCGCTAATTCTTTTTTTGTCGAGTTCGTTATTGTCAGGAGAAGGTTCTTATGTAGTGTAGTGTAGGGTAGTGTAGTGTAGTGTAGGGTAGTGTAGGGTAGGGTAGGGTAGTGTAGTGTAGTGTAACGAAGTTCGCCGGGAATACTAGTTTTAAATAAATAAATATACTTAGCTCAAGTAATATGACACATATAAACAGACGTTTAGGGCCTTGAATATGGAGATGGAGGGTCGGAGGGTCGGAGGGTCGGAGGGACACATTCTTCTTTCCACTGGCGATGGCAGTGCATTCCACAAGCGAGCAGAGCGCATCGTAAACGATTTAGTGAAGGCATCAGTGCAGTGTCAAAGTATATACTTACATACATTGGCGCTAACGTAGCTGTGTGCAGGAATCGCAAGTACCATGTTAATGCTAGAGAAAAAAGAAAAAAATAAAGATATCAAGGACGTCCACTGCTAGAAATAGACCTCCCCCAAGGATCTCCACGACGACAGGTACTGCACTGCCCGCATCCAGCGGCTTCCGGCGACCTTCACCAGGTCATCGGTCCACCAAGTGGGAGGCCATAAAGAACATAAAGAGTATAGAAACAAACAAACAAGATATGAGTATTCCTGCGCTCGCGGATTAGTGGTTAGTGAGTGATAGCTGAGTGCGGAATTCAGAAAAAAGGTTGTGTTCAGGAGACCAAAACTGTAACTTAGATTCCGTGAGTTATGCCAAAAGCTCGTGTTTTCAACTCATATCAATGCACGCGAGCCGCTTGCGACTTGAGCACCATGCGCCATAAAAAAAATTATTATATATGTATTTATCTATTTGAAATATTATAGATCGTTCTAAAATATTTTAGTCTTATTAAACAACAACAAATCTATAATTTGTTAAAGAAACTCCAAGTGCGCGTCGGACCGGCGCACTGAGGTTCCGTACTATACAAAATCTCTTCGCACGAGTATATCAATGTTATACCCATTTATTTTAATCAAACGCCACCAACGAGAGCAACAGAAAAAAGTTTATTTTTTTAATTCAATTTGGAATCTTTATCGGGAGTACGACTCACACTTGGCCTGTTTTAAATTTAACAAATTATTTGTTGTTTTACTCTAGAGTTGTTTACTATAATCACACCAAGTTTGACGCTTTTTGGTTTAACCGTTTTTACGATGGAGTAAAAACAAAAAAAAACTTTTAAATATCTAGTATTTTGTATGTGGACCCCTTTTTTCGTAATAATATCCGCTATAATAAACTATATTCTTTCAAAACTTCAGCTTGCTAACTATAATGGTTAATAAGTTTACCAACAGACAGACATCGGCACCGTAGGCTTAGTAATAACACACCCTGGAAACTTCATACAAAGGGCCAGAATGACATTTCAAAAAACGAATGACAGAACAAACAAAATGGCGGCGAAATCCTATACGTTCGACAACCAAACTGTAACCAATCTGTATCAATCTGGATGAAGAGGGGGTGAGGTCAGAATCTAGAGAGCGGCAGGGAGTGTCCATACTGTATGTTAGTACTAATATATATACTTTGGTAATAGGGTTCTGTTTACCCTTGGGTGCGAAACCCTAAATAGTTACTTATAGAAGCAGAAACGTAACCCACTAAAGCCAAGAATGTCAGCCGGGGGCCGGGGGCCGGGGGTCGGGGGGCGGAGGTTTAAGGGGAAAGTAAACAATTTCCCATAGAAATTGGGCGTGATGGATGAAGACAGACCGGGCGCTAGGGACGCGCCGCCGCCGCCGCCCTGCATGAGGTGTACTCACTCGTACACTGCCCAACATTGCCTTGGGATAGTTTGACAATTTTCATGAAAAACATGGCTTCTTGAAAACACACACACACACATACACGCACACACGCACACACACCCACACACATACACACACATGTACCATAAACACTGCTACAGTTTGAGCATTAAAATATTCAATAAATTACCAAGTGAATTCAAAAATCTTCCACTGACTCTAGTGATTAAGAAAATTCAAAAGTGGTTACTATCTCATAATTTTTACAATTTAAATGAATTTTTTGACTTAAAATTGTAATTGATTATATTGTGACTAATTTATACCTTATGTTTACATGTCCTAATATCACTGACCTAGTATTATTGTAATGATACTTGTTACCTTAATATTTGCAGGCTGTTTTTAATAGATAAACATGAGTGCTGTACAACTTTAAAGATCTCTGTATACCGTGTTTAAGGCAAATAAATGAACACACTCACTCACTCACTTTCTATTACGAAATATTTTTTTATTAAAAATTTGAGTGCGTTTGACCACAGATTACTAAATAGTTACTTGTTTGACTACAACCACATCCTGGACACTTCATACAACGGGCCAGAAATGACATTTCAAAAGAGGAATGACGGAACAAACAAAATGGCAGCGGCGGAATCTGTTTGAATCTGAAATCCTATACGTTCGACAACCAAACTGTGACCAATCTCTATCAATCTGGGTGACGAGAGGGTGAGGTCGCAATCTAGAGAGCGGTAGGGAGTGTCCATACTGTATGTTAGTAACTTTGCTACAACTCACCTAATGGTAAGTGACGATGTAGTCAAAGATGGTACACGCAACTCAAGTAATGCCTATTCACTCTCGCCTTGAAGATCCCCAAATTGTAGGAGTCGGGAAACATGTCGACAATGTTTAATTATTTTTATTCTTTAATGTCGGCTTACCATAAGCATGGAAATTGTTTGAACTCACGGCCCCTACGATACAGGCTTAGCCTAGTGTAGGGACCACTAGTTCTATGTATATGTCGCAGGATAATTTGATAATCCGTCGTTTCGCGAAAATCCTAGGAAAATTGGATACTATGGAGTAGAAAACTCCTAATAAAACCAAGTCGGACGGAGCCCCGCTTCGTTAAATAGGTTAGGTTATGTTAGCATGTCTTTTTCTACCGTAAAAAGGAGCCCCGCACAGCGGGGCTCCGTCCGACTTGGTTTTATTAGGAGTTTTCTACTCCATAGTATCCAATTTTCCTAGGATTTTCGCGAAACGACGGATTATCAAATTATCCTGCGACATATATATTAACTTGTATTGTATTTCTACATTTTTACATTATATTAAAGCTATTAAAAATTACGACATGTGCATTACAGGATACAAAAACTTTCAAGGTGGGCAAGTGCTATATTTATGAGTACCTTCTCAGTCCTTATAAACATGAGTTCTATTTTCATACAATCTGCGCCATCCTGCTGTGTGACAATATAAAAACACATTTTTTATTTTCCCCGCATTTTTACAAAAACCACTTAAAACTAAATCAATTTTAAAGAACTGAGAGGGCAAATATATCACTTGCTCATCTCGAAAGTTTCTACCCTACATCAGCTCATATACGTCCCCACCGAGGGGCTCGAGCCTACCCTGAATTAGGGCGATCCGGCCTTAGTCGACCACGCGGGCCCAGTGCGAGTTGGTCGACTTCACACACAACCTTCGAGTTTCTTCGCAGGCGTGTGCAGGATTCCTCACGATGTTTTCCTTCACCGTTAAAGCAATCGGTAAGTATATGTACGTAAGTTTTTTGGGAAACTCTTTGATGGACCGTCGGTGGTAACGACTCGGTTCTCCTAACCAGAGTCCCGGGTTCAAATCCGGACGGCCAATGTACCCTACATTATGTCCTAAGTATTTTTTTATAGTTTTTCATTGAACCATGTTTTGTATGAAAAGTCTAAAAATATCCCTAGACAAAGTTGACGTGTGTACGTGTTGCGTGGAGCGAGAATTGGCGATGAAGGGATCGATGGCTGCGCACGGTGTGCACGGTGTGCACGGCGCGGCGTGTAACAAGCTAATACGATATTATACAACGGTTTCTGTTTACAACCACTAATCAATTTGAGAAAAATAGCATCATCATATTAGTCAAAGGACGTCCACTGCTGGACATAGGCTCCCCTAAGGATCTCCACGACGACCGGTTCTGCGCTGTCCGCATCCAGCGGCTTCCCGCGACCTTCACCAGGTCATCGGTCCACCGAGAAAATGTTAATAACACCCATTTTTTTTTATTTTATTAATCTTTGTTAACTTCTTTATTTTGAAGTGTTGTATGCAATAAACAATTTAAAACGTCCTCCTTCTTTGAAGTCGGTTAAAAAATAAATAAAGAAATACCTTGCGTTGATACATTTAAGTCTTATATTGTATCATTAGAAGTGAGGGTCAGGGAAATTAAGTAAGTTGGACAGTATCATGAACGGAAGTCCTATAGCATCAAAATACCTATAGGACCTGTTAACTGAACAACTTGGGCTTCTACTCAACAAACTGAACAATAAAAAGACTCTCCCACCTAGGTGGTGCAAATAATTATGAGAACCACATCACGGGCCTATAGGATCTTAAAATCAAACCGATATTTGTTGGGATGGGGACATAAGTGCGATATATGATTGCTGTGCTATTAACGTTTACTCTTTTTATCCACAATTGGTAAGCCCTTGGCATCATCTCACCTGGTGGTAATGATAAGTGGGGATGATGTCAAAGCTGAAATCTGGGTTGCCAAAATAGCACCCTACGCAATGCGGATAGCTATCTTATCTTGATACTGGTAACATTGATGTTTGGCGGCAAAACTTTGATAAGATGATGGTAGCTAGGCAGGCGGAAGTCTTAAAGTAAGGTAGACGCTGCGCCGCCGGGATTCGAATCCGCGACCTCCTGGTATTAAGTGATGGGACTCTACCACGGAGGCGGTGAAAGACCTCAGAACGAGGTGTTTCTGTTAAATCGCCTGTTATTTACACGTTAATAACTAATAACGAACCCATACAAGCCTAACATTTTAGTAGAAAATCAATTACTTTTGCAATCCATTAAATCACATATCGTAATGCTTATCTACACCAGTATATCTTGACCTACCGCCATATTTTTTCCTAGCACCTTCAAATGGTAGTCATAGATTTGAATGCGGTGTAATGGGTCAAAGGATATTGGTAGACAATAAAAGTAACCCCTATGGTAGGACAATGGCTGGTGCAAGGGGCTGTGCATGGGGGGCGAGACTAGGGACCGTGTATAGGGAGCCACCGTGGGAGGAAGCAGCGGTAAATCACTTGTTCACCGAGTGACGTCGGGGCGCGACGCTAGTTTCGTATTCTTAACACATTTAAATATTTTTAAACTACTTCCAAAAAGTAAGAGGTTTGTTTTTTGAACCGATTTTCATGGTTTTTGTTTTTTGATAGGGTAATGCTCCCACGTTACTCACATGTAAATTTTTACCAAAATCCGTGTAGTAGTTATTTGGATAATTAACATTTAAAAAATATGTGTAGTAGTTATATGGATAATTAACATTTAAAAAATATGTGTAGTAGTTATTTGGATAATTAACATAAACAAAATCCGTGTAGTAGTTATTTGAATAATTAACATAAACAAAATCCGTGTAGTATAGTTATTTGGATAATTAACATAAACAAAATCCGCGTAGTAGTTATTTGGATAATTAACATAAACAAAATCCGTGTAGTAGTTATTTGGATAAATAACATAAACAAAAAAATAAAAATGCAAAATTGTACTAAGTTGTTGGAATTGAAGCAGTATATTGCATATCTCTGGATGGAAGTCGTTTTTTATCGTGTTTAGCGTTTCCAATTACAAATAATTGTCAAGGAGTCAAAACTCATGCCACAAAGAAGTACCTATTATTGTTCAATAAGGTACGGTATAGGTACTTCTATGTGGCCATGAGTTTTGACTCCTTTGAGTTTGAGTAGTTTGACAACATCGGCCTAGCTCAAGCCCGTAGCTTAGGTACGACATATTGAATATTAGTAAACAAATAAACTAAGCAATTTAATTGAAAAAATTAAAAACCCAACTGCGTGATAACATTTGGCAGTCGGGTTAAAAAGTATCCTTTGTCACTTTCTGGATCATGCAAGACGAATCTAACGACAATCGCACTTCAAATCCATCAAGCCGGCTACCAGAGAAACAAACACACATACATATGTCCTGCCAAGTTCTCCGTTCCGTTGAGGAATCTTGGTAAGTCCGCTTCAGTCTTCGGTATCATCGTCACTTATCATCAGGTGAGATGATGCCAAGGGCTTACCAATTGTGAATTTAAAAAAATCCTTTTCGTTTAGAAGCACTTTTGTTTCAATACTCGTGTTCAATACCCTGTATTCAGAAGGAAAATTAAAAGACTGTAATTTTCGTCTTTCGAAAATATAGAAGGGGATTGACATGGAATTTGACTTACAACTGAAATTATTTTGCCCTGTGCTACTGGAGATTGAATAATTAAAGGGATCGAAAAAGGGATAAAGCTGGGGGATGCAATCTTAAATCTTAGCAACAATCTGTCGAGCGAGTCTATACCGCTGTTAAACAGTCGCTGCCCGCGGGGTAATAAACCATCTGAGCGCTATCTAGGGATTGGGGCGCTTGCAGTCAGTGGGCTGCTTATCGATTCGCTACTATACTCGTACCGGTGTAGCACAGTCGCTGCCCGCGGGGCAATAAACCATCTGGGCGCTATCTAGGGATTGGGGCGCTTGCAGTCAGTGGGCCGCTTATCGATTCGCTACTATACTCGTACCGGTGTAGCGCAGTCGCTGTCCGCGGGGCAATAAACCATCTGGGCGCTATCTAGGGATTGGGGCGATTGCAGTCAGTGGGCCGCTTATCGATTCGCTACTATACTCGTACCGGTGTAGCACAGTCGCTGCCCGCGGGGCAATAAACCATCTGGGCGCTATCTAGGAATTGGGGCGCTTGCAGTCAGTGGGCCGCTTATTGATTCGCTACTATACTCGTACCGGTGTTGCACAGTCGCTGCCCGCGGGGCAATAAACCATCTGGGCGCTATCTAGGGATAAGGGCGCTTGCAGTCAGTGGGCCGCTTATCGATTTCGGGAAGAAAGCACGACCACGTGCGCTGGCGTAAACACAAGGTGTTGTTGTCGCCTTGTTACCTTTTCTAGATTGTCAATGTGTTATCGATAAGAGTGTGGAGCATCACTATGCCTTTCTAAAAGACTACAGGGCGCTCTATACGTGGCGTACCTACTGCTCCCACATTTTATTGCCCTGCAGGCAGCGACTGTTCAACACCGGTATAGTTCTGTCGTATAGTAGCTTGCCCTAGCAGGGTGTTGCCGAATTGGCGTAGTATATCTGTACGTCGAATTTCGTCGCAACAAATCAAAACTACAGAGTCTGAAAAACGTCTGAGTTATCGCCACTGACTAGTAAACCAGTGAACAATGGGTTGTAAAAAGTCAATTCTGTCAGCTGAAGCTGATTAGGTAATTTAAAATGTATTATGTATGGTTTTGTGGTCAATTTTTTTTTATTTTTAAAAGCCTTATTTGAGTAAGAGTAGTTGTAGAGTTTGAGTAGTAAATAAAGGTAGGCACAAGTATGCTAACGATATTTATTATAAACCGTTTATTCAATAAATTTAATTAATTTAATTCAATTGTACAATAATATTAATTTAGTTTTTGCGATAATTTCAGTTACAACGAACGGTAAATTCGGCAAAGGTGGTATGTAGGCAGTTTGAGCCTGTAGTCATCATCATCACCATCATTATCATATCAGCCGAAGGACGTCCACTACTGGACAAAGGCCTCACGCATCCAACGGCTTGCCGCGACCTTCACCAGGTTGTCGGCCTGCCTACGCTATGTTTTCCTGTGCGAATGGTCATCAGTTCTACGAGCAGGGAGAAAAAAATATACTTATTATACATTAAAAATATGCAAATTTAAATATAAGATGCACAGGGGCTATTGCAACTGAACGTCTAACTACTACATTCTAACTACTATATTTTTCATGTCGATATAATTGTGTTGCAAACTATTATAAGTGTACTTTTTATGCAGAGCTTAAAAATTACTAAAGAACAACCCTTTTTAAACAAGTCGCATACTGTGACGTAACGCATGCGTAACGCAGTAGCTGGTGTACTGTGCTATTCGTAATAATTAGTGCTATTCATTTCTTCGCTGTTCGTGGAGTGCAACCTACGTATTAAGTACGTCCATGTTTTCATTTGCAGGTGGTTATGCTACAATTTAAGTAAATAGCTTTTGCCAGGAACAGGTAGTCCAACGCGCTCCGCAACCATTGTTCTCAAAAAAAATTGGTTAATTAACAACAGTTATTTAAACATGTAGTTCTGCCGTAAAAATCAGTCTTGAATATTTTTTTTATAACATTTGAAGTACATTAAATTAACTTCTAAATAATGTGATATTGTATTAGATGTTAAGTATTTTTCTAATTTTAGTAGGTGTAAAACTTTTATTTACATTGAATTGAATAAACATATAAAAATACTTTGAAATTGACATGATTTTTTTCCGAATCGCCATAAAAATCTTTAAATTTATTCTATTTTTGAGAAGTAATTGAGAGGCGATAGAGCTTCCGTTGTGGAAAATAAAGTATTTTTATAGCTAGAGACAATTTAACGGTACTAATTTGAATTGTATTTTTATAACTGGTTATCTTTTTATGATTTTTATAGTTTGTGAGGTGACGACGTCACAGGCCCAAGGCTCAAACACTAGCAAACTAACAGCCATAGTTTAATTGAAACTGACTATTATGCAATGAATATTAACTATTAATTTACTTTTTGCAGTATTTAGTAGAAATATCGACAAATGTTTTTTTGTCAATTTCGATTGTTTATAATTATGGAAACATTAATTAAAATTGTACCCTTTTTAGCTGTAATTTCTAACAATACTAACATAGCCTGTAAGTAAATATTGCTACTAACCATCTTAGTTTGTAAGTAATAACAATTGTATGGAAACATTTCTGAAATAAATTATATTATATTATTTACAGGGTCTTAACAAAGGTACGCACTTTTTTTAACTAGAGCATGTACTCATGAAACTGTACAACTTTCCCTGAGAAACCCATGGTCAATTCACTTTTGTTTTTTTAATTAAAATTATTAAATTGCGCGGAATACGCTAGAATACGCCGCGGCGGTGTGGCGGGCCGGCGCGGTCATTGAACTTTGTCAATACGCTGATACCAGCTGGGAGTTGTATTCTGAGCAGTTGATAATTTAATTAAAAAATAATAAAAGCGAATTGACCATGGGTTTCTTGGGGAAAGTTGTTCAGTTTCATGAGTACAAGCTCCAGTTTAAAAAAAAGTGCGTACCTTTGTTAAGACCCTATATAATGGAACCAGCGCTTAGTCCGCAGTGGAATGAGCCACTGGCCGGTGCCCAGCCCGCCTGCGCATGACAATAGCACACTCTGAAGAATCCATACAATAGCTAGGTACGTGAAAAGCTCCACATTCAGTATACATATAATGGTTTAATCCGATGGAAAATATGTTTTTGAACCAACTGTTTTGAACTCTTGTGATCCCGCTCGCGAGTCGCGATCCATAATCCGATGCGTAGCACCTGAATTTACTTACCGAAGAACACTTTAGAAGATTTTTATTTGTGCAAAGGGTGAGAACCTATTCGCTTAGACACTTGAATGGAAAAGTTTCATACGTAGGTATGTAAAAGATTATGATTATCTTAATTTGTATGCCAAAAGGCAGAACACAGCGTCCAACTTTATTTATAACCTTTTTATTGATTGATTGAGCTTTAAAAAGTAGGTAGACTTTTTGATCTTCAAAAAAAAATTTTTTTTAATGTCTCGAAAACCTTAATAACATGTTATTGTGTAGTTTCATCATCATTATCATCATATCAGCCGAAGGACGTCCACTGCTGGACATAGGCCTTCCCCAAGGATCTCCACGACGGCCGGTTCTGCGCTGCCCGCATCCAGCGGCTTCCCACGACCTTCACCAGGTCATCGGTCCACCGAGTGGGAGGCCTGCCTACACTTCGTTTTCCGGTGTGTGGTCGCCACTCGAGAACTTTACTGCCCCCTAATGATCGACGCAAACAATAAACGGCCCCTAGTCCCCGGCGGCCCCGCTATTGTGTAGTTAAGTTTCATTTAAATGGCTTAAAAGCCAAAATATATTTTATGCGTAGTGAAGTGACTGTCCCAGTCGTTCGTTTCGTAACGATTTGAGTGCGGAACGGAGCAGGGAAAGTCGGTCGCCGCGCCGCCGCTCGAAATTGACGGAAAAGTAACGTCCGACCATATGGAGTCGCATTTTTCATCTAACAATTTGAGTAGGTATCCCTAAATGAGTATTTCCTGTTTGTTAACAAATGAAAAAAAACCAAGAGTCAGTAAGACACTCTGTCGTATATGCGACGCGGAAACAATTCCGTGGAATGTCTATCAAAGGAAAAAAAGTAAGTGTGTGTGGTTTTATGAAACCACGGTTAAAGCACAGTATAATAGAGAGTACTACGTACAGTATGATAGAGAGTACTACGTACAGTATGGTCACTCCCTGCCTGTCGTTGAAAGTGCCGCCCACCCCCGCTCAAATATCTCCCAGCAATCCTAGCACGTCTTATCTCACTCACACAAGCATGGTACGCGTTCACCTACACGAGCTTAGACTGTGTGCGTAGGAACGCGTTTGTTTCATTCATTTGATCGCCAGTGACCGGTGAAACTTTACAGAGGACAAAACGATTACGGCTGCTCTCGCTACGGTACAGAGGACGAAACGATCATACCGTCAGACGAAAGCGACCGTCACGCGACATGCAACACACAGGCCAAAAAATTTGAGACGATGTAATAAAATTTTCACTTTAACAATGAACTAGCGTCCAGCTATTGTCGAGATAAAAAAAGGGGTGGTTCATGTATAATGATTAAAAAGGGTATGTCTTATAAGAACGTGGATAGTTTTAAGGAATTTGCAGCACATTTTCACTTTGAGTGTTGTTCTATTTTAGTTCCTTATAATAACCTTCTAGTTGTATGTGTTTATAGAACTCCTTCAAAAAAAAAAACGACATCTCGACAATTTCTTTCAGAAGCTGGATTTATTGTTACATGAGTGTCTTGTGAAATATCCAAAAAAGAAACTAGTCCTGGTCGGTGACATCAATATATAAACACTTTGGATAACAACAGTTCAACTAAGCGCCTAAAGGAAACTATCACAGCTTTCAACTTGATTCTTCGCATCACAGAGCCTACAAGAGGCTCAGCGTGTATTGACCATGCGCTCAGTAATATCAGTATTGCAATTGGACAAGTTGTGCCCTTGTGGCTCTCTGATCATAATACTGCTCAGGTATTAAAATTTGTGGTTAATTCAAAGAAGATTGCACCTAAGTCGGTATTTATTTATAAACGTAGCTACTCAAATGAAAATGTGGTTAAATTTCGAAACTGTCTGAGTGGTCTTTCATTCTCTGAGGTTTTTGCTGAATCTCAACTTAATAAAGCGTTTGATGAATTTTATGAACTCTTTAGATTATTTTATGACCTTTGTTTCCCGGTCATAAAAATAAAAACTAAAGGTAAGCCTTTCTTAAACTGGATTACAAAGGGCTTACGAAAATGTTGCAATACTAAGAATAATCTTCGTTATAGGTACTATATACACAAAAATGAACACCATAGAAAAACATATTTTGACTATAATAAACTACTAAGAAAGTGTATTTATAACGCAAAAAGACAAACAAACAACAATTACATAATAAATAGTAAAAACCTTGGTAAATCAACATGGGAAGTTATTAACACTAAAACAGGAAAATGTAATATAGATCAGTATATATACATGATAGACAATAATGGAAATGCTTTAACTAATCCTATACAAATAGCTGAAGCGTTTAATGATTATTACATTAAATTAACTAACAAAACTAATTTTAAAACTAAAAACACTGGTACTAAATATTTACAAAATAATTCAATTTTCCTTGCTCCCATTGATGAAAACTGTGTGAGTGATACTATAAATTCTCTTAATACAACGAATTCTGAGGGCTACGATAATGTCTGCACCAAAGTTGTTAAGTTAGTCAAAGATCAGATTAAGGCTGTTCTAGTATATCTCACAAACCTTTCACTGGAAACAGGATTATTTCCCAATAAACTAAAAGTTTCCATTGTTAAGCCTTTATATAAGAGAGGTCCTAGAAGCGATATGGGAAATTATCGACCCATTACGCTAATACCCATTTTCTCAAAAATTTTTGGGAAAGTAATGCACACACAACTAATGAGTTTCTTTTTAAAACATGACATTATTAAAAACTATCAATTTGGGTTCCAGAAAGAGAAATCAACCACTCTGGCAACATTTAACTTAATTAAGGATGTCCTAAAGAGTACATGATGAAAGAGTACAAACTCCAAACTGCTTACGACTGTGCTTTTTTCGACATGTCGAAAGCTTTCGATTTTGTGTCACATGACCAATTATTACGAAAGCTTGAAAATTATGGGATTCGAGGACCAGCACTTGGATGGTTAAGTACGTATCTTATGAATAGAATACAGTGCGTACAAATAAATAAGCTTGACAATAAACACGTGAAACGTTACAGTTCTGAATTTAAGACCAACGCTTATGGGGTCCCGCAAGGTAGTGTGCTTGGCCCACTATTATTCCTCATTTATATAAATGACTTACCAGACGTAACAAAACATAGGACTATTTTATTCGCAGATGACATATCAGTAATTGTGACATCCAATAATAATTTGACATCTAATAATGAGTTGACATTGAGTAATCACGTGTCTGACATTAATAATACAATTATATCAATAATCGAATGGCTTGACAATAATAATCTTCAAATTAATTTTAATAAATCGACATTCATTAATTATAATAATAAACAAAATCTTAGTATTAATTATAAAGGACAAACTCTACAGAGGGCAACATGTGTTAAATTTCTTGGCATAACAATCGATGACAAACTAAACTGGAAAGACCAAGTTGAAAAAATATGTGCCAAAGTTAATAGTTTTTCTTTCGCTCTCTATAAACTGACAAGAGTTGCATCTAGAAGTACGGCTGTCACAGCTTATTATGCTTGCGTTGAATCCAGCCTTCGTTATGGAATAGTAATCTGGGGCAACAGCACAAACGTTATGAGTGTTTTCATAGCCCAAAAAAAATGTATTCGTTCAATATACGGAGTAGCACAGGACGTATCATGTAGACCGCTATTTAAGACCCTAAAAATCTTGCCGCTGCCTTGTCTTTACGTATTTGAAATGGCTAAATTTGTTAAAAAATATCAGAAAACATTCTACAAGCAAGCGAGTGAAGTAACTGCAAGAGTGAAAAGAAAACCCAACAGGCTAGTTATGAGCGAAATTCCCAAGACTACTAATTATCAAAAGAATTGCTATTGGATGGGTCACGTCATATATAACAAAATACCGCAGTCGTTTAAAGACCTGCCTTTCAATAGATTTAAGAAAACCCTACATGAATGGCTTCTTCATAATATGTTTTATTCTCTTGATGAGTTTTTGGGTCACAAATTATGATGTATGTCAAGGATTAAATTTGAAGGTTTTTTTTTTGTTTTGTTTCTATCTATTTAATACTGTAATAACATTTGCATGCTGTTGTTTTATATGGCTAAACAAGTGATTCCTACTTTAATTACGAACATCATTTTACTTACTGTACCTTGTTTAAAAGCAAATAAATACTTACTTACTTACTTACTTACTAACCATATTTTTCATATAAGTACTCCTGTATATACGAGTACATGACAGTGACTGACTGATAGATATTTCAACGTACAGCTTACACTACTGGACGGATCTGGCTAAAATTTGTCATACAAATAGCAATTGTGATTTTCCGATAAGAAAGGATTTTAAGAAATTCCCATGGGAACGGCAATTCCCGTTATTGCCGTTCCCAGGCGAAGACACGGGCAACAGCTACTTATAAAGTTTGCAAATGATTTTTTTACCTCAAGGTAAGGAAAGGAAAGGAAATCTTGATGTTGTAATATCGTTATACTTTATCTAATAAAATAGTTTTTGTCTCCATTTCTGACTTTGGGTAATCATTAAGAGCCAGCGGAGTTCACAAATCCCATACAAACGTAGTATTTGATTCATTTGTTAACCAAACAACCGATTTTGAAATAATTTTATATCGATAATCTGTCGACGTATATCTGTGTCTGTACCGCATTACTTTTTTGAAAAACGAAACACGAATCCATTTAATAACCAATGAACATGTTTTTCGTCTTTTACCTTAAAAACAAGTTTAATGATCAATAATGGATTCCTGTTTCGTTTTTCAAAAAAGTAATACGGTACAGACATAGATATACGTCACCCGATTATCGATATAAAATTATTTCAAAATCGGTTGTTTGGTTAACAAATGAATCAAATACTACGTTTGTATGGGATTTGTGAACTCCAGCGGGCTTTTTAAGGAACACACATTGAACACTATGGATTACTCACAAAATTAAGTTTAATTACATTTATTCCTAACTAAGCACAAATTCTTTGAAGTACTGAGTAAAAGTAGAGTTTAATGTAGGTATATTTGGAACTTTGAAAGGCAACACAGTTAAGCAAATCAGCTGGCTCTCGCGCTCATGTGCTGGGCGCTGGCCATCCTGTTTACACTCGAGAAAGTATGCACAGCGTGGCTGTACTATCCGCTATTTTACACTTAGTCAAATCAGTTAACGGCCGCCAGGAGGCTCGAGTTTCCATACAAACGTAGTTTCGCTTTAATAAAAAAACTAGCCAGATTGAATTCATACTTTGCAAATATATTGAGGAGACACATATCAATGTTTGAAATTAGTTTACAATGTACTAATATAAAACGGAAAAAAATAATAGCATTTTCAAACTTTCAGTACAAAACTAATTTAAGCCTTCGTTTAGTTACGTTAAAATTTACTACGATGAAAACTAATTACAAACATCGATATGTGTCTACTCAATATATTTACAAAGTTTGGATTCAATCCGGCATGTAGTTTTTGTAGCAAAACTACGTTTGTATGGAAACTCGAGCCTCCTGGAGACTCTTAAGTACTGCTACTTACTTTAGCAATAAATAACAATAATTTTAGGGATCCTTACATCTAACGGGTGACCAACGAGACCCTATTACTTAGCATCCGCTGTCTGTTCGTCTGTACGTCTGTCATCGGGCTGTATTTCATGAACCGTAATAGGTTGATAGTTGAAATTTTCTCATGATATGTATTTCTATTGGCGCTATAACAAATATTACTAAAAATTATTAAAAAAAAATAAGGAGATTCTTTATACAAAAAACTTGTTTTTTATAGGTCTTTAGAATTATTTTTGATCAAGCTCTATCGTAAAAACGGTAATACATACAAGCGTGAAATTGGTGTGAGAATAGTTAAGTACTAAATACTAATACTAAGGTAAAACAAAAAATAATAATAAAAGCGTGTGGTACTCGGGGACTGCCGCGGTAAAGCTATTGCATAGCATTTTTTATCAACTTATGCAATTATAATTATTTATTTATTTTTATTCCAAAATAACCTACTTGGTAAACATTAGTTCGGATTTAGAAAGGGAAAGTCGACTGAAAATGCAGTACTCTTAGTTAAGAATACGATATCTGAACATTTAGATAAAGGAGATACATGTGTCAGCGTTTTCTTAGATCTAGCCAAAGCGTTTGATACGGTTTCGATTCCTATTCTTTTGCGTAAACTGGAGGGTATGGGCATAAGAGGACGTGTCTTGGAGTGGTTTCAGAGCTATCTGTCTAATCGTAAACAATGCGTCAAGATTGGTGATCATTGCAGTGAAACGCGAAATGTATCCTTCGGTGTACCTCAGGGAAGTATTTTGGGGCCCACCTTATTCATAATATATATGAATGATATTGCAGCAGTCGCAATGGCAAATTCTAAAATAATTTGTTATGCTGATGATACAGCCATAATTTTTCATGGAAAGACATGGCAGCAATGTTACACTTATGTAGAACAGGGGTTACAACAACTAGCATCCTGGCTGCAATTTAATCTTTTGACTCTTAACACTGACAAAACTAAATTTCTATGCTTTTATAAAACTATCTCTTCGGCACCAAAAATCAATGGAAACATCAAGGTACACACATGCTCAGTCTCTAATTTGCCAGTTTATGATCCAAATTCTCTTTGCCCATGTGACATCATCAAAAGGTCAAAATGTTATAAATATTTGGGCATAGTTTTGGATGAAAGATTGACATTCGAAAACCATATTGAAGTTATGTCAAAAAGAGTCCGTAAGGTAATCCATCCCATGCTATTATTACGCGATATTATGGATCGAATTCTTCTCAAAAGGATCTATACAGCCTTATGTCAATCACTCTTTACGTATTGTATTCTGGCGTGGGGTGGAACTGCCACCTGTCACCTGATAAGGCTCGAAAGAGCTCAAAGATCAGTCCTAAAGGTCATGTTTAACAAACCTTTCCGCTATCCCACTACGACTCTTTATAATGATGCAAATGTACTCAGTGTTAGAAAACTTTTCATCTATCGAGTGACTTATCATGTCCATTGTATTGCTCTAAACTCAGTGAAATATAGTTCTTTGCTAAAGCAACGTCTTTTCAGACTACCCCAGCCTTTGGTTAAAACAACATTTGCGCAACGTTTTCAGACTTTTCTTTTCCCTTTTATCTATAATAGGATAGTAAAACACGTTGATATTATATGCTGCAACAGTCGAGAAGCTAAATCAAAAATTTTCAAACTGCTCATTACTTATAACTACAGTGAAACCGAAAATCTATTGAGAGTAGTCGGATAAATTTATCTAGTGCTCTCTTTTCTATGATCTAGTCAAACCAACATAAAAACAATAAAACTACATGTTAACGTGCAATTCAATCCAACACACACACATACACTTACATACACACACACCCATACACACACTATTTCTTTAAGTTATAAGGATAACTACAACACATACACACATACATTTATATTATGTATTTTTATAAATTCCTTCACATATCTCATATCTAATAAAATTAAGTAGGTACCTCTCTTAGTATACTCTCTTTGTATGTCATGTTTGGATCCTGGTAAAGCTTTTATTTTCGGCCCCCACGATACAGGCCTAGCCTATTGTGGGGACCACTACTTACTGTATTATCGTTTAACTGTGTTTTTGGTAATGAAATAAAATTTATTATTTATTATTATTATTTATGTAGTATTTATTCACAATTTTTTGATTTTCTACTATTTTTGTGTGCTCCTTTTGATTAAAGGACCATATAGTTTTGAACTTTTTTACTTTTCCAGTAACTAAAATGTTCAAAATCGCGGCCACTTTTTTCGATTCGGGCTACGGATTCGTGATAAGGGACCTCAGGGACCCCCAGATATCGATTTTGGAAGCAGTCGGTCTAGTAACTAAAAAGTTCTAAATGGCGGACACTTTTTCAATTCCGGCAACGGACTCGTGATAAGGGACCTCAGGGACCCCCAGATATTGATTTTGGAAGCAATCGGTCCAGTATAACTAAAAAGTTGAAAATGGCGGCCACTATTTTCAATTCAGGCAACGAATTCGTGATAAAGGACCTCGGGGACCCCCAGATATACATTTTGGAAGCAATCGGTCCAGTAACTAAAAACTTGAAAATGGCGGCCACTTTTTTCAATTCGGGCAGCGGATTCGTGATAAGGGACCCCAGGGACCCCCAGATATCGCTTTTGGAAGCAATCGGTCCAATAAATAAAAAGTTCAAAATGGCGGCCACTGGCCACTTTTTTCACTTCCGACAACGGATTCGTGATAAGGGACCTCAGGGACCCCTAGATATCGATTTTGGAAGCAATCGGTCTAGTAACTAAAAAGTTCAAAATGGCGGCCACTTTTTTCAATTCGAGCAGCGCATTTGTGATAACTGATAAGGGACCTCAGGGACCCTCAGATATCGATTTTGGAAGCAATCGGTCCAATAACTAAAAAGTTCAAAATGGCGGCCACTTGCGGCTAGTCCTTGGGGCGCGTGATGTTTATGTAATAAATTAACACTCATATCATCATCAATCGCCATCATCAATCGCCATCATAAATCGCCATCATCAGTCGCCATCGCCATCGCCATCGTCAATCGTCATCGCCATCATCATCACAATGATGAATAGATAGATGGCACTGTAAGTTTTTTAGAAATCAATATGTTTTTATTTGGGGTGTCAGGTTTTATTTTCGTTACGAAATTTTTTGATTCGGACCCCTCAAAGCCCGCGATAAAAGCTATACAATAGCTTAAAATCGGACTAGTGTGAGTCGTACTCGCGCTAAGGAGTTCCAACTGAATGACAAAGAAGTATAGTTTTGTCGCTCGCGTTGATGTCTTTTGTTTGTAATGTGAATATACTATGTAGTTGTGTGTAGAGGTGTGGTGGTACGGAACTATGTAGTAAGTCATATTCGCACCTGCCCGTTTTATTTATATCTCTTCTTCTCTTCACTTCATAGAAGAGATATAAAAAAAATGGGCAAGTGCGATGTCTTTTGTAGGGAAGGATTGCCAAGTGCTGGTCAAGTGTACACAGGATTATCTTCGCCTGAGCGCTAGCGGAGTCACTTATCGGCATAAATCCGCTAGCGCTCAGGCGATGATGATCTTATGGACACTCCAGGAAGCATGCAAAGCGTGGCTGTACAATCCGCTTAGCCAAATAAGCTACTCGTTGATGTCCTTTGTAGGGAAGGATCGCCGCTTGCCGTGCGCCGCGCGCCGCGCAAATTTCATTAAATATGAAGCAGTAAAATGAACACTAACTAAGAGATAAGTTTTAAATTAATTTTAACTCTACTATCATACCATAATCTTTAAAGCCCTTTCAGTAAATTAACTGAAATGAAATCAAAGGTCTTTAGACTATTCATACATATCGGTTAGCAGATTAATTGATTATCAGCCCTTTTTTATCACGCTTTTATTAGCTTCACCTGTATGTTTGTATGTAACCGACTCCTTTGGACTCGATTTTGACCCACTTTAAACGGACAGATTTAATTCAAACTTTGTAGACTTATCAAAAATCAGCGACAATAATATAATATTTTCATAAGTTTAAACTAAAAAATAAATAGAGTTTAAAAAAACTAAAAAACACGCTTTTAAAGTACATCAGACTAAAAAGTAAAAAATAATTCAATATAAGTTGAAAATAATAATTAACAAAAAATACTAGTATTATTGCGAAACAGTGTGGGTAGCTCGATACACGAAAAATATGGCACAGAGCGCCCCGCGCTGTACTTTAAAAGCGTCTTTTTTAGTTTTTTAAACTCTATTTTTTGGGTTCCGTGACAAGTAACGGGACCCATTACTACGCTGTTTGTCTGTCCAGCCGTCCAACCTTTGAAAGGATGTGTCTTTTAAACGGTAATAGATAGGTCGCTAAAATTTTACTATAGAGGATTCACCAACAAATAATACAAACTTAAAGATTGAAAAGTTAAGGGGTTCCCGTTCATGGTCTTCTTGATACAAAGTTTGTCATACTCGCAACAAATTAATACTTATGATTTTGCATTTGGATTGTGGTCATAAAAATACAGGATGTTTTATTTTATCACATTTTTCTGGATCGAAAAAGTTCGAATCCGGGATAAGCAAGTGATTTTTCAGAAATCTTAGAATGCAGTTCTACTTTGAGTGAAATTTTATGTTTTCATGTTTTTTCACATTTCACCGGTTTTGCTAAGGCGTATGATTTTTCAAAAAACTTCAAATGTAGTGTTTTTAATTATTTTTAAAAATTTAAGTCTCTTTGAATTAAATATTTGAAGTACTTGTACTTTATGGCCCTAAAGCACTGGACACTCTTTTTAATACCTTTTATGGTTTTACTCAAAAACTTGCTTAGTTTTCCTTAAAAATAGACAAAAATTGGACCTCCATTTCGTTTGGAGGAAATTAATATTCTATGGGATAATTGAAAACGCTAAACATGTTAAAACAAACGACGTCAACTGAGAAACTACGATTTTGCTTTTTTTTTGTTTTTGTAAATATGCTAAAAAATACTGAACCAATTCTGATACAATTTATATGGGACCCTAAAATTATAAATTTAAAGGAATTATGCAAATTAAAAAATATTAATTGAAATGGGTTCACATTCGGCGAATAAATCGCGTAACATTAGTACACACAAAAATAACATTCAGTCAAGTTGAGAACTTCCTCCTTTTTTTAAGTCTGGGTAAAAATGGGCATGAGAGACAGGGACGGAGACTCCACCGTCTCTCTGTGTCTCTTGCCAACACGGAGTGAACTTATAATAGGTACCGCTTCAGTGGCGTAATGCTTAGGTCCATTAGCTTCACATCAGGAGGTAGCGGGTTCGATTCCCTGCGGAGTCTAACTTTGTAAGACTCGGTTTGGTTGGTGGAAGGACATTGTCTAAGCCCGCCTGGCTAGCTATTCTTATCACTTGCCTAATTTCATAGGTCTAGAGGTCAACGGTTATGAACTTTTATTCTCTTGAGACTGTCGAAATATACGTTTTTTGCGACATAAACAGCCGTTTTTTTAATGTAAACTTAGAAGTTTGATTTTTTCCCAGCTTCAAGGGACTGTAGACCGGAGTATATGGTTTTAATTTCAACTCGATACCTCCACGCGTTCCCGAGATAAAGGGTCTTGACAGACAGACGGACGGACAACAAAGTGATCCTATAAGGGTTCCATTTTTTTCCTTTTTAGGTACGAAACCCTAAAAAGATATTCACATTATAATTTATTTTGTAATGTCATCTGTTCTTAATACGTGTGCAAATTATGTTGTTTACTTACAGAATTTCCTATTGCGCGTTCAATATTGTTCAATGACGTACAAAAAATATATGACGTCATGTAACTACGTAGTTATTTTAAACTCCTTTACCGTAGGTACATTAGAATGAAGTGAGTCAATTTGGCTTAGATCACATATAAAATAACTAGATCCCCGCTTTCATATGAAACAAAAACTTCAAATTAATTATAAATTGAAAATCCGTCTGTCTGCACAAAAAGTAAAACATTATCATACGTCACTCACGGAATCGAGACGAACCTATCGACAACTGTAAATCATCAAGCCATAAATGGCTAAAGGTGCGTGCCGAAGAAATATACATAAGTACATCACATCACACTAATATTTTTTATATTATAAGCTTGTGTGTGTGTATGTTTGTTACTTCTTCACGCAAAAACTAATGAACGGATCTGAATGAAATTTGGTAGGTAGACAGATTAGGACCTGGATTAACACATTGGCTACTTTTTTTCACTGCGCACCCCCGAAAAGTCATAGAAACGTTGTTCCACTCGGGTGAAGCCGCGGGAAACAGCTAGTACATACATACATAACCCTTCTTCTGGTGCAGTCGGGTAAAACGTCCGGACTGTTGTTTAACAGGAGAAAAGGATAGAAATATTAAAACTGCCTATGTTAGACACATCGCTAAACTTAAGTGGCAGTCGGCGGGGCACATAGCTCATAGAACAGACGGCCGTTGCGGGAGTAATGTTATCGAGTGGCGACCGCGTAGGCAGATCACTCGGTGGAGGTTGCAGGAAGCCGCTGGATACCGGCAGCGCAGGGCCGGTCGTTGTGTAAATCCTTGGGAGAGGTCTTTGTCAAGCGGTGGACGACCTTCGACTGATATGGTGATGGATGTTAGACAGAGAGCGAGAACCGATAAAGTACACCTCCTTTAAAAAAGTGACAGGTAACTTCTTTTTTAGGGTACCGCACATCAAAAGAAAAAAACGGAACCCTTATAGGATCACAATGTTGTCCGTCCGTCCCTCTTTCTGTTAAGACCCTTTATCTCGATAATACGTGGAGGTATCGAGTTGAAATTAAACCATAAACTCAGGTCCACAGTCCCTTGAAGGTGGGAAAAACCAAACTTTTGATTTAACTTAAAAGAAATATACGGCCGTTTATACCGCAAAAAACGTATATTTCGCCACTCTCAAGGGAATCAAAGTTCATAGGGTATTTTCCGTTGACCGAGAACTATGACATTTGGGCAAGTAATACCCTATTATACTACAAGTATAAGGAAAAATCTAAAAACTATAGATTTGTAATTAAATCATAAAAAATATAGGTACGTTATCAATTATGCAAGGAAGGGCGCGGTCTAAATTTTGAATGACGAGTAATTTAACCGTGTCATGTGGGGTATCGTATAAAATGACGTCATTAGCACAAGCTTAAACAGATTTTTAAATATTTTTATGATGTACAGTTTTCGATTCTTTATTTTTAAGGTTCCTTATCCAGAGATGTGGTAGTACGGAACCCTCGGTGAGCGAGTCCCACTTTTCCTATATGTGATTCCTATATGTCCGGTTTTTTTATATGTGATTTAAGGTTGTAGGCAATAAAACCGTTCTTTTTTTATTGTAAATAGTATTTGGAGTAATTTGTTGTCGAATAACTTATTTTGTTTTGTAACTAGTCAAATCAGAGAAGCAACATAACTGGTAAACTATTTAAAAATGTCTCAGATCTAGAGATGGGCATGTATCAGGGTTTTTACTAACTGGGTTAAAACCCTGGTTCATTCCCAGATCGTCCCAAAATTCCCCACCCGATGGGTCGAAACATTTGAGTATAATTTCACGGCGTATAAGTTAAAAACATAAATGGCAGTCGTTCGCGCAGCTCAGCCAAAGTATATACAGGGTGTCCCGCGATAAAGTGCAACCCCGAAAGAGGGTGAAACAAGATCAAAAATTATAGTCAAAAAAATAGTTAAAAAAAATAAAAAAAATATATTAAATCTTTTATTGCAGATTTAAGATTTTAATTTTTACGAGCACTCTAATGTGCAAAAATATCAATTTCTTCCAAAGTATTAGGTCGATTTCGTTAAAATAACAAAAAATATTACGACAAATACTTGTCAAACAGAATAAAGTAGCAAATAGCTTGCAAAAAGTAGCTATCATGAATTAAACTTGACTTTTTGTAATAAAAATGCGTTTTAATGAGCTGTTTTTATCAATGAAATCTTAATTTATCAAAATTTTGCCCATATTACCAGAAAAAGTGGTCAGTGGTCCACTTCAAAAGTTCTTAGCTAGCTTGTTTTTTCGAGTTAAAGCGCAGATTTTTTTTGTTTCAAAGCTACTATGATAAAGAACAATAGTAAGCCATAAAATTTTCTGGTAATATGGGCAAAATTTTGAAAAATTAAGATTTCATGGAAAAAACAGCTCATTAAAACGCATTTTTATTACAAAAAGTCAAGTTTAATTCATGATAGCTACTTTTTTGCAAGCTATTTGCTACTTTATTCTGTTTGAAAAGTATTTGTCGTAATATTTTTCGTTATTTCAACGAAATCGACCTATAACTTTGGAAGAAATTGATATTTTTGCACATTAAAGTCCTGGTAAAAATTAAAATCTTAAATCTGCAATCAAAAAATTAATATATTTTTTTTAACTATTTTTTCGACAACAGTTTTTGATCTAGTTTCACCCTCTTTCGGGGTTGCACTTTATCGCGGGGCACCCTGTATATTAGTACTAACATACAGTATGGACACTCCCTGCCGCTCTCTAGATTGCGACTTCACCCCCTCCTCACCCAGATTGATACAGATTGGTTGTCGAACGTATAGGATTTCGCCGCCATTTTGTTTGTTCCGTCATTCCTTTTTTGAAATGTCATTTCTGGTTCGTTGTACGAAGTGTCCAGGTAGTGCTTAGCTAAGAAGCACGTGGGTGTGGCTCGGGTTACGCGAGGGCCAGGGCTGGCGTCCCTTGGATGCGCGGTATGTGCGACCCATGCGTTAGTTACGCACTTCGATTAAGACCTGAAATTAAGACACTGCAAACTGTTTAACTTCTACGTGTACGCCGCGGTCAATAAGTAATTATACCTGATTTTTGGGTCGAAACCGGGTTATTTCCCGGGTGAGTTGTTTAAATTTTTAGAACTCCGTTCATCTGACAAAAGGGAAAAAAAAAGCTTTATAAGAACCCTTACAGTAATATCACTTATGCGTGTGTCCGTCCGGAAATCCTTACTAAAATTATAAATGTGGAAAATATGTTTGTTTGTTTGTTACCTTTACACGCATTAACACCTCGACCAATCTCGCTTGCGCACTACTCACCCGCAAAGAACGTTAAAGCTGGAAAAGTAATAGGTATAAAAGAATTAAATCTGAACGAAAGAAGATGAAATTTTGTATATGTACAGAGTTCTCTAACCCAATCACAGACGTAGTGCAAATGAATTTCAGGATTACAAATATGTACTTACTAGCTTTGCCTGCGGTTTCACCCGTGTGGACATCATTTTTATGACTGAGGGTGAGTGGTGCGCGAGAATGGATATTAGTTTTCTCTAGGTCCCTATCCCAAAACGGTCAATTTTGATTAGCAGTCTCTGTCATTTCCCTCAACCATCTCTGTGCAAAAAAATCAGAACAATCCATTGTTCCGTTGCGATGTTAAAGAAATGAACCAAAAAAGACTATTTTTTCAGTTCCCTTAGGAACTGCATCGGACTATCCTATTTTCACTGGATAAAAAGGAGCCTATGTCCTTCTCCGTGACACAGGCTAAATTTCATCAAGATTGGTCAAGGTGTTGAAGCGTGAAAAGGTAAAAAACAAACAAACAGATTTTCACATTTATAATATTAGTAAGGATTAAAGAAAATGTACGAAAACCGATAATTATTTCCCCTTATCTCCGAAACTAGGTACTAACGCAGGAAAACCTAAACTAAAATCCGAGACCTAACGATCCCACGGAAAACGGAATGGTACCGAACCCTTTCCACGCGAGTCCGACTCGCACTTGGCCGGGTTTTTTTTTTCGCCGTCCACCTCTAGACGTAAAGTGCTTCGGACAAAGTCAGCTCTCCGGCTCCGTCGTCACTCGTCACGTCAGTTCCTACGAGTATCTACATTTAATTCTCTAATAAAATATCCCCGTACATATTCATGAGTCTGGGCCATCTGATACACGGATAAGATAAATAAGGTTGGATTGGCAATAGTTTATCGTTTATTGTTTGAAATTTTTAACATATTACACTAACTAAAGAGCTCTGATTCCCCAACTAGAATTCCCAGTGTTGGGGGAAATCAGTCTCTTCCCCGGTACAATAATATTAGAATGCTTTAACCTTAAAAACACAACTGAGAGATCAAGTCAAATATTTTTATACAGAAAGTTGTTACGTATTCTTAGGTTCTACGATTAATTACATAATTAAAGTTAGGTCAAAGTAAGTAGATTCATAGCTAAACTGAAGTGGCAGTGGGCAGGGCACATAGCTCGTAGAACAGATGGCCGATGGGGCAGTAAAGCTCTCGAGTGACGACCGCGCACCGGAAAACGTAGCGTAGGCAGACCTCCCACGCGGTGGACCGATGACCTGGTGAAGATCGCAGGAAGCCGATGGATGCGGGGACCGGTCGTCGTGGAAATCCTTGGGGGAGGCCTTTGTCCAGCAGTGGACGATTTGTGGCTGATATGATGATGATGAATTAGATAAGCTATAGTCACACTTTTGTTTGAAACTCCACTACACAAGCAATAATAATACAAACACGAATTGCGCACACTAATAAACAAAACACACTTAGAACACAGGGCTGCAATTGTGTCTCACACCATTTCGAGAGTCTGTTTGTTACACACAACCACACGCAAATAAAAAGTTTGAACGCGTGCTTCGGTTAATTATGATTGTCTAATCATATTTGTGGCGCGCCTGCCCAGCGCACATTTCCAATCCAACCTTATTTATCTGATCCGTGATCTGATACATAGGGACTAATAAATCTATTGAGTTGCCAACGCAACGACTAAGAGTCCAAGACACTTGCTCAGCTATTGAAAGTAGGTGGGTGATGTTATACCAATTTATTTCACTTCGTGATACCTACTTTCTTTCTTTTAAAATGTAAGTAGGTCTTGTGGGTTTTAAGCTATTGCATAGCTTTTATCGCGGGCTTTGAGCGCGGCGACCGAACAAGAAATTCCGTAACGAAAATTAAACTTAACACCCCACGCTCGGCCGAGTTCTAAAAAACTTACAGTGCCATCTATTAGCGATTTGCGGTTCTAAAAGGACTTAGTCAATTTTACTGGTGTTAATTTATTATTTATATTCTTAGTGTTAATTTATTACATAAACATCCCGCGCCCCAATGACTATATGGAACTGGTAAATACTGCATAAATAAAAAATAAATAAATAATTGTAATTGCATAAGTTGATAAAAAATGCTATGCAATAGCTTTACCGCGGCAGTTCCCGAGTGCCACACGTTTTTTTCTTAAATTCTCATTAAAGTTCGTTTCCATTTGTTTTAAAAACATTTAGTAGTATTAGAAAACGCTAATAAATATAATAATCGTGTCGATTCGATGCAACACGATTTGACAGGGCTAAATTAAACGTAGTGTAGGCAGGCCTCCCACTCGGTGGACCGATGACCTGGTGAAGGTCTCGGGAAGCCGCTGGATGCGGGCAGCGCAGAATCGGTCATCGTGGAAATCCTTGGGGAAGGCCTATGTCCAGCAGTGGACGTCCTTCGGGTGATATGATGATGACGATGAAACTAAATTTATGCATTCTGTCTTTTTCTGTTTGTAAGTATCAAAAACTCAAGGACAGAATGCTTAGATTTAGTTTAGTCCTGTCAAATATGTTAAATCGTATTACACCGAATCGAGGCGAATAATCCCACTTTTGTGACCCTCCTTATAAAGGCATACCGCAACCACAGATGAGATACTCTGTATAAATTAAAAGATTTTTGTAACTACATATTTATAGAAAGTTGTTGTACCTAAGTGATTTGGTTAATTTATAGTAAGTTTTAAATTAAGAACCCCATCCGAACTCACGATACCAGACCAAACTCGCTACTCTGAGCCTCTGGCCAAAGTATATACAGGATGACTGGAAAGTAGTGCAAATCCTTTTAAGGGGATAAACTAGCTACATCTAATTAAGAACAAAAAAGTCATATTAACTGGGGGTCGGAAATCAACGGTTTAACTTTATTTATTTTAATGAAAAGATGATAAAATACGGAAGTTTTTATCGTATTTTGCAAGTCAACACAAAACTGAAAAATTAAATGGGCTTTAACTCGAAAACCGTTGATTTCCGACCCCAAGTTAATATGACTTTTTTTGTTCTAAATTAGATGTAGTTTATCCCCTTAAAAGGATTTGCACTACTTACCAGTCACCCTGTATATTAGTACTAACATACAGTATGGACACTCCCTGCTGCTCTCTAGATTGCGACCTCACCCCCTCGTCATCCACATTATTAGTGGTACAGTCATACAGATTGGTTACAGTTTGGTTGTCGAACGTATAGGATTTCGCCGCCATTTTGTTTGTTCCGTCATTCCTTTTTAGAAATGTCATTTCTGGTCCGTTGTATGAAGTGTCCAGGGTGACCTCTGGCGCTGCCGCTGCCGGAATCGCCATCGCCATCGCCAGCGGCGACTGTACCTAATTGAATAATAATTTGAACGTCCATTAATCGACAAGACTGGTGCTAAAGTAAATTTTGTTCACTTGTATTAAAGCTGTTCGAAGTTGACGGAGTAATCAGTCAATATAAAGGGCGGATGACAGCCGAAAGTTAGCATCAGCTCAAGATGCAATTATGGGCGTTGCGTTAAGATTTTTTCATTAACACTGAACTAAAATTGACTCGTTACTGGTTCAGGAGGAAAATTATAACTACAAGTTCATCATATTAGCTGAAGGGTGTCCATCTGCTGGACAAAGGCCTCCCCCAAGGATTCACAACGAGCAGTCCTGCGCTGTTTGCGAACCTCACCGGGTCATCGGTCCATACTTAATACAAAATAGCCTAGCCACTTAAACGATTATTTTGTGTATATACCCAGCTCCTTGAATTGAAAATCTACTCACCGTATTATTAAAATAATATCAAAAAACCAGCCAAGTGCGAGTCGGACTAGCACTCCGAGGGTTCCGTACCACCACACCTGTCCACACTACATAGTATAATGACAATCATACCTATTCACATTAAAAATAATACTTATCAACGCAAACGACAAAAATACGCTTTTTTTGTCATTCAGTACGGACTCCTTAGCGCGAGTACGACTCACACTTGGCCGATTTTTATTATTTGTTGTTACTTCAGTATTAGTACTGTAATTAACATCGAGTTTCACGCTTTTATATATTACCATTTTTACGATAGAGCTAAATCAAAAATACTTCTAAAGACCTTTAAAAATACGTTTTTGTATGATGATACCCCTTGGTTTTTCAATTTTATTGTGTAAGCAGCAACCGATAAACACATTCTATAAAAAATTAAACTATCTACCTATTCCGGTTCATGAAATACAGCCCGCTGACAGACGCACAGACGGACAGACAGCGGAGGCTTAGTAATAGGGTCCCGTTGGTCACCCGTTGGATACACGGAACACTAAAAATAATAAAATCAAATATAAAATGAATATCATCTTCATTCATTAAAATAATCAGCTATCTTCATTGCTGTGTTTGTTTTTCCTTAAGGATATTATTTTACATTTCCTCAATCTGTTCAAGTCAGTCGTTGTATTTTGGGTATAGCGAAAACATCTTGGATGTAGGTGAACCTTGAAGAAAACATCAAATTTAATTTTCAATTATATATTTATTTATTTATAATGATCACTTCTTAGCTTAAGACAGGAAACATTTATAAAATAGGAGCTAATCATAATAATAAAATTATGATAACACATACAGAACTCTCGTTACTCTCGTACACCAAACAATAGGACTCCAGTTAGATAGGTACTTGTATGGTCAGCTCTGTCACCTATTATTTCATCCAGAAACACAAAAGTAACGTTTTGTGACAGAAACAAAAATTTAAAAAGCATTTTTTTAACCAAAACAGCATTTATTAAACAAAACAAGTCAGTTTCAACAAAAAAAAGTTGTCATTGCCCGTCTCTTTTGAGCCTTGAAAAAAAAGTTTATTGCATGAAAGGTATAATTTTAAATTTGAATATCGAATGTATTCGTCCGTATATATAACTTGTAATCTGTGGATAGCACTAAGGTCAGTAGACAGGACAAGCTAAATAGGATACGTGGATCGTGTTTGCGTACATACAACTGTAGATAACATACATACATACATAGGTAGGTATGTAAATGTAAGTAATAGCTGCGGACACTCGCTGACCTCCTTTCGGGCTATAAAAAAGAAAGCGAAGAGGAAGTCATTACTATCCTATTACACTTGACTGTCCTGCCTCCTGCCCAACTATCCTTCTTTATACCTTTGAGTCCCCGAATTTATCAAAACACATGAAAAGAAAATATACGTGAAAATTATGAATCTGACTGTACATTTTAGAAGAACATCTTTTAACAAGTAAGTTACCGTTTTTAGGGTTCCGTACCTAAAAAGGAAAAAACGGAACCCTTAAAGGATCACTTTGTTGTCCGTCCGTCCATCTGTCTGTCTGTCAAGACCCTTTATCTCGAGAACGCGTGGAGGTATCGAATTGAAATTAAAACCATATATTTCGGTCTACAGTCCCTTAAAGCTGTGAAAAAAATCAAACTTCTAACTTAACGTAAAAAAGATACGGCCGTTTAAGCCGCAAAAAAACGTATATTTCGACACTCTAAAGGGAATTAAAATTCATAGCGTATTTCCCGTTGACCTAGAACTAAGAAATTTGGCAAGTAATACCGTCTTATACTGCAAGTATAGGGAAAAATCTGAAAACTGTATATTTGTAATTAAATCATAAAAAATACAGTCTTTTTTTAAAGTACGTATCATCAATTATGCAAGGAACGGCGGTCTAAATTTTGAATTGAGTTAACCGTGTCATGTGAGGTATCGTATGAAAGGGCTTCATTGACACAAGCTTAAACAGATTTGTAATTATTTTTTTGATGTATAGTTTTCGATTAATGACAAAGAATGAAAAAAAAATATATGTATAGGTAGGTACCCAATAATTTTGGGGTGTGTAGTACCTAACAGTTTGCACTGTTATGTTATGATTCATAACATGTACTAATATGCACTTGTCCGGTTTTTTTTATTACATCACACAGTACAGTCAAGGTAATAAGAAAAATTTGAACAGTTTTTTTTAATCTCGAGATTCTTTTACAGACTACACCCAGTGGTGTCTAAGTAGTCTCACTGATGAACAATTTTTAATGGGTAGAGTTTCAAAGCATAATTAAATAGACAGTTGTTTGAAATTGTAATTTTAGACGGTAAAAGAAAAAACTGTTTAGTTCGGAGGCTCTAAATCTCACGAGGTCTTATTTTTTCAATTAGCAAAAATTCTATAAAACTGAAAAAAATTGGTCATTTTCGATGGCTCAATCGCGGTTCACATTAGATACATAGGTACGTCCCTAATTTTTGAAACGTATAATTATTCGTGACTTTTACGTGTATACCTACAACATGGTAAAAAAACTTCTACTTAAGCTTTATGTGCGTTTTATAGTTAACTTGTAAAATACTTTTGGTAATAAAATTAATTGTTCCAATTTATAACTAGTTGTATCTTAAATTTAATGAACAGCATTTTGTATGTTTGACTTTAAAAGTTGTTCAACATCACATTCCCTTCCTCGGGGCAACAACTGAGTGAGTGATAGGAGCACTTAAATATTTACATAATTATCTAACTAACATTACACACAGACTTCATGCATATACCTGTCTACCTACTCGTACATACAAAAACAACACAAGTTTTCGTTTATTTGGATGACAGCGATTTATACTTTTCAGTTTAATTACAAAAAAAAAAAGTTTTTTACAAAACAATGGACCAAAATCTGTTTACCTATTGTTTACTTAATTCTTAAATACATACAGCACAACTGTCCAAACAGTTCTGTTGGGGAACTAGCACAAATACGACACACAGGCTAGGCTAATATCACAGGAGTGCTGGGAACGGCGCGGAGCCTCCCTGCCCTGTCGCCCCCTCCTCCCTAAGCTCCTACCCCCACTTAACCCGCCGCGGCACCCCGCCCCGCTATCGTCCGCACCTAACTACCATGCAGAAGGGGGCGAAATCGGCTACTTCCAATATATTTTGCGACAATTAACATTTCTGAAGAAAAGGAACCCGGCGTGTTTCCTCACTCGCGTGACGCGTGACGCGGCCATTGCACAACCTGTCTAGGTACTTCGATTCACTTACAAACTTATTGCACACCACTACCGAACGTTTCATAAGTACTTAGGTATCTACTATCGATCCTATTCAACAACTCCTTTTCAACTTTTAATGACGTAAAATTTTATAAACACAATCAAAACAATTATAACTAGATCCGGCATTTGAAAACTAAAAAGAATAGACGTAAAACAAAGCGTAAAAAACGGTGACACGTAAGGTAACATTCGAAAAACAAAGAAAGTATCTTAAGGGATCTAAAAGTAATAAAAAAACTAAGCGTTCAACAAAACTTATTGAAAAATTAATAGTCAGACTTGTATAATAAAATGCGACGCATGGAGTAACATTCGCCTCGGCCAAATGTTGGCCATGACTTACTCTGAGCGAGTGTACCTGTGTACTATACATACTGGTACTATCAGCTGGCTTGCGCTTGCGCTTGGAGCGAAACGAAACTACGTGCAGGCCAGTGTTGCCAGATACACTGTAATTACTGCAGATCTACCGTATTTTTACACGATTTACTGTACACTGTAATACTAAAATTACAGTACAGTGTATATTTGCATCTAAGACTTTTCATTTTTTATAGAAATATACCTATTTATTTATTTTGCAAACTACAATATTACAATGCAACAAACCATTCGACGTAACAGCACGAGTTGCATTAATTTTAAAGCAACTGAGAAAATGATAAAACCATTTAATTCGGGGATCTACAAAAAAGAAGCGGCTATCGGGCTAAATGATAGTGACAGTGATGTTAGTTAACTATAAAGTGTATTTTGATTAAAATTTAAGCAATAAAAGTGTCTTGATATCCACTGTAAAATTCGCTGTATTTTTTTTTACTTTTGCTGTAAATTTGTCTCAAACACTGTATTTTTTCGCACCCAACACTGTAATATCAGTTTCCTCATCTGGCAACACTGGTGCAGACGAGTACCTAGAGTCGACGAAAACAGCACGATGATTTTACTCTCATTTGCGTGGTACTTACTTCCTTACGTCACTATTCCTATGATATGAGTAACAGACTATTATAATCGGTCGGTACTGAATAATGGTTTTCTTCTAAAAAAAGCACATTGCTCACGCACCGTTATATTACCTATCAAACTTTTACTTTCTATGGTACACTCCTCTCTCGATAAATGTACCTAATGACAGTATCACTTCAAGCCGCTTCTGTCGCTGAGCAATAAAACGAGGCAGTCTTAAATAGTAGTTCGACCTAACAAAAGGCAGCATTAGTACTTAAATATAATAATAATCTAGAAGTAAAGCGAGGAAGTTGTAGACGAGCTGCGCAGCCGTTCCCAGTTTTTTTGCACTATCTTTTAATCACTTAATTTAATTATAGTACAATAATGTGACATACTATCGCTTACAACTATGCTCTTTCAATATAAACCATAGCTTGCTCAATATAATTTCCGGAACCGCGCCACGACGTGCAACATCACATCATGGCGGACGCACACCGACCCGACTATTCCTCAGTTCGATAATAAAAATAATCGTTGAACACTAATTGGACCGCGCCCGTCGGCAGCGCCTGAGCAACTTTCACTAAAATAATAATAAAAAAACACTAACAAAGTAAGTACTCTTCTATAACAAAGAATTGGCTAAACGTCTGGTTACGTCCAGGGTAACAAAATTACGAACATCGCTCGTCCAGTCCAGCGATATGGCTTAGAAACTGGAGCGCATCCCGAATCCGTCGTCGGGCATTGTGCGCGAAACACTCGAGCACTCGGTGCCGTTCGAAATGCAATGTCCGGTAACGCGGTCAGCGACTCGCGCTCGCGCTCGCGGCATGCGAGGCGGGCGTCCCGCTCGCTCACAGCGGCGCGTGGAGGTGCGCGGCGCGGCGCGGTCACGAGTCCAGCACCGTGAGCAGGCCGGCGGGCACGGGCAGCAGCGCGTCCTGCCGCGGCATCTGTCTCGCCAGCTGCGCGCACCCCAGGTTCGCGTCGCCCAGCTCCGGGATGGCGTCCAGCAGCGCGAGGCACTCGTCCTCCACCGCGCGTCTCGCCTTCTTCCCCACCCACGAGTCGTCGCACTCTTCTCTCGCGCGACGCCGTCTGGCCTCCTTCTCTCTGCGCGCCTCCTCGCTCAGGCGGCAGTACGTGTTGTTGATGCACACGGACCTCCGAAGGTCGCGAGCCGGATCCTCGATGTTCTCAAGCTTCTGCGAGCAGATCTCGATGACGCGCTTGCGCTCCTCGTTGGCGCGCAGGCGGGCGGAGATCATAGAGAGCTTGGGGCGGGCGGCGGGCTCGGTGCGCGGCGGGCCGAACATATCGTCCTCAAAGGCGTCCGCGATCTCCGCGCCCCGCGCCCCGCTCTCCCGCTCCTCTTGCGGTGTCATCCTGCAACAAACAACACACCTATTTAACAACTTGTTTACAATTGATCGATCTACGCAAAACCGAGATACCTAACTTAATAAATAAAATAAATAAATAAATATTCTGGGACAAATCACACATGGTCATCTGGCCCCAAACTAGGATTCCCTGTGTTATGGGAACCAGAGACTGATATACATACTTATATACGTTTAAATACATACATATATAGATACTAAACACCCAGACACAGAGCAAACAAATCTGCTCTTCACACAAATGTCTGCCCTGGGTGGGGATCGAACCCACAACTCTCGGTTCAGTAGTCAAACGCACTAACCACTGAGCCACCGAGTCAGTCAACCAACTTAGACGTCAGTTGTTTAAAAACATTCCGTAAGAAAAATCCAACACTTTATAGTAACCTGTATGTATTAAACGCGGTTCAAGTGGAGTTACCAGCAAATCAGGGAAACCCTAATTACTTCACAATCGGTAGTAAGTACCAGATGTTAAAGAACAATGCGTTAACGGCGGAACGGGCCAATCAAGTTCACAACTCGTTATCCGCTCTCCATTCGCCGTCACATCAGTTCAAAGAAACAATATAGCGTAAACATGTTTAATTAAACTATAACGAACCTGAAGGACAGATCAGAGGCAATAATGAGAACCCCCGACATGAACATGGCGAGAGATCCACTGGGGTCTAATTATCGAAACTTCATTCAATGTCACAAAATAAAGTTCAAAACACTGGCACGAAACGGCGCGCAATTCGCCACTTTGTCCTCGACGATGAAAAGGTACAAAGACACAAGTGAAACAAAAATAAACCGTGCCGCGAGCGGCGTGTGCGCAGCGCGACGATCACTCGGCGAATGACAACATACTTCACTGCAGATAAGACATTGAAAAAGCCAATTGCGTCATTCGAACGAGTACGGCTACGTAGGTTCGGGTAGAGGAAACGGATGACGTAGCGGGTCGGCCGTCAGATGTTGGCGCTCGCGGTCGCTTGGCGAACGGCGAACGCGTCGGCCCAGGACGGCTCGTGGCCCGTGGCTCGTGCGTGGCTCGTGGCTCGTGCCGTGCTAAGTTTCGGACGATTAGTTACATACATCTAGAAACAGCTGTAACATTTTTGTCAACTGCTTACTTGGCCTTTCTCTGACCGAGGCCAATTTCTCTAATAACATGACAAATCGTAAAACAAGGCCATAAATTGTGTCGAATTCAATATCTGTGAAGAATATTGTAAATAATCACACTTAATATTATAAAGGCAAAATTTTGTGAGTGTTTAGTTTTGTTACTTCTTCACGCAACAATTAATGAACGGATCTGGCTGAAATTTGGTAGGTAGACAGATTAGGACCTGGATTAACACATGGCTACATTTTTTCTCGCTCGCGAGCCGCTTGCGGCTCGCTCACTGCGCACCCTCGAAAAGTCATAGAAACGTTGTCCACGCGGGTGAAGCCGCTGGAAACAGCTCGTTTATTATAATTACAACGTTTACCTATGTATTGATAACCGTTTATTTAGAGTGAAGACGGTTCGTTGATTTTCGATTATGGTTAGGTTTATTTTTTTTTTCTAATGACGTTTTTAATCGACGTTGTATAGTAATTAGCTGTTGGAACATTATAGTTATGATGTATTTATATTAATCAACGTACGACTAACATTACATCTATAACATAAAATTTCACCATGGTAGGTAGTCAGGATCACAGAGTTTCTGCAATATCTCTATAGAGACGCAATGTCTTTTCACGGCTCGCCGGAAGAGTGAAGTCAAGTAACAGATTCAAAGACGTAGCTGAGAAAATAAAACTGTATAAAAATTACACTATATCCGTCACACTCTAGCAACAGCAACCTATGAGAGGAGAATGCCGTACGTCGCACTCAAACGTGGGGCCATTTACATGATATAGAATTTCGCTTTGATTAAAGAAACATTTTCCTCAGAATGTAGTGAGTGACATGAAATTTATTTATCACACAATTATTCATACAGCAGTACAGGAGGATTAAAGTTGAAATACAAAGGTTAAAAATCACATTGTGATGTGACCCAAAAATACAAAGTGAAGTAAAAAAAACCTTCAGAAATAAAGGAACGTATTGAGAGAGAGCCCTCGACATCTCTAACAATGTGCTTCTTCCCACTGAGGATAGCGTTCAGAATAATAGGGACACAGGTACACAAAGCAAGATGAAAGTAAAATAACTCCTTGTTACTCAATGTTTCTGACAAAAGCTATGTAGTCTTATTTACGTTGTCTTGTTACTTTATTGCTACAAGCAATAAGTGCTATTATTGAAAATACGCGCAAAAGAGTCAGTCACGCCGCCGCTTACCTGTATTTTTAAATATTTAAGCTTTTTAATTTTGGTACTATCCACTGTTGTATCTAACAGCTTTTAAAACTATTGCATTTTCAGTAAAAAAAATGGTACGGTAGTAAGAAATCTTCTTACATCTTCTATGCATAAAAAAAACTAAAAAAAAAAACAAAAATCAAAAAAATATGAAATCTTCTCTATGAATATAAATAAAATTTAGGTAAATGCTGTTAATTTTTAACCGCAGTCTTATTAATTTTTAACCGCATTTCTTGAGAACGGCTGGATAAATCTGGTATTTTTTTAATAGGTATTCGTTATACGAATTCCGAATAAGGTTTAAGGGAAAGAAAAATTTGGAAAAGTATCCCGGGAATTTGAAAAATTCGGAAAAACTCAAATTGATTTTTTTTATGAATCCAAAACCCCAACTCACGATACGATACACCCTCGATTAGTCACAAAAACGATATCCACGCGAGCGATGCAGCAGGCAAAAGCTAGTTACAAATAAACAATTTAACACAATGAGTCGTGTGAAGGAAATTGGAAAACTAGCCATAAAGACAAAACTACGAGTATATCGTGTTCCTTTCCACATAAAAGTAGTAAATACCAAATTCCGTCCGGATAGAACACGTTGTTCCACGATCTCATTATCGAGAAGGCGCTAGACGGTACGTGCGCGTGGCTTAGTTCAGAAACATTCTGAAGCTAGACAAACCAAATGTTGGGTTAGGGTGACCAAATGAAACACACATTTACAGTATTCAAGGGTGAAAGAATAATAATATTTATTATACTGTTTATCAGGAATGGTGTTTATGCATGTCTTCTCTACTCAACGTCCCGATAGCAAGTACAGGACCGAGTGCCTACAGAGAAACTGAAACGTAGCTTTAGAGTATATAATCAGATTAGAAGTAAGGGCTCTTCTATTCAACTAATACATAGGTACATGTATGACAGAGAAAGACTACCTGTAGTCAAAGTGAGACAGATTTATTTTTGTTGATATTCCAACACCATAAGCATAGTACTAATATATATTATCTACTTTGCCAAAAGGTCCGTTAGATATTTTGATACAACTAACCGATGATAAATTCGGTTATTATTATAACTAGCTTTTATTCTTCTCCACGATATTATCTTGCCGTGTTAGTTAGTTTGGTAATCTTGGAAGCTAAATTAGAACCACTTCCCGGTTTCCGATTGAGCTGAAATTTTGCATACATGTTAAGATAGGAGCACAACGCATGGTTAGCTAAATGACGTCAGTCTAATCTAAATCTAATATGGCGGAATCTCATAGATGGCGGACCAGTTATTTTTATAAGCACCCCCATGGTTTGCTGATAATAGTACTAAACAATTAAAATTATTTTAAAATTTACGTTTAAATAGTATTTAGGTTAATTCTTTATTTGTTTGTTTATCCAGTTCAAATCTTGAAAAGATTTAAGAGCGACTTCCAGGGATTGCGCTGAAATTTGGAATGTATTCCCGATGACAATAGACACCTTTCGTATTTTTGAAGATGATGTAGTTTGGAGGAGGAATCAAGGTTTTAGGAACTTTTTGATTATCATTGTTATAAAAGTCTTTTCATTTATTAGTTTGAATTGAACATCAGTGTTCTTACTAAAAACCTTAGCAAAAACAAAGAATTGCTTCCGCGTAACTTCTTTGGTTCAATAATATAATGCTCATGACAGTTTTTTTCTGTGCGGCAAGGCGGTCCTGCAGGCGTGGCGCGTCGGGTGTGTTGGTCGCGGTGCTCGCGTTGTTGGCGTTGTTGGCGACCCCAGACCCCACCGGTTACGATCTAATAAATCTCGCCGGCGTGGCTCGAGGCGGCGTGGCTCGGGGCGCGGGCGGCGGCACTACCTGCACTTTCTTATCCCGGTCACACTCGGTGCGGGGCGCGGAGGGGGGGCGCCTGCAGCGACCGCTACCCAGTGTTGCCAATTTAGCGAATTAGTAGCTAGATCTAACACGTATTTTCGGAGCAGTCTAGCGACAAAAAGAATCGACGCTTCATACTTTTTAGCGACTTTTCAAGCACAGTAACGCCATACATCTAGCGACAGAATTGCCATTTTTATATTGTACTAGCGATTTTTTGACATATAGAGTTGGCATCACTGCCGCTACCCGCCGCTACCGTGCCTTCCATCTGATTGTCAAGCACCTTTAACACGTGTCTATCCAAAGTCCGAACTATCCGTGTCATTATAACCATGTGTTGTTACGCTTGTAACACTGTCGACATTGCCCGTGTGATATGATTTGTAACAGTGTGCCTATGCAGTATTAGCACTTCCAAATATCTAAATTGCTATAAACTGTCTATATAATTTTGTGATATGCCTTATATAGGGTGTTACATAAAGGTGCAGTTATACTTTAAGGTGGGCTTCCACCCGTCAAACTGAACAACTTTCTCCAGAATACCTGTGAACAATTTAAAAAAAAATGTGACTTCCTTTATAAAACCGGCCAATCAATTGAACGATATGTATGAAAAAGCCACAAAAAAATCGCGACTTGAGCACTGCTGTAGAATGAAAGTTGTTCAGTTTAATAATTACAAGCCCCCCTTAAAGTATATCTACACATTTATGTTAAAACCAGTAATTATTGCATACTCATCAGTTTAGATACTAAGTTGTATTTTTAAGATTTTCGATATTAAAATATTTTGTAACACATTTACGTATCTACAAGCATATAACAGTATCAGTACTATACATATAAAATTCAAAAATAATTAATATAAAAAGGTAAGTGTTTACACACACTTTTAAATAGTCAAGAAACTTAATGTCTATTACAATTAAATCAGATTCCCCACAGGCCGTTAAAACACTGAACTTTTTTTAAAAGCAAATGCAATATAAAAAAAAACATAATTTTAGGGTAACTGCGTTTAATAATCTCATGATTCAGTTATCAGTCTCAGGGTCTTTGTTGGAGGATAGGTACATTACCTTACTAATATTATAAACGGGAAGTTTGTATGCATGGATGTTTGTTACTCTTTCACGGTACAACAGATAAACGGATCTGTATGAAATTTGGAAGGTAGAGAGATTACCTGGATTAACATGTAGGCTACCATTTTCCACGCTCGCAAGCCGCTTGTGGCTAGCGCACTGCGCACTCTCGAAGACAGTCATAGAAAGTATGTTCACTTAAATGTTAAAAGCTAGTATAATAATTTAAATGTGAAAATTTGTGTGTGTGTGTTTCTTTGTGACCTATTCCTTACTAAACGGCTGGACGGATTTTGATGAAATTTGGTACGTATACAGATTAGGACCTGGATTAATATATACGAGTAGGCTCTTTTTAATCCTTTTTAACGCGAACGAAGTCGTGGGTAAAAGCTAATACATAATAAATATTGTTTTCTACCGACTCTAAAAAAGAAGGAGGTTCTCAATTCAGCTATGTACTCATGTTTTACGCGATTACTTCGCTGATTGTGAACCGATTGATGATTCTTTTTTAATTGATATGATAGCTAATGCCTTCACATAAATTTTATTAAAATCAGCTAAGTAGGTACGAATTTCTTAGAAACTTTTAAAAATTGAAAAAAAAACAAATTTTACTTAGCTGTTGCGATCAAAGTCGGTTTTTAACGTGTTTAGCTCGTTTAATTATCCATTCGCTTCAGACCAGCAGGTCGCGGGTTCGATTCCCGGCGGGGTCATTTTTTAAGACTCGGTTTGATTGGTGGAAGGGCATTTTCATAGCCCGCCTGGCCAGCTACCACTACCTTATCTAAGTCTTGCCACCAAATATCATTGTTAACAGCATTGATGTGTTCGGGCTTGAAGATAAGATAGCCAGATCCCCATTGCGTTGGGGAATCTTTGTAAGGGCTTATCAATTGTGGATAAAAAAAACTGAACCACCCAGGGGAGTGCCGACAGACGTGAAAACTTTTTACAGTTTTATAAGTTTTGACCCTGCTAGTGGTGCTGGTATGTAACCAACAGGTTACATTACAGTGTCGCGAATTCAATGTTTTTTTTCCATCCCAAATACAGTTTTATAAGTTTTGACCCTGCTAGTGATCTTGGTAAGGTGCCCAATGCGCTTTTGCTTTAAAAAAGATTATCCTTACTTAATATTATAAATGTGAAAATGTGTTTGTTTGTTTGTTACCTCTTCACGCTTCAACGCCTTGACCAATCTTTATGAAATTTGGCATGCAGGTAGCCTGTGTCACGGGGAAGGACATAGGCTACTTTTTTCCCTGGAAAATAGCATAATCTGATGCAGTTCCTGAGGGAACTAAATAAATACTCGTTTTTTTTTTTTATTAAAAATTTGAGTGCGTTTGATTGTTGTGATTTTTTGCACAGAGATGGTTGAGTAGGTGGGAAACGACATAATTTACTACTCACCCTTAAAGACAGTCATAAAAAAGATGTCCACGCGGGCGAAGCCGCGGGAAAAGCTAGTAGTTAATAATTCGTAAGCCAAAGGAGTAGGCGTCAACTTTTTGCTGCGTTGATCTTGATGAAGCGATGATTCACAGCTTCTTTGAAGCGAGTAACAAGCGTTACGTAGGTGTTTCAATACCAAGCATTCACTCTGCCAGTGCAGCACTGCGTAGCGTTAACAATAATCTAAGCACAAGAATTCAAACATTGTTTCATGCTTTTACTTGTAATCATTTTATTAGGTACCTAGTTAACAATTTAAAATGATTTGCTGGTTCAATTTTATTTACTGAAATGTGCTTTTACGGTTCCGTGCCTCAAAAGGTAAAAACGGAACCGTTATAATATAAGATACTTGTAATATGTGATAATTTGGGATCTTCAAGGCAAGAGTGAATAGGCATTATATGAGTTTGCGTGTACCATCCTCCACTGCATCAATTCATCACTTACCATCAGGTGAGTTGCAGTCAAACGCACTCAAATTTTTAATAAAAAATAAAAAACTTGTGTGTCTGTCCGTCCGTCTGTCAAAGCCAATTTTCTCAGAAAGTACTGGACAGATTGAGTTGAAATTTGGTACACATATGTAAGTCTGTGACCGAAAGAAGAAAATATAACTTAAATACATAAATTATTTTTGAACACGGGGACCACTTTTGGGGGGTAAGTATATAATATATAGGGGTTTTCAAACTATATCAAATGAAAGGGCTTCTTGTGAGAATCTCAAATATTTTTTTTATAATTTTAAGATATTAAAAAAGGTTTTAAATTATTTAATATCATTATCATATTAGCTCATATATACGTCCCCACCGAGGGGCTCGAGCCTACCCTGAATTAGGGCGATCGGGCCTCAGTCGACCACGAGGGCCCAGTGCGGGTTGGTCGACTTCACATACGATCTTCGAGTATTTTCGCAGGTGTGTGCAGGTTTCCTCACGATGTTTCCTTCCCCGTTAAAGTAATCGGTGAGTATATGTACGTAAGTTTTTTGAAAAACTCATTGGTACATAGGCCGTCCGGGTTTGAACCCGGCACCTCTGGTTAGGAGGACCGAGTCGTTACCGGTTGAGCCACCGACGCTTTCTTTGTCTCTATTAAAAACATAATAATTAGTAAAACTTCAAAACAAATTAGGTACACAGTGGAACCCGTCCGTACCCGTGCGAAACATGCCTGCCTGGAGTGTCTGGGTTAAGCCGTAGGTTTGCTGATGCTTACAAAAAATATTCGGATTTCCCCACACGCGGGCTCGATGATAATAATAGTACGAGTACGCGGGCCCCGATACGGCATGAGTTAGAGTTGATCCTAAGGCGCAATGGTACTTAAAAATCTGTCTTTGTCTTTTTCTTTACGTGTAAAGAGGGAAGAAATAACCACACCTTTGCACTTATTCGATGTTTTTCGTTTTTTTTTCCTCATATTTATTTTAAATAAAAATCCATTCGATGTTTTCCCTTCACTCACCTATGAATTTTATTTCAGTAAATAAATCATATTATCAAATTACTTATTTTAAGAATAAAACCGAAAATAGACGATAAAATGGCTCGAAAAGAGGTACCTTTGCGAAATTATTCTATCGAGACAACTTTATTAAATCGTGTTTCCATTCGATATTATTCCCTCGTAACTATTCTCAATAATACCAGTATGTTGTCCTAGAATTTAATTTTACTGTTAACTACTTCAAAAATGAATTCTAAAAACTTGTTTAAGTGGATTTTTAGGTACCACGGGGCCTTAAAACTAGTGACATATATTCTCTTTGTTGATCTCACTGGCCCTAAACGTGTTTATCGAGCTATCTCACATTCACGAGTGTCTTATCGCATATTTATCGCGTGAATGATTAATTTAAAATAATATTATAATTTGTGTTCGTTGCGGATAAAACACTCTCAATGTTAAATCCGTTTTTGGAAGATTTACCAATTATTCTAAAAAAATAATATTTTGAAAATTTCCTCCAAGGATTTCCACGGAGACCGTTCCTGCTTCTGCACAGTTATACATATCTTATACACAGTTGATTTATGAAGATGTTTTGATACGGAACCTTTAGTGCGCGACTACAACTCATACTTTTCAATGGATCCAAAATTTAAAAACATATATTTTTTGCGGATTATAAATATAGTTCTGAATTCCTTTCGGTTTAAGATTAAAAGCAACAATAGACAGGTCCCGCACTAGTTTTGTTACATCCTGTATAAGTACGAACACGGAATAAGAAAAGAATATACCTAACATAGATACATATTGATAATAACAGGCAAAGAATACTTTTTATCCACAATTGGTAAGCCCTTGACATCACCCCACCTGATGGTAAGTGACGATGATGCCGGAGATGGAAACGGGCTTACCAAGATTCCCGTACGCAATGGGGAATTGGCTATCTTATCTTCAAGCCGAAACATACCAATGTTAAAAACATTGATGCTTGGCGGCAAGACTTAGATAAGATGGTGGTAGCCAGGCGGGCTCAGAAAATACCCTTCCACCAACCAAACCGAGTCATACAAAGAGTTAGACTCCGCCGGGAACCAAACCCGCCACCTCCTGATGTGAAGCTAATACAGTTAACCATTATGCCTCGGAGACGGTTAATTGAATATTACAGGTACAACCAGAGATTTGTTACCATATCTCTGGGTACAACACCTAAAATTAACCAACTTAAAGAGATAAGAGAGGTTAAGTACTTCAATAAAAATATAGCTCACCTAAAGTTTTGAACGCCTCCGTGGCGTAATGGTCAGTCTATTCGCTTCACACCAGGAGGTCGCGGGTTCGATTCCCGGCGGGGTCAATTTTGTAAGACTCGGTTTGGTTGGAGGTAAGGCATTTTCATAGCCCGCCTGGCCAGCAACTACCATCTTATCTCAGTCTTGCCGCCAATCATCAGTGTTAACAGTATTAATGTGTTTCGGCTTGATGATAAGACAGCCAGATCCCCATTGCGTTGGGGAATCTTGGCTAGCCCACTTCCATCTTCGGCATAATCGTTACTTACCATCAGGTGAGTTGATGCCAACGGATTATCAATTGTGGTTATCAAGAAATATAAAAAAAAGATAAGAGAGTTAGGTATGTACACAGGCCAGCACATCAAGCTACACACTTTGGACGTTGTACCGTTCTTATGCCGAATGGGTATGGATCAGAATCGCACTACGAGCGTATAGCTTGATGTGCTGACCTCTGTACTTCAATAAAAATATCGCTCATCTGAAGCACAGACGAGATACTAGTTACTTCGTAATCTGAAGTGCTACACCTACGTATGTGATTCAGTTCAGCACATGCTGGTACATAATATGTGACATAATATAATTCTTGTTACATACGTATACGCCCTCCCTTCGCTTTGTATGTTACTTAACTATGCTGTTTTTCTTTTCTACCATGCTGTTGCTTTCCATACATCTTACGTTTTTCAAGCGACTTCCAAAAAGGAGGAGGTTAATTCTCAATTCGACTGTATGTTTTTTTGAAGTGAAAACTTCTTTAGCGGCGTTGTGCACTTTTTTTGTAAGGGGTAAAAAATGTTAAACTCGCGTCAGGACACGTGACCTGATCGAAAATTCGTAAGACGGATGGAGTTGATTTTTTGTTGATTTTTCTGAGATATAAACTTTTTAATGTAACATAAATTGTCATGTTTGTGTACGATAGCGCAATAAATAAATATTGTATTCTACCACATAAATGATAGTACTTTTATACTGATAATCAAAGCAATTCGTGCAAAATTATTCCCTAACCATTCCAAAATATCAAAAATGCACAACGTTAATATTCAAGTTTTCACTTCTGCCGGCACTCCCGGAGTGCAACCCGTATTTTATGAGTGTTACCTCAGAACTTTTGACTGGGTGAACCGATTTTAATGATTCTTTTTTTATTTGAAAGCTAGTGCTTCCCGTGTGGTCCCTATTAGAAAATTAACAAAAACCAAAATAGTTCGAAGTTGTTGCGATGGAAGTCGGTTTTTTAAAGTGTTTAGCGTTTTTAAATAAACAATACTTCACCAGCAATACTTTAACCATCGCTTTAATTAAAGGGGTAAACTTATATTACTTGTTTTGAACTTTTAGGGTTCCGTCTGAGAAGAAACGAGAGTACAACTTAGTACTACCACAGTATTGCGATATGGCTTACAGTAGCGCAACGTCTTTGATGTCGCACGATGCCGCCACGGCGTAGGTAGTAACCAGTACTAGCCTGGAGCCAGCCTGGCAAACTCGCGGGGTTCGCCAGGCTGTGCCTCGCCGCCCGCTACCCCGCAAGTACCCTTCTGTTGCTCTGCGGAAGTACTTTCGTTGCACTACTGTAACTGCTGTATTTTAATTCTGTGGTAATACTGTTTTAGTACTCCTTGGTACTACTACCCGAAGAAGCCAACTAGGAATGCGGCCTCCCCGCCTGCAAACCGCCTCAGGTTCCCTCGTTCGTCCTAGTACCGTTCGCAACATCGACACGTTCGTCCTAGTACCGTTTGCAACATCGACACGTTCGTCCTAGTACCGTTCGCAACATCGACACGTTCGTCCTAGTACCGTTCGCAACATCGACACGTTCGTCCTAGTACCGTTCGCAACAACGACACGTTCGTCCTAGTACCGTTCGCAACATCGACACGTTCGTCCTAGTACCGTTCGCAACATCGACACGTTCGTCCTAGTACCGTTCGCAACATCGACACGTTCGTCCTAGTACCGTTCGCAACATCGACACGTTCGTCCTAGTACCATTCGCAACATCGACACGTTCGTCCTAGTACCGTTCGCAACATCGACACGTTCGTCCTAGTACCGTTCGCAACATCGACACGTTTGTCCTAGTACCGTTCGCAACATTGACACGTTTGTCCTAGTACCGTGCGCAACATGGACACGTTCGTCCTAGTACCGTTCGCAACATCGACACGTTCATCCTAGTACCGTTTGCAACATCGACACGTTCGTCCTAGTACCGTTCGCAACATCGACACGTTCGTCCTAGTACCGTTCGCAACATCGACACGTTCGCAAATGTTCAGTCAATCATTTATAAATTTGTTTGTTGGCTGTTAAGTTTGTTTTTGTTGATTATATCTTAGTAATTATGTAAAGTTTTACTGTGTTGTTTGAACAGACAGCGATCAAAATGGGCAAAGATAAGAATCCAGTTTAAAAATATTTACTTTCTGTTTTGTTTTGTGTTTCTAAAATAATACAACTAATAAAATTTGTGAATAACATACACATTCATTATTATACTAGCTTTTGCCAGCGGCTTCGCTCGCGTGAACTTAGTTTCTATGACTATCTTCGAGGGTACGTAGTGCGCCAGCCGCAAGCAGCTCGCGAGCGTGGAATAAAGTAGCCTATATGATGACTCAGGCCCTAATCTGTCTACCCACCAAATTTCATCCAGATCCGTTAATCTGTTGTGGCGTGAAAGAGTAACAAACATCAACTTTCGCGTTTATATCGGTATCCGCACAAGGTGCGAATAACGCCTACTTGGCTTATGACCGGGTAGTTGGTTCCGCACCTCACAAGAACAAAACAAACCCCTATAAGATCACCGACACGTCCGTCCGTCTGTTTGTCGCGCCCCTTTTCCTCAAGAGATTTTTAGTTTTAACATAAAAAGTTGAAATTTTTACATCGTTGTACTAAGTAATTCGCATTACATTAATTTTATATAATACTAGTGGATGCCGCCAGCTTCGCCTGCGCAGATCCCGATTTTTGTGGTTCCCATGGGAATTTCCCCAAATCCTTTCTTAGCGGATGCCTACGTCATAACATCTACCTGCATGCCAAATTACAACCCGATCCGTCCAGTGGTTTGGGCTGTGCGTTGATAGATCACTATGTCAGTCAGTCACCTTTGAGTTATATATATTTAGATTTTAGCTTAGGTACAGATTTTAGCTTAGGTACCTAATTTCAAAGGAGGTAAGGCTGGTAAAAAATATATATTTTTCAATCTTAAGATGTGGGATGTCATTAGAAACGGATACTCAAATGTATAAATATTGAATTCAAAGAGATACACCCGGTAATTTTGGAGATATTGCTTTTTTCACTTTTTATCCGTTTTAAAAGCCCATTCGCCCTCGCACTTAAAACCGCGAATAATAATATTTTGAAATTAATACAATTACTTTAATTTAGCTGGTAGTTTACAGGAAAACTCATAGTTGGTGGGTAGTGAATATCATATCTTTTTCCAAGATAAACTTCAAACATAATCCAGTATAAGCGGACCTCTAAATGTATGAGACAACGCATGTGCTGAAAAATTTTGTTATTGTTACATTATTTTTTTGTTTTTCATTTCATTTCATTTCATTTCATTTATTCATTGCAGTGTCACAACTAATGATGTACAAACATAATAATATGTGTAATAGTAGGTAGGTGATATTAATTAATTATGACGCCCTGTGAGGGCATAGCAATGTGTGAGGGCTTAAGTGCTTCAATTATAAGACCTAAGTAACTGTAAATTAATAGAATACATTATCTATTACATGCTATTACATATTCTAAAAAGCAAAATTTGGACATTTTATAAAACAATTTTTATAAGAAGAATATTTAAACTGTTTTTATAAAGCCTTAATTATTCACAGTTTTGTGTATACTCTAAATACCATATATACCTATTCATTTATAATGCAACAGATGATTTATACCCAAGGAAAGTAATTTTATTGTAAAGATGTCGAAGTTAAGGAGTTAAGCTGTGCGAAAAGCGGATCTTTTATTAATTGATTTGATTTCTATCGCCGAAAAAATTTTTAAGATTATAATAACAGTTTTGGATGAGGAAGTTTTTTAGTTTTATAATAAATAAATTATTTGATTCTATACTTTTTATGTCATTTGGAATATTATTATATATTTTAATAACCATCGGATGGGGACTTGATGCGAATATGTTTAGTTTTGAGAAAGGTATTTTTAGTTTGTAGAGATTGCGATTGTTACGTTTAACGTTTTCTAATGGGCTATACAAAGTTTTATGTGATCTAACAAATTTGGATGATTCTAAAATATAAATAGACGTTAACGTAAGAATGCCGTGCTTTATAAAATGGGATCTACAAGACTCCATTTGGTCTATATTTGTTAAGATTCTTATACATTTTTTTTGTAAAATAAAAATGTCCTCTACATCTGTGGAATTTCCCCATAAGATTATGCCGTAGGTTAATCTAGAGTGCGCGTACGCGTAGTATGCTGCGAGAGCTGTTTTAAAGTTTGTAACTTTTTTTAGGTTATACAGTGCGTAGGTGAAAGAGGATAATTTGCTCGACAATTTTTGAATGTGTATTTTCCAATTTAGGTGTGTATCTAGATCTATACCTAGTAGAGAAGCCGAATTTACAGTCGCTATTTTCATATTGTTATAAGAATAGTTTATTTGTAGTGGGGTTCTTTGGTGTGGTCTAAATTGAATTAGGTTAGTTTTATTGAAATTTAACTTTAGATTATGACAGTCTAGCCAATTTATGATATTATTAAAAGTTAAGTTTAAGTGTGTCTTTAATTCAGTTTCGTTAGCACAAGACAATAATATCGAGATGTCATCTGCGAAAAGTATGCAATTGTCGCCGATCACACTTGGGAGGTCATTGACGTATATAAGAAATAGAAGACAGCCCAATACGCTACCTTGGGGAATCGAACCCGTAACCTCGATCAAGTCTGATCTCACATTTTGGATATTTCCCGTCTTAAGGTCAATATGCTCTACTTCCACACACTGTAATCGATGGTCGAGGTAAGACTTCATCCAGTCATATGCTACTCCTCTCATTCCGGTCCTATAGAGTTTATTCAAAAGGATTTCATGGTTCACTCTATCGTATGCCTTGCTCATATCGAGTAGTAACCCAACCGCGTATTTCTTGTCGTTTAGCACGTCTAGAATTTTTTGTAGATATTTGTATACAGCAAATGCAGTAGAGCGTCCTTTCCGAAATCCGTTTTGGCTATCATGTAGAATACCGAACTTTTCATAGAAAGAGTATAGCCTTTTTACCATTGCGGTTTCGAAAATTTTGGATGAAGTGTTCAGTAGTGATATGGGACGGTAATTGTTGGGGTCAGTATGTTTCCCGTTTTTAAATATCGGTTTAATTAAAGATATTTTCAGGGCGTCGGGAAAAGTACCTTCGGAAAAAGATTGGTTAATAAGGTTGGTATAAGGGATAGTTAGTTCATTTACACATTTTTTAACTAATGTAGGGGGGATTTCATCGACACCGCAGCTATTTTTATTTTTTAGGCTTTTTATAATTTTTTGTACTTCATCTGGTTCCACCGGCCTCAGGAAGAGTGTATTTTCGACATAGTTTACCGGGTTGGTTTTTGATTTTGCAGTCACGGTCTTATTTTTTGTGTTTCCAATTGTCATGTAAAAGTTATTTAAATGGTTTGCTATAAATTTGGGATCCTCTACAAAGGCGTCATTTATTTTTAATTTAATATTATTTTTATTTTTGCGACGAGTGTTTTTTGTTTCACGCTGTATAATTTGCCACATTACTCGTGTTTTATTTTCATTTGTTTGAAATTTACGTATGTTAGATATTTTTTTTGATTTTATTATTGCTTTTTTCAAAATTTTGGTGTACGTTTTGTAGTATGTATGTAAGGATTTGCTATTTGTTTGGGAATATAAAACCCTTAACAGTCTTTTATTTTTACAGGATATTTTTAGCCCCTTAGTAAGATACGTGTTTTTATATATGCTTTTGAATTTTATTTCTTTTTCGGGAAAACATCTGTTAAGAATAAATTGTATAGTGTTACAGAAACTGTTATAATTATCATTTAATGTTTTTTTTGGGCATAATATTGAGCTCCAGTCTAACTGTGATAATTCGATTTTGAATTTTTTGATATTTTGTTCTTTATAGATTCTTTGTATAGTACGGAAAAACTTAGGGTTAGGCAATGTAAACGGCATTGTACAAAATACTCCCCTATGATCTGAAAAACCCAGTTCCTGGACATTCACTTTATGATCTTTGCCTGTAATATTAGTGAAGATTAGGTCTAAACATGTTGAACTTTTTGAAGTAATTCTTGTGGCTTCTTTTACTTTTTGATGAAGGTTGTAGGATAGCATTAAGTTTGTAAGTCTTACTTTAGATTTGTTATTTGTTAAGAAGTCTACGTTAAAATCTCCTCCTATAATGATTTTCTTGTTTTGATCCTTTAGGGAAATGATGTTTAGTAATTTTCCGAGGGTCTCATAAAATATTTCGACTTCTCTACTGCTATTTGGCCAGTATAAATTTATCAATAATAAATTTAGTTCATATATTTCTATTGCACAAGTTTCTAGAATTGATTCCAATGACAACTGTAGAATATCTACTCTTTCTCTACATTGTATATGATTTTTTACCAGTATGCATACACCTCCTCCTTCGTGGTTCGCCCGACAGAATGACGCTTTAACTGTGTATCCGCTTATGTTGAGTAATTCAATTTTTTCTTTGTTCATCCAAGTTTCAGTAACACAGATTGCTTGTATTGACTGTTTTGTCTCCAGTAGTGCTTCTAACAGATGGGTTTTGTTAAAGAGGCTTTGCATATTTTGATATAATAATTGAAAGTTAGTTTCGAAAGGAATAACTCTTTGTTTCTGGATTATTTAAAGGGATCTGTGAATGGCAGTCCTTTTTCTCTTTTGTATTGGTAGAGTTCTGCTTATGGTGATAGGTTTTTCTTCCTTCTGTTATTTCCTTGATATTTGCTTGCGATTTCCCTTGCGTACTGTTGTATTTTTCTACTGTCTTGTATTTATTAATGATGGATTCTGGTGTTGTTTCCTCTCTATCAACGAACAGTTTATTATTTCGGATAGTGGCATGTTTGCCGTTTTCCCTCGCTAAATTTAATGCCTGCCTCAACTGGTGTCTTTCCATTAGAGCTGATTTACTTAAATATTCTGTTACACCAAAACCTGTACCTTTAAAGTACATAGAGTTTTCCAGAATATATTTCTTCATTCTTTTACTTATTAGTTCAATTTGTATTGGTCTCTTCAATCCTCTTTTTCCTAAGTACGTTATCTCTTCTATGTATCCCGATATATTAACGTTCAATATGTCATAGAAAATATTTGTTATTCTTTTGGTAAGTTCTTCTTCTGATTCCCAATAATTTATTTGTAGACCGTAGAGTACTAAAATTTTGTCATGATTTCTTTCAATTTCCTGTGTATATTTATGTTCCATTGGGTTTTGCATGTGTTTTTGTAGTTTCTCATTTTCTAATTTAAGCCTCGTACATTCTTGATTTAATATAGTGATTTTCTGATCTATTATAGAGATTTCGTTTCTGATTTCAGTTTGTTCTTTTTGCATAACTTTTTTTTCCTGACTGAGTTCTTCTTTTAAGTGGTTAATTGCTATTTGTATCTGGTCTTCGATGGTTTCCCGCATTTCTTTAATGATGTATTTGTTATTTTGTTGTAGGAGGATACTCATTTGTCGTAGAGTTACTGGTTGATCTCCGTTTGAATCAAAAGTGAGAATTGCCTCGTAGTTTTCTGAACCTGGTTTATGAGATTTCGTATTTTCCAGGAGAGAGGCATCGATATTTTGAGTGTTTCCTTGGGGAGAGATTGTTCGATCCATTTCGAGTGATTCGTACATCCCCTCTTTAGACTTTTGACTCCTGTGTGCAGTATTTGGTTGAGGTGAATTTACAGGTGTATCGTCGTTTTTCGGGTGCCGTTTCGTCACTCTGTTGCAGTCAGGACAAGTCCATTTTCGCTGGTATTCTTGTAATTTGCTTTGGAAATCAGATGTAGAAATATTCACGCAAGTATAGTGGTATTTTGAATTGCATATTTTATTACTGCATTCAATGAGCTCTATTATTCCAATTTGTTGGTTGCATGCTGTACATAGGCGCATTTTGGACTCAGTTCAATCTTCGAGATGATTTGAAAGGGTATGAATATTAAATAAAAAGCTTGACTTTTGTGTTTGGTAGTGACATCTATACGCATACTCCAGTACTGTTGGAACTTATTTGAATGATCACATTCAATCGTTATGGATCATAGGTATCTAGACGAATGGGATATTGGTTCCTCTACTGCACGCTAGATGGCAATAAATGGCTGTTTACCTGTAGTGTGATTGATGATGATGATGAAGCCAGAATTTAGTTGAGGGTTTGAGGTTATTATATTATTGGTTATTGTTTTGCACTAGGAATTTACTAATATTTGTCCGGTTTTACACTGTGCACATGTCTACTCACTGACAAGGTTTTAAATTAAAGTTTTATTTTGAATAAACACCGATAAAATTCAATAATGCGTCACTTCACATTCATAATCAAATACATCTTTTTTCGCAGTGTTTCTGCAATGTTTCATATTTTTCACACACAATATCCTCTGTGCTTCATGAATTTAATACTTTTAGATAAAAACTGTTGCTATTTCTAATTTTAAAACACTTTTAATCGCGAGCTTGATGTAAACACGGCACAGCAGCGCCCTCACTCTTAAAACTTTTAGGGTTCCTTACCCAAAGTGTAAACACGGGACCCTATTACTAAGACTTCGCTGTCCGTCTCTCTGTCCATCTGTCACCGGGCTGTATTTCATGAACCGTGATAGCTAGACAATTGAAATTTTCACAGATGATGTATTTCTTTTGCCGTTATAACAATAAAAATACTAAAAATTAGAAAAAGTTCAAAAATAAGGGGGTCTCCATACAAAAAGCGTGAAGAAACTAGCGCCGTCTAGTATGATGGTACGGAACCTTATATGTGCGGTTCTGACTCGCACTTGGCCTTTTTATTTAATTACGGAACCCTGTTTATCGGACTCGCTCTTGACCAGTTTTTTCCATAGAAATTACAACTTGACATAGGCATTTATTTATAACGACATAGGCATGTATTTAGGTATAATGTATATATTAACACAGCTGTGTTGTAATTGTGTGTGTGTGTGTGTTGCTGATTTAATAATAAAAAAATGTGTAAAATGAAAGATTTTTACATTTTAATATTTCATCATCAATGAGCACGTGTCAAAAAGTAACTAAGAAAAAAATATAGACGAATCAATCATAAAGTATTGTACATATATTATGCCATTCACTAAGAAACAAAGTAATAATAAAATACACTATTGAACGGAATTTATGCAGAGTTTACGTCAGAAGCGCGACGCGATTCACGCGGTTATCCCACTAGTGACGTAAGTGAGCAATATTTACGAGTACGAGTAGTTAGTGCTTGCAGGTCGCGAGGTTTATTACAGTTAGATGTCTGCGCGTGCGCCCAGTGCTGTTACTATGGTCAAGGTTTTAAGGCGAGGCACCGGTGAAGAAGCGGAGAAACCCTTTTGCTAGATCAATTTTTTTGGGTAATTACTACTAAATATCGGTCTTGCAAAAAATATTGGACATACTTAAGGATATTGTCTGAGGAATGTGTTAATCTGTTCCACTATAGTGTGTACTTTACTCGATCATAAAAATCCCAAAAACAGGTCTAAAACGTCTTAAAAAAAGTCTAAAACGAATTGTTTATTAATAAAATTTCTAAATTTGCACATTGTTTTTATATGGAGATATTTATTTTTAAGTACTACAGAGGACCTGCTAAATTTTAGTTTTTAGAATGAAGTCTTAAGAAAAATAACAACGTAAAACATTGAAAAAGTGCAAAAGTGTGGTAATTGTCTTGACTCTTTACACGTAAAGGAAAAAACAGAGGCAACAGTTGTCTCTGTTTTTTCCTTTACGTGTAAAGAGTCAAAAAAATAACCACACAATTGCAATATTCAATGTTTTACGTTGTTATTTCTCTTAAGATTTCAATTTAAAAACTAAAATTTAGCAGGTCCTCTGTAGTACATAAAAATAAATATCTCCATATAAAACTGTGTGCAAAATTTAGAAATTGTATTAATTAACAATTCGTTTTAGACTTTTTTTAAGACATTTTAGACCTGTTTTTGGGATTTTTTATAATCGAGTAAAGTACACACTATAGTGGAACAGATTAACACATTCCTCAGACAATATCCTTAAGTATGTCCAATATTTTTACAAGACCAATATTTAGTAGTAATTGCCCAAAAAATTTGTTCTAGCAAAAGGGTTTCTCCGCTTCTCCACCGGTGCCTCGCCTCGCCTCGCCTTAAGGATGAAGCGTTATGTCTATGCCTAACCATGAGTTGGCCCCCGTGTGTGGGGTATAATTATATAGCCTAACCTTCCCAAGTCTGGGAGGAGACGCGTGCCCCAGCAGGGGGGGGGGGGGGGGGTTTGGTTGTAAACGAAACTTTCTCAATTAGTTGTAAATTTATTTTAACTACAAAATACAAAGTACTTGGATTTACAGTCAACTAATGCAACTAATTAGCAAACAGCTTCGTGACTCCTAAAGCTCATTCTCAATGTTATAAACGTATAAATTGAAACAACACTACGATTTACTAAGTCTTGGAAAATAATCTAACCACTCCGGCAGAAGTGAAAACTGTTTAAGTTTTATAAGTTTTGACCCTCCGAGTGTTCCTGGCGAACGACTAGGTTGACAAAGTTTTGACCCTGCGAGTGTTCCTGGCGAACGACTAGGTTTACAAAGTTTTGACAATGCGAGTGATCCTGGTACGGTGGTGAAAACTTTTAAGTTTTTTAAGTTTTGACCCTCCGAGTGTTCCTGGCGAACGACTAGGTTTACAAAGTTTTGACTCTGCGAGTGTTCCTGGTATGGTGTCGGTGATGACGGTGTCACGAGTTCAATGGTTTTTCCCATCTCAAAAATTTGATAACTTCTTGAAGTGAACTTCAAAAATACGTATTCTTTGAAACCGTCTCTTTCGTAGAAAGTGTTTGTAAAGATAACCTCATCATGCGTCCCCTCCCTCAAGTCACAAAGTGTGGCGGATTCAATGGCAAGCCTACACCTACAACATAGGTAGTAACAATCGCGGCTGGCTCTCCATGTCAAGGATATTCTAAATTTCACCCTCTCATTTTCCTTCCAAGAATTTTATTTCAACCTTGAATAATTAGCAGTCAGAGAAATCGCCTTTAGAGGCTGACTTTCCAGGATCTATATTTTTTTTATTTAATTACTTTATTAAGATTTTCAAATCGAATTTGAGTCTAGCATAAACAGAGGTAAACAACTTGGGAGCCATCACAGAATATTATCGTTTTTACTTTTTATTTAATGGAGCTTGGAATTATTTACGAACGGTAAGTCTGATTTAATAATTGCCGAATGTTTGTCCACTGAGCTTTTGGAAACAATGTCATCAAGTACTCGGTTTCTTTACAAGTTTATTTTATCCCACCAAAAACATTTTCATGTAAAATGTTGCCAAGACGAAACCATATTAACTGTATTTAACTGTCAAAAAGTTATCAGATCTCATGTAGAGCTAAGCTTCTAACTCTACATGTGCATGCCTTAATTCTACAAGACCTAACTTAACAAACTCTACACCTTAGTCAAAGTCAAAATATTATGTGGCTTGGCCGTTTCGTTACTACAAGAACTACTGTATAACAGAAAATAATGAACAGTGAATTTTTTTTTTCACCTAACGCCCATGTAACAGTAGCGAAATCTTGGCTCTACATGAGATCTGATAAATTTTTGACAGTGCGAGCCATATGGTCTAGTCGTGGCAACATTTAACATTAAAATATTTTTGGTGGGATTTCACTTCTTTTTTTTTAGCTGCTTATGATATATTTTTTTTATTCTGAACTAAATGAGTGATTCAACTCCTTCTAGGTAAAATATTCAAATCGTTCTGCTCTTTAAAGTGATGCGTTTTCCCACGACTAGCAACCTCGTGTGTTCGGTGACTTTGGGAGTAATCGGCAACAATTGTTTCTGTTCAGACGGCAAGTTATTCATCATCAATCACAGTGGGTACTCATTAGGGGTTTTTCGCGCGCTTAATTCCATCCCCTAATTTAAAAGATGGGGGGTGATTTACTAAAAACCCTAAATTGTGTATTTTATTATATATAAAAAAACTAACCACTCCAGGAATGCCGACAGAAGTGAAAATTTATTACAGTTTTATAAGTCTTAACCCTGCGAGTGCCCCTGGTAAGATCTCGGTAGTGGTAACGGCGTCGCGAGTTCAATGGTTTTTTTCCATCTCAAAAAAATGCTCGACGCGCCTAAAGAAGTTTTCACTTCAACAAGGAGCATATCAATTTTCATACATCTAGCATAATAATTTGCTGAAGTCTCATACATATTTCCATCCCCTATTTTAAGGGTTTGGGGGTCGAAGTTCCTAGTTTTAGAATTATTTTGTTGTTTGTGTACTAATACTAAGCTTACATACCAAATTTCAGCTTTCTAGGACTTCATAAGCACCCTAAGAATTTTGATGATCATCAGTGAGTCAACACGAAATCGGGGTTTATTAGATGTCAATAAAATTACAAATAATTTTAGTTATAGTTTAAATAGTTCAACTTCTTGCAACAGCCTGTATATGGTGGATGATGTCACTGCTATGTGTGTGAAGATGTAACTCTGTGCAGTCTATAAGCTATGCAATTGAAACTTTAATGTTCAATGAGTCTACCGTTGGCATCACATCACGAGAATTTTGTTTATATGGTATAATCCAAACCCAAGTTATGAGGGTTCAAAAAAAACAACTAAGCGCTTCGAGGCAAGGTAAGTAGTGCCCTTGCACTTAGCTTGGCTCATCTTGGCGAGGGTACTACTATACCGTTCCCCCAGATTTGAAAGTAGATTATTACCCGCTGCTTCGCCCGCGTGGACATTCGCTTTTATGACCGTCTTTGCAGGTGTGTGGTGCGCGAGCCGCAAGCGGCTTGCTTGAATTCGTGAAAATGAATGGCCACGTTAATTAGTAGTGTATTGTCTCTTTCACCTAGTTACCACTACGCAGAATTGATCCGTTGCGAGCGACGAAATCAACCAAAAAAATAGATATTCAAGAAATTATTCAGTTCACCTAGCAACTGTGTCGTCATCATCATCATATCAGCCGAAGGAAGTCCACTGCTGGACATAGGCCTCCCCCAAGGATCTCCACGACGACCGGTTCTGCGCTGCCCGCATCCAGCGGCTTCCCGCGACCTTCACCAGGTCATCGGTCCACCGAGTGGGAGGCCTGCCTACACTACGCTTTCCGGTGCGTGGTCGCCACTCGAGAACTTTACTGCCCCAACGGCCATCTGTTCTACGAGCAATGTGCCCCGCCCACTGCCACTTAAACTGTGTCGTAGTATGCTATTATCATTTCACAAGATAAACACAACTTACTTCCCAAATCCCACCTCATGAACTATCTCCATGCAAAAGAGCTGGTTGATCCGTTATTGTTAAGCTGCTACGTGAAAGACGGACAAACAAACGAACAGTAAGGATATCTATCTTCAGTTCACATTTCAGTGTCGATTCTATTGAATAATGCACCTACGCACACTTCCAATCCCAAGAGAGAAAAATGCAATTTGTTATCTAATTTAGGTACCTAGTAGGTAGGTACATACTTGCTGAAGTTACGCTGCTTGCTCGCACTTGATACTTACGTCACTACTCCGATATGTGCAGAAACTTATGTCGTTACTTAGGTAGGTACTATCTGTTGAGTGAGTTTAGATTGGTGAGTTTAACCGCCTCCGTGGCGCAATGGTTAGTACATTCGCTTCACACAATGGTTAGTCCTTTCTTAGTTACAAAAATGTAGAAGATGCCTTAAGCATATTAATTAAAGGTAAAAAATCTATCATTGTTTGTGGCGATTTCAATGGGAATATCCTGGAAAATACAAGTTTAACAACAAGATTAATAAGTTTATTTAAGTCGATAAACCTAGATTTTTTATTTCAAGAGCCTACTAGAGTGACAGCAACATCAGCTACATGTTTAGTTAATGTTTTCTGTAATTGCGAGCACATACAAAAAATCATCGAAAACTGTTTAAAATCTGATCACAGGTAAAAAAAGTTGAGAAATAATTACATTTGAAACGAGACCTGTCACTACTCAAAGATTATAGATGTACAAATAAAGATATACTTGTCCAAAAGCTAACAATCTTAATTTTGGATCAACAAGATTCAAATAGTTTCTTCAATTTATTTTTTGAAATGCTCAGTACAGAGTTTGAAAATATATTCAAATTAAAACAATTAACGTTAATTAAAAACTTAAGTTTAGTGACTGTGCGACTACTACTGTACAAGAGTAGAGAAAATTTGTTTTCGCTTTACGAGCAAAAACAAATTAGAAGCTTTGATTTTAAGTTTGTAGAGTATGTTAAAAATTATTTAAATAGCCTTACAGTATAGTCGCGTAAGATGTGTAACGTGCGACATAACATTTATGAAATTAATGAATTATCGGGTCGTACATTAGCGGCCCGTGCCTTCGGATAGTAGGTCATATTTTCCTTCGGCCTCATTTGCATTCGGCCTCACATCAGGCGGCATGACAATGTTACCTTATCCTTCGCGACTTAAAAAAAACGTTCGCAGTTCCTGTTACACTCTTCCGACCGATTTCATGAAATCACTGCCACTAATTGCAGGAAAGCGAGAGAAAAGATGTTACACATCAAAAAGGATCATAAAAATTATTTCAAATAACGAAGATATCCCGTAAACAACATACAAACAAAAACAATACGCAGTCGAATTGAAAACTTCCTCATTTTTGGAAGTCGGTTGAAAATGTTTTTAAAATGGCGTTTATATTTTAACAAAATTTTTCATTTTTTTAAACAATTACCTACCTACCTCCTATACCAACCATTATGTACCTTGACTATTTCCATACAATTACCTACCTACCTCCTATACCATTATGTACCTTGACTATTTTCAAACAATTACCTACCTATTATGTACCTTGGCTATTTCCAAACAATTACCTACCTACCTCCTATATCATTATTATGTACCTTGGCTATTTCCAAACAATTACCTACCTACCTCCTATATCATTATTATATACCTTGGCTATTTCCAAACAATTACCTACCTACCTCCTACATCATTATTATGTATGTACCTTGGCTATTTCCAAACAATTACCTACCTACCTCCTATATCATTATTATGTACCTTGGCTATTTCCAAACAATTACCTACTTACCTCCTATATCATTATTATGTACCTTGGCTATTTCCAAACAATTACCTACCTACATCCTATATCATTATTATGTACCTTGGCTATTTTCAAACAATTACCTACCTACCTACCTCCTATACCATTATGTACCTTGGCTATTTCCAAACAATTACTTACCTACCTCCTATATCATTATTATGTACCTTGGCTATTTCCAAACAATTACCTACCTACCTCCTATACCATTATGTACCTTGGCTATTTCCAAACAATTACCTACCTACCTCCTATATCGTTATTATATACCTTGGCTATTTCCAAACAATTACCTACCTACCTCCTATATCATTATTATATACCTTGGCTATTTCCAAACAATTACCTACCTACCTCCTATACCAACCATTATGTACCTTGACTATTTCCATACAATTACCTGCCTACCTCCTATACCATTATGTACCTTGACTATTTTCAAACAATTACCTACCTATTATGTACCTTGGCTATTTCCAAACAATTACCTACCTACCTCCTATATCATTATTATGTACCTTGGCTATTTCCAAACAATTACCTACCTACCTCCTATATCATTATTATATACCTTGGCTATTTCCAAACAATTACCTACCTACCTCCTACATCATTATTATGTATGTACCTTGGCTATTTCCAAACAATTACCTACCTACCTCCTATATCATTATTATGTACCTTGGCTATTTCCAAACAATTACCTACTTACCTCCTATATCATTATTATGTACCTTGGCTATTTCCAAACAATTACCTACCTACATCCTATATCATTATTATGTACCTTGGCTATTTACAAACAATTACCTACCTACCTCCTATACCATTATGTACCTTGGCTATTTCCAAACAATTACTTACCTACCTCCTATATCATTATTATGTACCTTGGCTATTTCCAAACAATTACCTACCTACCTCCTATACCATTATTATATACCTTGGCTATTTCCAAACAATTACCTACCTACCTCCTATATCATTATTATGTACCTTGGCTATTTCCAAACAATTACCTACCTACCTCCTATATCATTATTATGTACCTTGGCTATTTCCAAACAATTACCTACCTACCTCCTATACCATTATGTACCTTGGCTATTTCCAAACAATTACCTACCTACCTCCTATATCATTATTATGTATCTTGGCTATTTCTTACGAAGTAACTATTTAGTAATCTGCTATTTCCAAACAATTATACCTACCTCCTATATCATTATTATGTACCTTGGCTATTTTCAACCGACTTCCAAAAAGAGGAGGTTCTTAATTCGACTGTATGGTTTTTTTGTATGTTTGTTACACAATATCTTAGCATATTGAGGACCGATTTTTATGATCTTTTTTATTTGAGAATATGCTGCCAACAACGTAGTTCCATAAAAATTTTATCAAATTAGTATTGTACTTTTTTTGGGAAATTAACAAAAACCAAAAAAAAAGTAAGTACTAAGATGTTGCGATGGAAGTCGGTTTTTTAACGTGTTCAGAGTTTCCAATTATACCAAATAATGACATTTTCTGTTTTTAAAACAATCCGAAGTGGAGCAATTCAATGTACACAGGCCAGCACATCAAGCTACATACTTTGGACTTTGTACCGTTCTTATGCCGAATGGGTATGGATCAGAATCGTACTACGAGTGTATAGCTTGATGTGCTGGCCTCTGTACCTACAACTAATATGGAATAGCTCGCTCCTAACAGTGCAGTGTGGTTAACGGCACCTACCTACCTATTGTAACTGAACGCTTTATAAACACTCACTCAATATCATCTAGGTAGGAGTAGGTACTCTAAAAGATGTAGGTAGGTCCTTGTTTCTTTCATATAAGTCTTATATTATAAGTATAACTTATTATACATTATAAACCTACCTAGGTATTTGTATCTTCTACGTACCTGGTTCTGTATCTTTAGTCTTTGGTTCTTAACCATTAGTGAACCTAGCTTGTTACGGTAACATAATAGAAAACCACTGCACAAAACAGACCCACAGACCTGGTACATAATACTACTCTTTGCCCACAGACCACTGTATATTTCGCGCCACTTTTTGGGTTTAGGCACAGATTACTAAATAGTTACTTCGGTTTAGGGTCATTTTAATACTTACCTACACTCAGCGGCACAATTGGCAATGATAAAAAAAAAAACAAGGACTTATTTAGACTATTTTAAGAAACTAATTTAATTTCTTTAAATCACGGGTATTTTTTTGCTAATTTTTAACCGACTTCAAAAAAAGGAGGAGGTTTTTCAATTCGACCAAATATATTTTTTTATGTGTGTTCGCGCATAACTTCGTCGTTTATGAACCGATTTTGATTATTCTTATTTTGTTGGAAAGGAGATATCCCAAGGGTGGTACCACGTTAAGGAAACCAAGATCTGATGATGGCATCCCAGAGAAATCAGAGAGATAAAAAAATCGTAGTGGCGACTAGTGCGTTTGAAGTCGGTTTTTTTTGGTTTAAAATTATTGAAATGTTTAAAGGTGAAGACGTCATCACCACAAGCCCAAAGAGTAATCAAAAAAATCACGATACGAAATTAATTTAGGTAGGTAGCTATAAAATTGTTATTTCTCCAAATGTTTTTTTAAAATTTATATTACCTACTACAATAAAAACTGAACAATGCTAATATTAACGAAACAATTTATTTTTCTCAATACATATCATACAAACATTCTACAGACCTTTTTTTTTCATTCTCAGTTGGTTTAAGCCCTTGCCATCCTGTCACCTAATGGTAAGTGACGATGATGCCAAAGATGGAAGCGGGCTTACCAAGATTCCTCAACACAATGGGGATCTGGCTATCTTATCTTCAAGCCGGAACACATCAATGCTGTTAACACTGATGTTTGGCGGCAAGGCTTAGATAAGATGGTGGTAGCTAGCCAGTCGGGCTATGACAATGCTACCAACCAAACCGAGTCGTACAAAGTTGACCCCGCCGGGAATCGAACTCGCGCGACCTCCTGGTGTGAAGCGAATGGACTAACCATTACGCCATGGAGGCGCCTTGGGAACTCGTAGACTGCCCAAAACAAAATGTAACATTTGTCCATTTGCTCTCTCCTGACTCCTGAGTAGTCTACGGAGTTCCCGAGGATCTACAGAATGGTGTGCTCTTTAACACATTTATTGTAGATCCCTTCTAACTTATCGATGGTTGCACTTTGTAGTTTCCTTACTTTTCTTGATTTCAATAAAATTATCGTGGTCGACATTTCAGGGAAGGCTCGAGCCCCTCAGTGGGGACGTATATGAGCTGATATGATGATCGTTGCTGTTTGGACGCTCCTTTGTATTGAAACGTGTAAGGTCCTACTTCAAGAAAGAGATCAATCGACGAATCAAACTCGGCTTGGGCAGCGTTCGGGAAGCTTCGCAATATCTTCACGTCTCAAATACCGCAGTGTCTCAAGACTAAGGTCTTTGACCAGTGTGTGTTACCAGTGATGACTTACGGAACTGAGACATGGTCGCTTACTATGGGCCTCATAATAAGGCTCAAGGTCACCCAAAGGGCAATAGAGCGTGCTATGCTCGGAGTTTCTCTGCGTGATCGAATCAGAAACGAGGAGATCCGAGAACTAAAGTAACCGACATACACATAGCTCACAGAATCGCTAAACTGAAGTGGCAGTGGGCAGGGCACATAGCTCTTAGAACAGATGGCCGATGGGGCAGTAAAGTTCTCGAGTGTGGATCGCGCAACGAAAAACGTAGCGTAGGCAGGCCTCCCACGCGGTGGACCGACGACCTGGTCAAGATCGCGGGAAGCCGATGGATGCGGGCAGCGCAGGACCGGCCGTCGTGGAAATCCTTGGGGGAGGCCTTTGTCCAGCAGTGGACGTCCTTCGGCTGATATGATGAAGTACTTATATTTACTCGTATTTACACAGAGCCCACTTAAACGCAACTTTTTCCATAATAAAATAAAATGAATCGAGGTCCTTTCATCTGTCAAAGTGTTAACTCGCCCGTGGCCAATGACTTATATATATATTACTGGTCCAAATCTGTGCTTGTGGCGCAGTATATTATTATATGTACATATTAGTACTAACTTACCCGTGGTTTGATTTTCTACGTCATGTTTTTTTTTATTATTCACAATTGGTAAGCCCTTGGCATCATAATAGTTATTTAGTTTATTTATATTTATATTCCTCTTCAAAATATTAGTTTAGACGTAAGTTTGTAGGGTCTATAGCTGGTACCCATTCCTTTGTATCCAGATACCTAAGTACCTATCTGATTGAATTATTACATCCAATCAGAAATTAGTAGATCCTTAGGAGAACCAAAGTAAGCGACATAGCTCACAGAATCGGTATGTGGTAGTGGGAGGGCACACAACTCGTAGAATAGCTGGCCGTTGGGGCAGTAAAGTTCTCGAATGGCTTAGCGTAGGAAGGCCACCCACGCGGCAGACCGACGACCAGATGAAGGTCGCGGGAAGTCGTGAAAATCCTTGGGAAGGCGTTTGTCCAACAGTGGACATCTTTGCGCCGATATGATGATGGATGACCTACGTATCTATGTATTCATATATAAGACTCATGCAAACAAAATATTGAACTATTCATTCATATTCATACAAATTAATAAGGCAATTGACCAATGTTGTGCGTTTTAGGATTGTCTGGGTCTTTAAGGGAAATTTGTTCAGTATGACGAGCAGGGGCCCTCCACCAGTGTTGTAACCCCCTGCAAGGGAGAAAACCACGAAAACTAACAACGAACAATCAATACGTATATTTCAGTGACGCACCTACTTCAATGTGATTCTCAACAGCAAACGAGCGTGTCACGAACACGTCAGATCACTGCGACACGTCCAATAATCACAGATATGAAATCAAACTTGAACTAAAGTAAATCACTCAAATAACTCTCTATGCAACGCGTCCGTATTCTGTGATGATCTCGGAATGGGAGGAAAGAATGCCATTCCATCTCGGTCTGGTTGCGGTTCGGGCGCATGCGTGCGAGGGAGACAACTACAGCGACGAGAACAAAGCGGTCAGGTAGAGACGAGGAAAGAAATAAGGTGTTCTCACTCAATGGGAAATAATAAGCATTTAGTCCGTGATGCGATGACTAAATTGTTAAGAATTCGGTGAGCAGACAATAAGCTGAAAGTGTTGCTTTTGTAAAATAACTCCTATTCCTATACCTATAGATGTTTTAACTTGATATTACTGATACACTTACCTAGGATTTAGAATCGACACGTTAGTACGAACTACGAACCACGGATCTGTGATAATCAAATAATTTCTTCTAAACTATACATTACGCAAGCATTAACATTTCCTGAATCCATTTTACTAGTTATACACAAATCTTCAAATAAGTAACCTTACCTACCTTGAATCACAAAAAAACCTCACTGTATAAGCATGTAGGTACCTAGGTAGGTACCAATATGTACTTATATTATATTAGTGCGTAACATAATCGAGAGTTCATCTTTAACAGCTTCAGTATAATTTGTGACGTCATTGAATCAGCAAAAGTAATAAACAACGCATCGGTAATTAATTACTTTCTATTCTACTAGTTTACGATATAACTAACAGCAACTGCTTATGGTACACACGAGCTATGCCGATGTCGCTGCAAACTCATTTAAATTTGCTAATTTGATGCGTAACAACGATGTTACCCTTAGTAAATAAGACCAAAGGCATAAACTGAAGGTTACTCACAAAGAAGCTACTAAAATAAATATTCAATAGATCAAGTCAGAATTGAAAACGAAGAAAACAAGTGTTCAAAGACACGAATCAATTTTTTTTTCTTTGTTCTTAATTAAAGATACTCTTTTATCGACTTTCCTTTTTTACTGCTCACCATGAAACACCTACTAAATTTAAGGTCACAGTAAAAAATCACTTCTTTATTAGGTGGCCTAATAAAAAGTAAATAAAATTAAAATTATGTACCTTATAATTAGTTATGAGACTATAGAGTCCAGTCCAAAATGCTCCAAACACAATCACAAAGTTTCAAAGTCAAGCAAGTGAAGAAGTAGAACCCACCCAACACAAAACAAAACTATTTGAAAATCGAACAGTCGATAAACATAATGTGGCGGTGTTTCACATGAAAGAACCACTGAACGTAGCACTTGTGCACAACGAGCTACATGCTAACAACCGTGGAGCCGAGAGGGGACGTTCGTGTACTACGGGTTCTCGCGCCAAACTGCGGGACCCAGCGGACGCGTTGAGCGTTCCGTCCGCGACTCCGCACGAGTCGCACGACTCCGCAGTGTTACCAGTCCTCGCCGCGCCGCCGTCAGAACCAGGCCACATGACTCCACGGAAGAGCAAGAGACGCTTATCAAACTCACAAAGAATAATTGAAAACGCTAAACACGTTAAAAAACGACTTTCATCGCAACAACTTAGTACATTTTTGCATTATTATTTTTGGTTTTTTTTTAAATTTTCTATTAAATTACTACACCGATTTTGATAAAATTTATATGGGACCACACGGGAAGCACTAGCTTTCAAATAAAAAAATAATCATAAAAATCGGTTCACCCAGTCAAAAGTTATGAGGTAACACAAATAAAAAAATATAAAAAAAACATATAGACGAATTGATAACCTCCTCCTTTTTGGAAGTCGCTTGTAAATTGTTTAAAAACGACCTGAAATCGGTTGCAATGGAAGCCGAGAACCACTCCCAAATGTTTATGAAAGATGAAAAGATAAAATTCTATTGAACTGGGTCAAATAAGCGAGGTGTTATCTTATAGTTAAGTATGCATGGTTTAACATATTAATGGATATTACATTATTCTTCAAAAATAACATTAGATTTTCGTAACACAATCTTGATAACGTCATTCGTTATGCCTGATATGGTTTAAATAAGTACATCAACAGTAAAGAAAGCCGCAGTGAAAAATAGTAATTGATCTAAAGTAAATTAAATGAAAAAAAAGAGCGTGTAACAAAATTACGAAATCGTCAGAGATGTAAAAAGCTTTATTTGAAAGCAGCAGGTTCGTCCGTGCCAGGGTAACACCGACCGATAGGGCAGGGGCGCAGGCGGGGACTTGGGGAGCCGTGTTCCCTTCGCGCCCCTCTTTGCAAAGGATACCTCATTATCTTTGCGGTAATCCGTGTGCCTTTCTGATATTATTTTATTTATAGTCTGTCACTAGAGTTGACCTTTTCTAACATCGGTGCTCAATCACTTAGAAATTTAATAAAATCTGCATAAATCACTTTTCTGTGTTTCTGATTTATTTCACTGTTCTGAATCGTAGCAAATAGGTTACATAATAAAACAATTCGATATTAACTTTACAATTAGATGAAATGGAAAAAATATGATTACATAAATTGTGCGTATCAAATAAAGGATTGAAGATAACGAAGTTACAAATGAGCAAAGCGTACGATCACAAAAATATTGCTCAATTGATATTCAAGGCTGGTAACAATGGCGGCTTGCTAGCTGGACTGGAGCCGTTATCTTGCTAATATTAAATGTATGGCAGCCACAGGAGTAAATTAATAAGATAATTTATATTTACTACGAGCTCGGCTATATGTAGCTATAACACTCAGTGCCAGGAATATGGCAACTACGTATCAGTTACGAAATTTATTAGAGATCAAATGGAAAAAACAACAACACCACGCAGAAACTACGAATTGTAATAAAACGCGTAGATTCGAGGACAAACACAGATTGTTAATCTATCAATCCACGAGATGTAAAATTGTCACTCACCACTAACGTAACAAAATAAACAAATGATATTCGTTTCAAGTGAACAATCCACGCGGAATATGCGTCAGCACAAGTTTAGGACAAAGCGAATGACAAAGTAAAGAATTAATTAGTTAATGGCCACGGTAATCACCGCGCAAACAAATTCAATACAAATGTGACTGCGGCCCAAAAATATGAAACTAGAAAACAAGATAAGTCGTTAATTTGGGTTGTGTGATTGTGTTCTTAAACGCGCTATTATAGCTACTTAACGAACAAAAACATCTTCTGCACCATCAAATAGAAAATGGAATAAAAAACATTATTTTGACAGACCCGATAGCATAGCATAGTGGTTATAGCGTTTCTGCTTGCTAAGCCGCGAGTCCTAAATTCGATTCCCGCCCAGGGCAAACCATAATGTGACGAATAGATTTTTACTGTGTATCGGGGTATCAGTTTATCAGTTTTTGGTTCCTATTGTATACTCACAGAGAACCCTACTTTGGGGTAGATAATACGATTATGTAACATGTGATTTGACCCTGAACATTTATCCCTAGTTTTAGTTTTTATATATACAAAATGTAACAAAGTTAGTGTAGGTCCCGTTAACTGGGGCTTCTACTCATCAAACTGAACAGCTTTTGTCCTACAAGTTTGCTGAAATCGTTAAAAAAAATTGACCTACTGGATCCAGAATCTTGATATAGATTTGTAGTTTATATTGCAGGAACTAAATGTGGCCATACGATAATAATAATAAAACGATCATGATAAAAGGTCAAATTAGTTGTGCCTATATTATTCCGATTTGTGGTTGTGACGAAGTCTTTATTTTTGTTTATTTTCGATCTGTATTGTACTTACTATTTTCTTTTTAATTTGTTTTTGTTTTGTTTTATCTTCATCTTTACCCTATCATCATCAATTTATCACCTTTTTTTTTATTAAAAATTTTAGTGCGTTTGACTGCAACTCACCTGATGGTAAGTGATGATGCAGTCGAGGATGGTACACGCAAACTCAAATAATGCCTATTCACTCTTGCCTTGAAGATCCCCAAATTATAGGAATCGGGAAACACTGACGCAGGCAAGGAGTTTACTGTTTTACTTTATTTACCGTTTTATTAATAATTTTTGATATTATCTTTAAAATATATCGTTGGTGGTTATTTTTGTCGTGCGTGTTCAGACGGAGGTTTGGAGGGCGCGTCGAGGAGGCACTGGCGCCCTAACAATTATATGTAATTTAAGAATCTTTCTAAGATTTTTTTCGACGGGCCCCCAAGCGCCCCACTTACTAATATATTATAATACTTTGCCGGTACTGAACTGAGATGAAATCATTCTTTTTTATTTATTTTCGATCTCTTTTGTATAATTTTCTTTATAATTTATTTTTGTAATGTTGTCTAATTTTTGACTTTACCCGCTGTCTTCATTTTTCTGTCATTGCCCTATCATCATCATCACTGTTTTTGTTCAATGTTTTATTCATTATTTTTGTTATTATCTAATATAAGTGTAGTGTTGGTGGTTATTTTTATATATATTTTAAACCCTGAACTTAAATTTTAGCCTTCATTATATCATCGTGCGTGCTTAGATGCGATTGGAGGGCGCGGCAAGGCCGCACAGTTTGTTTATTTTTTTTTAATAATATGTAATATATGTAATAAAAGTTTTGTTGTTCTTTTTTCGGATTGGTGACGCTTTTTATGAAAAGTGTTTTTTATGTTTAATTATACGTGATATTCAGAGATCATAACATCCACGTTACAGCGCGTGCTAAAATCGGATTTATTTGATGCACCTTGGGTCGATATTTGCACAGTCGTGCATTGAGTTGCTAATATCAAGTGACTTAGCACCTTAAATTGTTAGTCTGACCGATTAGTTTGTCCGATTTGACCAGAACAAAGTTCTGAAAGTCTTTTCCATTTCACAGAAACCTGAATAATGTGGCACCACTTTACATTTGTATCAATTTTTACTTTCGAGTGACGGACGAGTGAACAAGATTATTATTTTAAAAATTAATACTAGTACGACGGCTCAAGGTCACCTAAAGGGCAATGGAGCGAGCTATGCTCGGAGTTTCCCTGCGTGATCGAATCAGAAACGAGGTGATCCGTAGGAGAACCAAAGTTACCGACATAGCTCTCAGAATTGCTAAACTTAACCGGCAGTGGACGGGGCACATAGCTCGTAGAAAGGATGGCCGTTACGTACCGTAGGCAAGCCTCCCACTCGGTGGACCGATGATGTTGGGGAGGCTGTCCAGCAGTGGACGTCCTTCGGCTGATATTATGATGACGAAAAAGAAATCTCTGTGAGATCTTCATTTTAGATGACAGCTGTCAAACTTAACCGCCTTAAGTTGCAAACTATTAATCGATCCTGGATTGCGATGGCAAAAAAACACAGGTGATATTTTGAATTGTATTACACAACCTAATAGAGCCTAACAAACATGTAAAATTGACAAGAAAATTAATACAATACAATACAATATTCTTTATTGCATCACAACATAAAAAAGAAATAAGGACAGGAATGTCGAAAACATTTTTGTAATGTCATAAAACGGACTCTATCTATATTATAATATAGTGTGGCATATTGTGACTCTCAATATATAACACCGGGGCAAGTGAAACTAAATATAGTGCGTGCCACTATATATGAGACTTGAAACACTACGTAAAACACAAAGTAGGAAGATGATTAACGACGTGTACACGTCCTTTATGTCAAAAGAAGCAAAGGATTCGGATATCTCTATATTATGGATAACTATTTTGTATACTTTTTACTGTCTTTTAATGTTTTACGTGGTGTTTCAAGTCTCATCTTTGGTGGCACGCATTATAAAAACTTGTAAAATAGAGTCCGTTTAAAAAAAGCATTTTTATTCAAAAAAAAATTCAGTGTTTCCGTTCTATCTCGTCTATGGTGTTTTCATACAACAAGCGAACTATTCGAGCAGTTACAAGAAATGTTGACTAGAACAGTTATCATATCAACGTTACCGTTAAAATTAAGGAGAGGAATGTCTAAAACATTTTTGTAATGGTGTGTGTGTACCGTCACCTGTATAATGAAGCAATTAAAATGTTTAAATATTACAACGGTAAGAATGTACAATAGATAATATGTACTAATATGACACTAACGAAAAAAAGCATAAACATAATAATAGGGATGACGACAGCATCAGAAATAGATTATGAACTCTTGATCGTAAACCTTACTCGTTTTGTTTTCCATCAAGTCTTCGATTTTTAATTCACCAAAATCACAAAATGAGTCCTTAAATGACGCTGCTAAACCATAGTTTAAACGTCACGCCTAGGTATTTCTAACATTTTTAGAACAAAATGTCGTTTTTGACAGATAATAAAAAGTAACTCAGATGACTATCACTCGTCATCCCTATTACAAAAAGGACAAAAGCTTTAGAAAGGAGCTTCAGTCAATATCCCCGTCCGTATGCGTCTCCGGTATTTTTGTAATGTTATAAAACGATCTATTGTCTTCGGAGTCAACGAATCTACTAAATGTTTACCTTGCGTCTGCTCAGTTGCTGTTTCATCATCATCATCGTCATATCAGCCGAAATACGTCCACTGCTGGACAAAGGCCTCCCCCAAGTATTTCCACATCGACCGGTTCTGCGCTGCCCGTGTCCGCGGCTTCCTGCGACTTTCACAAGGTCGTCCACCGAGTGGGCGGCCTGCCTACGCTACGCCTTCCGGTGCGCAGTCACGAACTCACACTCGAGAACTCGAGCGGCTAGGTATCTTTTTTACTATCTATTTGCTGTTTATTTACTTTATTACTTTGATTTCGACAAACGAAAACGTTGACCGGTTAGTAATGGTATTTTATTTAAAACGTCGAGGTAGTCCATTACGTAAATCGCACAAATCCTTACAAACAAAACTTTATTAGCCAATCTATCTGGCTGTGGATAACATTTTGAGTAGGTAATAGAATCGCTAGAAGCGCTCGATGCTCAGGTCTCAAACACTAATTGGGTAAATTTGGCGTTTTTGTTTACAAAAAGATAGATGCAATATACAGGGTGTAACAAAATTGGTGTAGGTCCCGTTAACTGGGGCTTCTACTCATCATACTGAACAACTTTTGTTCTACGACTTTGCTGAAATCGCAAAAAAAATATTTCACTCTTTATACAAATTGATCAGCTGATCGACTCATTTTGTGCATTTTAGTACGGAGGGTCCAAATTTTTTTTTGAGAATTGACTATAGATTCCCTGGGGAAAGTTGTTCAGTATGATGAGTAGAAGCCTCAGTTAACGGGTCCTATACCAATTATTTTACACCCTGTATAACAACAACGCTTACCACTTTATGTGTTCACATATTCAAATTAATTATAACTAACCTACCTAACTAAGACACTCGAATTCGCCAGCCAGACACAAAGAGACATATAATTTATTTAGTCCTTATAAATACCAATTATGAACACCTAGTATACACACACGCGTACCTAGTAATTTGCTGCCTCTAGACAAATTTTCGGAGAAGTGTTTAACGCAGTACACAACCTAGTAATTAATGAATCGGTGTTAGAATTTTTGTGGGAGCACGAAGAGTTGTGCCGGTGCGCGCGCCGGTTGCACCTTCGCGCGTGATTGGTTCCGAAGCGACGGCCGAGGGTCGCGCGCGCGCAGCTGTGTGATCTTGGCTCTCATTCAAATTTAAATCTACTGCTATTCAAAGCGAACTGTAAGCTCCTTAGACTTAATTTTTGTTCCTATTCGGGATTTCGCATTGTTTCCCTATTTGATCGGAATACTTACAATTAGCTACCCAGACCGGTTTATAAAACAGAGAAATTACAAAAAAATACTTCACATTTATTTTTAAAAAATACAAATAACTAAACACTTGATTAGTGAAATCAAAACCTCCGAATTAGTTTCAGCTGAATCAGAGCAACTTCATTTTTGGCGGCCATTTTGAATTTTAGGGTCCCGTACACCCGACGGGTGACCAACACGACCCTATTACCAAGCCTCCGCTGTCTGTCCGTCTGTCCGTCTGTCCGTCTGTCCGTCTGTCAGCGGGCTGAATTTTATAAACCGTAATTTTGACAGTTGAAATTTTCATAGAATGAGTATTTCTGTTGCCGCTATAGCAACAAATACTAAAAATTTTAGAAATTGAAAAGACAAGGGCAGTCTCCATACCAAAAACGTGTTTTTTTTTCTAGGTCTTTTGAAGTATTTTTTATTTTGCTCTATCGTAAAAACGATAATACATATAAGCGTGAAACTTGGTGTGATTATAGTACATACTAATACTGCAATGAAATAACAAATAATAAAATTGGCCAAATGTGAGTCGTACTCGCGCTATGGAGTCCGTACTGAATGACAAAAAAAACATATTTTTGTCGCTCGCGTTAATGTCTTTTGTTTGTAATGTGAATGTGATAGTCCTACTCGTACTTGGCCGGTTATTTTATTGCACCTAAAATCCTAGGGTCACCTCTTTATCTCTTACCTTAACAGCTTTAACCATGTCCATGAACGGCTGAATATATTTTCTGGATCAAGTCAATGTTCAAAGAAAAAAAAAACAAAAACAAAATCGGATTATCCGTTTGGGACCTACGACGCCACAGACAGATACACAGATAGCACCCCTCTGCGTCAGGAGTTAAAAATGTTATGCCAAGGATGAAATCACCAATGTGTTGAAAGCTAAAAAAACGTCATCTAACGCTCTTACTAGAAGTTAAACTTAATATATACACATATAAGGTCTAACAAAATTAGATGAAACTATTTTAATTGTGCTTCTACCCATGAAACTGAACAACTTTCCTCATGGAACCCAAAGTCAAAAATCACAAAAAAAATTGGCTCTCCCATACTAACTCAAACAGCTGATCAGCCAACTTAGTATGGGAAGTACAATTTTTTTTTGAAATTTGACTATGGGTATGAAGTTGTTCAGTTTCATGGGTAGAAGCACCAGTTAAAAAATAGTTTCAGCTAATTTTGTTAGACCTCATATAATAATTTAATATAGCTTCCTCGAAGCGTTTAGTTGTTAAGTTTCAATCCAATCTAATCCAATCCAACCCAAATATCGACAGATCGGTAGACGGGTCGAGGTTCAATAATTACTGCAAGACTTTCACCTTCGGCGCGTGCAAGGCCGCAGCCGGCAGCACCGTTCGCTCACTTCCGCGGCCCGTGCGCGCGCGCAGACGACGATGCCGAATATGGCGATCAAACTTCTTATTTTACGGCAGGACTGGAGTGCAATGCACTGTCGTAACCGTATTTAATGTAAATGTTCTACATTTTTAATAGCCAAGATCCAGAAGCAACTGACACCTACGAATGTTTATTCAATCTATGCTGACACTATAGATAATATAGATACTTAGTGAATCCTCAAGATTTTGAGCACTAAACCACAGATGGTTTAAAAAAATACGAGCACGGACATCTTTGTGTAAGTAAGTACCGCCTCCGTGGCGTAAAAGTCTTGCCGAAAACATCAGTGTTAACAACATAAATGTGTTCCGGCTTGAAGATAAAATTGCCAGTTCTCCATTGCATTGGGGAATCTTGTTAAGCCCGCTTCCATCTTCGGCATCATCGTCACTTACCATCAGGTGAGATGATGCCATGGGCTTACCAATTGTGAATTAAAAAAAAAATTGAGCACTAAACCAGAGATGGTTTAAAAAATACGAGCACGGACATCTTTGTGAAAGTATGTATGTATACAGATGCAATTTTATTGGTTTCGTGCTCGCAGCGCGGGCGCGGGTAGTGACTCTGTTTCAGTGACCAAGTGCGAGTCAGACTAGCGCAAAGGGTTCCTTACCAGCAACCTCAAAAACCTCGACAAGTACAACAATGATAATTATTCCATTCAATCAAAAAATCATCAACGAGAGCGACAAAAAATATTCGGTTTAGGATCCTTAACGCGAGTCTTATTTTCACGTATTTCACTTATTATTATTTGTTGTTTTACTTTAGAGTTCGTACCAAGTTTAAGGCTTGTTTGTATAAGAAAAGAACCTTCTCTGATCGAGAATAAACAATAAAACTTGGAAAAAAAACACGTTTTTTGTATTGGGACCCCTGTTTGTGTTTTGTTGTTAGTAAATCCGCCATGTTAACAGATATTCTTGTCAAATTTTCAACCAACCACCTATCCACCTATTTTTAAACGATGGATAGACAGGTAGACAGACATACTGACAGACAGATAGACGTACCTACGGTATAGGCTTAGTAATGGGGTCCCGTTGTTACCCTTTGGCTAGGGAACACAAAAAAATAGATTCCATTTTAAAGATAGAAAAACAAAACAATTTAATATGTTTTCTTATTAAAAACTATAAACGACATTATCTAGTCTGTAGTTTGTAGGAATTACCGGGTGGATTAAAGATTTTTAAAAAACCGGCCAAGTGCGATTTGGACACGCGCACGAAGGGTTCCGCACCGTTATCTATAATAAATGAAGTATTAAAAAAAACTACTTACTAGATCTCGTTCAAACCAATTCTCGGTGGAAGTTTGCATGGTAATGTACATCATAGGTATATTTTTTTTAGTTTTAACATTCTCTTATTTTAGAAGTTACAGGGGGGGGGGACACATTTTACCACTTTGGAAGTGTCTCTCGCGTAAACTATTCAGTTTAGAAAAAATATATATTAGAAACCTCAATATCATATTTGAAGACCTATCCATACTATCCATAGATACTCCATACGTATGGGTATGATGAAAAAAAAATTGAGTTTCAGTTCTAAGTACGGAGAACCCCCAAAATTTATTGTTTTTTTTTTCTATTTTTGTGTGAAAATCTTAATGCGGTTCACAGAATACATCTACTTACCAAGTTTCAACAGTATAGTTCTTATAGTTTCGGAAAAAAGTGACTGTGACATACGGACGAACAGACAGACAGACATGACGAATCCATAAGGGTTCCATTTTTTGCCATTTGGCTACGGAACCCTAAAAATTGAGATAACATCTGTCTTATGGGGAAGTTTTAAATAGACCGCCATTTTTTGTATAGAGCACGATAGTAATATTATAGGTCATCTGGCCACTGGGCGTCGCTCATGCGTCGCCGGATCCAGTCGATGGCGAGTTTGGCGAGGCGACAGTGGCACTGGCTACACTGGCTACACTGGCCACACTGGCGGAGTGGCAGACGACGCGTCACGCGACAACGCGACGTCGCAACGACACAATCCAGCGAGCACCGAGACAGCCTCTTTGTTTTGCAACATTTGGGAAATCGGCTTTCGGTATCGGCCTCAGCTCACGATGTAATCGAATTAGGATTCCGCACCAGGCAACGGAATTTCGTCTGCGCTGTTCCGTCCGTCTATGTGTCTTTCCGAACTTTAAAAAACCGTAATACGTAGCTTGCTACTTTTTTTTTTGAGAATATATGTTTATGCGGGTTTTACCAACACATCATAAAAAAACATGTTTTTATAGTTTTTTTTTGCTCTACCGTAAAAAAACGGTTATACCACAGATTAGTAATATAGAAGTTATTGGGATATACATAAAAGCGTGAAACTTATTGTGATTGTAGTGTTATCCTGAAGTACAACAACAATTAATACAAACCGGCCAAATGTGAGTCGTATTCACGCTAATAAGTAAGAAGTGGATGAAAAAACGCATTTTTCTGTCGCTCGCATTGATATATTTTGTTTGTAATGAATAACATGGATTGTGGGAAGTTGTGGTGATACGGAACTCTTGTTACGCGAGCCGACTCGCACTTGGCGAGTTTTTTAGATTCTACTGAGGTGTCTGTACTTTGTACTGTTGAAGCAAATCAAATTCTCAAAGAATCGAACGACCTAAGTGTTACCTAAAAAACCTAACTCTAAAAGAAACTGATAATACCGGCGGCAGCAGCGGTCACACGACGACGACGTGACGACGTTCATTTCGCACCGAACACTGATGCAAGAAACACCTCCGTCAGTTGTTTTATTACCAGGTTTGACTCCGACGAGCTGCACACGCGAGCTGCGAGCGTCCGCCGCCGACCCATATTCACTGCTACACCACACCATACTATACACATACAGCACAAATGCACGATGCTCTAGTAGCTATAGTATACATATACACAACACTAGCTCTGATGTGATGTGTGTGGACGATACTCGACTCTAAGCCGTTTAAGTAATGCTATGGCGAGCGAACGTAGCGTTGCGTACGCTCTCATTCCTACCTATGTTAGTAATATCGATGTTTTTAAATAGATTATGATGTTGAGAAAAACGGGAGTTAAAACGACAGTGTTTCCCGTAACACAATGATATTCTGCTACAGGTTGATTGTCACTTATGGGAATTCATTCACATCGTACGGACTTTCTTTACAAGGCATTTTACTTGTTTTGTCATTGTGACTATTATGTTGTAGGCCTTTCTTTAGAAATGAAAAAATCCTACCCTTGCCGAGGAAATTGCTATCTACGTACGTAAAAATATAGAACAGTATAAGTTTTGTACTAGTGCTCGCCGGAGACTCCAGCTCGCTCCGCCACCCGCACCTAAATTAGAAATATATAAAAATCTACCCTATTACAGAGCAATAGCTATATACAATAAATTACCTCAAAATATAAAATGTGAAAATAAAGATAATATTTTCAAAAATAAAATAAAACAATTCCTACTTAGCAGGTGTTGTTACTCATACTCAGTCAATGAATTCATGACAGACAAAGTGCCTACTTAATTTGCAGTTCTTTTATATAATTTTATTGTTTTTCAAATGTTTAATACTTAAAATAATAGTAATATCTTTCGGACTACGCCTCTTTTTATCTCGCAATGCCCTAACAGGGCTCGTGTACCCTACTACCCTTAGATATAAGAACTTTATGCATGTACATGAAAGCAACTGAATTAATAAATAAATAAATGTTATTCTGTGTCATGGCGACGAAGTATAAAAGTACACCTATAAACTATAAATAGGTAGTAAAAACAAAAAACTGGCCAAGTGCGAGTCGAACTCGCGGTCCGGGGGTTCCTTACCACTACACAACTATGACTTACAAAAACGAAATATTACATTATCAACGCGAGCGATATTTTTTATTCAGTTCAGACTCCTTAGTGCGAGTACGACACACACTTGGCCGGTTTTTATAATTTCTTGTTGTAGCGGCAACAGAAATACACACTCTGTGAAAAATTTAACTGTCTAGCTATCACGGTTCATAAAAACGCTGTAAAATCGTTTGCAAGATTTGACCTAAACAAACTCACATATTATACTTGCATACAAAGATTGCAAGTTAAAATATAAAAATGGTAATCTGATGGCTGGCTTCACCTCATCCGATACATTTCGTTTCCCTATATTGAATACTTACACTATAGTATATACTCCATGACGCATATTTTGCCTGAAACACATACATAGGTAGGTATTATAAACTAATTAGTTTGACCAGTAAACGTGGTTGTGGTGTTTTCTGTCTTTCTTTTATTTCCGTGAAAGAACGAACATTCTTAGAATACTTATATCAGAGTTCTGGCAAAGCATCCAGGCCAGGTAAGTATATTTGTGATAATTCTTATCATTATTATCGTTATGACCAGGTTGTTTGTGAGGGGATTGTAAAAAGATCCGTGCCTACGTGAACAGAATGGTTTCATTTCATCTGAGTACATTGTTGTAGCAGTAACTTATATTATAGTATTTATAGTTGATTGTTTGGTAGGATTACTTTCGGTTGTTTATCTACTCTAAACTAAAACAATATGCCTGCTCTAGTTACCTTCAAGACTTTTACTTTCTAGCGACGAAGGAATGAAGGAGGTAGGTATTGTGATTGCAAAAAAAACGAAGTTGAGATTCTGATGGGGATGTGACTGATTATCTATCTTACACTAATTTGGGTACAAAAAATAAAAATGTGTGTGTATGTTTGTGTGTATGCGCACAACAAACACACACACAAATTGTTATGTTTTGGTGATGTTTAATATTTTGTTAGAAAGGTGAACTTGATTATGCCAATATTATTACTTAATTATATCTCCAGACGAGTCTTAGTTGCCACCATAGTAAAAAACATTTTTTTAGGGTTCTGTTGGGTACAAACGGAATCCTATTACTAAGTCTCCGCTGTTCATCTGTCCGTCCGGCTGTCTGTTTGTAGGCTGTATCTCATGAACCGTAATAGGTAGACAATCAAAATTTTCACACAGTGTGTATTTCTATTGCTGCTATAACAAAAATATTAAAAAAAAAAAAAATTAAAAATAAAAGTGGCCCCTAAACAATAAACACAAAGCTTCCATCTACGGCATTATCGTCACTTACCATCAGGTAAGATGATGCTAAGGGCTTACCAATTGTGGATTAAAATAAAAAAACCGTGATTTTTTTATAAATGTTAACGAAACTTAGTGTGTTACTGTAACTGGTTACGACCCACTACACTACGAAGTTCATAAACTATTCCAGGAATAATCGGGATAAGATATACTCCCCATACAAACACAGATTCTTAGTTATTTTTTGACAAAAATGGCTCTAACGATTTTAATTAAACTTTGTGAGTTTCCATAAATATATTTCATAAAAATCGGAATGATGTACCTCCCATACAAACCCAAGGTATTTGTAAATTATTCGTCAAGTTTCAAAAACACCTTTTTTGCTACTAGGTAGGTATTTTAATGCAATACACTAAAGGCTACGCAAAAGTATGCACAGCGGAGCTGTACATTTTAATTTTTTATCTACGTAGGCGTTGGAGTACTTAGTCAAACTAGATCAAATATACGAAGAAGATTATAAATATTATAATCCACTTAAATATTGTTTGCTTAACCAAAATGTTTTGTTTGATTGCTTCACTTTTTTTATCTACAATTGATAAGCCCTTGGCATCATCTCACCTGATGGTTATGTGACGATAATGCCGAAGATGGAAGCGGGCTTACCTAGATTCCCCAAAAAGATACGAGTATAATAATTTATCTTTGAATCGCGTCATACGAAGGAATCGGTTCAAAATGTTTTGTTTTGGTTCGCACAAGCCAAACAATGGCTTGGAACGGCCAATGTTTTTCAACAAGCCTCACGAGTCGCGCCTACTGTGCCGACTGGCTATGCCACCGGCCCGGGCTAGACCATGCGCATGCGATCCACATGACAGTAGGCAGCAAGATACTCGTAGATAGTATCTTGACAGTTCCTAAATACATACATAATTTTGGTTACGGTGGAATTTCAAATTTTTCAAGGTTTTTGAAGTAAACTTCTTTATGCACGCCCGACTTGGGGAGTAAGCTGGTGGATGCGAGACGAGAACGTTACGGAATTGTGATTTGTGATCGGGAGAGGCGAACGGAAGTTGAGAGGGATATATAAATTAGTGAAGATAGATAGAGAAATACTATTTATTTTTGTTTACCAAAAATATCGGTTGTCAAAACAAACATATAAGATAAAAAAGATTTGATCATGTTCAGAGGATACTAAAATATTTTCATAAACTGTCTATACTGGAGGTTTAGACAATTTATGAAAATATTTTATTGACATTATTTTTTGAAGACTAAGTATTTACTTTCAAACATATATAGATGAAGCTAAAGAAGTTTTATTTCAGTACTAATATATATATACACTTTGCTTCAGTCGTGTGGTCTAAAGCACACTCGTATTTTTTTTGTGAATTATGGCTCCATGTTAATTTTTTTATCAAGTTTAACTTTTTTGCGACACTTACATCGCCAAAATATACAAACTAAAGACTTTCAAATTTGACAAATTCATTGAAATTGGCAGGAAGTAATGTAAGACTGTCGCGAAACAGATTAAACTTGTTGAAAAATTATACATGGAGTCATATTTTATTTAAACTTTGTATATTTATCAAGAATCAGTGACAATACAATAATTTCATAAGTTTATCTCATTATCCTAACCTAAAAATTGAAAAAAAAATAGTTAATATATTTAATTTAGGCTGAAAACCACAATGAACGAAAAATACTAGTAATATTGTGAAAAAAGCGTTCGTTCATTATTTTTTTCAGCAATTACGAATTATTTTTCACTTTTTAGTTTGATGTGCTTTAAAAGCGTGTTTTTTTAGATTTTTTAAACTATATTTATTATGATGGGAAGATGGTATTATTCACTCAGTCAAATCAATTACTTATCAACTGTCAAAACACAATTTTGTTCAAAAATTATTGGTGTTACACTTATGACGTCAAAAATGTTTAAAGTTTTAAACGAAATAATTTTGTAATTTACATTTATTCATTAAAAAAATTACAAAGTTAATATCACAAAATACCATTTTGTGATTCGATGAAAGAGTCAAACATGTAATGTTTTCAGATGTTTTATAAAGTATGCTATTTATTTTGTATAATATTTTATAATTTATGTTTAATACTGTTTGTACTGCTAGCGTCCTAATTATAATGTAGGAAAATCTAGCTACGTAATGATTGTGAACAAGAACTGTATTTTTACTGGTTTATTAAATTATTATAAAACGACTTTGGACGCGGTTGGTAGCGGTCATATCAAGAAGGCAAGGGGAAAGTAAAATCTTATGCACAACACAGATAATAAGTCTTTTTGCACCGTACGCCAATATCGAGCACGAACAAATACTGGAAAATTGGGTAAGTAAGGTTATTCAGAAGCGACCGTGGGGCTGGAGACGTAGATAGACCATCAGGTGGGATGATGCCAAGGACCTATCAATTGTGGATTTTTTTTAAATGGTCCCTCCAAGTGGAGCGATGATCTGGTAGCTTGCAGAAAGCTGCTGGGGTGTATGAGGCCAAGGTTGGCATGTTTAAAACAAAGTCACTAAAACACTATTTAAAAAAAACATGATCAATATGTTTTTAGTCAAGTTTTTGGAACGACGTTTTTAACAGTGTTTTGAACAATTTAAAACATAGCAAATTAAACATCAAAGCAGATACGATTTGAGTAAAATAAAATGAAGCTCTGTCTCAAAAACTCATGTGGGTTCACTCATTTACGCCTCTATAAAGAAATTCCCTCGTATAGACGTATCGTACGTAATGCGTCGGTGGCTCAACCGGTAACGACTCGGTCCATCTAACCAGAGGTACCGGGTTCAAATCTGGACGGCCAATGTACCAATGAGTTTTTAAAAAAACTTACGTACATATCATTACCGATTGCTTTAACGGTGAAGGAAAACATCGTGAGGAAACCTGCACAGGCCTGCGAAGAAACTCGGTTGTGTGTGAAGTCGACCAACCCGCACTGGGCCCGCGTGGTCGATTAAGGCCTAATCACCCTGATTCAGCGTAGGCTCGAGCCCCTCGGTGGGGACGTGTATATGAGCTGATATAATAGACGAATCTGAGTGAACTCACGAGACTTATAAAATACTAGTGGGTGCCCGCAGCTTGGCCGCGCAGATCCCGATTTTTGTGGTTCCCGTGGGAATTTCCCAAAATCCTTTCTTAGCGGATGCCTACGTCATAACATCTACCTGTAGGCCAAATTTCAGCCCGATCCGTGCAGTGGTTTGGGCTGTGCGTTGATAGATCACTATGTCAGTCAGTCAATCAGTCACCTTTGAGTTATATATATTTAGATTCCGTAGGTAATAAGATAAGATAAATATTCTTTAATATTTATAGGTAATTTGTTTAAATTTCTTAAACAGTTTAATGAAAACGTGTTTTAAAATAGACTAAGAAAAAACAAACAGCTCAAAATGTTTTAAACATTTTAAACTGTTTGTAATTTTAGATTTAACAATAACTATTTTTTTCAAATTCTGCAGGAGGCTCAGACTCGCGCCACAGTGTAAGAATCCATACAGTAGTTCAACGACTATGATGTTCGCCTCAAAGCTTTTGATGCTGGCGCGAACGACTTGTCTCGAACGTTGACTGACACAGTTAGGGCACGAATGCCCTGTCTAGGCGTCTCCGTTAGACGACTGACTGCATGGATTCTTAATCTTCAGACTGTGCTCGAGCTATGTGGAGGTCAGTACGGGAGGCCCGTCTTCAACAGTTTAATTATGATATAGGTTTTAAGCAGGCTGCCTGCACGGTACTGGCGAACAAACCGATATGATATTTAATCTTATGGAATCAGCTTTAAAGTAGAATTTTACGTGAGTATGATAATGCGACCTGCGTCCTTTTCAATCAATCAGTCAATCAATCCTGACCGATTTCGGTCTCGGCAACTGCAATCATGAATTAGAGCGACGTTCGTGCCTTCTTACTTCACTGACGTAGCCAACTTTTGCTGAGAATGTGCGGCCACACTCACAGCACGTCAGTCAGCACGCCTCCGACGAAATTGTATTTTATGGCCGCTGGTGGTCGAGTCTAGCTCGTCGCGCTCTGTACCACAAATGAGATACTAGTTGTCTGTACGGCCATCTGTTCTACGCGCTATGAGCCCCGCCCACTGTCACTTGAATTAAGCGATTCTATGAGCTATTTAATGTACAGAAATAGGTGCAGTAACACACACACACACACATTTTAACATAACACACATACTTCACACACATACCATCCATTGCTTCACAATATCAATACTTAGTTTATTTATTTATTTCTTTAATTATATTTTTTTATATTTTCTTTCATTGTCTGCCATGAATTGTTATATTACGCTTATACTGATATGATAACGCAGCAACTCGTTTCTAAAATACAGGCTCTGTCCAGTACAGAGTACAGACACAAGGGTCTGCCCACTGCACACCCAGATGTTCCTAAATAATAATAAAAAAATACTGTCTAAGTATAGGACTTCTTAAAGTGAATAAAACAATTTATATTTATTTAATATTGCAAAGCTTTTATCAGACCCTATTGTCTGCCATCAGCGTCGGTAGCGTAACGGCTAAGGCCGCCGCCTCTCGTCCGAGAGGTCGTGGTTCGAAACCTGCCACGTACCAATGTGATTTCGAATTTAGATTTCATATGTACATTTATCCGACGCTCTTACGGTGAAGGAAAACATCGTGAGGAAACCTGCATACGCCTGCGGAGAAACTCGCTGGTTGTGTGAAAGTCGTCCAACCCGCACTGGGCCCGCGTGGTCGACTTTTTTTTTATTAACAATTGGTAAACCCTTGACAACATCTCACCTGGTGGTAAGTGACGATGTTGCCGAAGATGGAAGCGGGCTAAGGCCCGATCGCCCTAATTCAGGGTAGGCTTGAGCCCCTCGGTGGCGACCTATATGAACTATATGAGCTGATATTATGATCAGAACCGGTACCCAGTACCTACTTAACTGACTGCTCAAAATCAATAAATGAACAATATAACTGAAAGTGACAAAATACTATCACCTGCTAAAATAAAACAAGGCTATGCCGTGAAAATTGCAGTTTGCGAGTAATTATAACGGGTCAGAATAATTGCGGCGGCGGTGCGGTGCGGTGCGCGTACGATCTACGAAGAACGTTTTAGAACGCAAGCGCGAGTGAGAGAGTTATACAGTCTTTACTTTTGTCTCGCTTTAATAAATTATTGCTCAGTAAAATTATATTCGTTGCTGTCAAAAGAAGTGTATCCCTAGCCCTAGTCAAAGAGTAAGGAATATTACTTTAAAACTCTAACGCTCAGTATACAGAAGAATCTGTAATATGAGCCCTAATGTAACTCAGTTTGGTTCTTATTTGAATATAAGTCAATCAAAGTTATAGAAACTAATCTAATCTCTGTGTCTGTGGTTTTTCAGATTTCCGTAAAAATATTTTTTTATTTTATTTAAGTATAAAAAATTACTACGAAAATCTGACAAACCACAGATGAAGATATTAGTTTGAAGAGCAAGATTGCTAAATTTCAAGACAAGACAAATACTATTTAGTGCACAACACAAAATTCAAAATTCATTATGAAATTGGGTCAACCTTTCAAGTTTTGCAGCGGAGAGCTTACATACATACATAGAGACGAACATTGCAAGTTGAATAAAAGCTTGTAAATAATACCACCCTGTACCTAAGTAACAGTTTGTAATAGTTTTAAAGATGACGAGGTAGTTAAGCAAAACAAATGTTATTTACGCAGTCAATGAAGATAGCATTTGAATTCATTTTTGTTAAATAGGGTTTTTTCCAGTATCCTCACTCAAATGATGAATATAAAAATGTGTTTGTTTGTTCGTTACCTCTGCACGCTTCAATTTAACATCTTAGCCAGTCAGTCGTCACTTAGCTGTCCTTTGAAGCAGACGACTTTACATACTTTAATATCGTCGCTGGAAAGGCAAAATTACCGTTACACCAAAAGGCCATTCCGAGAAAAAGCCATTTAAAAAATATATTTTTGGAAAAAAAATAATAACTTTCTACCTATTTAACCGATTTTAATGAAATAACTTTATATGCCACCCATTTTTTTTCTTCTATTTGTATGAGTATGCTGCATAGTGATTTCAGTGTTATTTTGGGAAATAAGTGGCGCTTACGTAATATGATCTTATTTTAAAGTGTGTCAAATTTACTTCCATGTCATCAGGTTAAATATTCATTGCATTTAAAAGTACTGATAACACGTAACATACAGAAATAAAAGTAGGACAACATTTCTTATAATATAAATATACTGCTATTCTGGTGAAGTAAAATTACTTCCAGGGCTCGCTTTCCATTTTCACAGTTTAGTTTAACGGCTTATGAGACGATAAGATTAATATGTAACTTGACTACAATTTCTTAAAAGTATGTTTGACTTAATGATTTCTCGGGCAAAATGACTTTAGAGATAAATTGCAATTTTTAATAACCACAATAAAACTTCTGATGACTACGGTTGATTTAAAAATATGTCTTACATTATACTGAAATCTTATACAAAAAATCATTAGACTCATGAAAAATTACTCACAAATTACCTGCGTATAGGATTTTTTTCTTATGGTAATAAACTTGATTATATTTATAAATATGGCTGATAGGACAACATGCTTGCTACATGGATCTATCGCGTACAAAAATACATTTGTAAAATTGCTGATATTTCAATGGCTTCTCTTTTTCCATCAATTTCAGACCATGTGTAACAGGATCTATTTCTTGTACCTGATTCATAGAAAGTTAAATTGAACTCAGCCAATTTTCGGCTGTAATAGACCATCAATACACGAATAAAGATTTTTTGAATTTTGAATCATATTTTCTTCATGAGGCGTATTCAGGACTTTTTGGAGATCAAAAGTTGTACATAAAATATTGTCGTCTTTGTTATGAATTTCTTGATGTGCTTTAAATCTTTCATTACTTTCTTCTTTGTCCTTCAAGTCCTTCTGTTTTTTTTTTCTACGTCAATGTTTATGTCATTTTCAAAATGTGTACATTTCAAACACTAGTCTTTGCGGGGAAAATGAAACCCTATGTTGAACTTTTTTGAACAACTTTTCTCCTACGTACTGTAAGCCTTTATTTTCTTGAGACGCTTTGTAAATTCTGTATAAGTTTGTTATATTCCTGAATTCCTGTAGAAAATACGTTTTTTTGTGTCTTTCCTGCAGTAGTGCGAGGGAACTGTTGGTAATTACTGTATGTATTTACGTAACTGCTTAAGGGGTTTTGTAACTGGGCGCATGTTTGCCTCGCATATCTTCACTCGCAGAGCCATGAAGAGAGGTCGTGGCTATATTATTGTACAATGTTTTTTGCTTAATATCTAGTGTACGCACAAAAAATTGTTGAAGCACTTGTCTTTGTCCTTCACATTCGTTAATAAAGTAATTAATAGTATTTGTACGCTTACTTATATCCGACGATCGATGTCGTTTAACAGCTACCATTTTTGAGTGGCTTACCAGCCAATCTTTAAGTCTCATGCTATCTAGACCCCAAAAGTGTATATACAACGTTTTTTTTTCTTTCTTCAACAATTTCATACGATTTATTTGTACAGTTATTTAAAGAACAGGGATTCAGTTTGATTTCTTTGGCAGGCACAATTTTTTCTTTCTTTGTTATGTATATTTGACCAGATTTTCTCTTCTTTTTAGTTCTTCCGTTTCTTTTCTTATACAGCACTGGCACTCTCACAGTCTACTTCACAAGTTTTATCCATCCTTCTACTGTCTGGAGATATTTTTATTATTTTTAATTTTCTTGATTTTTTTCCTAACATCTTCTTGAGATTCTGATGATTTCGACCCACTCTCTTCCTAGGATGAAGAGTTAAGAGTTTATCTTCATTGTTTGACAAAAAAAATCAACATATTCTTGTCCGTTCTGCTGTCTTAAAAGTTACATATTTTTCACGTTTGATTTCCATCTGTGTTTAATTTTTTCCATTAGAAGCACTTATTTCTTAATGTTGTTGCTTATTTTTTATTGTCTTTATCTCCTACAGAATTCTCATTGACGTATTTGTTCTTTTTTTCTGATTCAGGTAAAAAAAGTCTATTTTTTCTTCAAAAATATCACATTTCATGAGGCCACTTTTTAAAGTTTTGCCTTTAACTTCGATACCAATCTGATTTTATTCTCTATCTTCTAAATTATAAAATTTTTCTTGTAAATCTTTGTATTTAGGTGATGTTAAGTCCAGCTCCATAACATTATCATCGAAAATAGAAGAATTATAAGCTCTTTTTCTGTATTTTTGCGAGCTATTTCATACGCTATATTATGATCATCGTAATTGTAATCATCTAATTCAATCTTTTTTGGCATATTAATTAAATAAGTGTGGTCGCCATTATATATTTGTGGTCTTTTGTTGCTTTCAGAAATTTTAATGCCTTCACTTTCGTTGATTTCAATTCATTTTGAAGGCAATTGTTAGCTTGTTTGTCATTTTTTATGACTTTCAATTCTGTGTTTGTCAACTGATTCTTCTTCTCATTATCAAAAATATTTACTTTTTGGGTATCAGTCGAATCGTACGGAATCTCTTCTTTTGAACAGATGAGATTTGTTGTAGTCAAAATTAAATATTTCATTTTCTTCTTCTAAGTTGTATTTTATATTATCCGCCTGAAATTGGTCTTCACTATTAAAGTGTTTCCTGCAAAGAAGAATGAGTAATGGTGGGCCCACCTCTCAATAGAAGTGAGGTACTCATAAATGAGTAGGTATTTTTATGCAGAATAAAACTTTTTTAAATGATGAAATTGTTATTGATGCACAGGACGAACAATAAATCTTGTTTTAAAATGAAATACATGTATTATTACTATTGTACATAATAAATATCCATATATAATATGTTAGATTGAGACAACTTTAATACGTCGTATCTCCGAAAGTACAATCATTTCAGTATAGGTTTATTAGTTAATAATGTTCCGCTTAAAAAGCCCTATCCAACGGTATATCATATGACACTATTTAGGGGTGGGCCCAGACTCCATACATTCGTTTCCCATTGTCTTTTGATCGCAAGGCTCTTCGATTTCATCTAGTTTTGTAATTTCTCAAAAAAAAAACAATTCATTCGCACAATACTATCTTCTGTCTGTAATTTTTTCGTGATGCGAGTCATTCCTTCATTTGTCAAGTCATAAATTTGTTGATTATTGTCAATTAAAGGGGCTGTATTTTCATCTGCGTCACTTAAAAAACCGGTCAAATTTTTTTAGGTTTTTGTTTTAATGCATATTATTGAGTATTTTGAGCTTTCTTTGTTCTTTTTTTAGTTTGAAATGTCAGTTTTCGTACAACGTTCAAATTTGAACTAGTTATTTTTGAGGTTCCAGCTTTAGGCTTCTGACCGTCGCTCAAGTTTTCCATTTATTTGGCTAAATCTGGATCATTGCTTATTGACGTTCTAGATTTAGGCTCATGATTGTTGATAAACTTTTTCGCGTAATTTTTCTAAAAAAATTTCCTCTTACTCTCCATGACGATCTGAAATCACACTAATATTATAAATGTGTTTTTTTTACTTTGTTTGTTACTCCATCACGCACAACTACTGAACCGATTTCGTTGAAATTCACTTAATCAAATATATATCACGTAAAACCAATAATAATAAACGATGTAATTTTGGGTATTATGACACAATTTAAGAATAGTAATTCAGTTCTATGAAAATAATAATACTACAATACTATTCAATGAAATAAATAACGTATTTACCTGTTTCATAACCCCGTTATTGCAATCACACCAATCTTATTTCCACTTTCTGATTAATTTGTGCGCAGTGGCAAAAAAAGGACCTTCCGGAACAGCTCTGTTGACTAGACTGGCTGAAGTGTCTGCGTGCGCGCGTTTTTATTGTCGATGGTGACGATATTTATTTAACAATATATCATTATTTGCTTACTTCATTGCACGTAAACAACACCCATTGACAAAATCAATTTCATAATAATTTACTCATATTCTGTTGTCAGGTATTTGACTATATCTTCAACGATAAAATAGTTAAATCTCATCCCAGTTTAAATTCTTATTCAATTAAATTCACACTTTATTATTCAGCCTATTTTACTTACACGGTTTTTTTCAAAAAATTTAATAATAGTGATTTTACCTATTACTTGCAGAATACATTTTAAACTAAAGCATGAAATACTTTTTTGACATTAAAAAAAAATAACTCCAAGGCAGAATTACTGATAGCCCACAAATTCGCTAAATAGCAGTAAGGCTAAATTACGTACACGCCATTCATCTGGTAAAAGTAAGAAGCCAAAATTTCTTATACACCATGCATCACCCCTATAAACATAAGTCAAAGTTACTTTTACTGCGTTATTCTTAAATTCCAAAAAGAGCATAAATACTCAAAAAACATTGTTTTCCAAACCGTAGAAAGTAAAAAGTACTTAAAATGAAATTTTGTTTTTTTTACGGTAAGTAAACATGACTTATGTGACACAAATGAAAAGAAGACCTAAAATTGCGTCACTTCAGTAATTGAAAAACAAAATACCCGCCTTTTTTCGGGTTACTGAAGCGCCATAAAAATGCTCTAATTGTCATGCTTCCTAGATAGATCGACGCAGAAAAAATCGCCGAGTCCGAATATATATTTAACTCGATATGCCCAATTTGGCGGTTAAGTAATGTTGCCTTTCCACCGACGATATGAACATTGGAAGTCAAATAAAAGCTTTGATTATGTTACAATACTGTAGGTAAGTTATCTACGTTGTTAGGGTTCTGAAGTCAACAAAGAACCCTTATAGTTTCTCCATGTATGTCCGTTTGTCTGCAGCTTAGCTCAGAGACTATTAGTACTAGAAAGCTATAACTTGGTATGGATAATTGAATAGGTCTTAGCAAACTACTAAGGGTTTGCTCAAATCATTTCTCCATTCAAGGATTGGTTTGTGAAATATTGAGCTTTATATTGATAATTTTTATTAAGAGTTTATTTTTAAGATTTTGCCAAGTGTCGTACCAGCTAAACCGCTATTCAGGGTCTTTAAAAAAAAATAGTAAGACATATAATCAATTTGAAAACGACAACTATCACGGCTATATTGCACACGTTCTTAGTTTAGGCAAAGTATACACATTAGTACTAACACACAGTATGGACACTCCCTGCCGCTGATTGCGACCTCACCCCCTCGTCACCCAGATTGATACAGATTGGTTGTAGTTTGGTTCTCGATCGTATAGGATTTCGCCGCCATTTTGTTTGTTTCGTCATTTCGTTTTTGAAATGACATTTCTGGCCCGTTGTATGAAGTGTACAGGGTGTGGTTTAGGAGTAATAGTCGATCAACTTAATATGTGCATTGGATTTCAAAAAAGTTCATAGATTTTCCATACAAAATGTTTTATTACCAACTGCAAATATAATTTTGTATAATTATTATTATTTCAAAGACTACGGAACCCTACGTTGCGCGAGTCCGACTCGCACTTGGCCGGTTTTACTTTTATATCCACTCGGTAGCGATATAAATGTTCCCCAACGCGCCAACGCGCCAACGCGCATCGTTACGCGCGTAGCGAACACACTCATGCCTACATTCGTTCCCACTGATTCTTGACAAACTTTCACTTTGTGCGTTACTTACTAGGTAAAGTGCTCGCCCGTGACTTCTTTCACTTTATGTAACAACTTTAAATTAAAAAAGACTGCATAAAAAATTCCCCTCTTTTTTGGGAATTCGAGTAAAAGGTTACTCACGGAATCAAAAAGAATCTAACGATACCACGCACTCTGCAATCCATCAAGCCGTTAAAAAAATATCGTGGAATAAAGAAACATACATACATTAGACCTGAAAACAATACACTACTTTTTTGTGGTCAGTCGTGTAAAAATCGGTCAAGTGCAAGTCGGACCCGCACACGAAGGGTTCTGAACGATCGTAAAAGATTTTAAAAAATCACGTTTCATGTATGTGGGCCCCCTTTAACTTTTGTGTGATAAAATAATATTGTAAAAAACACACATGAATTTATTTTTCAATGAATACAAATTATTGGTCGGTGGAACGACGACCTGGTGACTGACACGGGAACCCGCTGGATGCGGGCAGCGCAGGACCGGTCGTCGTGAAAATCCTTGGGGGAGGCCTTTGTCCAGCAGTGGACGTCTTTCGGCTGATATGATAATGATATTTTTTTATGCCAAGATTTTGTAACGAAATACGAAACACAATGACCATCAAATTTTTTACAAACTTTTAATTAACTTGCAATGTATGTTTGTTTGTTCGGGTGAAATCTTGCAGGTTAAATTTGACCCACTTCCCGGTTTCCGATTAAGCTGAAATTTTTTATACATATGTATATCGCGTGACAATGCAATATCAAAAGGCCGTACTGCCTAAAAGTTTTTAGGTTTTTCGAAAATTATTTATTCAAGTAGGTAATGAGGAAACATTGACAAGTAAAAAGTTACGTACCACGTGTGCCACACAGTCAGGCTTCCTTTGGTCCGTGGGTCGTGGGTCGTGTTGTGCATACAAACACGTTTTGTTCTGCGATATGCTGCTACACACGTACCTACATTCGTGTTACAAATATATGCATATGTTGAGGCAAGTACATACAATGTTTTGTTACCCACCTACTTATTGAATTCTATTTAATAACTACAAAATACACCAATTTTACAGCCACGCTATGCATATGGTTGATGGGAGCGATGGCTGACTCTCGGGTTATACTCGTGCCCGGGTGCTGTCCGTGTGAACTGGCCTACTCTTGTTAAATGCATTCAATGATTTTTATCTATTAATTTTCGTGTCATATTGTTTTCATGTTCTAATGACATAATCTAGTTTATATCAAGGATTTAATTTTGACGTTATTAACTAATTATTGTTTATTTCTTGATTCTTCACAAATGACGTTGTTATTATTATTTTATGACTATCAGAAAGAGTGTAATTTGCACCTATTTTGAATAAATACCTTGAATATTAATTTGATTACTGTGGAAGTTGCTCACATCCCTACATCAACTAAACAAGAGCTGGTTATCATTAAACGGCTCAACAGATTTTCTTGAATCATAGCTTATAAATGACACTCTCGATCAAGTCACCTTTTAAACAAATCAAAAGTCAAAATCGGTTTATCCGTTTGGGCACTACGATGCCATATGACAAACAGATACACACGTTGGACTTATAGCATCCCTCTTTTGCGTAGAGGGTTAATAAGACATTAGGAATGGGAATTTCCTGCTCTCAATTAAATTTATAGGTACCCACTAGCCAATAGTACGTTAGTACTAATATATATACTGTGCCAATAGGGATGACGAATGCTAGTCATCCGACTTACTTTTTATCATCTGTCAAAAACTACATTTTGTTCTAAAAAAAGGTTTGAAATACGTACGCGTGACGTCATAGTTTACCTGCCAACAAACTCGAAGGTTTTGTGTGAAGTCGACCAACCCGCACTGGGCCCGCGTGGTCGACTAAGGCCCGATCGCCCTAATTCAGGGTAGGCTCGAGCCCCACAGTGGGGACGTATATGAGCTGATATGATGACGTCATAGTTTAGCAGCGTCATATATGTACTCATTTTGTGATTTTCGTGAGTTAAAAATCGAAGACTTGATGGAAAACAAAACGAGTAAGGTTTTCCGAAGTTTAAGTAGGAGGGCAATTTAGTGATCAAGAGTTCATAATTTATTTCTGATGCTGTCGTCATCCCTATAGTGATAAGACCTCTTTACGTCTTTACCTAGGTTTAAGTGCAATGAACTATAGCAATGGGCTATAAATTACACTGTCACACGTTCTCATTCATAATGGCTGCCAAATAAATACGTGGTCTACGACTTTGAATCAATAGACCGACAGCTATCAGGTGTTTGTTATGGACGTGTAATTATTATCTATTAAATTGGACATGCCCATTGTATTAATTAGGCAGATACATTAAATTAAACCAACATTATACTAATATTAACATTAACGTCTTAGTAAATATAATAAAACTAGCTTTTGTCAGCGGCTGCGCTCGCGTGGAAATTGTTCTCAACCTACTTCAAAAAGGAGGAGGTTATCAATTCGACTGTATGTTGTTTTTTTATGTATGTTTGTTACGTGATATCTCCACCGATTGTGAACCGAATTTTAAAATTCTTTTTTTATTCGAAAGAGTATACTCCCGAGGGGATCCCATTGTCACCAAGTCAGGATCTGATGATGGAATCCCAGGGAAATCTAGGGCAACCCTCATATTTTATAGGCACGTTCTAACTCGGACTTTACCGGTTTCGTATTCAATTTTTACATGTAAAAAATATATTTCGTAAAAAAATTGTCGAGAAAGTTTAGTGCGGGCCACTACAGTTTATTTATAAATCCCAAGCAGCACAAATAGGCTGAGTAATCGTTGTATAAAAGCAATTCTGGAAACTTCAAGCTGACATAGTTGATAGTTGTATAAGCGCTTACACAGCTGTTAATCGATCAATTTGGGCACAAAATTAAATGCTTCAATTTGTATAGTAGCAACATAAACCTCTTTTAACCAGATTAAAGTGTACAAGTTCCGTTATGGAGTCAATATTCAGAATTTACATCATTTCCGTACTTTCATGGAGACATAATGCAAATAAATTCGCTCTAATTCAGGGTAGGCTCGAGCCCCTCGGTGGGGACATATATGAGCTGATATGATGATGATGAATGCAAATAAAATTTAAAATGTGCTATATTATAATAAGATTTGACCATTTTCATTCTCACTAACAAACTCCATTTTTCAATCGGTGATGGCTTATTAAATTTTAGTGCATACACTTTTGTTTTATAGGGGGTGAATAATAATGTGCATGTAACTTTACTGTGAATGTATGTACATCTTTAATGAAAACTTTTCAAGCGCCCCACATGTAGTAACTAATTAGTAATCTGTGCCCACATGATAAAGCTACAATTCAGGGAGTAAACAAAAGTATTGGATCCAATTTCAGTGTGAAAAAACAACGTGACCTGTGACCGTACACCATTTTAAAAGTATTTGTATGAATAAAAATAAGTGTTTGATTAGATATTTTAATTTTATTTTATCAAAGAGGTAATGGCGACGTATGTAAAAGCTGCTCATACAGCGGTTTTCTTAATTATTTCTGCATAATATATCACCATGTGCACATTTAACAAGCCATTATTTGATTAAAAGTGGTCTAAAAACCACTTTGGGATAGTAGCTCCATAATCACTCAATGTGCAGCTTTATGCTTTACATCGGGTGTTCAAATTTGGATAGTTTTTTTAAAATTTGAATTGAAAATAAAAAAATTGTGATAATGCTGAAATATTTTCAATGTAAACGAACATACGTTGGTTCCGGTTATTGATGTTAAATAATGCCTGGTTAATGACCTCATCTGGAATTGCGGCAAGTCACCATTCCTTTGGCAAAACTTTGTATGACGTCTCGGCATATATTGGAATCGATTTGTCCAACTTCACGGATAATGTTTTCCTTAAGGTACACAATTGTTTTAGGATTATCTGAATAAACTTCTTCCTTCACATAATCCCACAAAAAGAAGTCTAACGGAGTAAGATCGCACGATCTAGGTGAGCAATTTACGTTTTTTCGTATTGAAATTATTCGGTCACCAAACATTTCTCGCAAAATACGAATTGATGCTATGGCTGTATGACAGGTGGCACCACATGTTTCTTTTAACCATGCCTTCCAATGCATTTCATAAAAAGCTTGTAATCATATTGTTCGATAACGAGCGCATTAACAGTAACCCTTTGACTGAGATCACCCTCGAAGAAATAGGGACAAATCACTTCACCAGACCAAAAACCACACCAAACCGTTACTTTTTCTGGATACAACGGTGTTTCTAATATTTCTCGTGGATTTACTTCTCCCAATATCTCACATTTCTGTTTGTTTACATATCCTCCAAGTTTAAAATGAGCTTTGTCGCTAAAAATGATATGGTTGAAAAAAAAACATTTTCTAGTTTTTTTCCTAAGGCCCAATTAACAAACTCACGGCGTAATCCGTGGTCATCTGGCCTTAATTCCTGGGTCAACTGTATCTTATTATAAGCCTTCAAATGTTCTTTGTGCAAAATGTTGAATAATGTCTTTTTTTAATGTCTAATTGCTGTGCACGATGATGAATTGAAGTTTTTGGTGCTTCAGCAACACTGGCACGTACAGTAGTAATATTTAGTTCAGAACGACCACCCCGATGGTAGACCCTTCTTCATTCATCCTTTTAGAAGAATTCTTCGGAAATGACTGTTTAATGGACAGTTTTCTCTTTCATATTGTGAACAGAATCTCCTACTCAGATCTGCATAACTTTCACCATATTTAAAGTAATTTTTAATAATGACGACCCGTTGACCAACCGTGTATCTCTCAATTTTTTAAAACGGAGTATACATTTGACAGCTGACGTAAAAAAAAACTGCCAGTATAATCAAGGCCATCCCAATTTGAACACCCATTAAAAAATGAAAAAAACAAAACATATAGTCAGTTTCTGAATAAAGGTTATGATATTAAGAGCAATACAGCTTAAAGAGAACAGAAAATTGCTTATACAGCATCAAGCTGTATAGTGACAGTTGATACCAAAGTTATACAAAAAAAGGCAATCATACGAGCTATTATGCAGCCTTCAGCGATCTCGATGCTTTAGACTGAATAACATTTGTTTAATAGTTTCGCTCATGACTAATATACAGTTTTATGAAAGAAAATCACTGCTTTGCAGAATTTAAGAAGATTGAAGAGTTAACATAGCCCAAAAAATCATTTAATACAGCATTTGGCTATCTTGTTAGCTTTAATAACTGTCTAATAAAGCTTTAAACTGCTTATTGGTAAGTTTTCACTCTGTTATCCGCTTATGTGTTGCTTGAGATGTTGGTACGTTGTAGTCTACGTTTTCACTCTGTTATCCGCTTATGTGTTGCTTGAGATGTTGGTACGTTGTAGCCTACGTTTTCACTCTGTTATCCGCTTATGTGTTGCTTGAGATGTTGGTACGTTGTAGTCTACGTTTTCACTCTGTTATCCGCTTATGTGTTGCTTGAGATGTTGGTACGTTGTAGCCTACGTTTTCACTCTGTTATCCGCTTATGTGTTGCTTGAGATGTTGGTACGTTGTAGCCTACGTTTTCACTCTGTTATCCGCTTATGTGTTGCTTGAGATGTTGGTACGTTGTAGCCTACGTTTTCAAGCGGCTATCGTTTTACTGTTCCTTGTATATTAGATGTTTAATTTTTGCTAAGTGTAGATTATTGGTCAACTTTGACCCACTATTAACAGCTTTAAAACTATAAAAAAATAATGTTAGTAATTGTCTAGAGAATTCACTATAAGAACTAATTTACTCCTTGATCACTCTGACCAAGCTTGTATTCTTTCCCTGGAAATTAGAAAATCTATAAAATGACACACTTATAATGGCAAGGAGGAATGAAACGCCCAGCAGGAGGGAGGGGGGGAACAGTAGTGTTTTAAAATACTCATTAATAAGTATAATACATCATTAATTGACTGCTTTATTGGTCTAGTGGCAGCACTAGCTGCTAGGCCGAGAGTCATGGCACGTTAGTACTAATATACAGTGTAAACTCTGTGAACGTGACTCGATATAACGATTCACTCTTTGAAACGTCAAAATTTTCTGGCTCCAGTTGGTTGACTTTGACGCTAATTTATGTCTGTATAACGAAAACTCTCAATAACGTCACAAAACGCCCGGTCCCTTGAGTGTTGCTATATAGAGTTTACACTGTATATACTTTGGTCGATAAGGGTTCTTTTTCTTTGACTGACGCGGTGGCTCAGTGGTTTGTGCTCATGACTATTGATCCAAGGGGTTGTGGGTTCGATCCCCATCCAGGGCAAACATTTGTGTGATGAGCAGATTTGTTTGCTCTGTGTCTGGGTGTTAAATATCTATATAAATGTAAGTACTTAAACGTATATAGGTATGTATATCAGTCTCTGGTTCCCATAACACAGGGAATCCTGCTTTGGGGCCAGATGACCATGTGTGATTTGTCCCAGAATTTTTTAAATTGTTTATTATTATTTATTAACGAGACCTACACCAATTTCGTTACACCCTGTGTATGTACAATATGTAGTCTGCTTCCCATAGCACAGGGAATCCTAGTTTGGGGCCAGACCAGACCGTGTGTAAATTGAACCCTCATTATGGTTATTATTAGTTACAGAAAACTATAAGTTTTGCCGTCTTGCCCATACATTCAATTCTAGTAGTATCAGTGAAAATGGTGACGCTGAGAGACTAGAATAAAATTAGACTCCAATGTCATTTGACGAGATAAGTAGCGAGGTTCAGTGACTCCGCCATTCGGTATTGTATTGCAAATGTATATAAAATATAATTTTATTTAATAAACTTGTTTTATTACTAAGCTTATTACGTAAAAAAAATATGTAGAATAACTTCGTAGCAAAGATCAAGGCCGCTAAGAAAATACAAATTCTTGTTAAGTTTTTCTTTGGTTACCTACTAAAAATATTTGTCTTAGCCTTAATATATGATATTTGTTAACAATATAACAGTCTTGTACTAGAAGTAATACTAACCTAAAAACTTCAATAACTGTACATTATAAAGTGATACAGAACAGCTAAGTAATTAGTCATTGGTTTTTTTAAGATTCCGTACCCAAAAGGTAAAAACGGGACGCTATTACTGAGACTTCGCTGTCCGTCTGTCTGTCCGTCCGTTCGTCTGTCACCAGGCTGTATTTCATGAACCGTGATAGCTACACAGCTGAAATTCACAGATGCTGTATTTCTGTTGCCCCTATATTAGTAACAACAAATATTAAAACACAGAATGAAAGAAATATTTAAGGGGGCTCCCATACAACACACGTGATTTTTTTGGTCGTTTTTGCTCGATATTCATAACGGCAACAGGTAGACGCTTAAAATATTAACAGAATATTTAGTTATATTATATTCACTTTAAATTAAATAATTAAATTGAAATAAAACGAATATTTAAGAGGGGCTCCCAAACAACAAACGTGATTTCTTTGCTCGATATTTATAACGGCAACAGGTAGCCGCTTGAAGTATTCACATAATATTGAGTTGAATTATTCTTTTTAAAAATAAATAATTAAATAAAAATAAAATTTAAGGGGGCTCCCATACAAAAAAAAACGTGATTTTTATAGAGAATGGTTTTAATACTACATTAATTACAGGAGTGTGATGGACAGTGCTTAAGAGTTTCATGCGACGATGTTTTTCAACACACTACGGGCATAGTCACTTTGAAAATAACTATAAATGGTCCTAAAGAGGTTGCATGCTTTTGACCTTTGTTATAAACTGAATGTTTTGTGTTTCTAATACTTTTTTATTGTAAAAATAAATAATATTTTGATGAAAAGAAACGTGTATCACATTGTAATTACCACGGCTTATCTTAGTTACTATTTTGTATGGGATAAACACTATGTGCTTAGATAGCACGTGTGGTATGAAGTCATAAGCGCGCGTGTTTAATAAGCTGAATTATGAACCTAATAGCTCTACAATAACACTCATTTTATATGCAAGTGTGTTGAAAAGAATGTGCGTAACAATATGGCGACTTAAAACACTTTTTGCGAAATAAACGTAAGTAAGGTAACATATAGGAACAACTATATGTGAGAAAATTAATAAAAACACGACAGTATAAAAGTTCCTCTTTTTGGGAAGTCGGGTAAAATGTATCCTATGTCTCTCACGGAATTAAGCCGAATCTAACGATACCTCGGACTCTAAAATCCATCAAGCCCTTTAGAAGATATCGTGGAATAAATACATACATACATACACCTGAAAACAATACACTCCTTTTTTGTGGGCAGAAATATTCTACGTCATATATTTTTTTTTATTTATTCACAATAGGGGATCGGACTGCATCAAAAATCAAATCTGAAATATGAAAAATCTGAATCTGAAATAGCAATATAGGAAATATTGCTCTCCTCTTGAAGTTTCACAAAACCCTACTGTTTTGTTTTTCCAGCACGTCTACAATTTTTAATTGATCAAATTCACAAAATAAGTTCGTCAATGACGCTTAAAATCTATGACGTCACTTGTGGATATTTCAAACATTTTTTGAACAAAATTTCGTTTTTGACAGATCATAAAAAGTAACTCAAATGACTAGCAGTCCGATCCCCTATTGGAAAGCCCTTGTCATTATGTCACCTAATGGTAAGTGACGATGATGCCGAAGATGAAAGCGGGCTTACCGAAATTCCCCAACGCAATGAGGAACTGGCTTATCTTAAAGCCGGAACACGTGAATGTTGTTAGTATATGTATTTGTGTTGCAGCATAAGCCGCACGAAGTATATGCTGAGCGCGGTCCGTGATTCTTGCACCACACACACACACACACACACACACACACACACACACACACAAACACATACACACATATCGTACTTTGATAGTTTTTTCTCTACTTGTAATATTAGGTACTGTTATTTTGTTATTTTTATCCTCTCATTTTTTTTTAAGCTGTTTATTTAATTTAATCCCAATATTATGTATGTGTGTTTGGTGACAAGGAATCAATAAATGTCTTATGTATTGATGTTCGGCGTCAAGACTTAGATAAGATGGGTGTAGCTAGCAAGATCACTTTTGAAAATGCCCTTCCACCAATCCACCGAGTCTTACAAACTGAGACTCCGCTGGGCATCGAACCCGCGACCTCCTGATCTGAATAACGCCACGGAGGTTGTTAAAAATTTATTTATTTATTATGAAAACATCTTTTCACATGCCATCACTGAAAAAATAATCTTTGAAAACTCCATTTTCCGAATACCGATAACGTTCCAACAACGTCAGAAAATTGCTTTCGTTCTCATGACATTTTGTTCGGCGCCCCGGGGACTATTTGTCACAAGTTTCGTTTTATCGCTGAATTATGGTTATTCTGGGTTTTTGAAGCGCTGAATGTATTAAGTTTCCATTCCAAGCTAATAAATAAGTATGCAGAAAAAATAATAATAAGTGAGTAAGGTTAAAGTCATTTGTGGGGCAGTGTATAAGATTCTACAATAAAATTCCAGAAAATGTAACTAGTTTGTCAGAGAACAAATTCAAGACTCATGTCAAAAAATGCTTGTGCTTTAGAGGATATTATAAAATAATAGAGTAGGTGAATGACAAAGATATATAAGTTGATTTTATAACAAACACCATTACCTGAGACTGTAATCTGAATCATGACATTATGTAATAGACAATATTTTTTTTACTATTTTAAAGTGTGTGTAAGCACCTATTTAAAATAAATAATTTTGATTTGATTTGATTTGAAAATATGATTTTCTTGGGCTGTAGCTTTGGCAGCTCATACATCCTAGCATGCAAAACCCATCCACATTTCTCATAGTTCATTCCACAGAGAGTATAAAATAACAGAAATGTAAAATTTCAAAAACTCAACATAGTAACAAACAATGAAGTTTAGTAGTGTTGTAGTGCCCACACCCAGACAGTCTGGTGGTCTAGGTTCAGTGTACGGCGCGGCGGCGCGGCGGCGCGGCGGCGCTACGGCGGCGGTCTCTGTGTGTCAGCCTAGCTCGTACTGTGGCCGGTTCATTCTCCACAGTTGACTTTCAGGGTAAAAAAAACACTTTTTTAGGGTTCCGTATCGAAAGGATGCCAACAGAACCCTATTACTAAGCCTCCATTGTTCGTCCGACATCGTTCGTATCTGTCAGCAAGCTGTATTTCCTGAGCCGCCAATAGGTAGACGTTGAAACGTTCACAGAGTGTGTACTTCTGTTGCGGTAGGTACAACAAGAAGCAATAAAATTTCTTTTTTTTTCTTGTACGGAACCCTTCGTGTGCGAGTGCGGCCCGCCACTTGGTACTAAATCACTACGCGAGTAGATTTTAGGTTATCTTATCACATAATAATTGGTAGAAACTTATTGCGCGATACATTGTACTCTACGACACGACACGTAGCCGGCAGATGCTGAATAAATAATGTAGATTGGAATATGTGGATATGTCGCATTTGGTGGCAAGACTTAGATAAGATGGTGGTAGCTAGCATGGCGGGCTATGAAAATGCCCAACCACCAACCAAAATAAGATAATTTGTACTATAAGAGTAGCGAGTGGCGAAGGTTGAGGAAGGTATTGTGATGGCAAAAAAATAGAAGTTGACATTTTGATGGGGATCGACTGTATGAAAATGTATGTGTGTGTTTGTATGTGGGTCTGTATAGGCTCTAGCTCCTAAATTACGTTCGGGTTTGTAAGGAAAATCCAATTTTTATTTTTCTAGCCTTTTTTTCTTATTTTTTTTTGTCTTGCCGCCAAAAATCAGTGTTTAATAACATTGATGTGTTCCGGCTTGAAGATAAGATAGCCAGTTCTCCATTGTGTCGGGGAATCTTGGTAAGCCCGCTTCCATCTTCGGCATCATCGTCACTTACCATCAGGTGAGATGATGCCAAAAGAGCTTACCAATTGTGAATAAAAAAAATATTTTTTTTTTATTTTTTATTGACACTATAGTAAAAAATACTTTTTATTTTTTTCTCAAATATGGCTCTTATACGATTTTAATTATTAATAAAACATTGTATGTTACTACAACTTTTTACAATGTACGAGTAGATACTTTAATGTAATGTTTATTATTCCAAAAAAAACGGAATTAGGCACTTCCCATACAAATCCAGAGTCTTTGTTTTTTTTTTCATAAAGGGCTCTAACGACTGTAATTATTCTAATTTCTGTGGACCTGCCGCACTGGGAAGTACAGCATTCCATAAAAAATCGTGATTAGGTACCTACTAATGAAAGTGTCTGACTGTAGTATCGTTTAAATAGGCTATTTTACCGTATAAAAAATAAATTTAAAAATACTATTCAATAAATATGATTTCTTCTAGAAAAGCAAAAACACTTGCTCATTTGAAATATTAAACAATTTTTAATTTCATATTTATAAAAAACATTAAATTAGTTCGTTAAAGACTATGGCACGTATGACGTCACTATATCAGTGACGCGAATAATTATTACAGAACAAATTGTCGTTTTTGACAGTTATTAAAACATACTCAAATGACTAGTAAATACTGTATTGGTACTTTTTAAATGTAAGTAGGTAGGCAGAGGTAAAATAAAGTGAATTGTCGAGTATTTTGCAAGTAATCTTGAAAATGCAATAAATATTATGAGCTCTGGCAATAAATTACGAAGATATTATCGATAGCACAGCACAGGAGCGTAATGTCGTTTATGTGCAATTTCACTTTACGGTGCACACGAGATACATATGATTAAATAAACTGTTTATTTTAAAGTATCTTAATCTTTTCGTTTTGGATGATAACTGCATAAAAAAAGGTTTAAAAAAACTAAAAACCGACATCAAAATGAAATTCACTCAAAAGTATGAAATAATATTATTATACTTAAATACACAACATTAACCAACAATAACGAAATCAATGGTGGGTACGAATTAAATTAGGGGCTTAAGAGGGAAGAATAGCTTCGCGATCCTAACGAAATAGGTATTTGGGAAAACATTTGCTATCGCTCGTGCGCTCATGCCCCCGGGCATCGCGCACAGCACATACAAAGAGCCTCACGCACACATCGACGGACGCTGCCAGTTGGCGAGAAGTTGCGACGAAAGTCGGAGTGTTTTCTTACGTACCTACGGATAGTGATTGTTGTGGCGTCCCCGACACTCCGATACAAAGACATTGAAGGTAATAGCAGTAGGTAACAGTGATCATTTCAAGTGAGTATTTTATTATGTAGATAATAGTAATTAGCAAGGAGTATAAACTAAATTGATTTTTGATAAATCGGCTTGTTGACGATATGCGCCCTAAATGACTGAAATTTTGTATTGTAAGGTTATTTAGGTATTTGCAGTGTATCTAAAATAAGTAGAGTTTAAAAAAACTAAAAAACACGCTTTAAAAGTACATCAGACTAAAAAGTAAAAAATAATTCTTAATATAAGTTGAAAATAATAATTAACGAAAAATATAACTAGAATCACTAAAATAATACTAGATTATTGTGAAAAAGCGTGGGCGCTCTGTGCCATATTTTTCGTCTATCGAGCAACCCACACTTTTTCACAAATAAGACTAGTATTTTTTGTTAATTATTATTTTCAACTTATATTAAGAATTATTTTTTACTTTTTAGTCTGATGTACTTTAAAAGCGTGTTTTTTAGTTTTTTTAAACTCTATTTATTTTTTAGTTCAAACTTATGAAATTATTATATTGTCGCTGATTCTTGATAAGTCTACAAAGTTTAAATTAAATGTGTCCGTTTAAAGTGGGTCAAAATCGAGTCCAAAGGAGTCGGTTACATACAAACATACAGGTGAAGCATTTTTTTTAATTAAAAATTTGAGTGCGTTTGGCTGCACCTCACCTGATAATACAAGCGTGATAAAATATTATGCTAGTTATTGTGCACGAAACTACTAATGTGATACTATAATAATTATACGAGTATACCTAACGTGACCATCTAAATAATAAGTAGGTTTTATGGGTTCCGTACAAAAAAAAACGGAACCCTTATAGGATCACTCGTGCGCCTGTCTGTCTCTCCGTCTGTCACAGCCATCACAGATCAGGTGGGGGCCTTTACAACTTCACCAGGCAGGGGAGGCGAGTACGGAAGGCACTCAAGCTAGTGCAAAGCAAAAAGATAAGGGCTCTGAAGCAAAACAACGAACCCTAATGCTAGCACATCACATCGCTATTCGTGTTCGCGTATTCGTCTTATTCGTCCAAATGCGACGATGGCAAATTCGGCTACATTCACGAACATGTTTAGCTGCTGTAACGTCTTGGAACAGCGAAGTACAAACACACAATCGTTTACAAAAAAAAGCAATGTAATCCATTTTGAGTTAACTAAAACAATAATCACTGGTCAATCTTTTTCTTGAAAACCTACTAATATTAACTTTTCCCACTCCCAGAATTTTTTAAACAGATAGATATCGATAACATGGGTGGGATCCCATCTCTACTATCGACTTCACCATCGACATCTCTATTGTACGTGTGCTTTGCTTTCCCCCCGACCCCCAATCGTGCGATAGAGAGCGTTGCAGCTCGCAACTGACAATAGGTACTTTTCTGGACGAAATTCCCATTTCGGGAGAAAACGGTTTTCACTAACTAAATCTCAACAAATCTCTTTGATTTTGATGTCGATCGTTTCAGCACAATATATTCTAGGTTTATAGGTTTCGCTTTTTAGAAAAAAAATACATAGATTTTGTTCAAAAAACGGCTTAATTCGACACAGTTTTAATCACAAAAATTACGTTACTTGAGCTGCCTATAAGTTTGAATCTATAGCAAATTTTGAAAAAAGGAAAAGCTATAAACCTAGTTATTCATTGTGTCAATAACATACTAAAAAATCATGGTGATTGGAAAATATTTAGAAGTGGAAAAACGTTTTCTCTTTTTGTATGGACGAGCACGCACTATTCTTCCCTCTTAAATTTTTTTTTGAGGTCGGTACCAGCACACAACTTACGTATCAAATGGTTTAGATTCGATGGTTTGCTGACACCGACCTCAAAAACAATTTTAAGCCTCCAATTTAATTCGTACCCACCTTTGATTTTGTTATTGTTGGTTAATGTTGTGTATTTAAGTATAATTATATTATTTCATACTTTGAATTTCATTTTGAAGTCGGTTTTTAGTTTATTTTACCTTTTTTTTCTTTATTTTTAGTGGTAATGCTATCTATGTAACAACGTTAAATCCAATCACCTATACCACAGTATATACAGGGTGGGCCTTAACTGTGTTGACGTTTTGTTTTGTCTATAAATCATAAACCCGCAGAGGTACGCGTGCGGGGGGGGGGGGGGGGGGGGTGTCGTTAGAATTTTAGCAATCGTCAGAGAATTATTGTTTGAATAATACGCACGAACACAAAACGCACGTTGCGCTCCTGAGAACGGATCCATGGCGACTAAAAATTCCACGAAATGGCGCGTCTAACGACACCCCCCCCCCCCCCCCCGCACGCGTACCTCTGCGGGTTTATGATTTATAGACAAAACAAAACGTCAACACAGTTAAGGCCCACCCTGTATATTAGTACTCCTATACTCACCAATAGGAATTATCAAATCGTAATACATGTATTTCATTAACAGATACAGAGTCCTGTGGCTTTTATCATCATCTCAGCAGCATGAAAATTAAGGAGTTAAATTGTCCATCATCAGCTCATCTGAATAACCTGAAAGTATACAACTATCGGTCTATGCATACCTACGTATATATCTATGTATAACATTAAAAAGAATTTTCCTGCAACTCCTAACCGTTAAGGAGTTGTACCTTCCTATATCAGCTTATCAACATGAGAATATGACTAACAGACGCAAGTATTTTAATGGCTTTAGAAAACATATGAATCACGTAATTAGTGCCTTTGAAATTTAAGGGTTGCCCTCGATTTCCCTGGGATCCCATCATCAGATCCTGACTTGGTGACAATGGGAGTATATTCTTTCGAATAAAAAAATAATTTTGAAAATCGGTCCACAATTGACGGAGAAATCGGTGAACATACATAAAAAAAAAACATACAGTCGAACATAGAACCTCCTCCTTTTTTGAAGTCGTTTAAAAATGAATTATGAACTCTTGATCACTAAATTAACCTCCTACTGAAATAAATAAATAAATAAATTTATTTCATTACCAAAATACAGTAATATGATAATACAGTAAGTAGTGGTACCCACACTAGGCTAGGCCTGTATCGTGGGAGCTGAAAAAAAAACCTTACTGGGCTACGAACATGACATACGAAGAGAGTAAGAGATCAAGTAATATTTTTTAATCTTTGGAAATACTTAATTTTATTAATTAGACAAAAAGTAAAAAAAAAAAACATATAAAAAGCAACCAATCAATTTTTAAAAAAGGGACGTAAAGTAAGGTTTTTAAATTTAAAAACCTTAATCGTTTTCCTTACCATGAAGTCTTCAATTATTAATTCATTAAAATCGTAAAATGACTACATTAATGATGCTGAAAAACTATGCCGTCTCGCCTACCTTAGCGATTTCAAACATTTTTAGAACAACATGTTTTTGACAGATGACAAAAAAACCTCAAATGATAAGTAGTCATCATCCCCATTTCAAGCTTCTGGTAACTTACAAGTCGTTTCATAGAGCTTGCTTGTCCCCCGGATTGATGTGCCAGGTAAGGATCGGCCGTGACGCATACTTTAGATTTTCTGTCGCCGGACCCGGTTAAAATTTGAAAAAAGCAGCCAGTGAACTTCGGACCAAGGAGCTTTTATTTATTGAACCATAGTGTTTTCACTTGGCTGTATGAGATTTGCGTTCTGTGCCTCTCAGTGTATTAAAAGATGGTTGCAATTAAAAATAATACTACTCTCCAGTACTGATATTTCATAGCCAGTTCCCGGCTCGTTAAATTTCCTGTCTTCTTTTTAAGTATGTAAAGCGAATATTACATAGCGTGTTTGAGTAAAGACTATTTACGACACAGAATTCAATTATCGAAGGGTTTGCTATGATAATTTTTCCGATCAATGATTCGTTTACTACCAGTAAATATTAAGTTTTTAAGTGGTGATTTTTATTCCACTCCCTGTCAGCTAAACTGCTATTATCGAAAATCCGAAAAGTTTTGGAAATCTCTCTCTGTCTTTCATCGTGTGGCACAATGAGAATGATGACTGCATAAAAATAAATTATGAACTCTTAATCACAAAATTACCCTCGTACTGAAATTTTTAAAAAACCTTACTCGTTTTGTTTTCCATCAAGTCTTCTATTTTAATTAATCAGAATCACAAAACGAGTACATTAAAGACGCTGAAAAACTATGACGTCACGCCTACCCAGATATTTCAAACATTCCTAAAACAAAATGTCATCTTTGACGGATGACAAAAAGTAACTTCAATGACGATTAGACGGCGGCGGCGGTTGTTAGTTTATAGTAGGGCATAAAATTTAATAACCAAACGAATTAATTAAAAATTAAAAACCCGACTGCATAAAAACTTAACCCCTCCTTTTTGGGCAGTCAGGTAAAAATTTATGATATGTCACTCACGGGATCAAGATAAATCTAACGCCACCTCGCACTTTAATTAATATCCATCAAGCCGTTGAGGCTACAGAGCAAAACATACATACATACACTCGAAAAACATAACCGTCCTTCTGGCGAGTCGGGTAAAAATATCATTTTTACGGCTAGGTAGGCTTTTATAGTTTAGGAGTAATAGAGGACCACAGATGAATTTGTAAAAAGTTTATATATTTTCCATACAAAATGTTCTACACCAATTGCAAAAATGACTTTGTTTTTAAAAATATACATTTACTAGCTTTTGCTTGCGGCTTCGCCCGCGTTGACATCGTTTTTATGATTATCTTTGAGGCTGAGTGGTATTTTCACGGGATAAAAAGTAGCCAATGTCCTTCCCCGTGACACAGGCTTTAATAAAATGAAGGTTACACCTCTAAGATACTTACTAATAAATACAATAAAATTGCAGTAAGTGGCAGGCCAGTGACAAGGTCCTGGTCCTGGCTCAGCATATGCTATACTTCGTACAAGTGAAAACGTACCCCATACACATTTATAGTCTGTCTGTGGTAAAATCTCATCACAGCACGTCGCGGCTCGCGGCCCAGTGCGTGGTGGTGGTGGTATCCGTTTGGTACTAATATACAGGATGTAACAAAATTAATGTAGGTCCCGTTATCGGGGGCTTTTCTACTCATCATACTTAACAACTTTTGTTCTACGACTTTGCTGAAAACGCAAAAAAAATATTTTACTCTTCATACAAATCGATCAGCTATAATTGACCAATTTTGTGTATTTTAGTATGGAGGGTCCAATTTTTTTTTTCGAATTGACTATGAGTGCCTTAGGGAAAGTTGTTCAGTATGATGAGTAGAACCCCTAGTTAACGGCTCCTACACCAGTTTTTTTACATCCTGTATGTAGGTGACTTTAATTAGCTCTTGATAGCAAAGGATATGAATGTACTCGTGATTACAAACAACTTTCCCAAATAAACTATATGTTAAATATGAAAAAAAATTTTTGGAGCTTCATACATTTTTTGACGATTTAATAGCTTGTAATATATCGAGGACCAAATTTTTTTTCTGATTTGACATATAGTTTCTTTGGGAAAGTTGTTTGTAATCAATCACGGGTACATTTTTATCCTTTCCTAGCAAGAACTAATTAAAAGTCACCCTATATACTTTGGTTTGGTCCAACGTCGCGTGGTCCGTGGGCCCTATGTTAAAACCACTATTGGTTAATTAGATCAATTTGACTAACGAGTGACGAGAGACGCTCGTACGAGTCATTAGCAGCGCTTAGTAACAATTGGATGTATGGAGAACAGCCGGCCCTGAGTTGGATTCGAGATAATTTTAAAGAAAAAAACCGACTTCAAACAGGAAACTAAGGCTCCCCTCCATCATTAGATCCTGGTTTCCTTATCATGGTACCACCCTTGGGATATCTACTTTCCAAAAAACAAGAATCATCGAAATCAGTACATAAACGACGAAGTTATCCGCGAACACACATAAAAAAAATATATACGGTCGAATTGAGAAACCTCCTTCTTTATTTGAAGTCGGTTAAAAATACATTTAGGTGATTTTTTTACCCGACTGCCCATAAATAAGGGTAATGTTTTTCGGGTGTATGTATGTATGTCTGTTTGATTGGCTGAGCCTGGAGCCTCAACGGCTTGATGGGTTTTAGAGTGCGACGTGTTGTTAGACTCGTGTTGATCCCGCGAGTGACGAAGGATTCATTTTTACCCGACTGCCCAAAAAAGAGCGGTTATGTTTTTATGCAGTCGGGTTTTGTAACATTTTATTAAATTATTTAGTTCTTACTTACTCGTGCCGTCCTTAGTAGGTAATTTACTTTTTATCATAGGCACATAACGCTCGCAATACAAACTTTATTTTAATGTTAGTTGGATGTTTCTCATCTATCCTTCGATAGGTAAAAAACTTTGTGTTAAATATAAGGGGCTAATAGGTAGAAATTCCTAATGAACTAGAAAGCGAAGGAAGTAAGCAGCAGTTTTACTGAACATAAAGACAAACTTATTCCTACATTAAGACGACACTCACCTTCAAATACTACAGAAAAGAGCATTTTCGGGAATTTAACATCGCCTATTATCTCCACTTCAGCGGTGTAAATTAAAACAGAAGGAGTCTACGCTTATCCAACTAGTTGGCCTACCAATCGAGTGAGTCCACGCGTCGGTGTTTGAATCGCAGGATCCGTGTCTGGATTCCAATCTGTTTTCTTTGTCCGCACCGAAATCCACCAACTGGTTGGTCGATGAGTTGGACTTGCGATAGGGAAATTCTGATACCAGTTCAGTTGGCAGTCAGACTGGAGCCCAGAGGCCGAGATAGGGTTTTTGTTACCTCCGACCGATTTTAAGCCACACGATCTTCTATCCCATTCCCTAGCTCCTTGCTCATTACGTATTTCTTTAATATATTTCAATTATATACGAACGAGAAAAGAGCGTCGGTGGCGTAACGGCTAGGGCCGCCGCCTCCTGTTCGGCAGGTCGTGGTTCAAATCCTGCCATGTACCAATGTGATTTCGAAGTAAGATTTCATATATACGTTAATCCGCCGCTCTTACGGTGAAGGAAAACATCGTGAGGAAACCTGCACACGCCTGTGAAGAAACTCGCAGGTTGTGTGTGAAGTCGATCAACCCGCACTGGGCCCGCGTGTTCGACTAAGACCCGATCGCCCTAATTCAGGGTAGGCTCGAGCCCCTCGGTGGGGACGTATATGAAAACTGATATGATGATGATATACGAATACTTACCTACAGTCATTTGTTAATATTCGTCTTTTTATTACAAGCTTTTATTTAACTTTCAAACATGTCAACAAAGAGTTAACAAACAAACAAACTTGCAATGTGTGTATATTTATTTTAATCTTGCAAACGATTTTAGAGCAATTTCCAGAAGTCCGATTGAGCTGCAATTTGGTATGAAGCCGAAAAGATACGGTGGTAAAAGATGCTTTTGGTATTTTGAAGTTGATCTGATAATGAACTTACGAGGTGGAATCAAGGTCCAGGATCCCCTTTTTTTCGATATAGAATCGTAAGAAATACCACACCCCGGATACTTCATAGAACGGGCGAGAAATTACATTTCGAAAATCGAATGACGGAACAAACAAAATAGCGGCGAAATCCTATACGTTCGACAACCAAACGGTAACCAATTTGTATCAATCTGGGTGACGAGGGTGTGAGTGAGGTCGCAATCTAGAGAGCGGCAGGGAGTGTCCATACTGTACGTTAGTACTAATATATATATACTTTGGAAATACTGTGCTCGCCTTACACATTTGGCACACGGAGTTTTTGCATTATCGAGCTTATAATCTCTTTTTGAAATAAAAGCTTGTACATAAAAAATATTAGATTTTTCGATGTTATCGTTAATTTAAGCACACTTTTAACGCAGCGAATAAAATGTGTATGATTATTTAAAAGCCAAAGAAAATTGCAAATTTAAGCGCACCAATTATAAAATAAACTTTAATATCAAGGTATAGTTAAACCAACCAATGCATGTGTGATGACGATGATGACGCAATGCAATCACAAATGATGGTCACGCTTCATTAGAGAGAATAATCAACTCCCAAACAAATTACTGACCATACTGTATTATAAATATTTATAACTAAAAAAAACTATTTTAAGGTTGTATTAAGATTATATTTTCAACATAGCGGCGATATTTTAGTTCAATCAATTACTTACGTAATAAACAAATTTATCAGTTAACTCAAGTCTTAAAACTACGTTGAGTGATTTTACAATTTTTTTTATTTATCATTATCAAGCACTAGCTGTCCCGGCGAACTTCGTTCCACCTCACAATACACTACAATACCCTACCCTACACTATACTATACTACACTACCCTACCCTACTCTACACTACACTACCCTACTCTACACAACCCTACACTACACTACCCTACATAAGAACCTTCTCCTGACAATAACGAACTCAACAAAAAAAAAGAATTAGAGAAATCGGTCCAGCCGTTCACGCGCGTTGCGATGACCAGAAGATTCAAGATTCAATGTATTTATTGAAAATAGGTGCAAATTACACTCTGCCTGATAGTCATAAAATAATAATAACATAATGTCATTTGTGAAACACCAATAAATAAACAATCATTAGTTAATAACGTCAAAATTCAATTCTTGAAATAAACCAGATTATGTCATTATGTCATCGCGGCGAGCCGATGGATGCGGGCAGCGCAGGACCGGTCGTCGTGGAAATCCTTGGGGGAGGCCTTTGTCCAGCAGTGGACGATTTGTGGCTGATATGATGATGATGATGTCATTAGAACACGAAAACAATATGACACGAAAAGTGTGAACGTGAAACTAACTTACTGCGAGCCTTGCATTATTTTCAACCGACTTCCAAAACGGAGGAGGTTCTCAGTTTGTCTCTATATTTGTTTACGCGATATCTTCGGATATTGTCAACCGATTTTCATGTTTTTTTATCATTTTTATTTTTTATTAGATTGGTTCCGTAATTTTTTTGTTAAAATCAGTGTAGTACTGTAGTACTTTTTTTAGAAAATTAACAAAAAACAAAAATAATAATGCAAAGTTTGTACTAACAATAAGTCGCTTTTTAACCGTGATTTTAAAAGCGATTTAAAAAGCTTTTCGCAAACATCTTTGTCTCAAACATGTGCAGCTGAACCAAGAAGTGCAGCGTTATAAAGATGAGCTCCCAGCAACTAGAGCACTGCTGGCACTGCCCACCGATCATCAGGCAGATTACGCGAAAGTAGTCCGAATTCCGAACACCCAGTGTCGTAACCCGGAACCAGTACGAATAGACCCCTGCTAAAGGCCAAGATACACAGCGGCGCCTCAATCTTGGGGACGGGAGAGGCCTACGTATGCTGGTGATTGTGTGAGTACCTTTCGCGATCTTGAGCCGCGGCGGGCGTCACTTTCCCCGCTCTAGTGCGTTTTTTCGAACGTAACTACGAACATGTTGGTTACATCAATTAATAGCTACCGTTCGTTCCGCGTGGAAGCCACACCTGTGATTCGGAACGCTTTGTGGTGAAATACGACATTTTTATTTGAAAAACCAACTTTTTATGGCACCCATTGGTTTTTTAGCGTTCCGCACACCCAAAGGGTGACCAACGGGACCCTGCTACTGAGCCTCCGCTGTCCGTCCGTCCGTGCGTCTGTCCGCATGGCAGTGGGCTGTTTCATGAACCGTAATTAATAATAAGTGACAGTTGAAATTTTTACAAAGTGTGTTTCTCTATTTCTGTTAAGACAAAAAATATAAAATAAATAAGTGAAAAATTATAGACCCCCATACAAAAACGTGTTTTCTATAGATATTTTTGGGGTGGTTTTAATTTTGCTCTTTCCGATAAAACACATACAAGCGTGTTTGGTGTGATCATAGTAATATAATAAAAACAAAAAAATAGCCAAACGTGACTATCGTACTCGTGCTAAGGAGTCCGAAAGGAATGAAAAAAGCATTTTTTTGATGTATTTTGTTTGCAATATAAATAGATATCATTGTCATAGTTGCGTGGAGATGTATTTATTTATTTAAAATACAACAAGAGCTTACAGTACATACCAGTACAACCTCTATTCTTGTTACACTTATAGTTAACTAAAACTAAGGAATATTCTACAATGATAGTATATTTGTATATATTTGTATATATTGATGGCAAGGAATGTGCGGAGCGCGACTGTGACGCGTACTCGGCCGGTTTTTGTTACAGCAAGGTCGTGCTAAGTGCTAAGGCTACCAACGAATTACGCACCTAACTACGCATATACATTTCTCAATTATTAGAATACAAACAGACAGACTGCCTTTTTGTGGCAAGGCGGCGCGGGCGCTGCTATGTATCCTATAACACCCAGGCACCCAGTGGATCAAGACGGTGCTGCCAGGTTGAAATATATCCTATGATACCCAGGCACTAAGGGGATTAATACGGCGCTGCCAGGTTAAAATGTATCCTATGACTCCGCGCACCCAGGGATCAAGACGGCGCAGCCAGGTTAAAATGTATCCTATGACACCCAGGCACTCAGGGGATCAAGACAGCGCTGCCAGGTTAAAATGTATCCTATGACACCCATGCACTCAGGGGATCAAGACAGCGCTGCTAGGTTAAAATGTTTCCTATGACACCCAGGCACTCAGGGGATCAAGACAGCGCTGCCAGGTTAAAATGTATCCTATGACACCCAGGCACCAAGGGGATCAATATGGCGCTGCCAGGTTAAAATTTATCCTATGAAACCCTGACACCCAGGGGATCAAGACGGCACTGCCAGGTTAAAATGTATCCTATGACACCCGCGCACCCAGGGATCAAGACGGCGCAGCCAGGTTAAAATGTATCCTATGACACCCGCGCACCCAGGGATCAAGACGGCGCAGCCAGGTTAAAATGTATCCTATGACACCCGCGCACCCAGGGATCAAGACGGCGCAGCCAGGTTAAAATGTATCCTATGACACCCGCGCACCCAGGGATCAAGACGGCGCAGCCAGGTTAAAATGTATCCCATGAAACCCGCGCACCCAGGGATCAAGACGGCGCTGCCAGGTTAAAATGTATCCTATGACACCCGCGCACCCAGGGATCAAGACGGCGCAGCCAGGTTAAAATGTATCCTATGACACCCAGGCACTCAGGGGATTAAGACAGCGCTGCCAGGTTAAAATTTATCTATGACACCCTGACACCCAGGGGATCAAGACGGCGCTGCCAGGTTAAAATTAGGGATGCATCCGATACCGATACCGATATATCGGCGATACTTCGGGTTTGCCGATATATCGGTATCGGCGATATTTTTATGGCAGATTCAACGATACTTTTCAAATTTCGCGCTTTAAAAATGTAATGTAAACGCGCGTGTTGTCCCATCTATTTCGTTGCAAATGAGGCATCTGTCGCATCTGAGAGACTATTTTCCACCGCAGTTCTTATTCAAACAGACTTGCGAAATCGCCTTTGCCCGCAAAACTTAAGAATGCTTTGTTTTTTAAATAAAAATCTTATAAATGTTAATTTTGATTACTAAAACTATTAATTAATTGTGTTTTATTTATTCTACCTTCCTTTTTGAATTCAATAAGCGTATCGGTATCGGTATCGGTATCGCCGATATTTTTATAAGAGTATCGGTATCGGTATCGTATCGGCAAAAAGGCGTATCGATGCATCCCTAGTTAAAATGTATATGACACCCAGGGGATCAAGAAGAATCTAATGACACCTCGTCACACTCCAAAATCCATGAAGCCCTTTAGACTTACAAGCTTAGCCAAAGAAACAAAAATACATACATACACCTGAAAACATTACCCTTCAGGGCAGTCGGACGAAAAAAATTTAAGCGCAGCCGTAGTGGCCATGACCTAGTCTCTTTGGGAGAAGCTTTAAGTACCCGTAATAGTGAAAAAATATGATTCTAAAAGTGAAAAATTAATTACATTTTCTAAGAATATAATTATTTAGCGTTTTAAAAGAAACATTTTTCTTCTAGTCGGTACTGGATCTTCTTTGAAATAACATTGCCAAACGCCACAAATTACTTTTAATCGAAGCTAACGAGTTATTATTTGCGAGGTTATTATTTAAAAGGGCGCTTCAACGGCTTGTCCCAAGCCCCGAAGCCGCCGCCGCAGTCCGCACTCCAGTCTGAATAATAAATGACTGAAACCCCCCCCTCCTAACCCCGGCCCCGCTCGGCAGTAGGCACCCCTTCCTCCCGGGCGTGGGGCCTGCTCTAATCTAATACCACAAACTTAAACGGGGATTAAACAGGCATAATGTCACAAATCTTCAATAAAGACATGTCTTTATACATATGGCAACATTTTGCGAAGCTGCGAAGGCTGTACTCAAAAACAAACAACTTAAAATAAATTTAAAAGTAACTATTTAGATAAAACTAAAAAAAATCGCCGAGGAAAGTGGCGTTCAATGTCAGGATTATTATTTTTAATTAAAAATTTGAGTGCGTTTGACTATATCTCACCTGATGGTAAGTGACGATGTAGTCGAGGATGGTACACGCAAACTCAAATAATGCGTATTCACTCTCGCCTTGAAAATCCCGAAATTGTAGGAGTCGGTAGGATGATTTGTGCAGGACATTATTGAATAATACAGGTGTAAGTAACTTATTTAAACCTCAAACTTTTGTGTTCCGAATTGCCAGGTTGACTATAGTAATGTCACTGCTAAACCTACTAATATACATTTTTCTCTATCCTTACCACCTTTCATTTTAGCTAAAATAAATCGCTCCTACTTTCTACTAATATTATAAACGCGAAAATTTGTAAGAATGTATTGATGTATATTTGTTACTCTTTCTCGCAAAAACTACTGAACAGATCTGGCTGAAATTTGGTAGGTAGACAGATTAGGACCTGTATTAACACATAGGCTACTTTTTCCCACGCTCACGAGCCGCTTGCGGCTCGCGCACTGCTCACCCTCGAAAAGTCTTAGAAACGTTGTCGACGTGGGTGAAGCCGCGGGAAACAGAAATAGTTAATAGTTTTGTCCAATACGCATTGTGTTAAGTTGTTTTTTGGTAAGCAATTCACCTAAAACGTAACTCAGAGAAAACTGTTTAAGTTGGACGTCAATTCGCCTTTATATTGCGGTGAACCTAGAAAATCAAACAGATTTATTACTCTAGACCGGAGCGACGATTTCAACCTAGAATCTGAGGTCGCAAAACTTTTTTTATTCCAAACCAACTATTAGGTCAGTTTACAATTAGTTTACAGTCAACAGTTTACATTATTAGTATTAAATAATCAAACTCTAAAAATGTATTAGGTACAAGCTTTTAAGCCATTTCAAGTCCATCCATGACACGAGTTATAAGCCAGCCATTATCGGGCTTTACATTTATGGGTCGCGCATTATTGATACCCCATAATGCATGTTTCCAAATTAGAAAAAGGCGAGCATAGCAGGAATCTATTGAAAACAATATTAATTGCCAGATTAGACCTGGACAAATAAATTCGTCATGAAGAAAAATAAAAGCTTCTAAGAACAAACATGACAAACATATAATTTTAATAAATTTATCGTAAATTACTTAAAGCTTTTAAAAATAAACAAACAAATAAATTTAATAATCTCGTCATGAAGTAGAATAACAGCTTGTAAAAATAAACAAAAAATTACAAAAAAAATAATGTAATAAACACTTCATGATGTTTATGAAGTAGAATAGAAGCTTGTAAAAATAAACAAAAAAAATAAATTTAATAAACATGTCGTGGAGAAGAATAAAAACTCGTAAAAAATAGAGTTTGAGTTAACTCACAAGATAACATCTATAAATGAAGGCGCTAAATCTGAGCACAAAACTATTTACTTTTAGAAAGGAGATCAAAGTGCAGCTTTACCCAAGTAGGTAGTAATTACTTGTTTCACGTGGATTAAGGTTATAGAGGCTGTATTCATGCTTTCTAGCATTTACTTTGACAGAGAAGAGCAAGCTACCAAACTAAATTCAAATTAAACGCATATTCTCTGTCAATCATCATCAGCATCATTCTCAAGTGGCGACCGCGCTTTGGAAGACGTAGCGTAGGTAGGCCTCCCACTCGGTGGACCGACGACCTTGTGAAGGTCACAGAAAGCCGTTGAATGCGGGCAGCGCAGGACCGGTCGTTGTGGAAATCTTTAGGTAAGGCCTGTGTCCAGCCGTGGACCTTTCGGCTGATATGATGATGATGATAATAATAATTAAGCTTTCTGGAATTTATTTTGACAAAGAAGAGCAAACTACCGCCTTTGCACTGTACATATTATTTAAATTAAGTTTTTGTAATGTTTTTGTGGTGTGCAATAAAGTATATTTACCTACTTACTACCAAACTAAATCCAAATTACCCGATGGTAAGTGACGATGATGCCGAAAATGGATTTTCTGTCATTCATACATAACTCATGCATAATGCAATAACGAGATTTTTTCATTAAACTTGCGGTAGTTAGTGAAAGTCACAGTCGGGCAGTCGGACGGATCGACATAATATCAGTCACTGGCACTGGTGGAATGTGGCCTTAGCAGATTAATTAAACGACCTTATTGCTGACGATGAGAATGTATATGTCCGTGTACCTATGTACACTATAATATGTGAACAAAAAATAGCGTTTGATATCGTAATCTAAATATATATAACTCAAAGGTGACTGACTGACTGACATAGTGATCTATCAACGCACAGCCCAAACCACTGGACGGATCGGGCTGAAATTTGGCATGCAGGTAGATGTTATGGCGTAGGCATATGATAAGAAAGGATTTTGTGAAATTCCCACGGGAACCGCAATAATCGGGATCTGCTCGGGCGAAGCTGCGGGCATCTACTAGTTATGGAATATTACACAAATACGTCTGAAATAACTAAACATCTTTTCATTTATAATATACATAGTTAGTCCCTAATCTAAACCACTTGCATCACGCTCAGACAAATTATTTTTATTTAGTCTGAGGCAACAGGTTTGAAGACCGGAAGTAAATTGGTGTCAAAAATAAAATACCATGAGACATTGTATGGTATACTTATGACAACGTCTACAATTACATAACATAACTTTGATATGTTTCTTTTAGGTGAGTCCAAATGTGTATACGTATTTTCTTTTCTGTTTCACTCACAAAACATAGTTATGGCTACGTAGTAGTAGTAATTCATTGGTTATGGCACACCCTGGACACTTCACACAACGGGCAATTTCAAAAAACGAATGACGGAACAAACAAAATGGCGGCGAAATCCTATACGTTCGACAACCAAACTGTAACCAATCTGTATCAATCTGGATGACGAGGGGGTGAGGTCGGAATCTAGAGAGCGGCAGGGCGTGTCCATACTGTATGTTAATACTAATACACTTTGGTTATGGTATAAATCTATCCTACGCAGTCTAACATAAAGATGTGAGTGAATCAATTCGCCTATGTCAATCCGATTGTAGAAAAGAAACAGAGCTCGTCGCAAATCGAGCATCTATTTGTTTGAAATTTGAATTGGAGTTTCAACGTGGAGCCACGCTGATGCCGCTCGCTCCGAACTCCGCGCCGAGCCGCCGAGCCGCCGACCCACTTGACGTGACGCTTCAGTGTGTACTTGCCTGCCTTTGAGCAATATTACTCTCTTCGCTGCGACATCGACATCAGTTTAGTTTAATATAGTGTTGGTTTCGTCTGTTTGCTACAGAGTGACTTAATGAATGTTATGCTCATTAATCGGAACAAGTTCTAACAGTCGATCACTTAGGTAGGTACTTATGCTAAATGGAAAAATTTGATGTCCTTAATTACCGACTTCAAAAAAGATGGAATTCAACTCAACACGTATATTATAATGTTGTTAGAATTGCACAGTTTTCGTATGTGTTAGTATATGTAGGCTTCTAAAGAAGTGTCCCAAATTGTATTAGTTTATGTTTTTATGTATGTATGTTTGTTTGTATGTATGCAGGTTTGTCAACGTATTTTTCAGATACTAGAAATCAAAATGTACTATTTTTTATTTAATTAAGTGCTTTTCAACTTAGGGAATAGTTAAACAATTGTGAATTAAAAAAAAACAGTGAAAGTTTCTTATAAATCGGTTCAGTAGTTTCCAAGATAGGGAGGGTTAAGTGTGTACCAACCACTGGAACAACACGTTGTCGGTTTAACACAGCAATTTTTGTCATATAAGTGGAAGGTCCTAACACGGCTCAAATCACAATATTCAATTCAAATTATTGAAAGACTTCATAAACCTATCACTATGCAAAAAATGTATAATATACTGAAAGTAACAAAATAAATTTAAATGAATACAATTATGGATGCGGGCAGCGCAGGACCGGTCGTCGTGGAAATCCTTGGGGGAGGCCTTTGTCCAGCAGTGGACGATTTGTGGATGATGATGAATACAATTATAAAAATGTTACCACTTTTGAAAATCCTGTAGTGTTTTTGGCTTTAATTGCTAAATATCTCGAAAACAAACAGTTTATGTTATATGAAACCAACACACTAAAATCGGTGCTTTAACACCTTCCATTTAAATTGAAAACATTTTTAAAATTTTGAAACTGAAGAAAAGAAATAAAAACATATGAAAATCAAGAATCGAGCGTTCGATCCTACCTAACGTAACCGCCACGTTGAAGCCCGCGTTGATTTGAACTTAAAATGAACAGAGTTACGTTCAAACTGCTCGGATTGAGTCATCTTAAGGCCTTAATTTTTAGCGGTGTCTATTTCGCCATAGGTACTATTTGGTCAGCAAGCTGTGATTAAGTACCTACTAAAAATATTTTGTAGGTTCCATCCGTCAACGTATGTTGTTCTATAAAAATGTGTCATATCCCTGTATTTTACCCAATCAACGGTGGTAATTATGCATATGAAGACGATGCCAGGAGAAGCTCCAATGACTCGATCATAATTTGATTCTTTTCAAACACGTATGGCTTTATTGCCCATTGGCTTAAGTATGGATCCAATTCCAAATACACATTGAATATTATAAAGACACGATGATGTCGATGCTCAAAATGAAAACGCAGTAACTGGCTGTAACGTTCTATTTTTAAAATCGATGCGGTGACCCAACTGGGGCATAGCGAACGACGGGCTTCAGTTCAACAAGACGTAGATATTATAGAGATTACACTGCTTCGTGAATAGTCCGTTAGTAGCAAAGTGGATCGAACGGCACGCCATACGGTGCTCTCAAAACATCTGCCGCCGCCGCTGCAAGGGTACTCTTTAAACTGAACAACTTTATCCAAGGAATCCATGCAGCAACATTAAATAGTTTGAGAGCACTCTATGCCTGAGTAATGCATGCCTTACTGGAAAAGGGCGTTGTCGACTAAAAAACACTTGTTTACTTTCAGTAAAAATTTTATAATATTAAAAATAATTAAACCAGTTTTTGGGAGTAAAGTGGTCAGTTAAATAATAAAATAAAATGTAGTAGTACATTAAAAATTAAACCTGATTTTGTGAGTAAAGTGATCAGTTAAATAATAAAATAAAATCTAATAATATTAAAAATTAAACCTGATTAAATGAGTAAAGAGGTCAGTGAAATAAATAGCACTTAGGTAATATAGTACCTTTTTGGCAAGTAATTATTCTATTCGTCATTAAAATAGCTTTTAAAAAGGCTGTTTCTCCGTGGTCCTACTATTTTGTCCTACTGGTAGGACCACGGAGACAACCGATATAATCAGTACAACGTATCAGATACAACGCGTGATCCTGATTTCTAATTTTTTCTTCTAAATAAATCACAATTAGCTGAGCGAGGGTTAAACACTATGAGCAGCGCTTTCTCTGGTGAAACCAGGCCACTGGAGTGTTTTCAATTAGGGAAGCGAGACATACCCGTACATCCAGCGCGTACTGTTAGCTATTTATAAGATATAATTACGACACCGCATTCTTAATAGTCGGTCGGCTGGAAAATCGGGCGGAGATTCACTACTGTACAATATTTGGCGTTACTGAGTCGTATTCCATCGGGTGGAGATTCACTACTGTACAATATTTGGCGTTACTGAGTCGTATTCCATCTGGTGGAGATTCACTACTGTACAATATTTGGCGTTACTGAGTCGTATTCCATCGGGTGGAGATTCACTACTGTACAATATTTGGCGTTACTGAGTCGTATTCCATCGGGTGGAGATTCACTACTGTACAATATTTGGCGTTACTGAGTCGTATTCCATCTGGTGGAGATTCACTACAGTACAATATTTGGCGTTACTGAGTCGTATTCCATCTGGTGGAGATTCACTACTGTACAATATTTGGCGTTACTGAGTCGTATTCCATCTGGTGGAGATTCACTACTGTACAATATTTGGCGTTACTGAGTCGTATTCCATCTGGTGGAGATTCACTACAGTACAATATTTGGCGTTACTGAGTCGTATTCCATCGGGTGGAGATTCACTACAGTACAATATTTGGCGTTACTGAGTCGTATTCCATCTGGTGGAGATTCACTACAGTACAATATTTGGCGTTACTGAGTCGTATTCCATCTGGTGGAGATTCACTACAGTACAATATTTGGCGTTACTGAGTCGTATTCCATCTGGTGGAGATTCACTACTGTACAATATTTGGCGTTACTGAGTCGTATTCCATCGGGTGGAGATTCACTACAGTACAATATTTGGCGTTACTGAGTCGTATTCCATCTGGTGGAGATTCACTACAGTACAATATTTGGCGTTACTGAGTCGTATTCCATCTGGTGGAGATTCACTACAGTACAATATTTGGCGTTACTGAGTCGTATTCCATCTGGTGGAGATTCACTACAGTACAATATTTGGCGTTACTGAGTCGTATTCCATCTGGTGGAGATTCACTACAGTACAATATTTGGCGTTACTGAGTCGTATTCCATCTGGTGGAGATTCACTACAGTACAATATTTGGCGTTACTGAGTCGTATTCCATCTGGTGGAGATTCACTACAGTACAATATTTGGCGTTACTGAGTCGTATTCCATCTGGTGGAGATTCACTACTGTACAATATTTGGCGTTACTGAGTCGTATTCCATCTGGTGGAGATTCACTACAGTACAATATTTGGCGTTACTGAGTCGTATTCCATCTGGTGGAGATTCACTACAGTACAATATTTGGCGTTACTGAGTCGTATTCCATCTGGTGGAGATTCACTACAGTACAATATTTGGCGTTACTGAGTCGTATTCCATCTGGTGGAGATTCACTACAGTACAATATTTGGCGTTACTGAGTCGTATTCCATCTGGTGGAGATTCACTACTGCACAATATTTGGCGTTACTGAGTCGTATTCCATCTGGTGGAGATTCAATACTGTACAATATTTGGCGTTACTGAGTCGTATTCCATCTGGTGGAGATTCACTACAGTACAATATTTGGCGTTACTGAGTCGTATTCCATCGGGTGGAGATTCAATACTGCACAATATTTGGCGTTACTGAGTCGTATTCCATCTGGTGGAGATTCACTACAGTACAATATTTGGCGTTACTGAGTCGTATTCCATCGGGTGGAGATTCAATACTGCACAATATTTGGCGTTACTGAGTCGTATTCCATCGGGTGGAGATTCAATACTGCACAATATTTGGCGTTACTGAGTCGTATTCCATCGGGTGGAGATTCACTACAGTACAATATTTGGCGTTACTGAGTCGTATTCCATCTGGTGGAGATTCACTACAGTACAATATTTGGCGTTACTGAGTCGTATTCCATCTGGTGGAGATTCAATACTGCACAATATTTGGCGTTACTGAGTCGTATTCCATCTGGTGGAGATTCACTACAGTACAATATTTGGCGTTACTGAGTCGTATTCCATCGGGTGGAGATTCAATACTGCACAATATTTGGCGTTACTGAGTAGTATTCCATCTGGTGGAGATTCACTACTGTACAATATTTGGCGTTACTGAGTCGTATTCCATCTGGTGGAGATTCACTACTGTACAATATTTGGCGTTACTGAGTCGTATTCCATCGGGTGGAGATTCAATACTGCACAATATTTGGCGTTACTGAGTCGTATTCCATCTGGTGGAGATTCACTACTGTACAATATTTGGCGTTACTGAGTCGTATTCCATCGGGTGGAGATTCACTACTGTACAATATTTGGCGTTACTGAGTCGTATTCCATCGGGTGGAGATTCACTACTGTACAATATTTGGCGTTACTGAGTCGTATTCCATCGGGTGGAGATTCACTACTGTACAATATTTGGCGTTACTGAGTCGTATTCCATCGGGTGGAGATTCAATACTGCACAATATTTGGCGTTACTGAGTCGTATTCCATCTGGTGGAGATTCACTACAGTACAATATTTGGCGTTACTGAGTCGTATTCCATCGGGTGGAGATTCAATACTGCACAATATTTGGCGTTACTGAGTCGTATTCCATCTGGTGGAGATTCACTACAGTACAATATTTGGCGTTACTGAGTCGTATTCCATCGGGTGGAGATTCAATACTGCACAATATTTGGCGTTACTGAGTCGTATTCCATCTGGTGGAGATTCACTACAGTACAATATTTGGCGTTACTGAGTCGTATTCCATCTGGTGGAGATTCAATACTGCACAATATTTGGCGTTACTGAGTCGTATTCCATCTGGTGGAGATTCACTACTGTACAATATTTGGCGTTACTGAGTCGTATTCCATCACGTGGAGATTCACTACTGTACAATATTTGGCGTTACTGAGTCGTATTCCATCTGGTGGAGATTCACTACTGTACAATATTTGGCGTTACTGAGTCGTATTCCATCTGGTGGAGATTCACTACTGTACAATATTTGGCGTTACTGAGTCGTATTCCATCGGGTGGAGATTCAATACTGCACAATATTTGGCGTTACTGAGTCGTATTCCATCTGGTGGAGATTCACTACAGTACAATATTTGGCGTTACTGAGCTGTGTTCCATCGGGCGTAGATTCACTACTGTACAATATTTAGCGTTACTGAGTTCTGTACAATATTTAGCGTTACTGAGTTGTGTTCCATTGGGTGGAGATTCACTACTGTACAATATTTGCCGTTACTGAGCTGTGTTCCATCGGGTGGAGATTCACTACTGTACAATATTTGGCGTTACTGAGTTGTGTTCCATCGGGTGGAGATTCACTACTGTACAATATTTGGCGTTACTGAGTTGTGTTCCATCGGGTGGAGATTCACTACTGTACAATATTTGGCGTTAATTACTCGTATTCCATCACGTGGAGATTCACTACTGTACAATGAATGGCGTTACTGAGTTGTATTCCATTGGGTGAAGATTCCCTACTGTACAATATTTGGCGTTACTGAGTTGTGTTCCATTGGGTGGAGATTCACTACTGTACAATATTTGGCGTTACTGAGTCGTATTTCATCGGGTGGAGATTCCCTACTGTATAATATTTGGCGTTAATGAGTTGTATTCCATCAGGTGGAGATTCACTACTGTACAATATTTGGCGTTACTGAGTCGTATTCCATCGGGTGGGGATTCACTACTGTACAATATTTAATGATAGATCGCCCGGAGTCCCGCTAGCAGGACTTCTAGGCCTTCCGGAAGGACGCAACTTCTTTCGCTTACAGTTCCTAATTGTTATATGATACAGAGTTGAAATTTGCACGAAAAAATAATGTTTTTCTGTCTCTTTTATGCATAAGAGAAAACGGTTATTAAGCACCACCGACCTTCAGTTGGCGAGCGATGGCGCACGAGTATAGACGGGGGCAGCGCGTTTACGCCCGGGCGACGTGTTTCGACGCGCCGGGCACCAATAATGCATGGAGTCGTCAACATTTTGGCGAAAATTACAATCAGTGCGATATCTTTGGTGTCATAGTAAGAGTTTTGGAGAATAATAAAGTTCGTGTACGATGGGTGGGATATTGACGGACAGTGGTCAATCATTTCCGTCGATAAAATAAACCCTGCAAATGATGAGTCTGGTAAGTTTGCTTTATATTCTTTAATCATGATAATTTTTTATTTAATTACGGTATTATGATTGCGGCAAAAATTTTGCTTTTTATTTACCTACTTAATCTATAATTAGCATTTTAAAGGTCTTAATTTGATTGGTTATGTCTAAATTTATCTACACTACTACTTATTATAAGGAGGTATGTAAAGTTTGTATGTTTGTGACTAGAATCACGGGAAAATGGAATTTGCAAAGCAAAAATAAATTTTACGGGTACGAAGTCTCAGACAATAGATAATTAGTAAATAAAATAATATAGTTTTGTTTGCGAACACGTAGGTGATTAGATTTTTTACACTTATATTTTTTAAAAGCTACTAAAAATGAAATATTTTACTATTGGAAAAAATACAGGTAGTTTTAACTTGATATCATGTATAAACTTTCATATACTTATATTTTGTTATTTTTGTCAGGACGCGAAGAGTTTATTCAAGATCACCTTGAAGAGGCTGATGCCCAGCAAGAAGAATCTTCATCATCGTCCTCATCTGAATCAGAATCCAAAGAAGAGAATGTTGCTTCAATGGAAGTCAAGGGATCTGGAGATCTGGAGACTGTCACAGTAACATCTGGAGGTGTTAACGTCGACTGGCTAATGAAAATAGATGTTACCATTGATAATTACAAGGATATTATGTATAGGCCACGTCTGCATATTGATCTGAACAACCAAAACATTCGAGAAAATGACATATGGCTCCATTTTTTCCCTGTGAACAAAATTGATGATATTCTTAGATTCACAAATGCGAGACTTGGACGTAATACCCGCATTCTAAGTGCTCAAGAGTTATTGAAGTTTTTTGGGATTCTGTATGCCATGTGTGTAAATGTTTTACCAGAAAGACGACTCTATTGGTCTACTAATGACGGTGGACTTTTTCCAGCTCCATCATTTGGAACAAGGTTCGGTATGAGTAAGCATCGCTTTGAAGAAATTTTGATGAATTTGTCATTTACCTATGAAAGAGAAAATGTCGATCGTTGGTTTTTAGTACGTCCTCTTGTTGAGATGGTAAATGAACGATGGTTGTGTACACTCACACCTTCTTATAAAATTACAGTCGATGAATCTATGTTCGCCTGGTATGGCCGGGGTTCTTATTTTGAAAACGGGATGCCAGCCGTAATGAAAATTAAACGCAAGCCTAAAGGAGTTGGCTGTGAGGTGAAAACTTTGGCTGATAGTAGCACAAAGATTATGCTGCGCCTAGAAATAAATGAAGGAAAAACCAGCATGGCTGAAAAAAATGGCAGAGACAGCTAGGAGCCGGTACAGCAACTGCTTTGAGACTGACCGAACCCTTGCATGGCACTGGTCGCATTGTTATCGGTGATTCCTGGTTTGCATCTGTAAAAACTGCCATAGAATTACGCAAAGTTGGATTGTTCTTTATAGGCATTGTGAAAACTGCCCATGCAAAGTTTCCTTTAAAACAACTTCAGGAACGTTGTCCACAAGAAAAAGGAGCATCTGTTTCTGCAAAAACAGAAGTAGATGGCATTGAACTGCTAGCCACAGCCTGGAAAGATAGGAAAATCCACAATTTTGTTGCCTCATGTGGTACAACTTTGCCAGGAACACCAGCGCGCAAAGTACGGTATGACAGTAACGGAGCTCCTGCTGTCAAAGAAGTTCCTCGGACCCAAGTCGTACAGCAATATTTTGATGGAGCTCCAGCTATTGACATTAACAATCATGTCCGACAAGGTGGTTTGGCTTTAGAGGAAGTGTGGCGAACCCAGAGTTGGGTACATCGAATGTTTGCCTCAATATTTGGCATCATGGAAACAAATGCTTTCTTAGCATACAATTATTTCCTAAAAAATAAAGATGATCAAGTTACACATAAAGAATTCACTGAGAAGTTGAGTTTGCAGCTCATCAATAACAACTACAGAACTCAACCTGATCAATCAAAAGAAAATCAGCCTTCCAATCACCAGCCAGCTTTAGGAGGTGATCACATATTAAAGGCTTTGTCTAAAGACGATAGCAGACAAAGAGTGCAAAGGAAATGCATTATTTGTTCGAGGGTGCACAAAAGGCAACAGAAGGCAAGTTTTTACTGCGAAGCTTGTGGCAAAAGATGTGTAGTTTGTTCGCCACAAACTGGAAGAAACTGTTTTGCTTATCATATTCAGCATGGCATTCCAGCTTGATCAAGATTACCTTTATTTTTTTTATATATTAACTATATGGTTGTGATTTGTTTAAGTATGCGATGTAGAAGACTGATTCTGATTACCTAGTAACTAGTTCCAAAGTAACTGATTAATAAGTTCCTTTTTGTAGTTCCTTATACCTAGATAAGAAGAGTTACAAATGTCTTAAATATTTAAAAAAACTTTAATTTTTTTATGAAAACTGTTAACTTGGACGTATAAACATAGTCTACATATTATTTTGAGTTTTATTTTTAAAACACTGACCAAAGGTTTATGACTTCTGATACAAGTCCATGACGCACCCCTTGAAGGTCAAGGTCACCGTACTGCCAGAAGGACCATACAAATTTCATACAAACTTCGTGCTGCCAGCAGGACTCACGGCGTCTTCCGGCAGGACGCTTGACACAAAACACCCGTCCTTCCAGAAGAGCTTCCAGCAGGACGATACGTCGGGCCATCTATCATTAACGTTACTGAGTCGTATTCCATCAGGTGGAGATTCACTACTGTACAATGATTGGCGTTACTGAGTCGTATTTCATCGGGTGGAGATTCCCTACTGTATAATATTTGGCGTTAATGAGTTGTATTCCATCTGGTGGAGATTCACTACTGTACAATATTTGGCGTTACTGAGTCGTATTTCATGGGGTGGAGATTCACTACTGTACAATATTTGGCGTTACTGAGTCGTATTTCATGGGGTGGAGATTCCCTACTGTATAATATTTGGCGTTAATGAGTTGTATTCCATCTGGTGGAGATTCACTACTGTACAATATTTGGCGTTAATGAGTTGTATTCCATCAGGTGGAGATTCACTACTGTACAATATTTGGCGTTACTGAGTCGTATTTCATGGGGTGGAGATTCCCTACTGTACAATATTTAACGTTAATTACTCGTATTCCATCACGTGGAGATTCACTACTGTACAATGAATGGCGTTACTGAGTCGTATTCCATTGGGTGAAGATTCCCTACTGTACAATATTTGGCGTTACTGAGTTGTGTTCCATTGGGTGGAGATTCACTACTGTACAATATTTGGCGTTACTGAGTCGTATTTCATCGGGTGGAGATTCCCTACTGTATAATATTTGGCGTTAATGAGTTGTATTCCATCAGGTGGAGATTCACTACTGTACAATATTTGGCGTTACTGAGTCGTATTCCATCGGGTGGGGATTCACTACTGTACAATATTTAACGTTACTGAGTCGTATTCCATCAGGTGGAGATTCACTACTGTACAATGATTGGCGTTACTGAGTCGTATTTCATCAGGTGGAGATTCACTACTGTACAATTATTGGCGTTACTGAGTCGTATTCCATCTGGTGGAGATTCACTACTGTACAATTTTTGGCGTTAATTATTCGTATTCCATCAGGTGGAGATTCACTACTGTACAATGATTGGCGTTACTGAGTCGTATTCCATCAGGTGGGGATTCACTACTGTACAATGATTGGCGTTACTGAGTCGTATTCCATCGGGTGGAGATTCACTACTGTACAATGATTGGCGTTACTGAGTCGTATTCCATCGGGTGGGGATTCACTACTGTACAATATTTAACGTTACTGAGTCGTATTCCATCAGGTGGAGATTCACTACTGTACAATGATTGGCGTTACTGAGTCGTATTTCATCAGGTGGAGATTCACTACTGTACAATTATTGGCGTTACTGAGTCGTATTCCATCTGGTGGAGATTCACTACTGTACAATTTTTGGCGTTAATTATTCGTATTCCATCAGGTGGAGATTCACTACTGTACAATGATTGGCGTTACTGAGTCGTATTCCATCAGGTGGGGATTCACAACTGTACAATGATTGGCGTTACTGAGTCGTATTCCATCGGGTGGAGATTCACTACTGTACAATGATTGGCGTTACTGAGTCGTATTCCATCGGGTGGGGATTCACTACAGTACAATATTTGGCGTTACTGAGTCGTATTCCATCAGGTGGAGATTCACTACTGTACAATGATTGGCGTTACTGAGTCGTATTTCATCGGGTGGAGATTCCCTACTGTATAATATTTGGCGTTAATGAGTTGTATTCCATCAGGTGGAGATTCACTACTGTACAATATTTGGCGTTACTGAGTCGTATTTCATGGGGTGGAGATTCCCTACTGTACAATATTTAACGTTAATTACTCGTATTCCATCACGTGGAGATTCACTACTGTACGTTATGGCGTTACTGAGTCGTATTTCATCGGGTGGAGATTCCCTACTGTATAATATTTGGCGTTAATGAGTTGTATTCCATCAGGTGGAGATTCACTACTGTACAATATTTGGCGTTACTGAGTCGTATTTCATGGGGTGGAGATTCCCTACTGTACAATATTTAACGTTAATTACTCGTATTCCATCACGTGGAGATTCACTACTGTACGTTATGGCGTTACTGAGTCGTATTCCATTGGGTGAAGATTCCCTACTGTACAATATTTGGCGTTACTGAGTTGTGTTCCATTGGGTGGAGATTCACTACTGTACAATATTTGGCGTTACTGAGTCGTATTTCATCGGGTGGAGATTCCCTACTGTATAATATTTGGCGTTAATGAGTTGTATTCCATCAGGTGGAGATTCACTACTGTACAATATTTAACGTTACTGAGTCGTATTCCATCAGGTGGAGATTCACTACTGTACAATGATTGGCGTTACTGAGTCGTATTCCATCTGGTGGAGATTCACTACTGTACAATATTTGGCGTTACTGAGTCGTATTCCATCTGGTGGAGATTCACTACTGTACAATATTTGGCGTTACTGAGTCGTATTCCATCGGGTGAAGATTCCCTACAGTACAATATTTGGCGTTACTGAGTTGTGTTCCATTGGGTGGAGATTCACTACTGTACAATGATTGGCGTTACTGAGTCGTATTTCATCGGGTGGAGATTCACTACTGTACAATGATTGGCGTTACTGAGTCGTATTTCATCGGGTGGAGATTCCCTACTGTATAATATTTGGCGTTAATGAGTTGTATTCCATCAGGTGGAGATTCACTACTGTACAATATTTGGCGTTACTGAGTCGTATTTCATGGGGTGGAGATTCCCTACTGTACAATATTTAACGTTAATTACTCGTATTCCATCACGTGGAGATTCACTACTGTACGTTATGGCGTTACTGAGTCGTATTTCATCGGGTGGAGATTCCCTACTGTATAATATTTGGCGTTAATGAGTTGTATTCCATCAGGTGGAGATTCACTACTGTACAATATTTGGCGTTACTGAGTCGTATTTCATGGGGTGGAGATTCCCTACTGTACAATATTTAACGTTAATTACTCGTATTCCATCACGTGGAGATTCACTACTGTACGTTATGGCGTTACTGAGTCGTATTCCATTGGGTGAAGATTCCCTACTGTACAATATTTGGCGTTACTGAGTTGTGTTCCATTGGGTGAAGATTCCCTACTGTACAATATTTGGCGTTACTGAGTTGTGTTCCATTGGGTGGAGATTCACTACTGTACAATATTTGGCGTTACTGAGTCGTATTTCATCGGGTGGAGATTCCCTACTGTATAATATTTGGCGTTAATGAGTTGTATTCCATCTGGTGGAGATTCACTACAGTACAATATTTGGCGTTACTGAGTCGTATTCCATCAGGTGGAGATTCACTACTGTACAATGATTGGCGTTACTGAGTCGTATTTCATCAGGTGGAGATTCACTACTGTACAATATTTGGCGTTACTGAGTCGTATTCCATCAGGTGGAGATTCACTACTGTACAATGATTGGCGTTACTGAGTCGTATTTCATCAGGTGGAGATTCACTACTGTACAATATTTGGCGTTACTGAGTCGTATTCCATCAGGTGGAGATTCACTACTGTACAATGATTGGCGTTACTGAGTCGTATTTCATCAGGTGGAGATTCACTACTGTACAATATTTGGCGTTACTGAGTCGTATTCCATCAGGTGGAGATTCACTACTGTACAATGATTGGCGTTACTGAGTCGTATTTCATCAGGTGGAGATTCACTACTGTACAATGATTGGCGTTACTGAGTCGTATTTCATCTGGTGGAGATTCACTACTGTACAATATTTGGCGTTACTGAGTCGTATTTCATCAGGTGGAGATTCACTACTGTACAATATTTGGCGTTACTGAGTCGTATTCCATCAGGTGGAGATTCACTACTGTACAATGATTGGCGTTACTGAGTCGTATTTCATCAGGTGGAGATTCACTACTGTACAATGATTGGCGTTACTGAGTCGTATTTCATCAGGTGGAGATTCACTACTGTACAATATTTGGCGTTACTGAGTCGTATTCCATCAGGTGGAGATTCACTACTGTACAATGATTGGCGTTACTGAGTCGTATTTCATCAGGTGGAGATTCACTACTGTACAATGATTGGCGTTACTGAGTCGTATTTCATCTGGTGGAGATTCACTACTGTACAATATTTGGCGTTACTGAGTCGTATTCCATCAGGTGGAGATTCACTACTGTACAATGATTGGCGTTACTGAGTCGTATTTCATCTGGTGGAGATTCACTACTGTACAATATTTGGCGTTACTGAGTCGTATTTCATCAGGTGGAGATTCACTACTGTACAATATTTGGCGTTACTGAGTCGTATTCCATCAGGTGGAGATTCACTACTGTACAATGATTGGCGTTACTGAGTCGTATTTCATCGGGTGGAGATTCACTACTGTACAATATTTGGCGTTACTGAGTCGTATTTCATCAGGTGGAGATTCACTACTGTACAATATTTGGCGTTACTGAGTCGTATTCCATCAGGTGGAGATTCACTACTGTACAATGATTGGCGTTACTGAGTCGTATTTCATCAGGTGGAGATTCACTACTGTACAATATTTGGCGTTACTGAGTCGTATTTCATCAGGTGGAGATTCACTACTGTACAATATTTGGCGTTACTGAGTCGTATTCCATCAGGTGGAGATTCACTACTGTACAATGATTGGCGTTACTGAGTCGTATTTCATCGGGTGGAGATTCACTACTGTACAATATTTGGCGTTACTGAGTCGTATTTCATCAGGTGGAGATTCACTACTGTACAATATTTGGCGTTACTGAGTCGTATTTCATCGGGTGGAGATTCACTACTGTACAATATTTGGCGTTACTGAGTCGTATTCCATCAGGTGGAGATTCACTACTGTACAATGATTGGCGTTACTGAGTCGTATTCCATCGGGTGGGGATTCACTACTGTACAATATTTGGCGTTACTGAGTCGTATTTCATCAGGTGGAGATTCACTACTGTACAATATTTGGCGTTACTGAGTCGTATTTCATCTGGTGGAGATTCACTACTGTACAATATTTGGCGTTACTGAGTCGTATTTCATCTGGTGGAGATTCACTACTGTACAATATTTGGCGTTACTGAGTCGTATTCCATCGGGCGGAGATTCACTACTGTACAATATTTGGCGTTACTGAGTCGTATTCCATCGGGTGGAGATTCACTACTGTACAATATTTGGCGTTACTGAGTCGTATTTCATCTGGTGGAGATTCACTACTGTACAATATTTGGCGTTACTGAGTCGTATTCCATCGGGCGGAGATTCACTACTGTACAATATTTGGCGTTACTGAGTCGTATTCCATCGGGTGGAGATTCACTACTGTACAATATTTGGCGTTACTGAGTCGTATTTCATCAGGTGGAGATTCACTACTGTACAATATTTGGCGTTACTGAGTCGTATTTCATCTGGTGGAGATTCACTACTGTACAATATTTGGCGTTACTGAGTCGTATTTCATCTGGTGGAGATTCACTACTGTACAATATTTGGCGTTACTGAGTCGTATTCCATCGGGCGGAGATTCACTACTGTACAATATTTGGCGTTACTGAGTCGTATTCCATCGGGTGGAGATTCACTACTGTACAATATTTGGCGTTACTGAGTCGTATTTCATCGGGTGGAGATTCACTACTGTACAATATTTGGCGTTACTGAGTCGTATTCCATCGGGCGGAGATTCACTACTGTACAATATTTGGCGTTACTGAGTCGTATTCCATCGGGTGGAGATTCACTACTGTACAATATTTGGCGTTACTGAGTCGTATTCCATCGGGCGGAGATTCACTACTGTACAATATTTGGCGTTACTGAGTCGTATTCCATCGGGAGGAGATTCACTACTGTACAATATTTGGCGTTACTGAGTCGTATTCCATCGGGCGGAGATTCACTACTGTACAATATTTGGCGTTACTGAGTCGTATTCCATCGGGTGGAGATTCACTACTGTACAATATTTGGCGTTACTGAGTCGTATTCCATCTGGTGGAGATTCACTACTGTACAATATTTGGCGTTACTGAGTCGTATTCCATCGGGTGGAGATTCACTACTGTACAATATTTGGCGTTACTGAGTCGTATTTCATCTGGTGGAGATTCACTACTGTACAATATTTGGCGTTACTGAGTCGTATTCCATCGGGCGGAGATTCACTACTGTACAATATTTGGCGTTACTGAGTCGTATTCCATCGGGCGGAGATTCACTACTGTACAATATTTGGCGTTACTGAGTCGTATTCCATCTGGTGGAGATTCACTACTGTACAATATTTGGCGTTACTGAGTCGTATTCCATCGGGCGGAGATTCACTACTGTACAATATTTGGCGTTACTGAGTCGTATTCCATCGGGAGGAGATTCACTACAGTACAATATTTGGCGTTACTGAGTCGTATTCCATCGGGCGGAGATTCACTACTGTACAATATTTGGCGTTACTGAGTCGTATTCCATCGGGAGGAGATTCACTACAGTACAATATTTGGCGTTACTGAGTCGTATTCCATCGGGCGGAGATTCACTACTGTACAATATTTGGCGTTACTGAGTCGTATTCCATCGGGAGGAGATTCACTACTGTACAATATTTGGCGTTACTGAGTCGTATTCCATCGGGCGGAGATTCACTACAGTACAATATTTGGCGTTACTGAGTCGTATTCCATCGGGTGGAGATTCACTACTGTACAATATTTGGCGTTACTGAGTCGTATTCCATCGGGCGGAGATTCACTACTGTACAATATTTGGCGTTACTGAGTCGTATTCCATCGGGTGGAGATTCACTACTGTACAATATTTGGCGTTACTGAGTCGTATTCCATCTGGTGGAGATTCACTACTGTACAATATTTGGCGTTACTGAGTCGTATTCCATCGGGCGGAGATTCACTACTGTACAATATTTGGCGTTACTGAGTCGTATTCCATCGGGAGGAGATTCACTACTGTACAATATTTGGCGTTACTGAGTCGTATTCCATCGGGCGGAGATTCACTACTGTACAATATTTGGCGTTACTGAGTCGTATTCCATCGGGAGGAGATTCACTACTGTACAATATTTGGCGTTACTGAGTCGTATTCCATCGGGCGGAGATTCACTACAGTACAATATTTGGCGTTACTGAGTCGTATTCCATCGGGTGGAGATTCACTACTGTACAATATTTGGCGTTACTGAGTCGTATTCCATCGGGAGGAGATTCACTACTGTACAATATTTGGCGTTACTGAGTCGTATTCCATCGGGCGGAGATTCACTACAGTACAATATTTGGCGTTACTGAGTCGTATTCCATCGGGTGGAGATTCACTACAGTACAATATTTGGCGTTACTGAGTCGTATTCCATCTGGTGGAGATTCACTACAGTACAATATTTGGCGTTACTGAGTCGTATTCCATCTGGTGGAGATTCAATACTGCACAATATTTGGCGTTACTGAGTCGTATTCCATCTGGTGGAGATTCACTACAGTACAATATTTGGCGTTACTGAGTCGTATTCCATCTGGTGGAGATTCAATACTGCACAATATTTGGCGTTACTGAGTCGTATTCCATCGGGAGGAGATTCACTACTGTACAATATTTGGCGTTACTGAGTCGTATTCCATCGGGCGGAGATTCACTACAGTACAATATTTGGCGTTACTGAGTCGTATTCCATCGGGTGGAGATTCACTACAGTACAATATTTGGCGTTACTGAGTCGTATTCCATCTGGTGGAGATTCAATACTGCACAATATTTGGCGTTACTGAGTCGTATTCCATCGGGAGGAGATTCACTACTGTACAATATTTGGCGTTACTGAGTCGTATTCCATCGGGCGGAGATTCACTACTGTACAATATTTGGCGTTACTGAGTCGTATTCCATCGGGAGGAGATTCACTACTGTACAATATTTGGCGTTACTGAGTCGTATTCCATCGGGCGGAGATTCACTACAGTACAATATTTGGCGTTACTGAGTCGTATTCCATCGGGTGGAGATTCACTACAGTACAATATTTGGCGTTACTGAGTCGTATTCCATCTGGTGGAGATTCACTACAGTACAATATTTGGCGTTACTGAGTCGTATTCCATCTGGTGGAGATTCACTACTGTACAATATTTGGCGTTACTGAGTCGTATTCCATCGGGTGGAGATTCACTACAGTACAATATTTGGCGTTACTGAGTCGTATTCCATCTGGTGGAGATTCAATACTGCACAATATTTGGCGTTACTGAGTCGTATTCCATCTGGTGGAGATTCACTACAGTACAATATTTGGCGTTACTGAGTCGTATTCCATCAGGTGGAGATTCACTACTGTACAATGATTGGCGTTACTGAGTCGTATTCCATCGGGTGGGGATTCACTACTGTACAATATTTGGCGTTACTGAGTCGTATTTCATCTGGTGGAGATTCACTACTGTACAATATTTGGCGTTACTGAGTCGTATCCCATCGCCCCCTGCTTTTATCTACCTTATTTCTCGGATCAACAACGTGCCCCGCCTAGCCATTTTCATTTTTATCCGACTGCCTTAAAGGGGGTAATGTTTTTCGGGTTATATATGTATAAAACTAAGGTTCTTATTTTGATAAAAATAATAATAATAACTATTTTCTTTAAAAAATAAAAACACGACTGTATATAATATATAAACATCATCCCTCTTTATAGACAGTCGGATAAAAATGTACCCTTTGTATGTCGCTCACGTCACGGGATCAAGACCAATCTGACACCTCGCACTCCAAATTCCAGCAAGCAGTTTAGGCTACAGGTTCAGCCTCGTACTTATAAGTTACTAGCTTTTGCCCGCGGCTTCGCCCGAGTAGACATCGTATTTATGACTGTCTTAGAGGGTGCGCAGTGCGCGAGCCGCAATCGGCTCGCGAGCGGGGACGTGAGTTTTCTCCAGTTCTCTCGGGAACTATGTCAGGATATACTTAATAGTAAATCATGTCATTTCCCACCCTCTCAACCACCTCTGTGCAAAAAATCACATAATCCATTGTTCCGTTGCGATGAAATTAACCAAAAAAGAGTATATTTTCAGTTCCCTCAGGAACTGCATCAGATTATGCTATTTTCCCGGGATAAAAAGTAGCCTATGTCCTACCTCGTGACACAAGTTACCTGCATGCCAAATTGTATTAAGATTGGTCAAGGCGTTGAAGCGTGAAAAAGTAACAAACAAACAAACACATTTTCACATTTATAATATTATGTAAGAATAATAAATATACGTGTGTTTGTTTCTTTGGCTTGACACTTGACTTTTTTTGACCCTCCGTTCCGTACATTAGTTTTATTAATATGAGCAGATTAAGCATTATTAGATTAAAACTTACCTTTTAACTGAACTTAAAAATCTAGCGAATTTTTAGTTCCGTTCACTCATTTTCATAGACATAAGAGCAGAGGTGAACAGAGGAGAGTGGATATCTGCAGGCGGTGAAGGTCATCGCCTGCAGATATCCACCCTTCAAACTTTTTAAATATTATCGGTGTTTTCCTACAAGACGACAAATAAAATAAAAAACTAAATACGTTAAAACCGCGAATGCAACCCGAATGCATCAACAAAGTTCAATTTTTCCTTTTTTTTGTTTTTGCTTAACTTATAATAAAATAAGTAACCGATTCTACTAAAATTTTTATGGGAACAACCTGGAGGCAAAACGTATTAATTACAATAAGAATCAGTAATTCGGTTAACAATAGGTGCAGAAATTTATTAACATATATACAAAAAAGATATACAGTCGAATTGAGAACGAAGTCGGTGTAAAATACAATAGCAACTCACAACTTCATAAAGAGAGTTACATGAATTAATAAATCGGATCCTTACATCATCACTTCGTATACAGGGTGACTTTTAATTAGCTCTTGATAGCAAAGGATAGGAATGTACTCGTGATTACAAACAACTTTCCCAAAGAAACTATATGAAAAAAAAATTGGTCCTTTATACATTTTTGCCGATTTGATAACTAATTACTTTTATTTTATTTTTTATTCATTTATATTCAGGATTCAAACAGTCACATACATAGACTGAAAAATACTGATTACAGACCTAGTAGAGCCCTAACTTATTGTTACACAAAAACAGTTTCTATTTCTAAGCTAACACGATAAAAAAAAATTATTATTATTATTATTCACAATTGGTATGCCCTTGGCATCATCTCACCTGATGGTAAGTGACGATGATGCCGAAGATGGAAGCGGGCTTACCAAGATTCTCCAACGCAATGGAGAACTGGCTATCTTATCATCAAGCCGGAACACATCAATGTTGTTAACACTGATGTTTGGCAGCAAGAAAATACAGAAATTTTAATAATAAGAAAATACAGAAATTCAAAATACAAAAGACAGTTTTTTTGTAATAAACGTTATTGAATTTTAATAGTTTTAAAAATTTCTTTCTTAAATTTAAGAATAGAAGAATGAAAAATGTCGATGTCTGGTATTGCACAACACACAGGCACGTCTGAGGAAAGTGTTGCCTGTATTATTGGTCCTAGATCGGGGAACAGAAAATAGTGCCTTTTATACAAATTACTATGTATCGAGGACCAAAAATTTTGATTGACATATATACCTAGTTTCTTTAGGCAAGTTGTTTGTAATCACGAGTACATGCATATCTTTTGTTATCAAGAAATAATTAAAATTCACCCTGTATTATGTCGGCGGCAGATCCGGCAGATTTCGATCTGCCCAGATAGTCCCAGACAGATCGTGGAAGTCCCGGGCATTTAATCAAGGGGCGTTTTGAAAAGTACTACATAAATAGTTAGATTCGTTTAGCATGTGTGGTGCTGCCGCAGAAACGAGCCACGCAATGCGGAGCTCCATCGACTAGTATTTTTCGAAGCCCCGCAATGAAACGATTGGGCCTTTAAGATCTGCCTGGGAATATCTGGGCAGATCGGGATCTGCCAGATCATTACGAGCTGTCGCCGACATATACACATCTTCGGACACTTCGATGGAGATAATTAGGTAATACGCAAATCCTTGGGAAGCCTTTGTCCACCAGTGGATTCTTCGGCTGATTTGATGATGATGATGAAGTAAATTATAATGACTATTTGATTCGGTTGGTAAGATAATGAGAAGACTTCATTTACGATTTAGATCGTGTAAAATGCATCTAATAAGTAGTTACAAAATTTCACCTTACTTTATAATGTTTATTTCAAGTAAATTCTACACTCGGTTAAAGTACAGACAGGCCTCGGCTGGCATTAAGAGCAATAAATTAGTATATCAATCTTCAAATAACAGTGACTAATACACATAACGAATTAATTAAATAACAGAATAGATTAAAATACGTATGTTACAAATTAATCTCATAGGGCGACATGACAAATTAAGTTTAGGAGTTATTTTTTAACTGGCGACCGTCCAAGCGGTGAGGAAAGTCGCAGTGAGCCAAAGTGAGGCAAAAGCGCCCTTCGCAGCAAGTTACATACCAACATTATAGAAGCAGCACTTTCTCTAACGCAGGGCTTGTCAACCCGGGCCGCAATCCGCGTGCGTGTGGCGCGTCGTGCGCGTAGACGTATACGCACAAATTGTAGGTTTTGCGAAATAGCGAATTTGCGATCACAATAAATAGAGTTTAAAAAAACTAAAAAACACGCTTTTAAAGTACATCAGACTAAAAAGTAAAAAATAATTCTTAATATAAGTTGAAAATAATAATTAACAAATTACTAGTATTATTGTGAAAAAGCGTGGGGCGCTCTGTGCCATATTTTTCGTCCATCGAGCAACCCACACTTTTTCACAATAATACTATTAATTTGTTAATTATTATTTTCAACTTATATTAAGAATAATTTTTTACTTTTTAGTCTGATGTACTTTAAAAGCGTGTTTTTTAGTTTTTTTAAACTCTATTTATTTTTTAGTTCAAACTTATGAAATTATTATATTTTCGCTGATTCTTGATAAGTCTACAAAGTTTGAATTAAATCTGTCCGTTTAAAGTGGGTCAAAATCGAGTCCAAACGTATAGGACGTCTTAACTCGTATATACCTACGTATATGTACTTACACGTAAAAAATAAATATAATAAATCTTATGAGTGTAACTGACTGACTCTTGACTGACGAAACGACTGACTGACTATGCTGTCAAAATGATTCTATAACGGAAACAGTTGACTACGAAAATAGATTAATTTAGATTTATGGGTTAGCTTAGATAACATCTTAAGGGCCGCCAGGAGGCTCGAGTTTTCATACAAACGTAGTTCAGCTTTAATACAAAATCTACATGCCAGATTGAATCCAAACTTTGCAAATATATTGATTATTACACACATATCGATGTTTGTAATTAGTTTTCGATGTACTAATATAAAACGGTAAAAAATAAGAGCAGTTTCAAACTTTCAGTACAAAACTAATTTAAGCCTTCGTTTAGTTACGTTAAAATTTACTACGGCGAAAACTAATTACAAACATTGATATGTATCTACTCAATATATTTACAAAGTTTGGATTCAATCTGGCTTGTAGTTTTTGTATTAAAGCTGAACTACGTTTGTATAGAAACTCGACCCTCCTGGAGACTCTTAATAGGCATTGAAAACAAACATTTTGAGTGCAAACAAAAATGTTTGATTACGCGTCGGCAACAAGGCGTTGGCCTACTGCTACTTCATAAGAATACAATGAAATAAAGAATTACCAAACATAAAAAGGAGATAAGTAATATAGTTAGCACCAATGACAATAAGGAGTTCCAAATAGCTCACGAATCACACGATCCAAACTTCTATTGCGCAACGACTTATTCTGCTAATAAAGTGTAAATAGGCAGAAATTGTCCTCTTTTCAATTTAAAAAGTTGATAAGCACTGGCTGGAGCCATGCAGTGCGTTGAGGCGTGGGCAATCTCACTTGGCGCTACTATTTCTGACACCGTATTGTATTGTTTCGCTTTTTCCCGCGTTTTAACAACAAATAACAAAATTATTGACTATTGGAATCTCTAGGAACAGATAGACTATTGGCACTCAAAGCGAAACCGTTCGCAGCACAGCAGACACTTGGTTTTACTGTGTACTTCAGCAGTTTAGATCCACATACAAAACAGTGTTACAGTGAGGATGACGAATGCTAGTCATCTGAGTTACTTTTTATCATCTGTCAAAAACTACATTTTGTTCTAAAAATGTTTGAAACACCTAGGCGTGACGTCATAGTTTTGCAGCGTCATTTATTTACTCATTTTGTGATTTTAGTAAGTTAAAAATGGAAGACTTGATGGAAAACAAAACGAGTAAGGTTTTCCGAAGTTTCAGTAGAAGGGCAATTTAGCGATCAAGAGTTCATAATTTATTTCTGATGCTGTCGTCATCCCTGTTATGTAGCTACGGTTTTAGGTTGTTGAACATTTGCCTCTATTTTTTGGATCCGAAGTCCCAACGAGAAACCTTTAATAGATCGTTCTGTCCGTGCGTCCGTCATAAACTTACAAAGACTCAAACATAACATAACATTTACATTTTTTTAATCGAATAGCGTGAAAAGGGTTTGAACATTATTGGCGTAGTCCATTTTATTATTTTGTCAAATTGTGTCGCACGGTGAAACCTATATGTGATAGGGGCGAGTCTTATATAAAGTACATCTAATTTGCAACAAAAAAAGTCATATAAACAAGGGGTTGGAAATCAACGGTTTTCGAGTTAAATCCCATTTAATTTGCAAATTTTGCATGAAAAATGCATTAATTTTTCATGCAAAATTTTTCATAAAAAAAAATTTAATTTAAATTTTACCATGTTTTCCACATTAATAGGCGTTTAGTGATCCTTTAACATCATTTGAATAAAGTTAATTCGCGCGCTACTTAATCTAAAAAATCGAGACCAGATTTTTCAATGAAAATTGTTGGAAAAATCAATGCATTTCGTCAACTCGAAAACCGTTGATTTCCGAGCCCCTATCTAGTTGATGCAGAAATGTGAACAACTTCCATAGGTCAGACAGATCGCTTTGAAAATTGGTATCCTGTTACTTCAAGGATATTGCAAGAACGTAGTAACTTTCACCTGATACCACAGCATCACCTTGAACCTGCGGGATAGGTACCTAACTCCTCACCACCTTACAGTACACGTATCGTGTTTGGGTCTATTGTGGAATGGTATCAATGAATAGGTTATAGATAGATGGTCAAAAAAAATGTCCCGACACTTCGGGTTTATTTAGTTTTATTTTATTATTGGGAATTTTCTTCAAATGCCTATGTTTTAATCTCAGATTTTGAAAAAAAAAACAAATAGGATGCTGTGAACCGTCAAGTTGAAGCCACTTATTGAGACATGTGTGCGGTATCGGTGTGCTATGTGTGTGTGCGTGTATTCGACAACGCCTTAGCGCATACTATCGAGTGTTTTACTACCGTAGTTTTAGAGTGATTTAGACGTCTTATGTGTGCGTGTACAGTGTCCATACAGGTTTGAAGTGGATTTGATTGGCTTCACATTGAATTTACGTAACGTTCTATCTGAATTTTTTTTTTAATCTGAGATTTTAATAACATTAACCTTATTCGGTTGTTGTAAACGGTTTAACAACATTGGGTTATAATCATGGACCGTATTTGGTTGTTGTAAACGGTTTAACAACATTGGGTTATAATCATGGACCTTATTCGGTTGTTGTAAACGGTTTAACAACAATGGGTTCTTCCTGCTGATGGATACCATATCACTGAATCGCCTTGAATATGGACTTTACGTATGATTCTACCTTTCTAATGTCTTTCTTATTCATTCAATAATGATTCCATCCTGCTTTTAGTCCAAAATAAAAAAAAAACCTAACTATGGAGCTGGTTACTACCTAGACGGCAGCCGAAAGCTTATCGAATCAAACAAGTTTTATTGTTATTTTAAATAAATCCAGAGCATTCTTCGTCAAAAAACCACTTAATAACCATGTTAGTAAAATTATAAATAAAACATAATAATAACAATATTACAAATCTAATATATCGTCATATTATCAGCCCATATTATACGACCCCACCGAGGGGATCGAGCTTACTTTAAATAAGAGCGATCAGGCGTTAGTCGACCACGCGGGCCTAGTGCGGGTTGCCTCATGATGTTTTTCTTCATTGTAACAGCGTCGGATATACGTAACATGAAATTGAAATTCTTAAACACATGGGTTACGTGGCAGGATTCGAACCACGACCTCCCGGACTGGAGGTAGCAGCCCTGGCCGTTTCGCCACCGATGCTTACAAATGAAATAGGTATAATATAATAAATAAATTATTGTTTGCTTGTTCGTGTTTTATGCGCCGTTATACCGTTCATCCGATTCCATCAAAACTTCGTACAGTCGCGCACACCGAATTTTTATAACACAAGAAAAAACCAGAGCCGCTTGCAGCTCGTGTACCAAGCACCATCGACATCCATGCGAGCAAAGCCACGGTCAAAAGCTAGTGACAAATAAAATAAACGAGAGCGGCTAGAGGCGACGACGACGCCTCGTCGAGGCGCGACACAGCGACGTGAGCATACTCGTATAGCCGCGCCCGTGGCGCCTCAAACCCCCCCTCTAGTCTGTTCCAACTTGTCTTAACCCTCCAGAGTTTAGGAAGGAATCCGCCACGGTGGCGATGTATTAGATGTAAACGAAAATAAATTCATTAATTAATTCAATTGGGATTTATCCTCAACATAACTGATTTGATTAACAATCCTAAGAAACAAAGTTACCCACACGCAAAGATATGCATTATTCAAGTTTATATTTACAAACTGGTTATTCGTCTCTCATACGTCTAACATAACGTAATGTAAAATGGAGAGCAACAGGAAATATAGCCTAACCATCATCAATTCATCATCATCATCATATCAGCCGAAAGACGTCCACTGCTGGACAAATGATTTCCACGACAGCCGGTCCTGCGCGGCCCGCATCCAGCGGCTTTTTCCGTTTTCCGGTGCGCGGTCGCCACTCGAGAGCTTGGTACAACTTGGCATCAACTAACCATTTAATTAAAAATTAAAAACCTACTGCATAAAAACATTAACCCTCTTTATTGGGTGGTCGAGTAAAAAAGTATTCTATGTCACTCACGGGCTCAAGACCAAGATCCAAATCCATCAAGCCGTTAAGACTACAGGCTCAGCCAAAGAAACAGACATACATAGGTAATACGGACATAATACAATCCAAGAATCGATGTAAAAGCGAAAAGTCTAGTATTTTTTTCCAATTAAGTTGTATGTATTTTTAACTTTAGCATTGACATGAGTATAGGCACCAAAGTATACCCACTTTATACTGAAATTATTTTGTTATTTTTAGGGTTCCGCACCTCAAAAGGAAAAAACGGAACCCTTATAGGATCACTTTGTTGTCCATTCGTCCGTCTGACCCTTATTCTCGGTAACGCGTGGGGGACTGCAGGTATCGATTTGAAATTAAAACCATATATTTCGGTATATAGTCCCTTAAAGCTATAAAAAAATCGATTTTTTAAGTTAACATAAAATAAGATATGCCGCAAAAAACGTATATTTCGACACTCTCAAGGGAATCAAAATTCATAGGGTATTTCCCATTGACCGGAGAACTATGAAATTTGGCAAGTAATATTGTCTTATACTACAAGTATAGGAAAAAATCTGAAAACTATACTATTAAATTATAAAAAAAAATTTCTTTATTTAAAGTACAAGGGACGGCGGTCCAAATTTCGAATTGAGTTAACCGTGTCATGTGGGGTATCGTATGAAAGGGCTTCATTGGCACAAGCTTAAATAGATTTTAATTTATTTTGTTGATGTATAGTTTTCGATTTATGACGAAGAATGAAAAAAAAAATCTTTTCTCTTTTTTATATGTATAGGTACCTAATAATTTTGGCGTATGTAGTACCACAGTATGCACTGTTATAATTTGTAATATGTACCTATAAATTTGTACGGAACCCTCGGTGGGCTAGTTCGACTCGCACTTGTCCAGTTTTTTATAATTGTATGTGATTTGTTATCTTTTTCCTGAATTGGAGAAATTATTTCATATTAAAAAAATATGTATGTTCAAGCAATTTTGATCGTTTTACGATCAGTAGGGTAAAATCTGGACTGTATACTCGTATTAGTACTAGTTAGGGAGCCGGGCCAAAGAGTAGGGAATATTACTAAAGGAGCCTGGTCGTTCCTTACCCTCTAGTATGGTTGAGGAGAGCGATGGCTGAATCTCGTGTTAGGGTCAGGACACATTGGTCGACGGCGTTCGACGGATTTCCCATACAAAACGAGCGCAAAGTATGCATCCTTTCGATCGGTCGTCGGCGGGCATAGACGGCGATGGACGGCTGACGGTTACGATCGACGGCTCACGTCGGCGAACGATGGCGAAAAAGGTGTGCCACAGTGTACAAAGTATAGAAATCAACAATAGGGGTGACGACAGCATCTGAAATAAATTATGAACTCTTGATCACTAAATTGCCCTCCTACTTAAACTTCGGAAAACCTTACTCGTTTTGTTTTCCAACGATTCTTCGATTTTTAATTCATCAAAATCACAAAATGAATACATAAATGACGCTGCAAAACTATGACGTCACGCCTAGGTATTTCAAACATTTTTAGAACAAAATGTTTTTGACCGATGATAAAAAGTATATATTATGACTAATATTCGTCATCCCTATTTTAAGCATCAGAAATTATTTAAAAGTGAAAATTGTTTCTGTTTTAATGGCCAAAATGCCTGTCTCATTAAACAACTGCGCACAGAATGCAACAAATAGAATGTACACATGATTTTATATTACTGTACCCAATAAAACTCCAATTTTTTTAATTCTTATTTATCATAATTATAATTTTAGTATTTTTACGATATGCGTAAAATTGAACTCATCACTGGAAAGTAACAATTTAGTTTGGTACAGATGATGAAAATGATGGATGATAAATACTGTGGTCATATTGTAATTTTATACTGCGTACGGATGCGAACGCCTCCGTAAGCGGTGGATCGGCATTAAGTGTGCTCCTTTTCAATCGGCAAAATGCGAAATGCCGTCGACCAATGTGTCCTGACCCTTATACTCGTGACCGGGTGCTGTTCGTGTGAACTGGCCCACTTACTCTTGACAAAGGCATTATAATGACATCCTTACTGATATTATAAATGTCATAAACACATTAAAAAACCGACTCCCATCGCAACACCTCAGTACATATTTTCTTTATTATTTTTGATTTTGTTAATTTTCTAATAAAGTACTACACCGATTTTGATAAAATGTATATGGGACCACACGGGAAGCACTAGCTTTCAATTAAAAAAAGAATCATAAAAATTGGTTCACCCAGTCAAAAGTTCTAAGTTCTCTTCACACATAAAAAAAAACATACAGTCGAATTGAGAACCTCCTCCTTTTTGGAAGTCGGTTGAAAATGTGTTTGCTTGTTACCTTTTCACACTTCAACACTTTGACCAATCTTGATGAAATTTGGCATGCAGGTAGCCTGTGTCACTGGGAAGGACATAGGCTACTTTTCATCCTGTAAAAATAGCATAGTCCGATGCTTGAGGCTCGCGCATCACCCACCCTCAAAGACAGTCATAGAAACGATTTCCACGCGGGCGAAGCCGCGGGCAAAAGCTAGTAGTCAATAATTTTAATGTATAATTTCTCGTGTCGTATTGTTTTCATGTCCTAATGACATTATTTGGTTTCTATATCAATGATTTTATTTTGACATCAACTAATGTTTATGTTTATATTTAACATTTTTCATAACTGACATCTAAATATATATAACTCAAAGGTGACTGACTGACTGACATAGTGATCTATCAACGCACAGCCCAAACCACTGGACGGATCGGGCTGAAATTTTGACGTAGGCATCCGCTAAGAAAGGATTTTGGGAAATTCCCACGGGAACCGCAAAAATCGGGATCTGCGCGGGCGAAGCTGCGGGCATCCACTAGTTATGTATATAATTACTACATATTTTATGAACATAAGACAGAAAGAGTGTAATATGCACCTACTGAGAATAAACATTGTGAAATCTTGTAACATACACCCGAAAAACATTACCTTTTGGGCAGTCGGGTATAAGTAAAGCGCTCGGGATTCACGTAGACCTACCTAGTAGACCTACCTAGTAGAAACTTTTGCTGGAGCAGGTTCATTCATATCAGCTCATAGACTTCCCCATCGAGGGGCTCGAGCCTACCCTGAATTAGGGCGATCGTACTACGCGGGCCCAGTGCGGGTTGGTCGACTTCACACACAACCTTCGAGTTTCTTCACAGGCGTGTGTAGGTTTCCTCACGATGCTTTCTTTCACTGTAAGAGCGTACATATGAAACGTACATATGAAATCGAAATTCGAAGACACATTGGTACGTGGCAGGATTCGAACCACGACCTCCCGGACAGGAGGAAGCGGCCCTTGCCATTACGCCACCGACGCTCTAGCAGGAGCAGGTAACAAATCATAATGTGAGAAGGTGGAATAGAGTGGACCACCAAGTGGACTCCCTCTGTAACGTACCTGGGAACAAAAGAGAAGAATAAAGGTAAAATCGTTTCGGTTGGTGGAAGCGCATTTTCTAAGCCCGTCTAGCTATGTTACCACCAGCTTACCTAAGTCTTGCCGCCAAACATCAATTTTATTAGCATTAATTTGTTTCAGCTTGAAGATAGCCAGTTTTCTATTGCGTTGGGGGAATCTTGGTAAGCCAGCTTCCATCTTCTGCATCATCATCATTTACCATCAGGTGAGATGATGCAAAGGGCTTACCAACCGTGGATTTAAAAATATCGGGTAGGTCTGTGTTGGATGTCGTTGGTTTAACGTCTGTGAATTAAAAAACGTTTCACGTCAAAAGAACACGACATCAAAATGTTGAAAGGATAAAAAATTGGGCCAAATGCGAGTAGGACTCACGCACCCCACAAGAACACCAATTCAAACAAAAGACTGCAATGCAAGCGACAAAGTATTTTTTTAAATTAATTTTGAACTCCTTAGCGCGATAACGACTCAAACTTGGCCGGTTTTTATTATTTGTTGTTTTACTTTTTTTATTATTTGTTGTTTTACTTTTTTATTATTTGTTGTTTTACTTTTTTATTATTTGTTGTTTTACTTTAATCACACCACAGACTCGCACCAAGTTTCACGCTTAACGATTGTATGTATTACCTACTATTTTTACGATAGAGCAAAAACAATAACCGTAAATAACCGGCCAAGTGCGAGTTTGACTCGCGCACTGAGGGTTCCGTAACAAAACTTTTTCATAAATAAGATACTACTTGCTCCTACTAGATGTCACTAGCTTCTTCACGTTTCTTGTAATGGAATTTTTACTTTTTACATTTTTGTCAAAGCGGCAATAGAAATACGCACTCTGTTAAAATGTGTACTATCTACTACTATAGTACATTTCATGAAAAACAACCCGTAGACAGACAGACTTACAGCGGAGGCTTAGTAATAGAGGTCCCGTTGTTCACTCTCTAAGTGTAGGGAACCCTTTGTATGACGACCTCCTTAATTTTTTAATCTTAGTAATTTTTATAATTTGTCAATATTCCGTATAACATATTCTGTATAGCATATTCTATAAAAAAATCAGCCGACTACCTATTACGGTTTAAAAGTTCCAGCCCTTTAAAAGTCGTACAGACAGATATAATGCGTGCTACTAAAGATGAGACTTGAAACACCACGTAAAACATTAAAAAGATAAAGTAGGAAGTGAACGAAACAGTTATCCATAATCCTTTGCTTCTTTTGACATATAGGTGTACACACGTCGTAAAACATCTTCCTACTTTGTCATTCTAATGTTTTACGTGGTGTTTCAAGGCTCATCTTTAGTGACACGCACTATACCTGGTATGAAACACTAAATATTTCATGAGAAACCCTCCTCTAAACATTACAAAGGAAGGCTCTCTACTCAACTAACGACTAACGACCCCCGATCTCTTTGATTACTACGGAGGCCCAATCTATTCTAAAGTTATGCGAAGCTGTTTTAAGGGTTAACTTTTGAACAAAAAGATAGTGTTTTGTATAGAGGCTGTAACAAAATTGGTGTAGGTTCCGTTAACTGGGCCTTCTGCTCATCATACTGAACAACTTTTGTTCTTCGAATTTGCTGAAATCGACAAAAACTATTTTTTACTCTTCATACAAATCGATCAGCTGATTGACCAATTTTATGCACTTTGGTATGGAGGAACCTATTATTTTTTTTGAGAATTGACTATGGGTTCCTTGGGGAAAGCTGTTCAGTATGATGAGTAGAACCCTCAGTTAACGGGTCCTAAACCATTTTTTTACACACTGTATAAATAGTTACAATACAACACTGTATTTACACAAATTAGTAATTCTTGTGAAATAGCCCTACAGTGGATCATATCTAGGAACTCTTAGCGCTGGCAAAATTACCTAAAAGCTAGATATTTCGCAGCGGGACGAGCTGGCCAGTGTGGCGGTGTGGCCGCATCGACCGTTATGATGGGGCGGAGAAACGCCTGCAGTACTCCTTGCAGCCCACCACACTGGCTGGCGATGGCGGAGAGCGAAGACCGACCGACCACCCTGCGATAATTGAAAACGCTAAACACGTTAAAAAACCGACTTCCATCGCAACAACTTATGTACATTTTAGCATTGTTATTTTTGTTTTTTGTTATTTTTTTTAAAAAGTACTACACTGATTTTGATTTAATTTATATGGGACCACACGGGAAGCACTAGCTTTCAAATATAAAAATAACCATCAAAATTGGTTCACTCAGTCATGTTCTGAGGTAACACACATAAACAGTCGAATTGAGAACCTCTTCCTTTTTGAAAGTCGTTTGAAAATAGAGTTATTTTGAAGATATATTTTGTTGAAAATATTACTCCCATTAACTAACTTATGATTTACATCTATTAATCTTTACCAAATTAGGTAGGTACGTACTTATACTTAGGTACATATAAAAAACCAGCCAAGTGCGAGTCGGACTCGCTCACCGAGGGCTCCGTACCACCACATCTCTGGATAAGGAACCTTAAAAATAATAAATCGAAACCTGAAAATCATAAAAATAATTAAAAATCTGTTTAAGCTTGCGCCAAGGAAGCCCTTTCATATGATACCCCACATGACACGGTAAACTCAATTCAAAATTTGGATCGCCGTTCCTTGCATAATTGATGATTGATTGCGTACTTTAAATTTTATATTTTATATTTATAATTTTATATTTTATAATTTAATTACAAATGTATAGTTTCAGATTTTACCCTATTCTTGTAGTATAAGACGGTATTACTTGCCAAATTTTATATTTCTAGGTCAACGGAACTTACCCTATAAATTATGATTCCATACGTCGAAATATACGATTATTGCTGCATAAACAGCCGTATCTTTTGTTTACGTTAACTTAGAAGTTTGATTTAGTCACAGTTTCAGGGGACTGTAGACAGGAGTAAATGGTTTTAATGTCAACTCGATACTAGGGTCAAGACCCTTTATCTCGGGACCCCCGCGTTCCCGAGATAAAGGGTCTTGACAGACAGATGGACGGACGGACGGACGGACAGACGGAAAACAAAGTGATCCTTTAAGCGTTCCGTTTTTTTTCCTTTTGAGGTACGGATCTCTAAAAACCAGCCAAGTGCGAATCGGACTTGCGCTATGAGGGCTCCGTACAGCTCTCCACATAACTATGACAATGACACCTATTTATATCACCAACAAAAGACATCAACGCGAGCGACATAAAAATGCTTTTGTGGTCAGTTCGGACTCTTTAGCGCGAAAATGACAAACATATAGCCGGTTTTTATTATTTGTTGTCTTAACGTCAGACGTAGTATTAAGTTTCACAATTGTGCTTATTACCGTTTTTACGTGAAACTAAATCTAAAATCCTCTAAAATACCTATAAAAACGTGTTTTTTACCTTAATTTTAATTTTTATTACTTTTTGTTTAAAGCTGCAATAGAAATACATACTCTGCGAAAATTTTAACTGTCTAGCTATTTCGGTTCATGAAATACAGCCGGCTGACAGAACGGACAGACGGACAGCGAAGCCTAAGAAATACGGTCCCATTGGTCACTCTTTGCGTGTACGGAACGGAACCCTAAAAAATTAAGTGTTCTAATAGATTTTCAAAAACTAAGCGTTTTAGAAATATAATATGCTCATATTGATTGACCGCGGTGGTCCAATGGTCGCTCCTTCCTGCTGGGCCGTGTGCCCGGGTTCGATCCTCCATTCCCCACCAACTACAAACAGTCGTGTGACGAACAGGTTTGCTCGTTTTGTGTTTACTATCTATATATTGATGTACTTAAAGGCATGTAAGTATAAATATTTATTTTAGTATCTGGTTCCCTAATACAGGGAATCCTATTTTGGAGTCAGATGGCCGTGTATGCTTTGCCCTGAATATTGTTTGATCGCAACATCTTTAACTAATATATAAAAATGAATCGCAAAATGTGTTGGTAAGCGCATAACTCGAGAACGGCTGGACCGATTTCGCTAATTCTTTTTTGTCGAGTTCGTTATTGTCAGGAGAAGGTTCTTATGAAGGGTAAGGTAGTTTAGGGTAGGGTAGGGTAGTGTAGGGTAGGGTAGGGTAGTGTAGGGTAGGGTAGGGTAGTGTAGGGTAGGGTAGGGTAGTGTAGTGTAGGGTAGTGTAGTGTAGGGTAGGGTAGTGTAGGGTAGTGTAGTGCATGTAGGGTAGGGTAGGGTAGTGTAGGGTAGGGTAGAGTAGTGTAGGGTAGGGTAGTGTAGGGTAGGGTAGTGTAGTGTAGGGTAGGGTAGTGTAGTGTAGTGTAGTGTAGGGTAGGGTAGGGTAGGGTAGGGCAGTGTGATGTAATGTAAGGCGGTACGTAGTTCGCCGGGACAGCTAGTTATATATAAAAATGAATCCCTATTTCCCTTGGTCACGGCATCACGCGTGAACGGCTGGACCGATTTCGCTAATTCTTTTTTTGTTGTGTTCGTTATTGTCAGGAGAAGGTTCTTATGTAGGGTAGGGTAGTGTAAGGTAGGGTAGGGTAGGGTAGTGTAAGGTAGGGTAGGGTAGGGCAGTGTGATGTAATGTAAGGCGGTACGTAGTTCGCCGGGACAGCTAGTTATATATAAAAATGAATCCCTATTTCCCTTGGTCACGGCATCACGCGTGAACGGCTGGACCGATTTCGCTAATTCTTTTTTTGTTGTGTTCGTTATTGTCAGGAGAAGGTTCTTATGTAGGGTAGGGTAGTGTAAGGTAGGGTAGGGTAGGGTAGTGTAGTGTAAGGTGGTACGAAGTTCGCCGGGACAACGAATGAACCAATAAATACGTACTAATCTTACTAAAGAGTAAAGACGTAAGTAACTATGTAAATGTTTTCACACACCACGGTGCCATTCGCTACTCCAGCCGTCCCTTACCAAAGCGTATACGCATACTATATCACAATTCACATCTGATTCCTAGACATAAAATTCAGCGTGAAAATGGAAAATTACCTCTTAACTGTACTTCACAGCTGAGGACCAAAGTATACAACAGGCAACAACCTAAATTGACTTTTAATGCGACAAAAACGTAAGGCCAAGACACACTGACTCCGATACCGCTGCCTGTACGATATCATGTCGATGACTTTGATGCCTGTGGGTAAGTGCAACACAATGACATATACATTATTGCTAAATTTGTGGATTATGGTGTAATGATAAATAAGAGAGGCGAGAGAAATAGAGTTTGCGTGTACCATCATCGTCACTTCCCATCAGGTGAGTTGGGAGTCAAACGCACTAAAACTGTTAAAAAGTAATATATAAGTCACTGGTTAAAATCGATTCGAAATTTGTGACCTGTAACTGTAATAATATTGTGACCTGTAACTGAAATAATATTGTGAACTGTAACTGAAATAATATTGTGACCTGTAACTGTAATAATATTGTGACCTGTAACTGTAATAATATTGTGACCCGTAACTGTAAAAATATTGTGACCTGTAACTGTAATAATATTGTGACCTGTAACTGTATATTGCAAAATCATGGTATTGTATTGGGCTCATTGGAATAGTCTGAATTGGTGTTAGATGGAACATGACAACATTGACTTGAAGCTGCAGCATCTCCTGCTTCTGCAGGATACCCAACTCTTTACCAACTTACAGCGGAGATATCGTGTTTGGGATATGTAAAGTTTAAAAAGCATGAAATAAAACTTAAATTTTAAAAAACCTCAAAGAAGTAGAAAATAATAAGTTTTGGTATTAAATTTCAATATAAGTAGTTAGTTATATTTTGATCTAAGAGTCGTCGCGTCGGGGAGACCGCTAAGTAAATAAAATAAAAACAGATTACAACTGTTTTACTTTACTATAACTAATTACTAATAATTTCACAACTTATCGGTCCCTCTACGCAACGACTCTTAGATCAAAATATAACTATGTACTTATATTAAACTTTAGGGGCCAAAACTTATTACTTTCTACTTTTTAGAGGTTTCATTGTTATGGGTTTTTTTTAATTAAGTTAATTCAATTAAAGTTTTTAAATACCTATTTATAAAAGAAACAGAGAATAAGTGAGATGACAGCAATCTTTTTAGGAACCAACCTGGAAGGAAGAAGGTTAATTTAACTGATGAAAAATATAAATCCTTCACTCGTTCACATCAGTTGGTTTATTATCATCCATCACTAATCATCAAGTTGAGCATCTGACACGATATCAAAGTTAAAACAATAACACAAGAAGAAACAGGTTGAGTCAAGTGAGATAATATTCTTGCCAAGGTCGGACTAATGAATGATGTTCCAAATTTAAATACCTAACTAACTATTGTCTCTACCATTAATTAATAGTTCGATTAGTGTCAGATAAAAGGTACAACACTACTCTGATATAACGTTTTATAGCAGCGGACAAACGCGTGGTCCGGAAAGCGCTACATGTATTTTATGGACAAATTAATTTAGTTGGTTAATTAATTATAATAACATCTCAAAAGCGGGTTATATACTCATACCTACCTAAGCAAAGTAACGAAAGTACCACGGCAATGGTATTGATTTTTATTACGTAAAAAAGTGACCAAGCACGTGTCGACCACACGGACCACACGCAAAAAAGGATTCCGTAATATTTTTTAATCAAAAAATAAATATACATTTTAATAAACAAATTTATTTATGCAGTTGGTATAGAAAATGTTGTATTAGATAACTATGAACTTTGTACAAATCCAACTGAATATCTCAAGTTGGTCGGTACTCGGTCGTGCTAATTTTTCTTTAAAATTATTTGTACGCCCTAATGTTTCCAATGCTTTTCAGGTTTCCTGAAATAGCGGCTTTGCTGGCAGACAGCGCCGTCTATAGGTATGGGTAAAAGGGAACTAATTGCTGTTGTCGTATTACTACGCAAATTAACTATGTAGAAAATACTACTAGATCCCACTAGGTGTCGCTAGTTTCTAAGCAATCCGACTTTGTTCAATTTTTCTGTAAGAATGAGAGACCTTTAGGTTTTTTCATAGATTTTTCTGTAATCTATGCATATAACCTCATACATTCTATTCAAAATTTGGGCCAGTAATTTCGGAGATTAGGGGTGGAAGAAATGGTCTTATTTATTTCGCTTATCGCCTTAAATAACTTCAAAACATTTTATCTATGATTATAAAAAAAACATACATGAAATTCTCACAACAAGCCCTTTCATTTAATAGGTACATCTACTACACGAATAAGAAGAATACACGATATAGTTTGCAAAACATTTTTTATATATTTTCCAACTAATTTGTTTATGTTACATGTCCGTCTTTGGGTCACCTACATACATAATGTGTACCAAATTTCAACTCAATCGGTCCAGTATTTTCTGAGCAAATGAGCTGTGACAGACGGACGAACAGACATACACACGAGTGAACCTATAAAGGTTTCGTTTTATCCTTATGAAGTACGGAACTCTAAAAACCGGCCAAGTGCGAATCGGACTTCCATACCATGGTACAAGAAAAAAAAAATCGGCCAAGTGCGTGTCGGGCCACACGCAATGTAGAGTTCCGTAGTTGCCATTATCGCGTCCATATCTAATTTTTAAATTTCCAATGTACAGCGGTTTAGTTGTTAGTGGGTGGGAACACTCGACTTCAACAAAACTTAACACTTTCAAGCCTATTTATTTTTCGAAAACGGAACCCTAAATTATAAATTGGTCTTAAAGACTCACAACTATTTTATAAGCTCTAACCAACGATACCCCACGCGACTGAGTGTAAAGAGAAAAAAAAATCATCCCCACTTTACTTGCAGGGGAGGTACCCTTAAAAAGTTTTTGTTCAATAAGTTTTTTTACAGTTCTCTCCGCGTTATTATTATATATATCTTTGCCAAATTTCAGCTCTTAACTACTAATATTCTAGGAGCTAGGCCGCGGACAGACAGACATGACGAAACTATAAGGGTTCCTTGTTGTACTACGGAACCCAAAAAAGTCATGTTTCTTGCATATATTTTTTTAATTAATTTTATATTCACTATTATAGGTGTCATAGCGGCAATAGAAATACACAGTCTGCTGAATTTTCAACTGTCTACCTATTACGGTTCATGAAATACAACCCGCTGATAGACATACGGCGGACGGACGTACGGAAAACGGAGGCTTAGTAATAGGGTCCGGTGGCACAGTTTGGGCACGGAACCCCAAGAATCACCTCACTTACGTACGATGGGGAGGTACCCTAATTTTTTAAATGATTTTAATCCATAAAGTTGATAAGGGTCGCATATTTAAAACAGCTTTATATTTGCAACAGTCTCTTTTATTAAAACGGCAGTGGCACATACAGAAGGACATGCCGAAACTAAAATAAAAGAATATTGAATGAATACGAAAAACTTCATTTCTTCTTTTTTTCCCACCCTGTTTCCGAAAAAAAAACACGATTTAATTTTCAACATTGTATCTATACAATGGCTTTGAAAAATGACGCGTTTGAGGCAGACAGGTCTCTAATATGGTTGATGGGAGCGATGGCTGACTCTCACGTTATACTCGTGGCCTACTCTTGTCAAAGGCAATGATTTTTATGTATAACTTTTTGTGTCATATTGTTGTCATGTTCTAATGACATAATCTGGTTTATTTCCAGGATTGAATTTTGAGGTTAATTAACTAATGATTTTTTATTTCTTGATTTTTCACAAATGACATTATGCTATTCTTATTTTATGACTATCAGAAAGTGTTTAGTATGCACCTATTTTGAATAAATACCTTGAATCTAGTCTCTACTCTCCACCATGGCCGTAGCTAGGGGGGGGCATTGTGGGGCAATGCCCATCCTTGACATCACAATGCCCTACCTTAAAAATACCAAAAACTAAGATAAATTATTATCATTTAATTGTATGTTCATAGTTTGAGATAAAAAAATTGTAGCGATAGGTATCTAAGCTTTTCCGAACATACCACAGTTTGTGACATTCATTTCATATTATAATAATTCTTTTTTCTGTGTATACTTAGATGGCATTTGAAGCGCCATCACATGAAGCGAGATGGTTCTATTTAATTATAATATCTGTGATGCCCTATCTCAAATTCAACTCTAGCTACAGCCCTGCTCTCCACAAGCCTAATGCGTATAAGGTTGTATGAAATGTAGTGCGTATAGGTGCGACCTTACCGCAAGCAAGGTGGGTCGCTGGTGAGTGGTGACGTCACCAGTCGCCCGCTCGGGTCGTCAGCCCCGCGCGGGCCCGATTCTCGGTAGGAGCATAACGATGAGTGATTCATTTTGGAACTTGAAATGAAAATAGATTTTTAAAGTCTCAACAAAAGCCTGAGTCGACGAAATGGAAGAAAAAATGTTCCAGTAACTTATGTGTGTATGAGTAGAGTCACAGTTACAATGTTATTTTGTGATCTGGTTGACAATGAGATAAGTGACTGAAGAAGGTAGTAGCAGTTCTCATTTATTTGATTTACGGGTAAAACTAGCTTTTGCCCGCGGCTTCGCTCGCGTGGACATCGTTATTACATCGTCTCAAGCTTTTTCCTCTGTGTGTTGCGTGACGGAAAAGAGATTAGGGGCGGGCTGATTTCCGCAACCAGACGACCACTGCGCCCATTTTGCGTCCGGAAAAGAGATTATTACATCGTCTAAAAACTTTTTCGTCAGAGCAGCCATGATCGTTTCGTCCTCTGTATACCGTAGCTCAAAGACGAGAGCAGCATGATCGTTTTGTTCTCTGTACCGTAGCTCCAAGAGGAGGGAAACTTTTATTACATGATCGTTTCGTCCGCTAAAAAAAACCACACACTCTTTTTATGACTAATATGTCTTTGAGGGTGAGTGCTGAGTAGACATGAGTTTTCTCCAGATCCCTCGGGAACTATATCGGGCTATTCTGATTAGCAGTCTATGTTACTTTGCACCCCCTCAACCAATTCTATACAAAAAAAAATACTTCAATCCGTTGCTCCTTTGCGACACCGACGTCAAAGTAACTAGTTTCTCATCTGTGCCAACGTGCGCGAGCGTGGAAATGAGATTTTCCCAGATCCCTCTGAAAATATGTCAGGATATGCTAATTAGTAAATTATGACACATGATCACCACTATCCATTGTTCCGTTCCGAAGTTAAAGAAATTAACCAAAAAGAGTATTTTTTTAACTTACTCAGAAACTGCATCGGACTATGCTATTTTCATGGGATAAAAAGTAGCCTATATCCTTTCCAGTGACACGGACTACCTGGATGCCAAATTTCATCGAGATTGGTAGAGGTGTTGAAGCGTGAAAAGGTAACAAACAAACAAACACATTTTCACATTTATAATATTACTATCTCCGCCCGCGTGGACATCGTTTTTATGACTGTCTTTTAGGGTGAGTGGTGCGTGAGCACCAAGCGGCTCGCGAGCGCGGACATGAGTTTTCCTCAGATCCCTCAGGATCAATATCGGGCTAATCTGATTAGAAGTCTATGTGACTTCCCACTCCCTCAACCAATTCTATACAAAAAACCACTTTAGTCCGTAGCTCCGTTGCGACGCTGACGTGCGCGAGCGCGCAAATGAGTTTTCCCTAGATCCCTCGGGAACCATGTCAGGATATGCTTATTAGTAAATTATGTCATTTCCCACCCCCTCAGCCATCTCTATGCAAAAAATCACAGCATTCCATTGTTCCGTTGCAATGTTAAAGAAACTAACCAAAAAAAGAGTTTATTTTCAGTTTCCTCAGGAACTGCATCGCAATTTGCTATTATCACGGGATAAAAAGTAGCCTTTGTCCTTCCCCGTGACACAGGTTACCTGCATGCCGTATTTCATCAAGATTGTTTAAGGTGTTGAAGCGTGAAAAGGAAACGAACAAACAAACAAATTTTCACATTTATAATACATATCAGTAAGGATAAGTATAGTGTCCGACCGAAAATGGATTTTCAGCCGAAAACTAAAACCAAGCTTCGGCTTCAGTCAAATTTTCGGCCGAAAACGAAAATCACTGAGACATTAAAAATTGAAGATATTAAATGAATTATTAATGGAAGATATGTCCGCTGTATTCCGAAATATTTAGTTTTTTTTTCTTTTGAAGCAAATATAGGCTTTAAACAAACATGATAACTATATCATATTCAATTCCGTCATATTGACGGACCTCTGATATTCGGCTTGGCCGAAGCTTAGCCTGGTTTATGGTCGAATATCCATTATTTGACCGTAAATGACCGAAAACGAAAATCGAATATTCGGTCGGTCACTAAACTATAAGTAAGGATATATACATATTTTCAACTTACGATAGCCAAAATAACTGAATAAGGTGTAAAAAATTGGTGTAAGACCCGTTTACGGGGGGTTCTACTCATCATACTGAACAACTTTCCCCACAAAACCCAGTCAATTCGAAAAAAAAATTGGACCTTCCCTCCATACAAAAATTTACAAAAGTGGTCAATCGATTGGTATGAAGAGTTAAACTTTTTTTTGTGATTTTAGCAACGTTATAGAACAAAAGTTGTTCAGTATGATGCGCAGAAGCACCAACAACGTGACCTGCACCAATTTTGTTACACCTTGTAGATTACCTATACGCATAGAAAATAATTATGGAAAAATCGTATTTCCATAAAAATAAGTTACATGATAATATTTATTGATAAGATTTTAATAAAGGGTGATTGATTACCAAATAAACAGTGACATCCGTCAATATGCAAATTAAGATTAAATAATAGGTAGGTATCCCACTAATCTAACTATAATCATTAATCACACTAATATTATAAAGGCGAAAGATTGTGAGTGTGTGAGTGTGGCGGCTTGCGCACTGCGCATCCTCGAAAAGTCATAGAAAGTTTGTGTGTGTGTGTTTGTTACCTCGTCGTGACTAAACGGTTGGACGAATTTAAATTCAATTTGGTGGATAGACTGATTAGGACCTGGATTAACATAATAAAGGCTACTTTTTATCCTTCTTAACGCGAACGAAGTCGCGAATAACAGCTTTTCAACAAAAAAAATGGTACGGTCAGAGGACGAGAAGTTTCTAACGCTTTTTCTTCATCTCTAAATGAAGGTCATCATCATATCAGCCGAAGGAAGTCCACTGCTGGACATAGGCCTCCCCCAAGGATCTCCACGACGACCGGTTCTGCGCTGCCCGCATCCAGCGGCTTCCCGCGACCTTCACCAGGTCATCGGTCCACCGAGTGGGAGGCCTGCCTACACTACGCTTTCCGGTGCGTGGTCGCCACTCGAGAACTTTACTGCCCCAACGGCCATCTGTTCTACGAGCAATGTGCCCCGCCCACTGCCACTTAAGTTTAGCAATTCTGAGAGCTATGTCGGTTACTTTGGTTCTCTTACGGATCTCCTCGTTTCTGATTCGATCACGCAGAGAAACTCCGAGCATAGCACGCTCCATTGCCCTTTGGGTGACCTTGAGCCTTCTTATGAGGCCCATAGTAAGCGACCATGTCTCAGTTCCGTACGTCATCACTGGCAACACACATTGGTCGAAGACCTTGGTCTTAAGACACTGCGGTATCTGGGACGTAAAGATATTGCGAACACCCCCGAGTTGGATTCGACGATTGATCTCTTTCTCGAAGTTGGACCTACCTAACTGGACTGTTTGTCCCAGGTATACATATTCGGTAACAACTTCGAGTGTAGAGCCTCCAACCTTCAGAGGAGTAGGTATGACACGGACGTTTGACATAATTTTCGTCTTGTCCAAGTTCATTCTAAGACCCACTTGTTGGGAGGCTCTACTGAGGCCATCGAGCATTGTGCCTAAGTCGTCCATAGTCTCAGCCATGACCACGATATCGTCAGCGAATCGAAGGTGGGTGATGTACTCGCCGTTGATATTGATGCCTAGTCCACCCCAGTCCAAAAGCTTAAAAACATCTTCCAGGGCGGCGGTGAACAGTTTCGGAGATATAACGTCTCCCTGTCTCACCCCTCGCTGCAGCTGGATAGGTTTCGAGTTTTGATCCTGGAGGCGAACCGACATGGTGGCGTTTTCATACAAACACTTCAGCACTTCGATATATCGATAGTCGATTTGGCACCTCTGGAGAGACTGTAACACAGCCCAAGTTTCGACCGAATCGAAGGCTTTCTCATAGTCCACGAACGCCAAGCATAGTGGCTGATTGTACTCTTCGGTCTTCTGTATAATCTGCCGCAACGTATGTATGTGGTCTATGGTACTAAATCCTTTTCGGAAACCGGCTTGTTCGGGAGGCTGGAAGTCGTCAAACCTGCGTGCGAGACGATTCGTAATGACCCTCGAAAACAGTTTGTAGACATGGCTCAGAAGTGAGATGGGTCTGTAGTTCTTCAGCAGGGTATTGTCGCCCTTTTTGAAGAAAAGCACGACCACACTTCTGTGCCATGCCTTAGGCGTTTGTCCCTCAAGTATAACGGAATTAAATAATTTCTGAAGAGCTTTAAGTACCGGTGTTCCACCTGCTTTCAGAAGTTCAGCCGTAATTCCATCATCACCCGGTGCCTTATTGTTTTTAAACTGTTTAAGAGCCATTCTAATCTCGTACAGGCTGACGTCCGGGATATCTTCGGTATAGTGTCGGGTAAGTCTAGCTCTTGGGTCTTTAGCCAGAGGTTGCTGGTGAAGTCAGAGATTTTTTTGGTTCTGTTTGAACGGCGAGTTTTGAAAATCTTAGACCCGACCGTTTGGACAATTTCCACGAACCTGTCGTTATAATCGTCCACATTCTCGCAGTCTTCTAGGCATTCGAAGCGATTTTGCAGCTCGAGCTGAAAGTTTTCGGGGTTTTGAAGCTGGATGGGCGCTGGTCGGAGTGTGGACTTCATCAGTCGACATCTTTCTAGCTTAGTCTTTAGATTCAATGTGCCTCTTACCATTCGGTGATCGCTTCCTGTTTTGACTGAGTTGATCACAGAGACATCATTGAATATTTGCCTTCTCGTCGACAAGATGAAGTCGATCTCGTTCTTCGTTACGCCATTGGGATGCAACCATGTCCACTTTCGCTGTTTAGGCTTTTTGAAGAAGGAGTTCATCATAAAGAGGCCCTCCTTCTCCATAAAGTCGGCCAGCAGCTGGCCACGTGCATTTCTCTCTCCATATCCAAATTGCCCCACTCTCAGCTCACCATCACTTCGTTTGCCCAGTTTCGCGTTAAAGTCCCCCATAACAATGGTGTATTGGGTCCGGGAGCTATTATGTAGAGCTCTGGAGATATCCTCATATAGGAGCTCCACTTCGTCGTCGGAGTGTTGTGCGGTCGGTGCATATACCTGAATAATTTTCAGCGAATACCGTTTGGTAATTCGGAGAATAAGGTACGCTACCCTCGTCGAAACACTCTCGATCCGGACCACATTGTTAATGAGGGACTTGTGGACTAGAAACCCGACACCACCCTCGGACAGTTGGTCACCCTCCCGGAAATAGAGCAGGTTTCCGGATTCAAGGATTATGGAGTCCTCCCCCTCTCTTCGGACTTCACACAATCCTACGATGTCCCATCGTAACCTGCTCAATGCTTCCTCGAGTTCTGTTAACTTTACGTCGGTTCGCAGTGTGCGCGTGTTGTAGGTTGCCAGGGCCAGAGGTCTTTTGTTATGGTAGCCTGGCATCTGCCGGGGATTCTTCGCACCCCATGCCCCACCGTTACCTTGACCGCTACCGGAGCCAGGAATAGCGGGGCCGCCGGGGACTAGGGGCCGTTTTTTATTTGTGTCGGTCATTTGGGGGGTGTTGCCGTAATCGCCACGCTTGGCAGGCGGGTTGGCGATCGCAGTGTTGCAGATTGGCTGCAAGTCACGGAAAGACGCTGCTGCCCATCCTCCGGTTTGAGTCCCTTAGTCGGCTCTTACGACACCTACTAAATGAAGGTAATTCAAAATTAAACTTGATACCTTTTTTAAATCTCAGAATATTCTATATCTACAGATTGTTTATCAAATCCATTGTCATTATCAATTGCGAGTCAAAAATACACCGGAAATCGCTATTCCACTTGCTTTACACCATATTCAAGCCATTTTACAAAAGAAACAGTGTTTATCAGCACAGAGCGTTCCGTTCTGGTTTATTTAAAACCGAAGGAAGGAGCGTTGACTACTTATATCTTATCGCTTTCGATAACGTTTACGTCCAAATATAATTGACCCCCCAACAAACTACTCGCTCTCCCCGCTCGGTTCCAAGGAATTACAAAACAAAGAGAGATGAACAGTTCAAGTTAATTTGGTTATCGGCAAAAAATTGTACGGCCCTAGCGACGGAAACTCGAAACTCGACTAGATGTTTGATCGACAAGCGGTTGTTAATTAAAATTAATCGCATGATAATGTTCAACATGATGCTAATCAATTCGATACGTAAGAGGTTAGCCGTTGTTTAAATACGAAATGATTGGTTTACGATGACGCCACTTGATAGCGTGAACCATTTAGTTACATATTATATGAGGTCTAACAAAATTAGCTGAAACTATTTTAACTGGTGCTTCTACCCATGGAACTGAATAACTTTCCCCACCATGGAACCCACATGGAACCCATAGTCAAATCTCAAAAAAAAATGTCAACTTCCCATACTAAGTTGGCTGATCAGCTGATCGAGTTAGTATGGGAGAGCCAAATATTTTTTTTGCGATTTGGCTATGGGTTCCATGGAGAAAGTTGTTCAGTTTCATGGGTAGAAGCACCAGTTAAAATAGTTTCAGCTAATTTTGTTACACCTTATATACCAGTTCAGAAACTTAATATGCAGTTACGGGGTTGATAACTGACACATGTCACACAAGTTCTTTTGTAGCTGGTACAACCTAACCAATATAATAAATAAAACCGTCCAAGTGCGAGTCGGACTCGGGCACCGAGAGTTCCGTACAAGTTTACCTACAAACATATTATAATTTATAAATCATATCATAACAGTGCAAACTGTTAGGTACTACATACATCAAAATTATTAGTTACCTACCTATACATTTAAAAAAGGGAAAAGATTTTTTTTTTATTCTTCGTCATAAACCGAAAACTATACATCATAAAAATTATAAAATTAAAAATCTATTTAAGCTTGTGCCAATGAAGCCCTTTCATACGATACCCCACATGACACGGTTAATTGATTACGTACTTTAAATAAAGACTATATTTTTTATGATTTAATTACAGTAAGACGGTATTACTAGCCAAATTTCATAGTTCTAGGTCAACGGATAATACCCTATAAGTTTTGATTCCCTTGTGAGTGTCAAAATATACGTGTTTTGCGGCATAAACGGCAGTTTATTTTTTTATTTTTAACTTGCTTATAACTTCACAGCTTCATGGGACTGTAGACCGGAGTATATTGTTTTAATTTCCACTGGATACCTCAACGCGTTCCCGAGATAAAGGGTCTTCATAGACAAACGGACAACAAAGTGATCCTATAAGGGTTCCATTTTTTCCTATTTTGGTACGGAATCCTAAAAACAACTGCATAAAAACAACTGCATAAAAACAACTGTATAAAAACAACTGTATAAAAACAACTGCATAAAAACAACTGTATAAAAACAACTGTATAAAAACTGCATAAAAACAACTGCATAAAAACAACTGTATAAAAACAACTGTATAAAAACAACTGTATGAAAACGACTGCATAAAAACGACTGTATAAAAACAACTGTATAAAAACAACTGTATAAAAACAACTGTATGAAAACAACTGCATAAAAACAACTGTATAAAAACAACTGTATAAAAACAACTGCATAAAAACAACTGCATAAAAACAACTGTATAAAAACAACTGTATAAAAACAACTGTATAAAAACAACTGTATAAAAACAACTGTATGAAAACAACTGCATAAAAACAACTGCATAAAAACAACTGTATAAAAACAACTGTATAAAAACAACTGTATAAAAACAACTGCATAAAAACAACTGTATAAAAACAACTGTATGAAAACAACTGCATAAAAACAACTGTATAAAAACAACTGTATAAAAACAACTGTATGAAAACAACTGCATAAAAACAACTGTATAAAAACAACTGTATAAAAACAACTGTATAAAAACAACTGTATGAAAACAACTGCATAAAAACAACTGTATAAAAACAACTGTATAAAAACAACTGCATAAAAACAACTGTATAAAAACAACTGTATAAAAACAACTGTATAAAAACAACTGCATAAAAACAACTGTATAAAAACAACTGTATGAAAACAACTGCATAAAAACAACTGTATAAAAACAACTGTATAAAAACAACTGCATAAAAACAACTGCATAAAAACAACTGCATAAAAACAACTGCATAAAAACAACTGTATAAAATCAACTGCATAAAAACAACTGCATAAAAACAACTGCATAAAAACAACTGCATAAAAACAACTGCATAAAAACAACTGTATAAAAACAACTGCATAAAAACAACTGCATAAAAACAACTGCATAAAAACAACTGCATAAAAACAACTGTATAAAATCAACTGCATAAAAACAACTGCATAAAAACAACTGCATAAAAACAACTGCATAAAAACAACTGTATAAAAACAACTGTATATAAAAAATGTGCAGCTTTTTAAAAAAACAGCTAAGTGCGACTCGGAGTCCCACTAACAGGGTTCAAGAAAGGTTTCAACAGGACAAGACCTCTCAGTACATACTTTGCTCTAGGTAAATAGGGGTTTACTTATTCTGGACTTTGGAAGTTTCATTTTTCTTGTGGGAACAGAAGGACTTCAGATTTTCTCTTTTTTTTCTGTAATGTTGCATTCAACCTCGTATACTTTTTTTAAGATTTCGGGTCCGATAGTTTCGGTGACAATGGTCAATAATTTTGCCCATTTTTCTTAATTATTAACTTTTGTAATGTACCTCCTAAAAGTGGCTTCCAAATTTAAAATTCCTTTATTTATGTTACTCGTCCGTATTTAATTTAACTACCAACTTCTATATGTGTACCAAATTCAACTCAAACTGTTCGGTAGTTTCAGAGCAATTTGACTGTGACAGACGGACGGACGAACGGAGAGACAAACAGACACACGGGTAGTCCTATATTGTTTCCGATTTTACCTTTTGAGGCACGGAACCCTAAAAATCAGTGTGTACCACTAGTATACTATACTATATTACTGAATCCATCGAAACAAGAACAAGGATTGTAGAAGTTAGGTAACACACTTGTCGGTGCGCGAAACACCATTTAAATCAATACAACAAACAGTCATGTCATAAATTTGATTGTCAGTACTTAATGACCACAATCCCTTCAAATTATTTGAAAAACTACCCTTGGATTACTGCCTCAAAATCTGCATTTGAATATCAGTCTTATGTTGTACGTGTTAGCGTTCAATATAACGAGTGAAAAGCTGTGAAATAAGGAAAAGAGGGTTAGAGCAGACCGAGCGAAAATTAGGGGCACATTACACTCACTGGGCCCTTTATTTGACACGTCGTCGATAGAACTCCGGCCGGCGGGGCCCGGGGATCCCCCGCCGCGCCCCTCCCGTAACCCGCGCTGGAAGATGTTGTTTGCTCATTACTTGGTTCATAAGACAGCTGTTTTGTTAACATGTTGTAACATGTAACATTCATGTAAGCCGATGAATTTTGCGCCTAAGAGGCTCCTGAATGCTAAGAGTTGCGCCCCATAAGTAAAAAAAAAGCGTGTGGCACTCGGAGACTGCCGCGGTAAAGCTATTGCATAGCATTTTTTAACAACTTATGCAATGATACTTATTATTATTATTTTTTATTCATGCAGTATTTATTCACTATTTTTTGATATCTTATCAAGAATCCGTTGCCAGAATTTAAAAAAGTGGCCGACAGTTTTGGAAGCAAGCGGTCCAGTAACTAGAAAGTTCAAAATGCCGGCCACTTTTTTCTATTCGGACAACGGATTCGTGATAAGATATCAAAAAATAGTGAATAAGTGACCTTAGGGACCCCCAGATATCGATTTTGGAAGCAATTAGTCCACTAACTAAAAAGTTCAAAATGGCGGCCACTATTTTCAAGTCGAGCAACGGATTCGTGATAAGGGACCTCAGGGACCTTTAGATATCGATTTTGGAAGCAATCGGTCCAGTTACTAAAAAGTTCAAAATGGCGGCCACTTTTTTCAATTCGGGCAACGGATTCGTGATAGGGGACCTCAGGGACCCTCAGATATCGATTTTGGAAGCAATCGGTCCATTAACTATAAAGTTCAAAATGTCCTTGGGGCGCGCGCGGGATGTTTATGCAATAAATTAACACTAAGAAAGTTACACCAGTAAAATTTACAGTCCTTTTAGTACCGCAAATTGTTAATAGATGGCACTGTAAGTTTTTTTAGAACGCGGGGTGTCAGGTTTTATTTTCGTTACGAAATTTCTTGATTCGGGCCCATCAGAGCCCGCGATAAAAGCTATGCAATAGCTTAAAACAACTCGCTGAGTAGGTAATCGGCCGTCCTCTAGTTTATTTAGAAATCGCTAGCTAACTCTAAGTGCAAAAAAACGATATTTTTTTTTCTATTTTCGTAGTATAAATACATAGTTCAAATACTAAATTATTAATTGTTTATCATATTGCAAATACACTATACTAGTAAATCCGATGTTGTGTCGGTTCCGCAAGCAACCGCAAGGCTTTTTCAAAAATGCTCCTGCGGCGCCGAGGTGCACCAAAGGATCTGATCATCCTAAATGACGCAATCAAATGGAAGAGTTCTCTCATTCATCATCATCATATCAGCCGAAAGACGTCCGGTGCTGGAACTGCTGGACAAGGGCTTCCCGAGGATTTCCACAGCGACTGGTCCTGCGCTGCCCGCATCCAGTGGCTTCCCGTAACCTTCACCAGGTCGTCGGTCCACCACACCTCAAGCTCGATGGTCGTTGGGGTAGTAAAGGTATCGAGTAGCGTCGGCAGGCCTTCTCGGTGAGATCTGTCAATTTCGATTTTTGTAATTTGACACAAGTAATTTCAAAATGGAATGTCTCTCGTGTTATTTGCCATACGGTTAATCTAAATCGTGTTGTTAACTGGAGGCAATTTCTGATTTTTAATCAGAAATAAATCATATTTCTTGTAAATTATAAAACTCGGTTTGGTTGGTGGTAGGGCATTTTCTAAGCCCGCCTGGCTAGCTACCACCATCTTATCTAAGTCTTGCCGCCAAATATCAATGTTGATATCATTGGTGTGTTCCGGCATGAAGATAAGATAGCCAGTTCCCCATTGCTTTGGGGAATCTTGGTACTCGTAAGCCCGCTTCCATCTTTGGCAACATCGGCACTTACCACCAGGTGAGATGTTGTCAAGGGTTTACCAATTGTTAATAAAAAAAACTTGGGTATGAAATACATTCTTCATTTTAGATAAATACTGACTTGGGGGGAACCTGCAGACCTACATATCTGCAGTCATTCCACGTCAACTAAACTCCCGTAGCCAGCCAAGTGCATGAAGACACCATCTGTTTAGAAGAAAAGGAGATATTTGCCTCTGATTTTGTTATTCATTCACTGGGGGCGTTTACCCCCTAAATGGGAGAGATGAAGGGTAGGGGGCGTCTGCCCCACCCGCCCCTCGCTCACTTACTGAAATTACTCGTGTACAGGGCAAATTGACCTTTCTAGCGTTAAATGTTGATGCTATTCAGAAAAAAGTTATTTGTCACCTTTTATAATCTGTAATTAGTCCGAATACTCGGCAATTTGTCACAGTTATTATATTAGTCGTGTAAAAGAAAAAACATTTTATACAATAAACACCTACCAAAAAAGGTATAAAAATTAACTCCTACAAGTTTAGGTATTTGCGAAATTATTTGAATTAACAAAGAAATGTTTTGAAGAAAGAGAAGTATTAATTATCAACAATTGAAATGTAGATATGTCACACATTTGACGTCGTCGCGTCGCAGCAAAGCACCCGGTAATAAAATTGATAAAGGCATATTTCTCTTAAGGCCCCGTGGTACCTAAAAATCCACTTAAACAGGTTTTTAGAATTCATTTTTGAATTGGTAAACAGTAAATTTTAAATCTAGGAAAGGTATTATTGAGAATAGTTACGAGGGACTATATCGAATGGAAACACGATTTAATAAAGTTGGCTCGATAGAATAATTTCGCAAAGGTACCTCTTTTCGAGCCATTTTATCGTCTATTTTCGGTTTTATTCTTAAAATAAGTAATTTGATAATATGCTTTATTTACCAAAATAAATTTAATAGGTGACTAAAGGGAAAACATCGAATGGATTTTTATTTAAGATAAATATGATGAAAATAAAAACTAAAAAATCGAAAATGTGCAAAAGTGTGGTTATTTTCTTTCCTCTTTACACGTAAAGAAAAAGACAAAAACTGATTTTTAAGTACCATTGGGCCTTAAGTATATAAATGTTGCATTGTAGCTGCGCCATTACACAAATATTGAGAAACAGCAACGATGACGATAAGGGTGAATGAATGGCGAAGGCACAGTGTACGGATCCGTACGCAGTAGTCCAACGCGTTTTATATGTGCGTCAAAACCGACATCACTGCGCCGATTCCGTTAGGTTTTATTTTTACCTATTCTGCGCCAGAAGGAGGGTAAAGTTTTTCGAATGTATGTATGTATGTATATTTCTTTGGCACGCTCTGTAGCCTAAACGGCTGATAGCTTTTGAAGTGTGAGGTTTCGTGAGATTCGTCTTAATCCGGTGAGTGACATAGGTAGGATACATTTTTACTCGATTGGCTAAAAAAGATGGGTTATGTTTTAATGCAGTCTGTTCTTTAATTTTTAATTGATTAGTTTAGTTGTTGTGTTTATTTATTTTTTGTTTCTTCATGTTTTAATCTATTCTTTATGTTGTATAATCGTTGTGTGTTTGTGTCAAGTAAACATTTGTCTACTTATTGTCTACTAGTGACGGACACGTGCACTGGTCCACCTGTGGCCTGACTGTATGGAGCGTCCCCATCTTCTGAACAACAATGACTAGAGAACTTGGGTGTGTACCTCCCCTGTCTCTCCTCGCGGTCAAATCAATTCAATTCAATATATTTATTCAAAATAGGTGCAAATTACACTCTTTCTGATAGTCATAAAATAATAATAACAATGTCATTTGTGAAGAATCAAGAAATAAACAGTAATTAGTTAATAACGATAAAATTAAATCCTTGATATAAACCAGATTATGTCATTAGAACATAAAAACAATATGACACCAAAAGTTATACTTATAAATCATTGAATGCATTTAACAAGAGTAGACCGGTTCACACCCAGTCCCCGCACCACTGCCGTGTCTGGACGACTGTATGTATTCCCTAGGCTGTGGTGAAGGCCTCACGAAGTAGGCGAGGGGTAACTTCGCCCTCTTGTTGCTCAATCCCGCGGCACTTGTGTGTCTGCCTGCCTATTGATCTTTTAATCAATGATTCGGAAGATGAAAATTGGACGTAAAACCTGGTAAATTCGTTTTACTTACACCTAAACAAGCTATGACAAGGCTTTTGCTGTAAAATAAAATGTATACAATAAGAAGAATCGGAAAGATACCTAAAAACTAGAATTACCTAGAATTATTTATTTTTAGATAATGAATAAGACATTTCATACAAAGTTTCTAAACAGAGTGATCCATTAATGACTATTTGTATGGGAGAACAATTTTTGGGTTCTAATCTAATTGAATAGATTCCTTGCGGATAGTTGTCCAATTCCATTTTTTTTATATATGTATGTAATGTAATGCAAATTACTTAACTTCTTAATTTCTAGCAGTTGTATTGTTTTTTTTGTTTTCTTGCTTTTAAGCAGCCTTAACATAGCTTCAGTGCGATGATATTTAGTTACGGACGCATATCTTGTCTATTGACTATAATATCTATTTTAAAGGTGATCAGATTAAGTATAGTACTTAAACGATTTTTACAAAAACCTACATTAATTGCCGGAAAAGTAAGTGAGTGTTAATGTGGTACAGACAATAAAAAAAGAAAAAAAA